>CM070078.1:26299842-26935061 GCA_036250285.1 Pyrocoelia pectoralis
GTCGACAAGTAAATTGTAGATTACACAAATTTATTAATAAATTGAAAATAAAATTTGTAACATTATTTTTACTATTATTTATAAATGTGACAAGTTAATTTATTTATAACAAATTATTAAATATGTTATTTATAAGTAAGAAATTTTTGTAATAATATTCATTATTTTATAGTTTATGCTTTTCAAAGAGTTTGTATAGTTTCATCTAAACGTTAATATTCGGATTAAATTATTATTGTCATTATAATGATTATTTAAAAATTATCAATAAATAACTAGTTGAAATCCCTGGATTACAAAACGAACTTCGAATGCCGCAGTAACGAAAGTATTAAAAAAATCTGGCCTTATCAAAAAGACAAAATTTGATAATTACGAAATTTCGACTTTAAAGTCGAATATTTCGAAAAGTATTTGAGATATCGAAAAATTGGGATCGGATCTTGAATCAGCATAAAATTTCACATAAGATCCATATCTTAACTCGGTTGTAGACAATACTTGCAATACTTGCAACGGACGGAATATTGATTCCAGTAACGAACGAAGTTCGTTGATAAATATATACAACCAAGGAAATACGACGATATTAAATTTATTTTTCATTCTTTTATATATTATGTAAATAAGTAATTATAAAAAATATATTTGTATTTTTTTTAATGACTTTACATCGTCAAATATATGTGTATAATTCGTCTTATTCATCATTGTCTTCTTCGTCTTGCTCTTCAAAGTCGATTAGTGGATCATAATCGAAATCTTCGGTATCGGTGACATTTGTCTCCACGAGCTCAAGTATTTCTTGAGGTATATATTCCATTTCTTCATCAATATTATTTGATGTCGATGGAGCGTTAAGACATGCTTGGCCACTACACTTGCCACATACCGAAGAGCATGACAACCCTACTTTCCTACATCTACAGTTAGCACCACAGCCTTTTTGCAATTACAGAAGATGATGTTCAACAGTTCTTCTGGTGCTGGTGGCAATAATGTTGTTGTAGGAAGTAAAATATCATTTTGTATAATCATCTATCCACCTAGCAACGCCTTATACCTATGTAAGTTTAACATAATTATACGGATGCGCGCTCCCCACTCTCCACGCTATATCTCGAGAATGGTTGGAGTTATAAAAAAATGATTGTAATGAAAATTGTAGATAAGTGTATGATCTACAAAATTCATAATAACCTCGAACGCGGTATTTCGCATAGAAAACGAAATAATTGCAAAAAACCGATTTACCCGACCTTTGACCTCGAAGAATAACTTATGACGCAGACACGATATGATATGAGACTTTTTTGTCAGTCATTATAACATCAAAATAAAGGTTTATGCAAATTTTCAGCTTATTCGCTTCCATTCCGAGGTTTGCCCCTTTTTCTGGCTTATTTGACTGGGGTAACTTGTGTTTGTAGGAATTATTAGTACATTTATATCACAGTGAATTAACGATGCAAAATATTTTTTGAAATATTATAATCCTAAAAATTTTGAAAGTTCAAAGATGCCAAAATATAAAGTCAAAATGAATGATGAATTTTTTAAACACTATGTGGCATAGTAAGTTCGTGGGAGCAATAGAAATTTGACACAAAAAAAGAAGCATAACACAAGAACGTGGTTGATAAACCAGGGTTTTATTACGGACTTTAGGATCTAGACAAAAAATGCAGCCCCTTAACAACAGAAAAGAATTCAATGAATAAATACAAAGTAAGATTAAAGAGTGGAACTCGCTTAGCAACCACTTCCTCATGGTGAGTTCTTGATTGATTAATTATTGATTAACAATTAATCAAGTGAAGAAAGCGAAAGAAATTAAAAATGGTTTATTGCAAAAATATCTCTGAGAAATGATTAAAAAAATAAATCAAAAATGTCAGGGCATTTAAAAAGAATAATAATAATAATGCAACCTTATTCAAAAGTGCAACTTGAAGTTAGGTATAGTAGCAACTTTTTAACCATTAGAATTGGAAATAATAAAGTTAAGAAACTCCCCCCAAATATTCATATACCTAGCGATGTTCCTTCGAGAAATAAAACGAATACAGTAGAGTCCCGCTATTCCAAACTAACTGGGACCGAACCCTGTTCGTTTTGGTTATAACAATACACATATGTAAATGTATGTTTTTTCACGAACGTCTATTTAATTTCTCCTGTTTTTAAGTTAAAAACTCTGTTCGGAATAGGCGTATTTTCGGAATAATGGAGTTTGGAATAGCGGGACTCTACCGCTGAAAACGTTCATATATTAGAATTCCATGCATTACTTTTAAAACATATTTGACCTTTTGTCTCCAAAAATTATTTTATTCGAATTTTGAATTTGAATCTAATGAAACACCCTCAGAGTTTTTTAACATGCATTCTAACCTCCTACGAAACTACCGGAATCAAACATAAATATTAAAATATATTTACAAATACAATTGTATACACTTAACTATACTTTACTGTAAGTATCAAGTAACACTATCAGGATTGCAAATAAAAAACAAAAAAGCATATTGCTAATTTTAAAAAATATGAAAAATATTTGTTAAATATGTGAGTGAAAAATGTAATTGAATCAAACTAAAGGAAGCGTGATAATTTCATTAATGCTCGCTATTCTACAGGGGAAGAATATATGTTAGTACCTGTGTAAAAAAGTGCTGTTGCGGTTCGTCACCGCACATCTACGTTAGTCATCGCTGCATTCCGGATATGTCTGCATACATAATACAATTTAAATCCCTTAATTTGTTGCCTACTGAATTAAAAAAATAAAAATATGTGGTGACTAATGACATGGTTGCAGTAGCAAATAAAAATAGCAATAAAATATTATCAATAACTTTAATACGTAAAAGACATACCGTGTTGACTGCTAGAAGTTGACAAATCAAGGTTCACAACAGCAGGACTTGAGCTCGTACTACTTGCAGTATTAGTGCCTTCGTCGGTAGTTCGCTTAAAAAAATTATGTTGTAACGCATAATAGGGTGTTATTCGGGTTTTAGGATCATAATCTAACATTCGTAAAATCAGATCTTTAAATTTAAGGTAATCACTTGTTGAGTGTCCTAATTCACCACTTCTTCGACCACCTGGTCCACCATTTTCAACACCTAGAATATCATGTAGCTTTTTTGTTCCCGGTAACTTATACTTCTTCCCATCTTTAGGCTTTTTCAGTACATATCTGGAGATAGTTACATTAGATAAGGCTGGCTTATAATTTACTCACTTATCTTACCTTGAATCAAAAGGAAACTTATCAAAAAATTTTCTCGTCTTTGTAGCCCTATCTAACAGCGTTTTTGGTGGCATACCTAGCACTTCTATTATTTTATTCATTTGGTCCACTTCATTGGCACCACTAAACAAAGGTTCACCTGTATGCATTTCTACTAATATGCAACCTAATGACCACATATCTATCGCTAAATCGTAAGGAATTCCTAGTAGAACCTCGGGCGATCGATAAAACCTAGATTGTATATACTGGTATATCTAAAAAACAAAACGAATATTACAAACACCTTGAATTTATTTTAATAATTACCCTTTGTCCAAGCTGACACGAACTGCCAAAATCCACAATCTTAATCGCCGATCTCTTAGGATTGCATAGCAAAATATTTTCTGGTTTTAAGTCACAATGAATAATGCTAAGTTCGGGAGTTGAAAGGAACAATAAAGCCGTGCAAAGTTGTTGCGCAAATTTCCTTGTCAAATTAAGTGAGACACCTCGGAAATTCGTATTTCGAAGAAGGTCATATAAGTTATATGAAAGAAGTTCGAAAACAAGGCAGAGGTGATTTCGCCACATAAAGTGTCTTTTTAATTTTACTGAAAACAAGAAAAAAAAACAATTAAAAACATTAATAAGAAATTGAACATTTGAACAGCTACAACAGACGCAAAAATTTGTTTTGTATTACATGATTTGAACAACAGCATAATACAAGTATTGTTTGTAAACCACAATGATTTTATTTATGTAGGAATATTATTCCTTAACTGTCAGAATTCTAGTGAATGGTATTTGGTACATGACAGCCTACAATAGCTGTATTCGATTCTAGTAATGTTAGTCATTTCAGATCATTTTTCTGGTGGTGGGGTTAATAAATAGTAAAAAAAAAGTACAAGATGGTAAAACAGTTAAATGAACAGAAAAGAATACAGTTCATTTTAACCCACCCAACGGCTTTGGAATACTTTTTCCTCAAGTTGATATGTAAACATTTATTAACGTCTAACTGACATGAATGACTATTGTTATCTCAAGAGCATGACCTATTTTCATTAGCAATTACGTATTTGGAAAACTCAACTAAATGAGTACCTATAAGAATTTCACCAAATGTCAAAATTAATCTAACCAGTGAACTGTATCCCCCTAACAAAGCCTATAGCGTGTCAAAAACAGTACAAATGTATTATAGGCCAACAAGTAAATAAGTTTAACCATTGTTTATACCAATTAACTAGTTATCGAGACTACAATTAGTGTGTGTGTGTGCTATAATATGTGTCGATGCTTTCAATTTTAATTTCATTAAAATCTACACTGTCAATGCAAAATATTGTAACAGCCCACTATATGGTATAGTCCATAGACTGAACAACTATCAATCCATAAACAAAGGTTTAACTAAAATTTAAACGAAATTGTAAATGGTTTTTAAACAATTAATTACACTTAAATATTGAAATTGCAACTATAATGGGTTTCGCCTGATCTCGGCAGGTGAGTTTCAATACATGTATTAAATGCATCTGCTTAATGAGCTTTGAAATATGCAATTGCAATGAGATTGCAAAGATTAAGAGACATAATCTGTCGTCGAGAATTCCTAAAATGGGACACAGCCATCATCATAAGAAGTCCTAGTATTCGTTGCTAGTCATTTTAGTGAGTATAGGACAGGGATGCCCAACTCGTAGCTCGCGAGCCACGGTGGCTCATGGCAATTATTGATGTGGCTATTGAGCATGAAATGTCTAAAAAATTATGTGCTCTATAAAATATGTACGATACCCTGTTAATGAATGGCCATAGTTGTTCAGATATTTCTTTAACCAAGAAACCAAGGAACCAAGGAGGAGCTGTTATAATATAACATAAGATCATCTAGCGATAAAACAATATAACACCTCCTCCTTATTGGCAACGGATCGGATGGACACTGATCTAATATAGACACAGGAAAAATTCACTTATTAGCTCCAGCATATACTTTACAAGAGAGTGTAATAAGGGGCTATTGAGATCGAGAAACAACCAGATTCAGACCGAAAAAAGATCAAAATGCAATCTGATGATGTAGTTTAATTAAACAACCTAACAATAGCAAATACGAAGTTTCAAAACAAAGACAACGATAAATTCACCAGAACATCTCCTTCCAGAAGCGAAAAATCGAAAATAGATTGCTTCCTGGTCAGCAAAAACCTATGGAACGTTATCAGAGACGCAAAAGTTAAAAGAGATGAGGAAATCGAAAGTAATCATCACTTGTTAATATTGAAAGTGGTAAATGGCGAGCACGAACAACACAAAAAGAACAATTAGGAAAGAACCAAAAACATCCAAAATATAAGATAGAAAAACCTGTCCCATGTAAAATAAAAAATGAAATAGAATGGGAGAATTTCAAAAAGGAAGCCGTAGCAACCATAAGCTGTGGTAAGACAACAATATCAAATAAAACCATTAAGAAAAAGATGTAGAAGACAGATGACATAAAAGACGCAGTATGACAAATGTAAAGCGAAAAAATTTAGTATCTAAAGGATTCCCAAAAAACACACAGAGAAACAAAAAGCTTTTATTTTTAGGTAACGCGACTTTAGAACAAATAAAGAACTTCAAATATGTACCTGGATGAAACAGGCGAAAACATAAACCACGGAATCGCATATAATGCAATCAAAACACAGAAAAGAAGTACCAAAACGGGTAAAGGAAGTTTTCTAAAAACTGGTAATCCTGACATTAATACACTGAAAAGCGCATCATGAACGATCACAGCATAAGAAACGAGTAAAATGCAAGTACATAAATGTGATGCGTATGAAAGACAGAAAACGAATATCGAATATGAAACACTCCATTCAGAGAAAACCTACATAAAAAGCAGTTAACACCGGCTAACAAGGTTCAGTCACCTCCAGACAATGAATGAACCCAGACAGACTAATAAAGCAAATCTATGAAGCAAAACCTATAGGAGGCAGCCCAAAAAGACAGCCAAGAAAAACACACATTACTAAACAAAATGACATATGAATCAATTTTGGTGCACTTTTTCATACAAACACAGTCTACCTTTGAGTACGGTGAGTTAGGTATAGAGCTAAAAGGTAATTAAAATGTGAAATTGCGTATTTAAAATTATTTTCTTCATTGCAATTACATAAATGCTCAACACTAGTAGATTTTAGTACCTCTGCTGTAGATTTGGTGAAACTTACCTATATAATACTTATTTTCAACATCTGCCCTATTCATCATTTCTAAAAGCTTGACTTCAATTTGGGCTTGATTTAGGAAGGGTTTCTTATTTTTAATTATTTTAATTGCCACATGACATTGCTCTTCATGATCAAATGCTTTCACAACTTGTCCAAAAGAGCCTTTTCCTATTAATGAGTCAATTTCGTACCTATCGAGGAACTTTTCACCATTCTTAACAATATAGTCATGATTATCGTCATCATAACCGTCATTGTATAATTTCCTCTCTTTTTTGTGTGAACTATCTTCTCCCTGTGTTTGAGTTGCTCTTCTTTTCTTTTTGGCATAGTACACCTGCAAGCAAAATTAAGCTGTAAGTAATAATTGTAACTTTTAAAGGACCTACGCTAATATTTATGTTTAACGTTATTAATGGTTTGTCAATTTTTAAATACTTATTATTACAGCACATAGACAGATTCTAGCAACGTTCATTCTTAAGTGTTGTAATAAAATGCCATTTAGACCAATTATTACCTTTACCTTATCTATGGTTTACATTGCAATAAGTATCAAAAACAAACACAAGGTACCTAAGTTAATTTGCACAGTAATTGATAAGTCTACACAAATAACCAACTGATGTACCAAACGTGCAACATACATAAAAACTTGTTGAATTTGATAGATAAATAATTCCCTGAATGCAATTTCTTAAACCCTATCAATAAAAAAAATTGTAACAAACAAATACAAGTAATTGCACTAATTGTTTATTTTAAATGTAACCCAACGGGTTTCGACACTATGAATCATTATCAAGGGTAACAGATTTTATTTATTTTATTATTATTTATTACGGAGTTTCACAAAGTAAGTTTAGAGATCATTAATTCTAATTTTATCAGTAAAAAGTAAACACTGCATATCATAATCAATTAAAATTGTATGAAATATTAAATATTGGAAGTCGTTAAATAATATACTTATTAATATCCGAGTCGTTATTTTAAAGCAGGAATGATATGCTACTTAAATCACCTTTCACTACTGATGAATCGAGAACCCAATTGGCATTAACCTTGGATGGTATACAACCTCAAGGTAGTTGCGCAAAAAATTCCATTGCATTTTTATATGACTTCAAAACAATAATAAGAGACGTATAAACAATTATCCTGCAAAAAAATAACTTACCTTTTCAAGTTTCCTTTGGGATTTCGTGAAATGGGTTATAAACGAACGGTGAATGGTAGTAACAAAAAAATTTCCATGGATTCCAAAAAACAAATAAACTTTTCGTGATCCCACGCCCATAAGGCAAGGTTTTTTTCAAAAAACCAATTTTAAAAATTACAAATCGATTCGGGTGATTAAAAAAAATTACACGTGAAAATTTCAACACAAACGTCTTTCCATAGTTCCTGCGTTTTAAATTTATAATTATATGTATCAAAAATTTTGTCCCACAGGACTCGTTTAGATTACACTGCAGAAATCAGCCGATCCAGAAATTTTGACGTAGCAAAGTATTCCATTGATTATTCCATCAAATAACATTCCAAAATCCATCACACAACCGTCAAAGAACCAGAAGAAAGGGAATAGATCATATGTTTTGAAGTTAAAGTACCTACCTGCAATAACGTAGTTTTTTTACGGTGATCCTTATTCTCTAGTAGTCTAGTGCTCCTCTCGTTTCTTAAAGTTAGTACAATTACGGGTGATTTTTGTCATTTTGTGAATGATCTAAAATGACCACGATGGAAACATCAATGAGTCGCGAGTTGGTAATCAAGGCTGTCGGAAAAGGGACTTATTTAAGTCAGAAAATAAAGAAATAGAAGGAATCTTTGCTGTGTAGGATGACATCCATCAACATGCACACTGCATGTCGTTGGAATTACACCAAGGGCGCCGCCAAGGGGGGGGGCGCCGCCAAGGGGGGGGGGCACCCCCTCCCCCCGGGAAAAAGAAAAAAGGCAAGTTATTAAAAATAAAAATAAATTTTGTACGAAATTTTGAAAAAACGCCAGAACCCCACGAACCCCCAATAGTGCTTGTCCTCCATTGGAAAATTTTCTGGCGGCGCCCTTGAATTACACCATAGCTGAATCGCGGTTTATTTAAGGAAACAACAAAGTGCATCAATATCAGCAGAATCTATGGTCAATTCGACCGAAATTCGACTTAAAGAAATGATGTTTTGTCAGTTGACAAAGTAATGGCATGCGTTGAGGCTGGTTCGTCATAAACAGGTAACTGAGATGACGTCGTCCCTCCCTACACCAGTTAGTGACCATCGCTCGAAGTTTTTCAAACCGTTCTACATAAAAGCAAAGACAAAAGAAACCGAACGAAGGCAAAAGAAACTGAAGCTAAGGTAATACATAATATGTGAATATGTACATGGAAGATGGAAAACAACAATAACATGCAATTAATTGAAGCATCAGGGGCATTACAGGCAGATAAAACGATGGAAAGTGAACTTTTTGAACAATATGAAGAACGCATCACGTGGACATCAGGATTCAGGAAGCAACCGATTTCGTATATTTATCATCAGCATCACCTTTACAAATACTAGACACAAACTTCTCATAAATGTAGCTCAAGGCACAACTTCCAGAGACACAACCACCTGATAAACTTGTAGGAAATTTTCACAGCCTTTTAAATTGAACAGAATAAAGTTTTAGATTTTTATTACATTGATGAGGTCCATAATCGTTGTATTAATAAAGAGTGTGAAGCTCAAAACGAGGTGAATATGTCATTCAATAAAATTGTAAAAACACACAAAACCCATTCCCCATAAATGAATTTTGATTAAACTTTTAAAGTTAAAGTTAAATTGAAATGATATGTATGATGACAAAAGCAGCGACAAGTTTCGATCATTTATAACATTATCATCTTCAGGCTAATTACTACAATTAACTAAAATTAGTGGTGAAAGTAAGCGGAAGTGGACCGAGTTTTATCCTCGTTTGTTTGGCGCATCCAATTGAGCGCTTTTCTAGTATATAATGTTATTCATTAAATAAGTGCTTTTTCAAATTTTCCCGTAAGTATTGCAGCTTTTTGCTCTGTTGTTAATTTAACCTCCCTTTTACAGCATGGATTTTCGATTTAATTAATTTTTAATTTTTAACTTTACGACTTTCTTGACTTCATCTCGCATGTAATTTGGTTATATATGACTAGACGTCTCCTTTTGGATTTTTACTCATTTCACATATCTCATGTAAAGTATTTATAGTTTACGCTTACTTTCACCACTAATTTTAGTTAATTGTAGTAATTAGCATGAAGATGATAATGTTACAAATTATCGAAACTTGTCGCTCCTTTTGTCATCATATCATTTCAATTTAACTTTAACTTTAAAAAGTTTAATAAAAATTTATTCATGGGGAATGGTTTTGTGTGTTTTTACAATTATTGATATGTATTTATTAGCAGCCTACGGTAGTATGCAAGTGAATAGTTGGTAGTAACATAGCAACCGCGTTACGAACAATTATTATAATAACAATCAGTTTCGAAAAATCTTCTCAATCGTATTCAGAAACATGAATCTAAACAATTGGAAAACGGATCTGCGGATATTTTGAGTGCTGTTTCAGCTTGCTTGCCGTGCAATCAAAAGAAAGGTATGACAAAATCGTTGCTATCCAGTAAAATGCTTCATTACTATCTAAACGATTTGGTATTATTTTATCAATTAGTCCACTGTGTGAAATGTGAAAAACAGAATTTTCAAACTGTCAATAGCCACGTCACCACAATTTTAAGGGTCAACCCCAAACTGGCACCTATTTTGTACTACATTCCAATCGTTATCTAATGCAATGAAAATGTTGAAAATCGTTAAACAAACTTTTTCCAATTATCAGTTTTTATTGAAGCGTGTCAGTTTTCAACGTACTGTCCATAAAGCCTTGTTTCGGTACTATTCCCAAATGCCATCTAATGCTAGTTAACCGTCTATGGAAGATTCGACATCTCGAAGGTAGTCTACAAATGCTTGTAAAAAAAGTAACAAGAAGTCTTAAAGGATTAATGAATAATTGAAAATAAAATTTGAAAAGTTCTTTTATATGCAAATTGTTAGTAAATTCTTATGCATCACGGATAGTGGAATTGTTTTATTTCCTCACTTTAAAATTTTTATCACGCGTCAGCGAGCAACGAAATTAAATTAATAATTAAAAGAATACAAATTATATTCAAGTAAAAACGCAAAAGTTGCGAAAAACAGTTATAAAAGTTAAGGAAATGCAGCGGAAATCTAGAGAGCAACTTATGTTTAATAAATGTTTTCCAGTAACGACATTTATTACTTCGTTCAGCAAGAGTTTATTACATGCTCCGCATTCAATCGTATTTCAAAAATGCTAAATTGTGAAAAACCTCATCCGTGGTCTTGGCTTCAAAATTTTATGTTTAATGTATTGGTTTGATGTTAATGCGGTTTGTTATTGTTCTATTAATGGTACGGTCGTCATTAAGAGTAGTCAATACACTAGGTGTTTTCTTTTTGCACGTTGTGGTTGACTTAAGTTAGCCCTGTCAATAGCACACGAACACACCATTCGTTTTATAAAAATAATTTGACTCAGTTGTCAATAACCCTATTCGTTTTAAAAGCTTTATATTAACCTGAGGCAAAAATTTCTTACGACGCAAACCTCACGCACAGCACTATAATCACGTAATAATTGTGACTTTGACTAACTCTATGGCTGTCCAAAAAGAAAACACCTATTATGCCGTTTTTGATGGAGTCGGTTAAACGATGTTAAACGTCTAAAAGAACTACTCATTAATTTCCCTTTCTATTTGTTTGGGGTCTTAATTAAAATTAAGAATTTTGGACGGAATTTATCTTGCATTCAGCAAACACGACGGTCGGTGTCCTAACAAGGTGTTATTTTCGTATTGATCTACAATCC
The DNA here is from genome assembly GCA_036250285.1 of Pyrocoelia pectoralis. Lineage (NCBI taxonomy): Eukaryota > Metazoa > Arthropoda > Insecta > Coleoptera > Lampyridae > Pyrocoelia > Pyrocoelia pectoralis. Next base: position 26,311,273 of record CM070078.1, read on the forward strand.
ACGCTTGAAAATCCCAATACACGCAGTTAAAAATGTACCTAGGAGGTGTATGCACTAAACTTCATTCAGAAAAATATTAAAAGTAATATATATGAGAATTAATGACCGGTTAAAGTGTCTGTTATATTTAAGGTTAATGCTCAGTTACGGTCGGTAGTCAAACCAATTATGGCACGCGTCAGCGGTTACACTTTGCCTAATTACTACTGCATTTGCTACTTGATGCTACAGACGATACCTTCAAATCAGTTGAGAGGCAATTTTTTAACCCTTATACTTCCTATGAATTAAAGAGTCGTTTCAGAAGCGGTCAACCAAATAATAAAGAAAAAAGCATCGCTAATAATAGAATATTTTAATTATATTTATAGAGTTAAATACCTTGATGGTTACTAAAAATAACAATATAGAGAATCAACCTTTGATATAATTCTCCTTAGATCTTTTAAGTATTTATCTTTCTCCTTGAAGGATTCAATTCAAATTTATTAGTATTTACCATAACCTTCACGAATGGTGACATGATGAAATATTTAATACAATGCGAAATTCCTTAACTTTCAAATTAAGGATTACACACAACAAAATGTTATCAAAAACTATTTCAAATTGCACAAACTGATCAGTTTTTTTTAAGCTTACAAAGGTAATTTTGTCTTCATTACAAATTTTTTTAAATTCAAGGGCAGTACCGAGACGGAACCTTCATAACAAAACAGTAGCTATTATAAACAAACGCTTATTATTTTTAATCGTTTTTTACTGTATATGTTGGCTTACTGTAACCTTTCATTAATAATACAATTTGGAATGATGACTCAAGGTAAGAGCCTTGTCTTACCCTCAAATGAAACCAAAATGTCTGTTGTTTAATATATGTATGTACGTAAATTGCAAAATTTTCCTTCTTCCATGATTAAAATTACACCGTAAGAGCGCGTTATACATAATTGTTGGTTGATAATAAAAATTCTCATCAATGTTACTATTAACATTATAAATACATGATTCTGAAAAAATGGTACAAAATAAAGGCATAGTTGTGATGGTTACAATGAATTTATTTCGGAAAGTCGCAATTTTTTCATTTTCTCTATTAGTACAATAATTTAAGAAGATAATGAAAAGGAAAAGTTTTGGACATTCCTGAACTTGAATAAATAATAGAAATAGTTTTTTTTTGTTTTTGACATATGATACAAACATTTACTCCAATTTGATGTATCCTAGGTCTATTTTTACAATGACAAAGTTAGAAACATTATTTAAAAAAAAAAGACAATGATGCCAAGTTTTAATAACTTCTTCAGCTAGTTTATCTACCTAGATTAAATCCGGATTTATCACCTACTTGAAATTAAAGCGAAAAAAGCGCTTTGACAATTTATTTATCAAGTACATATATTTTTCATGTATTATTTTCACAAACAAGTGAATTTACAAACTGATAACAAGCTAACAAAACAAGAAAAAATAAATATTAAAATAAAAACCGTAAAAGTAAATAGAACAAAATAAATTCAAAAATAAACATATTATTCATAGTGACTTCCATTTAGAACCACACAGTTTCTGCATCGATTTTCTCCCCTAATAATATTTGCGATAGAGTTTTCCCTTATCTCATTAACATTGTTATAAGTTTTTGAAACTTTAATTTGAATTTGTATGCACATAACATGATAATTCAGAATTATAAGCTTGGCATCATTACTGTTTTTTAAGACATTCTCTAACTTTGTCGTCTTCTTCTCTTGCCATTCCCAATGGTGTAATAATATATAGAGTTTGTATAATTCAAAAAGAAAAAATGACTACACATTTTTATTTATTTATTTAAATAACAGTTTTTTTACGAAGCTTCGTATAAAATAAATAATTTTAAAAACATTCATTTAGTCTCGAAAAATTCTACAGTTACTTCTGCATTTAACCATTTCTCCATCTCTCCAGATCATTGAGTGACAAATACTAGAATACTTATCAATTTCGTCGATAACTATTGCTCAATAGTTACATGGACGAAATCTACAAAAAAAGAACCTCAATGTCGTAACGCCCTAAGATGCGGATGAATTCTGTATGCATATGCAAACACAAATATTACTGGAAGGTCATCTCCATCAAAAATGATGGAGGAACATTCGCGCAACCGCAGTAGGACGAAAGTTACGTAAGCATATGCGCATCGAACCTTGCACATTTCAAATGGTGAAACTTGCCGATATACCAGAAGAATGGCAGACCTGTGAGGATTTGCAGTAAAACTGGCCACGCTGCGTTTCAAGTGAATAGTAAGATCAACAGGCATCGTTTCAGGTTTGTAGATAAAAAACCGCACGTCACACTAGATAACACACGCCATTCTCTTAAGATAATTGATTGTGTATGCTTCAAATTATGCTCTTTTGATGGGCAGTATACGGCAGAGACTGTGAAGTTATTAGGCCGATCATCAATCACAACGTTTGCTATCTGCAGGTAGTCGTCCTAGTCTAGTGTTTCTATATCTTATAGACACAGACGAACATAGCGAAGTACATGATGAAGTGCGGTGAAGTTAATGTTAATTTAATGATTTTTTTGAAATGTTAAGCAAAATGAAACTAGGGGTGGGGGAGTAAACATATGAAAAGGTCATGCCGTAACTCTTAATTTAATATCTGGCACATCAAACCAAGATTTGCTGGAAAGTCCTGTTGTATACAGCATTAACACGAAATCAAAATAGTTAAGTAATCAAAATCAACTCACTAATGAAGTGAACATAAAATTTGAAGCGTCACTGTCTAAACGTAAAATCTCAAATCTCACATGACAGTGTGTATACCAGCACTATGAACAAGTGCATTCAATACACGAGAGATAATTCAACCGCAAACTGTCCAAGAAATGAAGGCTCCCTTACTGTGAAGCGCATTTTATGTAAAGAATTCAATCGCTCTTCCAATTATAATCATTGTTCCTATATACAAAAAACTTAAGAAGGACAGTGATTCCATAACGACAGAAAAACTCACTGAATCGTCAACACAAAATTTGCTCTCAGTGTGGCAGCACTCAAAATCAACAATCTTCGCAACTTTTGACTAAGTAAGTAATTCTAATGCGTACTTTTAAGGCTTCTCTTTGCTTTTCCTCGAGTATTTCTTTGCAATGGATGGAAAGAATGGAAAACCTTATATATACAGGTATCTAGGCATAGACTATACCGTACTCTATCTTTCCTGCCCCCACCCCCACCACAAATGAAAATATTGAAATTACGCCCCGGGGGAGATCAGAACGTTATAAGCATACTATAAATAACAAACTTACCAAAGTATTTAGCAACCTAAAACTATTACGCATATTCATGGAAAACCAGGAAAGAAGATAAAATAGCAAGTATATCTGTATACTGTCAGTTTATTGATTAAGTATAATAATTAGTGTGAAGTATGGATGTTGTGGAACAGTTGAAGAAAGTCTTATTTCTGATAAAACAATAACAATACATTGAAATAAACCTCTCGAAAGTACAACGCACGCAATTCACCTTTGAATTTCACTTCACGCTCAAAACACACGGAGGTTGGAGTACATGTTTTTATTATTTGTTCTGGAAATTACAATATTCAAAATGAGAGCGACTTCCACAGATGTCATATCGTAACAAGGTTGTCCCCTTAACTTCTCATGCATCTTTTTTTTGCTTGAAAGACAAAGCAGACAGACCTTCTTTCCAACCGCATGCAATTTATAATAAACGACTTTAATTCCATGTTACAAATGAGATCACGTTTTCTCTTCTCATATTCTTTACCCAATGTTACTTTGCAGTTTTTAGTGGTGGTAGTTTTAAAACTTATGCGTTATGTTGTGTATCTACATTTCTATTTTCACTTACAACAAATTTTTAATTAAGAAATTTACATGAGCAACCGTACAAGAGCAAAATAAAAAGTTTGTCAACATTATAAACTGCAGTTAATATCCCATACAAGGAAGAGTCAACATGAGAAATTACCGATATTAGTAATATATCGAAACCAACGTCTACAGTTGCCAACTTATTATCTATTTGTTGATGCGGGGCACGCGTTCTTGATGGCAGTAAAAGTTATGGGTAAGTGACAAAGCAGACGACAGTCAACACATCGATAGCACGTGAGCATCCATATTCTTTATAAGTAAAAAAACAAATTTAAGTTCCCCTAATTCATAGTTTAAGTACATAGCGATTGCCTATATTACATTCCTTCATTAATTAGGGATAACCTTACTAAAAGCGGGGATTGTTTTATGTAATTCCTCGTTAAAAAAAATTTAAGCAGCAGTCGACCACATTCAGTTAGTTTTTTTTCCATGGATCGTGACGACGCACATCTTTCGACAAATTGTATATCAAATATTAAATGGAAAAAGTTTACCGACTTCAATAAAGGCTCTCGAAATCTTCCAGTTTTCCGAAAGTTTTTACAACGTATATGACATTTTTTTACATTCATCGATTAGTAGATATACATTTGAACTGAAGCGTTTGATACAAAAAAGATCAGTATTTCTGTTCATTGTTGTAATTATGGCGTAACGTAAGTTAACGATCTGTTTGTTATATTACTTTCATAAAATTTCAATAGTCAAAACTGAATTCAACTGCACTACGTGTAGCAAACTATTTGTTTTATGAGGATGTGAATGTTCTTGGGGAGCGAATTGTAGGTACCTATATCTATAAAATATCCTCATTTGTAAGTGGAAGGAATAAACAGATTTTTTTGAAAATGTGAACGCTAAGATACAAAAGTAGTATAAATCTTATTTTAAACTCCCACGTAACACGCACATTTTCGACGGTTTATTATTAAATGTATAATTAATAGTAAATATGTATATTCAAAAGAAGCGATAAGTATCAAGGCAAATTGAAACATCCTGTCGTTAATTTTGATTGGAGCCGTTTCAGTTATTTCAACGCACAAAATCACATTCAACAGAATTGACGCATTTCATATTCTTTTAATTGACGAGCACTGGTTTACTTTTTGCATTGTATGTAAGCGTTGAGCGAAATTCAATGATGTAAGTGAAATCGGTGATAGTTGGAATACTTGATGCTTGCAATAAAAAAGTCGCAAATAGACGCCACCATGTTGATTATTCGGTTTAGTTCACATCGACGATTAGTACCAAAGTGCGCTAATTCCTAGATTGAGTTCTGCTTGTACTTTATCAAGTGTAAGGATTCAATTTGAAATGCAACGCAAATGAAATTGTAGAAATTAAATCAAATTCCGACTATTAATTAATCAGTCTTCATATAGTTTAATGCTTAATAAAAGTTTCCTACGCTATAATTATTTATACATTGCGTTAAAATTGTTCGGTCCTTGTCACTAATTAAATTCCAATGCAAATTTCTTAATCTTTTCCGAGGGTTAAACCTCTGCGGAACATCGTTTACATCATAATTTATGTACTTCAATGTATTTTGCCAAGTACTTCAAAAATTTCAAAGTATTTCATCAACTTCAAATATTTTCATGGCGTAGATTTTGTTACGTATTTCTAAACATCGGCAATTTAATTTTCAAAAAGTTACATTACCGCCATACCGAAAAGAAAACTTTTTACAAGTAAATTAAGTCAATTAGGTACGATGTTCTACGCGCAAAAAAAAATCAAAGGCAGGAATTGATACTGAAATTCACTTGGTTTAAGTTACGAACTATTTTATTAGGTAATACCTCATGAAATATTTGATTGATTAAGTCAGAATTTTGAAAAAAGGATTTCATAGGCAATGTTATACCAGATTTAGCTGATAACGTTTGATTATACATACTACTAAGTATCTAAACTAAACCTATAGTATTAAAAGGAACGTGACCTTTGGCTTTCTCGTAAAATAATATTTCACATTTGCCAAGGTTTAGAAATCGTAACGATCACACAAATGTAAAGCAGCAACAATTACTCACTAAAAGATTATTCACAGTATTCACACGGTCATATTGCAGTACGGCGAACTTGAATTATTTTGTATTTTTATGTCTGCTTCAGATAGAATCTTTGGCAAATGTGAGCGTATTTTTAAATAGATTTAAAGTTAACCTAGGTTCATATTTTGAATAATTAATATAGAAGGTGACATGGATATTCGCAACGATCTGTTTCAAATTGGACATAATTGTTATTTGCTAATGCAATTATTATGGATATATTTTTCAGGTAATTTGACCCGCTGTACACAGTCGTTATTTACCTATAGGAGAATCGTGTATTTATTACCTATACAACTCTCATGTCGTATCAAAGCAGTAGATAAATATACATCTGTATAAAACTCATATATTTTAGAAGAACTGGAACACTTTGGCCGTTGAATAGTACACAACAAAAATCAAAATGTACGTGTTTCAAATTTTCAATACTCTGTCTGATGATGACAGATTTGTTATAGAAACGCATACGGCTTTATAAAATGTTATTTAGCGTTTGCTATGTTGTGCACCACGTTTTAACAATTTATAGAAATGCTCACACATAGTTTTCGTCTTTTAATTTAAGTACATACTGTGTAATCAGAAAACTATGAAATAATCCAATAGTGCATTTCAACGATCCATATACTTCAGGGCTCAAATATCTCGGGGCAACGTTCGTAATCATACAGCCAAATCCGACACCTTATCGGAGGTAGGTAAGTCTAATCACTTTGCCATTACTAGCAAACGTTAGTAGAAAAGTGGCCACCCGATGGAATCACTAATTCACTAGTTACCTTTATTCTTATTTATAGGCTTCCCCATACTACACTATTTAGTGCTACTTGGTACCAATTTATTATCTGTTGCTCGTCAGATCGTCAGTTCATTTGTGGACGCCCTATACTTCGCTTTTGAGCCCATGGTCTACAATACTGTTCGTCTTATAATGTGTTTAGCCCATCTTTATTTCAAGGATATAAGTACACGTTTTTTGACATGTGCTAATTTTGTTCCATTTGTAACGTTTTCGCTTGCAGTCGGTCTTTTAATTTTACATTTAACATTTGTCCTTCAATGTTCTTTGCGCTAACAACGCAAACAAAAAGTTTTAACCCTTGCATGAACATCCTCAATCCGCTTTGCAACGTTAGTTAATTTCTCAAGTGATTGAAGTACACTGCGACTTAACCACATTTTCTTCCTTACATATCTATCTAATTTTACAATAATTATAATTATACGGCTCATTTCCATAGACACTTCACAATTTATCGAAAAATATAGCTTTGCATTCAGTATTCAATTCATTACAATTTTCTAATACCACTATTATAATTAATAAATATGTGGAGAAGGTGTTGAGTATTTCTTACGGGTAATTCCATTCCATTTCCTATGTTCAAAGAATAGCTAGATATAGAGCCCCAAGCATGGAAAATGAAAAAGAGAAATGGCAACAGCTTTATGACGACAGAAATGGACTACCTTCGGAAAAGTTCTGCAATATCTAAACCAGAAAAAGTTAAAAACAATTAACGACAACAAACAAAAGAAAAATGACCAAGAAGGACCTTGGAATGCATCTATGAAGAAAGAAGAAAAAGAGACCATGGAAGGAACCATGAGAGAAAAAGATATACTAGACAGGCGCTACAACAGAACATTGAAACTGGGGAGGGAAAGGCGGCGTAGACAATCCAAAGTTTACCGGTAAAAATAGAGACTTACAATAAACCTAGAGACCTTTTTTTCTATTCTGTTCAGTGCATGAATATTGAAAATAGAAATACATACTACAATATCTTGAACAGTGTGTACGTCCAGAAAACTTCAGCGAAATGAGTTAGCATCAACTCCTATTTGCGAGAAATTTTTCACCAGATATTTTTTCCGTCGGTCCATCAACCTAGTACGAAAACAAGAATAATATTCATTTCCTCAAAACGTATTTTATAACAGTGCCTTGAATCGTGGAATCGTACCACTCGACCTATTATAAAAACGGTAAATGATAAACCTCGTCGAAAACAGAGATACTTCACCTCCAATGTCTGTTATCATTAGATGTCCTGGATTAGAAGCAAACAAAAATTGAAATAGTTTTTATGAAATATGTAGCTGCTTGTCTGATCTAATTGCACTTAAGATATCTATTCACTGTAATTTTTACAAAAACGTAAAGGAAAGAATGAAAGATTAAAACGTATTTGGAAAATGAAATGCTTCAACAATTTTAAAGTAAACTACTGTCTTGTTAACACTAATATAATCCAACAAAGAACAACTAGAAATCGTTAATATACTACTTTTTGTAGTGCTATTGGAGGGAACGCATGCCATCAAGGCCACGCGTTATTCTATCATCTAAAACAGCGGTTCTCAACCCGTGGTACGCGTACCCCTAGGGGTACGCGTTTGAGGGCTAAGGGGTACGCGAAAAAAATTTAGTAATGGCGGATTTTTACTATTCTCCTCTTGTCTCGAGCCAGTTCAGAGCGGTGGCAAAACAGTGGACAAAAAAATTATTGTAGCGCTCGCTATTTACAAATAATGGTTATTTATTTATCAAGGGCGTCAAGGACTCCAATACCACCGCGGCGGCCGTTTCCTGACTGACGCGTTTGACAACTGAGTAACTTTGATTTGAGATTGTTGCTAAGTTACTTTGGCAAGTAAACGTGGCGTCGTACAATGCGGTTGCCATTGGCGCCGACCTTATCATTTGACATTGTTTTAGTAATATAATAAGCATCATAATGAACAAAAAGATATTGTTCGAAGTTATGTTTTTTAGGTTGAAAATAAAAATGTATATTTTTAGCGAAATATTACATTACACCTTTTTCAGCACTTATATTTTTGTTGTTGGTTAAATAATTATGTATCTATAAAAAATCTTTTAGTTTTCATCAATAAACATTCTGGACATACCCCTTGTCACGTTATTGCTATATTTATTTAGTTTTAGAACGATGGTAAAATAATAATATTACATAACATTATAAAAAATTTTCTAATGAAGGGGTACAATTTAGGATAATGAACTGCCAAGGGGTACGCAAGCCAAAAAAGGTTGAGAATCGCTGATCTAAAAAATGTATACGACATAATAATCGTTTGCACGTGACCGGTGATTTAAGAACTATTCAAAACACCACAGAAAGATAATAGAAAAATATTATTCAAAATACAAAATATGATCTGCAAAATATCTCTGCCAGGGCGGAGTTCCATCAGTTAAGATATGAACGAATTACTTTATACTTTTATAGCGATATTCAAATTCAAAAAAGGATCTGCTAGATTTCTTAAACTTTGACAACCGTGCACCGATTGATTGATCCGTTATTAGAATGATTTTAAGATCACCGGGGGCGTCTAGAAAACGTTTCAAATCATAACGCAATAAATAATCCAAATACAAATTATTGAGATGGATTATCCGAGCATTTTAGAAAAATGAACTGTGATGTCTACATATACAATATGAAAATTAGCATGAAAGTGCAACTGTAGAGACCGGTAAGTCTACGCAATAAGCCACAAGACTACAAATAGAATTTTGCTATTATTGCTCAATTTTTAAGAATGAAAAAAATGATGATATTGTTTGCGTTGTCAGTCCATCTGTCCCATGCGGAGGAGAATTGTCATAGAAATTGAAATTTGTTGTGATCTACAGCTTATATTTTGAATGTGTGCCAAACGTCGACATTTGAATATTATTTAAAGCATGTATGTAATTCCTTCCTCACACTAACATATCGAATCTTGGAGGCCCAACTTTCTCAAGCATTGATCGGCTTATTTCGTCAATGTTAGCCTGCAGACGTTTCAACGTTACTAGACACTTTAGGTTTAGAGTTTAGACTACATACACCCACAGAAAATAATTCACAAGACAAGACTATGGTGGTCAATTTCTCTGAATAACTTCATCACTGAACGTTTCCTGCAAGAAAACCATTGTTTCGCGCACTATGTAGCATGTAGCGCTATCCTGTAGAAGAAAAGTTCGAGAATCGTGTAAAATTCGTCCACTTTAACTTTTCAGATCGATAACCAAAATCTTTCCAAATTAAATTCAAAAAGCTCAAGTTGGATCGAGTGGTTTGTCAAATGAAGAAGCACGTGCCGCGTTCTTCGAAATTACACAATTAATCGCAAAAATTTTAGGAGGTCCGATCTCTTCCAAGCCAACCTGACCTAATCATTATATCGCTCAATGCAAACATTGCGATATAATCCGCACCTTCGTGGTAATATTGTTTTCATTTTCAGTGGTGCTACTTTTAATTTTGATGTAGTATCAATTCTTTTTTCTTCAAACGTCAAGAAATTATGTCATTATTCGACCGAATAGTAGGCGCCAAAGTTTGACATTTATCGCTAGAGCAGATGTTACTTTTACTTTTCCGCCGCCGGAGGGAAAAGTGTTGTCATAGAAACACTTTTCCGCCGCCGGAGGTAAAATAATGTAATTCTCATGCGTTACCAAGGAAACGGCACTTTTACCTACCTATTCGTGAAAACAAATACCTATTTGACAATGACGTTTAATTTAACGAACGCCGCTAATAATATCCCTTAAAACCATTTAAAAATAAATGTTTTGCGTAAATTTGCGGAAGTTTGAAGAAAAAATAGCATATTTTATTTGGCGGAGAAGTTACTTTTCATGGCTTGCCTTCTATTAGCCGCCTCATTTCGTTCGGCGGCTAAACACAGGCGCGCCATGAAAAGTTGTACTTCTCCGCCACATAAAATAATATACTATTATTTTTGGTTTTGAGATAAATTGGTGACGTGACCAAATCCGTTTAGCTCGCTCATTTTCTTTATAGTTACTATGAAGGAAAGCAGTGGTATGTATCGCCCTTCTAAGGATCCAAGTTTCTTCAAAATGCTTGGATATCCGCATTTGCCAACATTTCTTATATTAAGAAGCTTCGATATTGAGCTAATATCCAATGATATTTCTGATAGTATACGAGGGCCACTATTGCTATTTTGAGCCTTGGCAACACTGATTGCGTCTGACATTGTTGACAATTTTAACATACTTCAAAGTTTTTGTCAATAGCGTTATTTGTGTTGTTTACGGTTACTTGAAGATTGCGTGTTAGCAAAGAAATGAAATTAAGTGCAAAAAGGTTGGTTCTCGTTGGATCCCACATAATTTGACAAAATCTCAAAAAGATGCTCCCGTCGATTGGTGCACACAAATGCTCAAGAAATACAATGGCGGTGCTTCAAAAGACGTATATGAGATTGTAACAGGTGACGAATCAAGATTAAGATTCGTTGCCGGAAGAAGCCGTTGATGCGTTCAAAAACCATGTTATGGAGGTGTCTCAAGAAGATTGGAAAAAATGCTATGACAAATGCTTCGAACGAATGAAAAAGTGTATTGATCATAAAGGAGAATATTTCGAAAAACTTATGATGATTCTCAGACATTTTTCAACTCGCTCAATTGACGCACTCGCTACGCTCGTGTCAAACTTTGAGCTCGGGTTGAAAAAACCATAACTTTCTTCTCTTGTTGTACAACTAACTATGTATTTGTTAAGACTATTAGACATTTACTTTACAACTTCATAAATTTATTATTATTATGGATAATGGATTTATATGATCAGTAAAAACGGACAGTGTCCTTATTAATTTTTTTTGTAAAAAATGCATAACAGGATATCTGTATTCATACATATTAAGTGTTAAGTGTTCGTCATTAACTAAGTATTTCCTTTCAAAAGAATAATAGAACGAAATAGTTACTAAAAAGATATGAGAATACTCTACAAGCTCATCGATAGAGACTGAGATATATTTGTCGAGACAAACCAATCATGGAAGGAAAAGCGAACTAAATCACATCCACATCTGTAGATATTCAAGAAGATTAAACAATAATTCATGTTTATAATGCAGCAAAGAAAAGCTACGCGAGTTTTCAATCTTCGGTAATAAAACTCGGTCTTGAATAGCATCCAAAGTTTATACCTACTAACGAATAGGTAAGTAATAACTAGAGGGCGGATTAATATGCACATGAAAAGTCAAATATATGCGCATATATATGCACCAAATATGTAAAAGATATGCAGTCAGTTTGTTAAAATATGCAACATTATATGCAAAATATGCGTACCAAAAAATAATAAACAACCCGTATTAACATAAACTGTTATTATGTGAAAAAGGTTCTTAATGAAATTAAAAAAATTAAGTAATTAAAATAATAATAATGTACTTGTTTAATATTAACTACAAATAATCTTACGATCAGTTGGAGAATTAAACATATTATTCTGATTATCGCTTTTCTGCCTATAACAATTTACAATAAGGTGTTTTTCCAAATTGTTTAAATTAAATCCTTGTCGCCTATCAGCTAAAATATATCTCCGTTCGATCGAGTGAATGTAGGGACCCGACTGAGAAATCTTGGTAAGAAATGCAAGGCAGCTCCATCTAAATCTCGATATGATCGCTTGCTACGGCGAAATTATAGCAGTGATGCCCCTTGTCAATAATTTTAAGCAGCTTACCTTCTACGGGAATTTTTAAAGGCTTTCTTTCTTAGATTTTAATCTTTTATTTAAACAGTTTCATTTACTGTGCTCGTTTGAGGAGATGAGAGAATTTTTTTTAGTAAAATGTCAGATTTATTTAGAAATGTACAAATTATGCAATAATATACACATTTTACAAAAATATGAACATTGCTGCAAATATATGCAAAATATGCAAAATTAAATTGGTGTCATATAACTCACATTAATGTAATTCACCTAGATACGGAAGGGTATTTTTACAGCATCAATATTGAACAATATGCATTTTGCATATAATCCGCCCTCTAGTAATAACAAATACGAGTATTAACATATTATTATACTGTAATTATAAATTTCAATTCTTATTTTATGACGTTTTAAAATCTATTTAATATGAAGACAAAATATGACATGGAAAATTAAATTTCCGCAATTTATCGAAAAAACGAAGTGAACAATATGAATATGGGACTTATTTATTTTTAATTATGTAAGTTACTAATTTTAAAGCTTCGTGACAAAAATCAAGAATTATGAAATTAAAACCGGGCAAAATGTTCTCAGATATGCAAAGCACTATGCTACTTTTCTGTAATAAATGCTGTAGGAATTCACGTACAGTACAACTTAATTAAAGAGAGCGAATAATTATTAACTTTTATTTCTTTAGAATGCCATTTCATTAGAAAATGTACCGCATAGGAGTTAAAAATTATCAAATAAATAAAGTTCATTTTTAAAGCAACTTTTGAGGTCTTTTATTATTAAAAATAGGTTATGTATACCGATTGAATATAAATAAGAATTGAAAAAAAAGGGGATTTGTGTTGTCCGCATAAGGAATAATAAACGAATTTTTTTCTAGATAAACTGTCCGAGGGTGACGTAAAGCAGGCGACGAAAATTTTTGTCCCTTCAATTTTGAAATTTGATTTGATCAAACAATATTAGATATTGTAGTTAACCATACGGTACTTATTTTCATTTCTAATCGTGAATATTCAAGTAACCCAAAACAACAAGAGTGATTTGCAAAATTCTGGAACACGAAAAATATTGTTCATTACAGAACGCATATCTATAATTTTCGTTTCGTACAATTACCATTTAGAGGTAGGTATAAAGTAATATGCGTATAAATGTAGTGATTGCGCGAAAAGGCTCAAGGTGAGCGTGAGGTCGCCGTGGCTGTTGCCATGCAATATCAACGAAGGCCTTGGAACAAGTGGGGAATGAGGAGACAATAGAAACGCGGCGGACGTCACCCTCTCAAACTACGGTGACGACAAAAAAAAGTAGAAAACGGTCTTGGATAATTAATGCAACCTACAAATTCGATATCTTAACAAGATTATGTGAACGTAATTAAAATTATGCTTTATTTGAATACGCCGACCTTTATGTGAATGTAAAAATATTCTTATTTCCATACTATTTATGGTAATGGCTATAAAGATTAGTAGAAATAAATAATAAAATCGAAAGAATGTCCAACGCCGAAAAATAAAGCGCTTTCGTTCTACACGATTGTATTTAAATGCAGAGGGATCGATAAAGTGAACTTAATAGGGGTAAAATTTAAGACAATATGTTTTTAGCCCTTTGAGATTTCACGAAAATGTATAAGGAAATATCCTAAAAACACTTGTCCCACGAGTTTTATAACTCATCAGCTTAAAATAATAATGCTTTGAAGTATAGGATATCCACTGTTGTAATGTACGAGAAACTAATGTACGAGAAACTATTTCCCTGGGTGAAGTTGGGAAATATACATATTACTTTGCACGATATACCGGGTGAATGTGAGACCAAGACCACCCGTATCAGTAGTTTATTTAAAGAACGGTGAGTCGTAGAGAGGTAGGGTAAAAAAAGTGATTATAAAAGCCATAATAAAGAATCGAATGGTGATATCATTATTTCTCGAAAAAGTCAGCACTCCTCCAGAATGTCTCGAACTCCAAAATTTTAAATGGCACCATAAGTCGAAGAAAGTATTGTTTAAAAGATTGTTAAAAAAGAAGAGTTTTATAGGAAAAATTATTTTATTACTGTCACCCCTTTTAAGTAATGTTCCACTAAAGTTATTAAATTTGAAAATTATTGTTAACAAAAAAAATTGAAAAGTCGATTTTTAAAATCTAGTTACCAATGTTAAGGGTGTTGGCTTTGAAAAGCTGCCATATACTGCAAGTTTGGAAAAATAAATAGATATATGCACGTTATTTTTAATAGTAATATTAACTCGTTTGCAGGGGAGTAGCTATAAGTAGATAATTTTCGGGAGGGGGTCGAGTCAACTGAATATTTACGACTGACCATGTGATTTAGAATTTAGTGCAGAATGTTAACTTATTCCCCCCCCCCCCCCCATAGGCCACTGCTCGTTTGGCCTGGGTTTGCGTTCGAATTCAGCTGTTATGAGAAGTACCTTGGATGTTGGCTTTGAAAAGCTACCATATACTGCAAGTTTGGAAAAATAAATAGAATACGTTATTTTTCATAGTAATATTGACTCGTTTGCCCTGTCTCCAACGCTGCGTTACAGGTTCCTCGTTATGTCTCTTGTGCTATTACAGCAGATAACCCAAGTTGCAGCACTATTTACTGCATATGTACATACTACAAACACAAAGTTAACTCTGGTACATATTTGTAAGCATTTCATTGAATTTTCAGTCTTACATTCTTTTTGAGAGGATATCTAAACATTCATTTAGAAAAGAAGAACTACTGTAGTTTCTCATCACAGTGAATACGCAAACAAATTTATCAAATGATGGTGATGCTGCGCTTCGTGGACGAACACGCAATTCGCGTGAACGAAAGTTTTACCTTCCTCACTCTTAATGTAAATAATTATTAGAGATTTCGTGCACATTTCTTGTAATGAAAAGATGACAAGGGTTTTATCGAACTTCAGCTACATCAACTCACATGGAAGTTTCACCAAAAAAACGAAATCCAGTAAACTTTCTCTTTAATCCGAGGTCTGCAGTCGTGATACACCCTGTATATATTAATAAAACAGTACTGAGAGGAGTAGATTGCAAAAGATATTTCATTGGTAAAAAAAATATAAAAGAATTATTTATCGAGAAGCGATAATGAGTACTAGAATTCTACTCATGTATTAAATGATCACGAGTATATACTGGGGGAGAATTCCTAACAACTTCTTGGTGTAGCAATAAAAATCAGCAGTTCGCTTTACTACACACATGTAGACGTCCGGGTCCGATATGCTTGTGACAATACAATAAATTCTCCACAATTGAACTCGACGCGATGGTTTTTACCCGCCCTAACGTTTGCTACCCTACATTTCTTTCCAGATATTACCTTAACTTCGCCAAAATTTAGTACGTTTAACTTTTGTACAACATTTAAGATACATTACAATGAGAAAATTAATTCTTTATTTGAATTTGTTGTAGGGAATTTTGATCAAATTTAAGAGAAGTCAATACGGAAAATACCAAGAATTGTGTGCAACTTAATGTAATTCTAAAAGTACAGACTGCAATCAGTAAAGCACAACCTTGTTAACGATTTACAAAATAGACTTGCGGCGGGCAGTTAATTGCAATTGAGTACAAAAGGAAAGAACTTCCTTGTTGCTTGTTAACGATTGCACGAAATAACAATTTTAAACAAGTAGAAGGACATAACTGTGTCCCATTTGCATTACATTGAAATGATATACTATTCATAATAAGGGAGGCTTCTATCAGTCCTAAGTAATAAATTGTGACAGTTAAATGACGAAAATGATAACCCAAGCGTTTTTCCCTGCAAAAAGCGAGTATAATTTACTTTGATTACTTCCGAAAACTGTTTGCTATACAGATTATGAAGTTTTATATGGTAGGGATATGATAAAAATTGTACTTACTTCGTTAATGTGTTTGTAAGTTTTAATAAGATCAACACTAAGTTTCCTAAGGGGTGCCGTTGATGGTTCTCGAAAAGTATGTGGTATTCGGGCCTGCATTGCCAAGATGTCCGTTGGAGCCCCCATCGACAAAGGCTCTTCCGCCACCAATCTCCCGTAAAGAGGCACATGCCGACGAGAAGTTGTATCGCTTCCACCACCGGCTGGCACTGTAACAACAAATTACATTAAGAAAGGTGACAAAATCAGGCATCACTTACAAAAGCCTCGACTTGCATTATAAAGTTGGTACCACATTCTGATCATGAAATGATCAATTCCAATAACAATGCTTAACTAACACTAATTTACCCCAAAAGACCTATTCTAATAATAAACAAATTAGCATATTTAAAGCAATTAAGTACACATTTTCTCCTCAGGTAATTACATGTCAATTAGGTAATGAATACCAAATGACCTATTTCGATTAAAAATTATGAATTTCGCATATTGTACACAAACACATAAACATGATTATTGATTTTACATAAAGGTCGAATTTTGTTGTGATATTTCTCTCGCTAAATATATTTATGTATTTTAATATGTATTTGTTTTATGATATCCTCCCTCTCTCTGCACATTTAAATTTTCTCAACAAGCTTATGCTCATAACAACAAAAAACACTGAGTGATTATGTAACCACGTTCCTTGGAAAATAAATCTTTCGTTTTAATATAGTCATTCCGCATACTACCCTTATGTAAAGCACGCTGAACAATAGTTAGACTAAACTTTCAAATTTTGGAAAAGTATCTGTTACTGCTATCTTTCACGTTAGCGCATTATATATCATTTATAATTGTTATACGGCAGATGGGGTAAATGTTGCTAAGTAAAGGTTCTTACTGCCAAGATTGGTAAGAACCTTTACTTAGCAACATTATACATATATAATATGAATCAACGCCTTCTGAAGATAGAAAAGGAGAAATTTATATATTGAAAAAAAGAATCTAAGCGGATTTTCCCAATCTCTCATAATATGCGAAATAATAGCCTTGAAGACAACGGTTAACGTGATCGCGTTTCTGGCGCATAATGAAATTAAGGGGCTTTATTCTTTTCTGTTGCAAACGCTATATTTAAGTCGCAATTATATCCTTTTCTTTAACTATCGGTTAGACCCACTGAACTCAATAATATATGGAAGAGCAAAGCCGTTGAAATCAAATGAGATCAGTGTTGCCGCGGCATATTTTCATGAGGTACCACATGTTAAACTAAAAACGTACCAACTTGTACCAAGTAGGGGGGCGGGGTGAATTTCGTGGCGCCAAATTTTTTTGTATAAATGGTACATTTGTACCACATTTTAGAATTCAAAGTACATATGTACCACATACATTATAAATTAAAATATAAAAATAAAAACTTTTATTGAACACATTGCACAGTAATTGACAATAATTAATAAAAATGGAGGTACCTATATACTATATGTGAAAATATAAGAAAAAGTACCAAAATAGGCTATTTTTTCGAAAGTAGTACCACCGTACGATTAATTTTGAAAAGTACCACATTTGGTACAATTGTACCACCGCGGCAACACTGAATGAGATGCGCGTGAAAAAGTGTGCAAATTTGAAGAAAATAATAAGGTCGAAAATCGTTTAACTACGGGGCTTACGCGTTTGCGCAGTGGAAAATACCGTTAAAATGCATCATGTGTTGAAGTCAATGAACTCTACCTAATAAATAAAAGTTGGGTTAGAAAATTTTACGTGGTTTGTCTTCGTGAACAAGTGGATTAATTTGATTTATAAACGTTACAAGGGAGAAGGTTTTACAGTGGGTGTTATGGAGTCATGATTAAAATACAATATTTTAGATAATATATAACAGCTGTTTTATTTGTATGACCTTTAATGTATTACGGCGCATGATCGGGAGCCCCGTGCGCGTATTCAATTTGTATCACTTAAATTTACAACTTTGCTCTTCCATATATAATAGAGTTCAGTGGTTAGACCTTAGAGCAGGGATGCACAGATTGCGGGCCGCTTGCGGCCCGCCGTTGTTTTTCTGGTGGTCCCCCTCATCTAATTTCACAAATAAAAATAGAGATCGCTTGACTAATGAAAATTTAGACTCAATTTTGCGATTGGCAACCACAACAATTGACCCAAATATTAAAGAAATTGAGTATAACTGACATTAATTTTTCCACCATTCCGATGTGGGCCAAAGTATAGAGGCTTTTTTATCTCATCCTGTATGTTTTACATTATAAGTTGGAATGGCTAAGTTCAAATCATCTTAGATTACGTTCTGATTTATCGTTCGTGAATTATTGAATCATTCTGTTTAATGACTGTAAATAATCATCCGTTGATCTAGTTAGATATACAGTGTGTCTGCTTAAGTTCGCACCATATGGAAAACTTTTTTATTATTAATTTTACAAAAAAAAGTTATTCTTTATAAAAAATTCTGCATGTTCTAAAATTTAAAATACAATCATCAGATATTAAATTTTTCCAGTCGTGTACGCGGTTTGTCAAAAAATATAAATTTTGCTCAAGAGTAAAGTACCTTTATTTTTGACAATATCGAAAATTGTTATTAAAAAAAAGTTAATCAGAACTAAAAACTACGTTCAAATATGCAATTACATCCTGCTAGTTAAAAATTTTTTTTTACAACTTTTTCTCAATTTACTACCTACCGATACTGATACGATTTCCGTTCCGTTCAAAAACCTCACTGCCAAACATATCTTGATATAACACAAATCATTTGTTTATCAGTGCATCCAAGATTTCATGTAACTACACTTACATTTGCATTGTTATTGTAGACAAAAATAGGAAATCGTATCAGTATCGGTAGGTAGTAATTTGAGAAAAAGTTGTAAAAAAAAATTTTTAACTATCAGGATGTAATTGCATATTTGAACGTAGTTTTTAGTTCTGATCAACTTCTTTTAATAACAATTTTCGATTTTGTCAAAAATAAAGGTACATACTTTACTCTTGAGCAAAATTCATATTTTTTGACAAACCGCGTACACGACTGAAAAAATTTAATATCTGATGATTGTATTTTAAATTTTAGAACATGCAGAACTTTTTATAAAGAATAACTTTTTTTCGTAAAATTAATAATAAAAAAGTTTTCCATATGGTGCGAACTTAAGCAGACACACTGTATAAATTTATCAAATGCATATATGTATTACCTATACGTGTTTTTGTTAAATTATTCTGAGGGGGCGCAAAAGCATATTGAGAGGGCGCGAGCCCCCCAAAAAATTATCTAACGACGCCACTGATGATAATATATAGTTTTTATTCAACCAATTAAAACATTTAATATTAAAACAAATACAATAACCTCAACGAACCATAAGACAAACATCAGATTAAGTAATAGTATTTCTGTATTCTTGCACATTATAAAGAAGCAAATTGCAGCATAAATCCGTGGGTCACTTTATGTGAAGTGTGTTGCCTACGCTTGATGCCAGAAATAGAACGCAAACATGAATTTTGCACTTATCGAATACGATTTTCATCATATTTATTAATAAAGCGACTGTAAACATTAAACAACATCACATTCAAGAGCATCTAAAAGCATGGTTTTCATTTTAATGTTCATCAGGTGTGTTGCCATAAAGCGATTTAAGGTTTACATAAGCCAATGGCGTTTCCAGCCAACTGGCTTAGGGGGGGTAATTAAAAAAAAATATCGGGCATCGGTCTCTTCCACGACTCACTCCAGCAGTTTTGGAAAAATTCACCGTCATAGATCGCCGACTAGATTCACCATAACTTAACTTATTGTTTGTTTGAAATCTTGGTAATTTTTAAGAATAACAATAATAAGCGAACGAAAAATTCTTAGGGGGGGTAATTACCCAATTACTCCCCCCTGAAACCGCCACTGATATAAGCCTTTTTTATACAATAAATCCAAACGACTCTCAGCCTTTTTTATACAATTTGTGATATAGTACCTAAACCTCACATCGGTGTCAAAATAAAGCCCCAGGTTACGAGGTGTGCTTCCGTACTTACGACAAAAGCACATTAGAGTAGATTTTTTAGGATTGATTACTAAAGTTGGGGCAAACCAAAAAGCGTTGCACGTCACGAGTATTATATACATGTCAACAGTGTTGTCATATGGATTGAAACGAAATAGAATAAAATACGAAATGGAAGACAATAAATGACAGATGTCCTTGGTTGCAACATTGTTATTTTATTTATGATGCTGCCAACTTGTAGAATTATTTTACCCTAGAATATTACCTTTAATGACAATCCGAAAAATTAGTATTAGGTACATTGGTACTGTTTTTATGTCATATGTCACGTGCAACGCTTTTAGGATTGCCGTGACTATAGGGAATGTCGTTCGTTGATTTTCATCCGTTCGCTTAAATCACTATTAAACATTTTACGTATTTACATTGTCAATACCATTCTCATCAAAAGTACATTGTAATAGATAAGTTGCATGTCGTGCACAAACACGTGGCATTGGCTATACTATTTATACAGTACTGAAAGTATATACAGGGTGAGTTTTTTTTCATTATTTGTATGGGGATCTCGGAAACCATAAGAGTTACACATTTGCTTAAATGGGGAAAGATTTGCTTCTTTGGAAGACTAATCCAGATATGCTTTTGTTGATTTAAGAAAATGCATGGCTTACTAGATATTTATAAAAAAGTAAAATTCTCCAAAATCGTTTCAGCCCTTTAATTCGTTTATTTCTAAAGATAGATAAAAATTGTTTAAATACAATTTGTAGATAATTTTGTGCCGAATAACGTCACCGTACTAGTTTTTTAATTTTGCTTAGCATTTTGAGGTTATGAAGAAAAGTTGAATTTTTTTAAATGGAAACCATGGTTGGGTATGACATATTTTAATAGTGCATTTTTTTCTGATTGTAATAATGTAAGGGTTGTATCACTTATTTTGATGAATAAAGGTACAATACATGTTTTCCTAGTATTAGGTTTACAAAAAATCATATCCTGCCATGGAAAAAAAAAGAAATTATTATCGACACACATTGTCACACCTTTTCAATACGGAGTTAACAGCTTATCCAATTGTACGCCCATTTACATCTAATCTGCTAAACGCATTAATAACAACTTCCTGCAGCTCCTGCATCTCTTATTCCTCCAAATACAAAAAAGTCTAAAGGTGTGTCGATAATAATTGTGTACATTTCGAACACTTAAGTGTAAATTTCTTTTGTTTTCCATGGCAGGATGTGATTTTTGGTAGACCTAATAATAGAAAAACGTGTATTATGCCTTTATTTATTAAAATAAGTGATACAACCTTTACATCATTAAAATCAGAAAAAAATGCACTATTAAAATACGTCATAGGCCATAGCCAACTATTGTTTCCATGAAAAAAAATTCAACTTTGCTTCATAACCTCAAAATGCTAAGCAAAATTAAAAAACTAGTACGGTGACGATATTCGGCACAAAATTATCTACAAATTGTATTTGAACAATTTTTATCTATCTTTAGAAATAAACGAATTAGAGGGCTGAAACGATTTTGGAGAATTTTACTTTTTTATAAATATCTAGTAAGTAAGCCATGCATTTTCTTAAATCAACAAAAGCATATCTGGATTAGTCTTCCAAAGAAGCAAATCTTTCCCCATTTAAGCAAATGTGTAACTCTTATGGTTTCCGAGATCCCCATACAAATAATGAAAAAAAACTCACCCTGGATATTACAAACAAAAGGAGTCCTAAAAGTGATCCTTGAGGTACTCCCGAGATCGTGCTAAAGTTGCCGAAAGAATCTGATTTAAGTTTACAAGTTGTAATCTATTGGAAGTATGACAATTCATTTGAAATAGCCCTATTCAGAGTATTCCTTACAACAACATCGTTGTTGGCAGATAACGACCAAATTTTCATATTACGAATGTTTAAAATTCTGAGATTGTGAATAACAGCACGCCAGAAACAATTTTTCAAAAATATTATTATTAATAATAATAATCTTCATAGCCCACAAGAAGATAAATAGAATACTGTGTTAACAAAATTTACTTACATTAGAGAATTATGTATTCTAGCTGTATAAATTTGACTACATTTAAGTTTAGGGATACAAAAGCACGTCCTGTGAAATTCAAATAACATTGAGTTATGATTAACACAATATTACAGAAAGAGACCAAAGCGTCAATGTTAGAAAAATTGTTCCACTATTAAGTGAAATGCAATGAAAGAGATTCATGAACAGTTTCTAAATTTTTCATAACGTGGTTGTGAAAGTTTAGTTGAGGGCTAATTCAGAAGCGGCGTAAGGCGTGGGCAATGTGGGCGACCGCCTACGGCCTCGCGGTCCGAGGGCCTCGCGTCTTGAAGGTTTATGCACCTTTCTTTCTCTAGCTCATGAAAAATATTTAGCTAGGACCATTAAAAGCCATGAGCAGCCATGACTTTATTAAAGATTTGAAACAGCTGCTCCAATACGCAACAGAAAATAACTTAAAAGAAATTTACCCAAATATATTGTCATTCGAATTTTGTTAACAGTACCAGTAAGTACAACCAAAGAGTACTTTATATTCTCTTTGGTACAACCTCCACTGAAAGGAGCTGTTCAAAATTAAAACTAATAAAAAATTATTTAAGAAGTATAATGGGTCAGCAAAGACTTTGAGCTTTGGCAGTTTTATCTATTCAAGCAAATATAGCATCTAAGCTGGATTACGATACAGCAGTGGCGTACCCAAGGGGGGGATAAGGAGGATATATCACTCCCCCAAGCGCCCAACCCTTCCATTCTATTTTACGCTTATTCTTATCAATCCTTAAAAAAAGACCGCTCTTAGAAATTCAACCTCACAGAACAGACTTAATGGACTGGCAATGATGTCAATTCATGGGGAACTACCTACCCATTTCAGAACACGAAATAATAGAGGAACTTACACGACAGCCAAGGCGATTGGATTTTGTATTGTAATAATATTTATTTTATAACTTTCTGTAAAACAAATGCTTACTAAAATTTGTAAATCACACCCCACTTTTTATATCCCCTCCCAAGGCTATAGTCTGCGTACGCCACTGCGACACAGTACCTAAGGCTAAAAGCAGGAAATTTATGTTTCTTTAATTATTTACTCGTAGTTATTACTTAATAATGTTAGTTAAAGTGAAGATGTTTGCATTTTTCTGAATAAAAAATTGACAGTTTCAAAAATTTTTGATCTCTATAAAATCCGTCATCTTGCGCCATCAGAGGGCCTCGCAAAACGTATCCTGCCCACATAAAATTTAGGTCTTGCCCCGCCTCTGAGGGCTATTATATAAAATGATACTATGTACGAAGCAACTCTACTAATTTTGTAAATTAGACACAGCGACGCCCTATACGATAATATGATTTGTAACGCTAAACCCACAGAAAAGGGTTATTTGTCCTATTTCTTTTCTTCAAGCATTTAAAATAGGAAAGTCGGATAATAGTACGTTATAATAGGTTCAAAAACAGCGAGAGGGCGTTACTTACGTGATAAATTAAATTACATTTATAACAAACTCGTATTTAGTTCATCATGCCAAACAAAAACAATTTATATTAATAAATAAAATAACTAACCCTAACTAACAATAATTATAGATTTTCTTGTATACAAAGGCTATCATTATTGTGGTTACACAATTTGCTAATGAGTAAGTTTATCAAAATCAATAAGCGCGACTAGTAATTTATTCCAATTTAAAAAAAATTCGCTTAAATATGTGAGATTGTTTTCTCTCGCCGTGCATACAGATCAGTTGTATATAATGCAAAGCTCTGTCAGTATTTATGCGTCTGGACGTAAGCGACGCCAGTTACTTAGTAACTCGATACTGAGAACTTCACTAACGACGCTTATACAAAATAATGTGCTTTACAAGAGCATTACTTTTGCATGAAAATCTAAAGCGTAAATAGGTTCGAAAATTTTATTCACCTTTTCGAAATGAAATAGGAGACGTTGGAATCTTGGTACCATCGGTAATTGTCTAGTATCAACGCTCGCTAGTATAATGTTTTTGCGTGTAAATCAAAGTTTTCAAGTGTTGCTTCTTAGTTCTTGCTTTAATTTTGGCGAACTGTTGCTGAAGTGAACATGTTCCTTGGATTTATTGCACCATTTGATTTAATGCTTAATGAGGTTATTACATCCAAAGTTCTATTTAACGAACAAGAAGATTAATTTACAGTCGGTTTTGTTTAAAGTATAAATCTTAAAAGGATAATTTTTTTTACACTTTTCGCGTTTACCGATTAACAGAATTAATTATGCGAGAAATTATAAATCATAATCGGTAAACAGGAGAAGTACAGTACTTGCACATATCTAATTAGTAAAGTTTGTTTCCATACGAACATGCACATTTAATAAACTGCATCTCTCGAGATTCTGCAAAAACAATTTTAATTTCACAACTCGTTGCCCTGATATAAGTCAGTGCACAGTCGTATAGCTGCCATAAACAAGGACGTAACGAAAAATACAACGGTCAGCACATAAATCTTACTAGAGCTAAAATCAAACATTGTGCAAAAATTGTTATATTCTGATTTAGTATAAAACTTTTTAAACTAGTAAGTAGTTAAAAATCGCGCACCATTTGGCTTTAGTTGGGAATTAACACTTGCATACCACATTAGATGTAAAACTTAGAAGCACAGGAACGTTTTAATTAAATTTTGAACCACGATTACTACTTTTTCAGAAATTAGCTTTCGGTGCAACACATGTAACTGGCTTTGAGAATGATATGATAATGCAACACTTTCGTGAATAAAATTTATGTAAAAATCTTTGGTTATCACATTCATTTACATACATATACTTTAACTAGGGTTTATTTATAGTGGTTTTATTTTCGCGATTCGATATATTTGCATATTATTAAAATCGTATGCCGGAATATACATCAATCTGAAAATAGACGTTTAGTCACACGTCATGTGGTCATACATCTGTAGACATTTCACATTAAAAAACAGTAATTAGAACTTTCTCGTGTGTCCAAGTTTTCTACATCAATCATTCGCGTTTAAATATATACGGCCTTTATGATAAATTTATTCACATTTTAGAAATTTGTGTAACGCGAGGTTATCATAAACTATTTCTTTGACACTATCATGTAATCTTTAAGAAATACAAATAAGAAATATTTCTTATTTTAAAAGAATAAAGAAATTACATCATAGCCGTCTTCTTCAACAAGGTCACGTAATAATCGATTTTCTATCGGTTAATTCGTGAAATTAGTAAGTGAACGTGAGATGATCTTGGCCTTTAAGCAGTCTTCGATTCATGTAAGAAGGCAACCCTGAATATCTGCAATCACTTTTTTTAATGAAAAAATTAATTTCAACACTTAAAAAGTAAACTACACTACAACAATAATGAAGGAAAATGGTTTTAAAATAAGAGTTTGCCAGTTTTCGAACTTGTAATTAAAAGCTGTAATGGAAATAGTATAGATATGTTCCTCTATCAATTGAGAAAGTTCAAAACACTTTCTTTCCACATGTTTTACGCCCAATTTTTCGAAAACTACGTAGAAAATTCCAAGAAATTGATTTCTGAGTGGTGATGCACACTTGCTGTAGAATACTATAGCGCCCTTTTAACATCTTGTGGATACCATTATTTATGGCAAATTCTAATTTTTGGTTAGTAGAGACAAATATATTTTAGTCACCAAACATATTTATAAAAAGAAATTGTTGTAACTGCCGGAAAAATGTTTGTATTCTTTCTCGTAGTTCTGTAATATTATTCGGCGGATTTTCTGAGCGAAATATTCTTTCTTTCTTCATACCCCAAATGTATGCAATCGTCAGATCCGCTGAATTAGAAGGACATTCAAAGCCTGTTCTGGAAATTATTCTATCATCAAATTGCTGATAGAATAATTTCCAGAACAGGCTGATGGAGTAAGTTTAGGGTGCGCGCAGCTGTTATGGCTCGTTGCATCATCTTTTTGAAACTATTGTGTGCGCATCTGTACATTTCATGCAGTAAACTATTTTTGGACGTTTTCCGCAGCGTTAAGTATTTCTCCAACTTGAATACCACCAATTGATTGAATATCCGACGTGTAGATGTTTCACTAATGTTGAGCTAAATGGAGTTCTTACAAAGCTTCTTTGCGGTGAATGGACAATTTGGTCAAAAACACATCCTACGTTTTCGTTGGTACACATTGTTTTTCGAAAGCCTGAAGAACCTTTACGATGACAAAATACACTACAAAGTGCACCGAAGTTTCTCACCAACAGCTAATATCACACTTTTACTGGAGGCTACTTTATGAAACTGTTGTAAGCTTGGACCTTCATTGCAACAATTTCTGTCAATAAGATACTGAGGAAATTTTATGTGAAATCTCAACCTGTGAAGTGGAAGAACGCCTTTTTCATAATGTAGAACTTGTTTATCACATCATCGGATATAGCGTCAACTCGGGTATAACGACAAAACATCGCGACTCCTGACAATGACGCTATAATCGAGATTATATGGAATTTAAAGTTAAACAAATACATTGTATAGTATTTTTCAATTCCTTTGTTTATTAATCATCTGATCCAATGTAATAGGTATAATGTACTTAGATATTAATACTAATTAACTTTTAACTTTAAATTCTAGTAGTTAACTGTAAAACGTCAAATTCTATAAGAATTTTGTTTATAAACTTGATGAGAGTTACCGGACCATACATTTAGTATTTTAAGAATTAATTAATTAAAATAGATTTTATTTAGAACAAAACAACTGAAAGAAAAAGTGTAATTGGCACATTACAAACAGGCTTTCAGCCTTTTTTGACTTTATTTTTAACTTTGTTACAGAAATTTTAGAACACACAAGGAGAGCTGGAGAGCTCTGAGCTCTACGTTCTAGAATTCGGTTAAGAAATCAATTGTTAATGAATTTTATAGTTTTGCTATTTGATTTATTTAGCCACCTCGAATTAAGTTACTTATTCTATTTGTTTCAACTTTTATTCCTATATGTACAAGACGCATCGTGTTGCTTAGTACCCACTATTAGTCGTACAGCTCCTCAGTGTCAAACCGACTCAAGTTCTCCTATACTACTGATACTTCAGACAAAGACAAAGAACAATCAAATAAAAATAAGGCGTTTGAAAAGTTTGTGAAGAATCGTTCACGTTCAAAACATGTTATTAAAAGAATTAAGTATATTTCTTTATAGTAGATATAGGTAGAATACATATTTTTGTTAATATTTTAGCACATCTCTAGAAAAAAACTACAAATAAATTTACTTATACTTAGAAGCTTATTCATCACTTACAAATTTTGAATTATAGATACGTGGTGCAGTGGATGGACTCGTATACAAACCACTAATCTACGCTTTACCGGTCTCAAGTTCCAACGCCGACCGGGCGTTGTAAACGATCTCAAAACATTATTAAGGTTTTAAAGTGAAATTAATTTAAAAAATATTTCTTTACGTTTAACGTATTTTTGTGTTGTTCCAGTTAAGTAATAAACCGAAACTTAAAAAAACAATGTTAATTAATTTGATACAGAACCAAATAGGGAATACAATTATGATAAGAACGAATGTTAATTGTGTATTGTAATACATAATATTATTTTTAATGAAAATTAAATAAATTAATACGCAAAAATGGCAAAAGAATCTCTTTTGTTTTGTATCTATTACCTACATTAGGAAAATAGTCGAAGTATCTCACCGAGTTTTCTCCATTTACTAAATTCAGAAAACGGAGTAACAAATAGGTATAGGGAAGTGTCCAGGATCACATGTGTTCTAATTAACGACATTATAATTGTTCCTTTACAATAAAACAAAATTGATGATTAAAACCTTAATAAATTTGAATCATTTTGTGAACGCATTTGCTTTAAAAATATTTAAAGCAGAAATTTTTAATCACGGATTCTTTTTTCCTTGGACGTAGAGTTGGATGGATTATTATCTTTAGAGATTATGTGACTTTTACATTCATTTCAATGGACGAAACGGTATTTGACTTTATCCAATAAAAAATTTTAAATGTAGAAACAACCTAAAAACATAATGTAAATTACCTATGCCTTTACCGTAATCAAAAATGAAATGAATTCGAAGATCTTTATTGTCTACAGTATAAACGGAAAATTTCAGGTAGACTTTATACCTAAGCGAACGGATAAGCCATTACTTGTTGACAAGTTCCAAGCAGCAAAAACTATAAAATGATTACTATCAAACACTAGTCAAACCTTTGGCAAGTCAAGGTTAACGATTAAGAAAAAAACAATCGTAAATTTCAAAGAAATATAACACAAAGAAAAGCTCGTGATTAAATCAGTAAAGTCAGACCATTAATTATAACATAAACGAATTAAATTCATTTTTAATTTTACAATTAAACATTTTTGAAGATAAAACCCTTGCGGCTAACCTCAATTTATCTGTTCCTTATTTTGTATACGTTAATTTCTTCAGTTTGTGTCTTTACATTACGACTTTAAATTAAAACCCTTTTAAGTAGATGAGCTTTTACAATTGTGCATTAGAAAATTACTTCTTCGCTTATTCTTTCTAGAGATGCTAGACACCGGTAAATAAATGACTTTTATGGCAATTTTTATAATACAATTACTAAACTAGAGAATTATTCTAATCTCCCATTACTAAACAATAAAATAAACGGTTCATAGCAAAATATGATAAGCATAGTAAATAAGAATTAATTGCATTATAATTTCAAATTATTGCAAAATAGTGAAGTTTTAATTACACGTATGTTATCATTAGTGCCATTTTATATCACTTACGGCATTTATCGACCCAGCTACAGTTGGCTAATATTCCTTTATTGTGGCGGCTGCTATTTGGCATAATATTTATAGCACCAACAATGAGTTTACTTATTTATTAGTCGGAGGGCTTATATGCAGTTAAACTATTGCACATACAGAAGGTGCGGGGAAAAAATATAAAGGCTCCGCCAGTATGTGTAGTGCCAGAATCTGTAATATTGTTTCTTCTAAACTTTTTTTTTAATTAAAGCAGTCCGAAACTTTTCTCATATATTTTATAAGTTTTTTTTTCTATACAATAAAGAGTCTAGAATAAATACATGTGAAAAACACATAACGTAAACATGGTGGATTGTTTTTAAGTGTAAATCAAAACAAAAATAAAATTACAAACTGGTGCAGCAGTAGTAAAAGTACAACAGTTTAAATCGAGTCACGGAACACTTTTATAAGCTATAACATATTTTACTCTATCGACACTTTTCCTGTCAATTTGCTGTTTAATTAAAACAGTTCCTGTAATGTAGGTCTCGCTGTACTCAGGTTTACGACCTCACTATACAAGGAAGACATAAATACATACCGTATATACGTATATAAAACTATGCATGGAAGTCAGGATAACTATCCTAAAATTAACTGACGAAACGTAGCTATTAATTGTCTATTAAGAACATGCTATAAAGTTTCTTCGACTATGACATCTATTTTTTAATAAATTATTACGGAAATAAATGGAACATTAACAAAGGAACATTTCATTATCGTGTAATTTGTCTATTCCAAAGTCTAATACGTATATATACGCATAACTTTGAAATATGCACGATTTCGAATTTAAACGAACAATAAAGCTCGAACGCGGGGTGTGAAGACAAATTTGAGTTGAATTAAATTCTTGACACCGATCCAAGCAAGACGTGATTATTAAGTCTTAGTATCGGGTATTTAACCTAAAATATATCAAAATGTCGATCCTTTTACACCAAAATCTATTTCCTTAAAACATATTAATTGGGTTACAAGCTAAATGAAGAACTTGAATATTATACACAGGACTTTACTACAGAAGGTATTGAGACTGTCCGTAAAAACGGCTAAAGTGCCAAAACCAAGTTAATGGTGTTGTAATGTAAGTGACATGCCAATACTCTGTATAAAGTTCTGTCACGGAGCACGGTTATTAAAAAAAATTCGAAATGTGGTTCCTGTTACAATTAAAAGGATTGAAGGAAGGGCCATAGTCTAAATATCACTATTAGGTAAGTTATAAGATGTTGAACGTTAACAGCGAATACATTTTGTGGAAAAGGAATAAAAAAACGCGAAAAACTGCCAATAGATATTTTCAGAAAAATGCATGCCAAGTAAGAAAGACAAGCATAGTATTTACTCCAAAGAATTTGCCAGTTAAAGCGATAAGTTTTTATCCTAAAAATATGCACATATTTTTAATTTAATAGATCGTTGTAAAATGTGACTTGTTTTTCAGGTAACCAGGCCACGCAAAATTTCAATACTACGTGGGTCGAGAAATACACATCGCCTAATACAGCTGCATAATGAATTTTACCGAATTAGTGATAAGTGCAAAATAAACATTCATGATCTTACTTTGAAGAAGGCATGGGAATTATAACGACCCTCGTGGAAGTAGCTTCCTGTACATTATAAGACGAAATCTTGCCGCACCCTTTCCTTAAATGCAAAAAATATCCAGATATTGACAGAAAAGAAGAAATGCCGTATCGCACACAGCATTCCTGGAGAGAAAAGCCACTACATAAGACAAAAAAGTAAATAAGGAATATGTATTTAAGATCCAATTTTAAATGAGTATAGCGGTACGTGGGGGCAACCAAATTGGTTCCTGTTTATTGCAAGTGTTATCAAAACTAAGGCTCCCACATAAAAACCTTGCAGTGTGAAGTGAGAACTCTATATATTTGGGAAAACATAAACAGGACGTATTTTTGTCAGTGTATCTCAACTTTCATAAATACAATGCATTAAACATTCTTGGTTTCTGAGCATTCCTTTTTGAACTGACGTAGGAACTTTGTACACTTCTTCCCGTGGCGTCTGATGAAAAGAGATCAAATACCAAATACATCGAAGGAGGCGAATGTCCTAGGTTATTTCATAATTTTTTAGACGAAGTAGCGGCGATTTTTGATTTGTGAATATTTTTTATTAAATGTTCCTTATGGGGGAAGTATGTATACATGTTCAAATCTAGTGCGTTAAAAAAAATATCATGTGGCTTCGTTAATAAAAAAGTACTTAATGCCAGAATTCCTTCATGGTATCTTTGCATAGCAGCCGTGGCGTTTTTATGTACCTCGCGATAAATTAACAGCATGTCTGTTTGTTCAGCAAACGAGAACTTTGTAGTGTCCCCCATGGCAATAACAACTTAAACAGTTTTCAAAGAATTACACCAAAACGAGCATAAACTAAATAGTAAAACCGAAAATGGTACAAATTTACAGATGACAGATGTTTGGCAGAAGTTTAATAATTAAATTAAACGTCAACTTCGAGCTTTTAAACATTTCTCTTTGACTTTCAATATCTCGTCAATAAATTAATTTAAGACATATGTTTATATGAACGTTTCTGTTTATTATGGAACGCCGTTTTACTTTTTAATGCCTCTTTTGCCAGACTTTCTTTAAATATAACTGTATTCTAATTTTCACTATTTAAAAATGTTGTCATGATAAAATTAATGTTTTAAAAATATCACTCATGATAAAATTAATTATTAAAAATATCAGTCATGACAAAATTTATGTTTAAAAATATCACTTATCATATTTTTAATTCATGTATAGCCTGATTACCTTTGAATGATTTAAAATTATCATAAATAAAAATATGGGTATGAAAAAATTAATCCATTTGGCATATCACTGGGAGAAGTTTTCTTATTCAAAAATATTTTCTCCATAAAATAACTATATTAAATTTATCATCTAGGTAATATAAACTGTTTTAGTGTTCATGTTCTACTTTTTGATTCATCTTTTGCCAGACTTTCTTTAAATATAATTCTAATTTAATTTTCACTATTTAAAAATGTTGTCATGATAAAATTAATGTTTTAAAATATCACTCATGATAAAAATTAATGATTAAAAATATCAGTCATGATAAATGTAAATAGTACAATTAATTTTATCATGAATGATATTTTTAAAACATTAATATTATCATGACTAATATATTTAATCATTAATTTTTTCATAAGTGATAATTTTAAAAACATTTATTTTATCATGAGTGATATTTTTAAAACGTCTTTGTTTACTATTTAAAAATATCACTCATGATAAAATTAATGTTTTAAAAATATCACTCATGATAAAATTAATGTTTTAAAAATATCACTCATGATAAAATTAATCATTAAAAATATCAATTATGATAATATTAATACATCTTTCTATTTAAAATTATCACTAGTGAAAATTTTAATTGTGATATGAGAAATTACCGCCACCCACGTTAAATTTAATAACTACTTCCGAGTGAACTATATTCAATAAAGTCGTAACCAGTGTACTTTATTTTGTACTTCCGTGATTTGGAAACCGCTAATCGCTATCATTTCGGTTATGAAGTGTTTTTTCACTGTTCATTAAAATACAAAATTTACTGCCGAGACATATCTTCTATTTAACCCATAAATTAACACTGACTGCATCATCTACATGTTGTCTGGTGCCATAATGTATATTCAAACTTTTTGCAAGTCTTTTCTTTCTAACCGAAGAGTAGGTACGTCATTGTGAATGAAAAGTAACCTTCTTTATGTAACTGTTCTATTAATGACTAGTGACTACCTACCGTTCATTAGATTTTAAATCGAGATGCTATAAAAACCATTTGTAATTACGGATCCGAATTCCACATAAAAATTCAATGTAGGTAATTTATAACAAACAATAAAACACAATCTATATTTTATTAGAAATAAAAATTATTACGTTTGTATTTGTTATATGCAAATTATATTTAAGATGATTTTGATTAAAACAACATCTCCATGAACAACACAATTGTTTGCTTAATCGTGGAAATCATGTAAGAGTGTTATATTCAGACGAAATGAAATAAATTGTTAATCATACGATTAATACCTACGTAATTAACGAAGATAATATACATATAAAATATGTGCTTTACATTTACAATTGATGTTTTAGGTGCCCACTACTTTATTGAATATACATAGTTCATTCTGCATTTAGTACCAAACACAAACGCGAGGGGCGGTAATTTCCGATATCATACGAATTAATTTTATGATGAGGGATATTTTTAAAACATTAATTTTATCATGATTGATATTTTTAATGATTAATTTTTTCATGAGTGATATTTTTAAAACATTAATTTCATCATGAGTGATATTGTTAAATAGTCAACAGAGACGTTTTAATAATTTCACTCATGATAAAATTAATGTTTTAAAATTATCACTTATGAAAAAATTAATGATGAAATACATCAGCCATGATAATATTAATGTTTTAAAAATATCACTCATGATAAAATTAATTGTACTATTTACATTTATCATGACTGATATCTTAAATAATTAATTTTATCATGAATGATATTTTTAAAACATTAATTTTATCATGACAACATTTTTAAATAGTGAAAATTAGATTACAGTTATATTTAAAGAAAGTCTGGCAAAAGAGGCATTAAAAAGTAAAACGGCGTTCCATAGTTTATTTTGTGCCGGAGAACACATCCCTGAAATAGTGCCGTGCAATTTTGAAACACCCTGTATATTTATTTGCTGTTTACCAATTTCAAAAGATTGTAACTCTTTAACGATACAAAAATTGGCCTATCGCTTTTGAGCTTCTTTAATTTCAGAATTAAGCCTTTCAATTCTCCCAAAATTTGAACACACCCATAGATACAGCGAACAAGACAAAGATCATTTCCAATTATACCTCTCGTTACAGTGTCACACCATTTTTACCCATTACCCATTCTTGGAAATTCCCCACTGTATAACTAATCCGTTTTTAATAGCCTTAAATTAGTTCATTGTGTGACCTTTTTTTGCTGATTAATTAAATTTGACGTATGTCAATAATAATAATTAGTGATATGTATTTAGAACTCAAGAAATGTGTGATTAGTAACTACCATAATCTAGTGCCATAAACGTCATTTGGTGTATTTTTTACATTAAATCTCGGGTTTCAAAATTGAAACTGGACTTCACATCGCATTTGAGCTTTCAAAACGGTTTACACATTCCTTCCCGAGGGATTCTAAGGTAAAAAATGAATTATTTTGGGATACCATAACTGAAAGTATTTCGTAAAGAAAACGGAATAAAATCTCTCCGCTGATCTGCCAGCTGATAAAAAAAGCCTTCCATGCTGTTCATGGAAATACCACGAGTATCGGAATGTTCCACATTCTTATCCCATTACGCGAACAGTTGCTAATGAAGTTGGGGCAAACCAAAAAGCGTTGCACGTCACGAGTATGATATACATGTCAACAGTGTTGTCATATGGATTAAAACGAAATAGAATAAAATACGAAATGGAAGACAATAAATGACAGATGTCCTTGGTTGCAACATTGTAATTTTATTTATGATGCTGCCAACTTGTAGAATTATTTTACCCTAGAATATTACCTTTAATGACAATCCGAAAAATTATACTATAAATCAAATAAGAGTAAAGTAGAGGGCGCTTTAATTCAAGTTACATTTACCTCACTAAATTTTCACAAATGTCTTACATGACAGTAACCTAACCACAAATAGTTTACTACATTAGGATGGCAGCGATGCCAAATTTTATGTGAAATTTGTTGGTTAGAAATTAACCAACATTTCAGATTTATTAGCTAATTAATGTAAAATGTGTCTTAATTTTCCTTTTAATGGTCGATTTTGAATTTCGCCAAATTTAAATGACGGTCAGAATTAACAAGTTTAGACAATATAATATTGCAAAACTGGCAATGACGCCTTAGCGTCATTTTTAGACAAATTTAGTTTTGTAAACTTGCCTCGTGTGTTAACCAATCAACGCCAAGGTCAAAATTTCCCTATACAATCCTTCACTTTACTCTTAGCTGACTTTTACTATAGTATTACATTGGTACTGTTTTTACGTCATATGTCACGTGCAACGCTTTTAGGATTACCTTGACTATAGCGTTATAGTAGGCTGTTTTAAAAATGAAATTTCCGATGTATTGGCAAACGTGATTAAGTGACAATAAATAATTATTATAAGCATTGTGGCTTTTGCAACTTAGCCCGTATGGCGAGCACAAAAGCGTGTCTGTCTTCTCCCTATTATATTTTGTTAATAGCGGTAGTTAGTTACGAATTGACAATTCTCAAGACAAAAGGGAATTTTACCCTTCAATTAAAATAATACTTCATTTAAAAATGAAGTGGTTTAGTTTAGTGCAACAAATAATGCAATAAAGGAGAAAAAAATGTGGTTCGAAGTAATTTATTTCACAATCAAAATCAAGTGACCATTAAAGGTCCATGACGTACGATATTATAGGATAAAATTATATCATTTTTAATACCAACTCTTCAGTACCTATCAGTATATTAGGGGAACTGCACTATAGTAGATGTATAGTATTATAGAACATTAGAACCATTACAAAATTTGGTTTGTAGATCGTGATACGCTACATTATTTTCCGGAATGTAATAATAAGTAAGAATTTATGTTCTTCATCGAGTGTATTACTATCTATAACAACAAATAGAGATAATTCATTATATTATGTGCTTCCGGTGAATCACGGAGCAACACAAAAAATTAATTAATGCAAATTTTGTATATTGACTGTTTTCATTACTTTTTTTAAATCTCCAGGAAAAACGAATTTAAAATGAATTTTGAAAATTAAATCTGCAATGCAATGATTTATTTTTGAAATGTATCCGTACAATTTGTATTCCGCTTTCAACAAAAAGATATCTGACCTAAACGATATCAGCGCAGTATATAAAATTGCACATCAAACAAAACAAAAAAGCTTCATTACACTTTCCACTTAGAAACGGTATACCCCTATGTAAAATCCAATCTCTACATGATGATATTGAAATAAAAATGCAAAATGAGGTCATATGTGTGGTCATTTTAAAACAGAATTTCTACTCGTGTGTGTATATTATATATTATATTCGTTGTCAAATTTAATTTACATATAGATAATTGTCATATTTGAGGAAACGACCCCAATAAGAAGAATTAAAACGCCACTTTGTGTGCGGTTGTTAACAATATCGTTGCACTGATTAGTGTAATTTTCAATTTTAATCTCTTTCAGAATGAATGCATAAAGTTTAGTTATGTTACAGTAGTGCAGCGTAGTCTAGAAAATGTTATGAGGTTTTATGAATCTAAAAGGACCATAAGGATAATATGCAGAAGGCTAAACCGATTGTGCTATTCCAAACGCGCCATTGAACACGTCCACAGTGCAACCTGGTTTATGCTTTTGTTATGATCGTTATTTCGTATTAAAATGTGTATCTTGAAGTTTTCAGCTTATAATAGAGATAAAAGTTGGTATATAGCGTATAACTTATTAGGAATAGACGAGATTTTCGTCGCTACCACAGATGTTGCTTTTTTTTAATTATTTCAACTAAAAATTTGATATAAGGGGTTGGCGGATGCTTTTCGTTATTTTTAAAAGCAATTTCTAAGCATAGAATAGACTGTTTTCTTCAGAAACATGAACTGTTGTAAATTAAATCGACGAGATGTTTTTTATTGAGAAAAATAGAGAGAAGGTAAGTGTAATTAAATTAAATATATGTATGTACATTGTACGTATATAATATGCTTTCAAATATTATACACACTTAATAACTACATTAGATACTTTTACATTCAGTATTCAAATGATTCTTAATTGGAAAACATTTCAGACAAAATAGCGAAAACACAATTGGCAAACAGAAGGTAAACAAATAATAAAAAAATAAGAATTGAAGTAACGTTTTCAACACAATCATCACAATCAGGCGTCTGGAATTTTAATTTGGCTCGTGTGAAATCGGTCAATTATTTTTGCATACTTTAAGGAAAAATGTTCACATAATTATTTTTGCAATTAGTGAATTGAACTGTTTGTTTTTGGTCTTTGTGGGAGTTACAAGTGGAATTTTTACGTAATTTAGCGCTTGCTTGGTACTAAGTACCTCTCGTTATTTGTTTATGTTAATTTTGTTTCCAGTGCTTGGGATAGCGATTCAAATAATAATGGACGTTCGATTGCGACTTTCCATGCTCAGAACTCCCTCAGAAAGGACCGCGAACTAAACGTAGGTATCTTAGTCCGGGAGCCGGCCACCTTTTTTGCAATCAATTAATATACTTTTTATACTTCGTGAGCGGCTTTATTGTAACGAGACGGTAAACTTTTCCCTCTGCGAAAATGTTCGCAAATGGGTCCTACGGGGGTGCACAGGGGAAAAACACGTTGATTTGGAAATTACAAAAAATGGATGAATATCATGGGAAAACGGCCCAATTAATTTGTGGGACAAAGTGGGCATTTAATTATGCAAATATTTACTAAGCTACAGAAAAAAATTCAGCTTGATATTCATTATTTTTGTTAATGTACTAATACCTACATGTCTTCAGATGGGGACACTTTTGATGGACTCATTTTTGTTGTAGGACAAATGTTATTTTGAATTACTTGCAAAAAAACTTCACAGTTAGCTAAAAAATTAAGTGATATTAATCAATTTTTTGTAATTACCACATCAACGTGTTTTACCCCTGCGCACCCCGTGCTTAGT
Organism: Pyrocoelia pectoralis; assembly: GCA_036250285.1. NCBI lineage: Eukaryota > Metazoa > Arthropoda > Insecta > Coleoptera > Lampyridae > Pyrocoelia > Pyrocoelia pectoralis. The sequence continues at coordinate 26,349,429 of CM070078.1, forward strand.
AAATATTTGCGAAAATTTTCGGAGAGGAAAAAGTTTGGCGTCTCGTTAAAATAAAGCCGCTCACGAAGTATAAAAAGTGTATTAATGGATTGCAAAAAAGGTGGCCGGCTCCCGGACCATCTTTTCAGTGATGAACATATTACTAAAGTTAATAAAATATAAATTATTCAATAAATGAATGAGGCAATATTTGAGTCACCGACGTTTGTGTCACCCTGCGTGTTTACGTAAATTAAACGAGGTTAACGTGATAACTCAAATAACGAAAAAATTTGGTCTAACTGTTAACATAGGTATCTAGTCATTTTGATAATGTGAACCAACGTATCATAAAGTATGTAAAAAAAGTCAGCTACTTATCTAAATATGTATACATATATGTATTACAAATTTGAATATGTGAAACGGGTGGCTAAACTTCACGCACTAATTTTTAAATGTGTGTGATAACCTGATAACACAAGTGCAATTTATCGATAGCGCATAAAACCATCTTCATTTATTTAAAAAAATTCTTTATTAAATGTTGATGTGTGCAGTCTTTAAAGTATTAAACTTCAACGTTGATTCATTGACAAACCCCACAATTGCAAAAACGGGCCAACACGTTCACGAATCGCGGGTGATAAAAATTTAATCTACGGAAAAATTCCCCATTCCGTCTCTCCATTAATTTTTATATTTGCAGGTATGGTAAAAATTGGACAACCATAAACGAATATCAATAAAATAGAAGTTTTAAGCTCCTTTACTTCTTAGTTCTTATGTATTGCAGTGGAATGTGTTAATCCACTTTTGATACATTTCATGGTAGGCGTCCATTGAAGCTTTAACATCACCTCACAATCATAACATTATTTTACTTCAATTATATAATTGTATCAGCCACTAAACTAAACTAAACTAGTACTGGCGATGGCGAAAGAAATAACAGCAGCAATGCATTTGGTCATTAAAATTGGCAATTTGTTGTTGTTGATTTCTCAATATGTATTTTTATGCATAACAATGTGAGATGGTTATCGAGGGGTGGCGTTTTAACACGATTTTCTGCTTGTCGTTGCCGAAGACTATCAGTTTTAAAGAATTCTAATTGGATATGACCTCTCATTCACATATATTAAATATAAATAGGAAAGTACATGGATAAGATTACACTACAGCGTTGATTGAATAAACTCTTTAGTCAATGACTACAGTTATACTTTTGGAAGGAGTGATTTGAAAACAAGACAAGCGTTATTGAATGAGGTGTTAAAAATGGACATGAGCATGACAAAAATGTTTCTAAATCCAGTCAATCTTATAAACATGTTTACAACAAAATCTGTATCTGATCGACATCCGTAGTAGGAATTTGGAAAGGAGAAACCAACATTGACCTTTTTAATCAAACCCCTGGGGAAGTGGATACCTTCCTGAAATTGACGAAGCGCAACTAGAAGCCAGAAAAATCAAATACGTTTGAAGGTGAAAACTAAAAAACTTTAATATTGAAATGGAGAATTTAGAAAGGTAGAAAGATTTCCTTGCAATTAAACATAAATGGCGGAAATAGATGAAGTGAAAAAATAAATATTCGACGCTTGGAATAGTTTACCAGAGAAATACATATATTAATTTGAAAATGTTGATTTTTGCACTTTTTTTCAGTGTTTGGGTCGACCAACTTTTGCGAGCAAATATTTTCAAATATTTTAAAAAGTCATCACAACGGATACCAGTTTCGTTTCGCAACTTGTTTTTAAACATGAAAATTAATATCACTCTTCTAACGTTGCCTTAATGAAACCACTATGATCTTCGATTCAAAATTTACCCGCGTGAAGTTATCCACGGATTTTTTTTTAACCATCCACGAGTATTTTTTTTCAAAATCAACTACATTTTTGCCAAAGAAATGTTACTATAGGAGACATATAATGAAATTTCAATAGGCTACATAATTTTATTACCAAAAATTAAAGATTAAGTGAATAAAAAGTCTTTAAATACGTGATCTTGTACATATTTCACGATGCTGAACCGAAGACCCAAAAATAAAAAAAATTCTTTTAACTACTGCAAAGGACACTTACTTAATAAGAAAGCTAATAAGAAAAAATTGTGATGTAAGTATTTTTTATAACGTCAAAAAAATTTATAATGATTATTTTGGGTCTTCGAGTTCAATCCAGACAATCGGCGCCAGCGCGCAAACGTAATCTGTATGAATTTTTTTTGACGTTATAAAAAATACTTACATTAAAAGAATTTTTTTTATTTTTGGATCTTCGGTTCAGCATCGTGAAATATATACAAGATCGCGTATTTCAAGACTTTTTATTCACTTAATCTTTAATTTTTGGTAATAAAATTATGTAGCCTATTGAAATGTCATTATCTGTCTCCTATAGTAACATTTTTTTGGCAAAAATGTAGTTGATTTTGAAAAAAAAATACTCGTGGATAGTTAAAAAAAATCCGTGGATAACTTCACGCGGGTTCAAAATTTTCGTTTTTCCGTAATAAATGGAAAGATATTTGTCGCGTAAGCAACGTTTGTAGTTTGAAGAAAAAAATTCAAAAATAATGCCTCATGAGTCATGACTATGCAACAAAAATTGTTAGATCGAATGTGACATTTATTTTCACTTTTATTTATCGGTCTCGACTCGACCCTCACAAGTTCACAGCAACTTAAAAGAGGCAATGATTGTTTTACGTCAAATATGACTGTTTAGGTTTTTTTTTCGTAGAAAAATTCAAAGGTGCTCGATTGGTAAACTAGTTTTTCAGGGACATAACGCATAAATTTTTATGTGTAACACACAGTTTGAAATGCAAGTAATAAAATACGTTTTAATCTTTATGTGTTGGTTTATAGGGAATAATTCTTACCTTTTAAGCCAGCAACCTTGAGGAAAATGTCTTTTAGAAATTGTACACGTTTGTGTGACGTAGGTATGAAATTAAACCGTTTGCTTAGTTTGCTATCATTTCATAGTAACATTTTTTGTTAATCAGCGTGTGTAAAATTTACCGTAACAATACTTAAGGACAACTTCCTCTGCAGATAGGAGAAGGTTTATGCTTGTAATGGACGTCCAGATTTAAAATAATAGCTAATACCAACGATTGCTACTACATTTTATAAAATACGCAATTGTAGTTAGTTAACTGTCCTAAATCCTGGCCTTGTTTTGATGGAAAGGCGATCCTGTTATACCCGCAATGTAATAACAGGACAACAGTAAGGTAAATTATACCTGAATACTAAGTAGTTCAATAGTACATACTTATTCTGTAACAAAACTATCGACTACGGAAGAATGCTTCAGAATGTTGCAACCATATTTTATTTCAGAAATTTATAAGATAGGTGAATTAGAAATTAGAAATAACTGCACAGTACGCACATTCAGATTTTAATGGTTCAGTGATCCAATCGAGAATTAATAACAAAATCGTGAACTTATTGCACTTTAACCGTTGTCTGATAACGATTTTGCATTTAGAAACGACGTATTAAAGTTCATTCATTGATCGAATGTCGGGTTAATATCCGTTGAAATTTGATCTGTGTACTACGATAAAATCACGTGGAACAGAAACTGACCGGAAGTGGGTCCAATCCAATCGCATTCTACTTGTTTGATATAGTAAATTTTAGAAAAAAAAAACCTTAGCAACAATGCAGGAAGTTCCCAAACCAAAACGGAAGTTGGCACGCAGCGGATGTTAACCACCCGCAAAATTTAAAGGGAAAACACGTTTGTTATTATGATATACCGAGTCATACAACAGTTAAAAATGGTTATATTTTTCGAATATACACGAGTAAGGAAATGTTTAGATATTAATTAGGTCGGTGCTACATAGGTACAATACTGGAAACTGCATAAAGTGTATGTACTAACAAGATATCGTATCATGTACTGCACCGTGATAATCACATTTTAGCTTAGTTGCTTTCATCCTGCTCTGCTGGCAAAACCAACTATTAACTCACGCTAACGATGTTACGCAAATCTATTTACCTAATTAATTACTTAACTACCACTTTTTATTATACAACCCTGTAAGCACAAAAAGCAACGGCACATTTTCAATAGATTGCTAACGCAAAATGCAATTTCATGTATTGGACACGACGTTTGTTACCCGTAAACTTGCTGTACTGTACTATAATACTGTATTGTAAACTGTTTTTGGTTCTAAAGGTCTCAGTACGAAGTAACATTTTACCTCTAAAAACGGCACTTCTTCAATATGCGCAGAAATGCCAATATGGAATTTTGACACACAACTAATAAACTAATGTGTAGTGTTAATGGATAACGGGGTTTTAAACAATAAAGTACATTGAAGTTTCATAAAAAAACTTATTGGACACTGTGAGGTTAAGAACTAATGAAAACAAGGCTTTTATTCATCGTTTGATTCAATATTTGCTCATGGAGAACCCTATACAACTAGCTAACGGAGTTCATTACTTGTTGACTACGCGACGGTAGGAAATGGAGTTGGCTTATATAACGAAGTAATTATTAAAACAACGAAACATCTCCCATATTCGGTGTAGGTGATGATTAAAATTTGTTTCGAACATATAGTAGATGACACGATTATAATTGTATCCAGGAGAGTTGGCGTGCACGTCATTACTTGTAATTGTATGTATTAAGATTAAAATTTGAAGTCAATTGAGCGTCTTTTACATATAAGAAATAATGACGTCAGGAATGAAATCTGCCAAATCGTAACAAGGCAGTGTTGCAATTAATACTTTAATTACCCACAGGTAGTTGCTTGTACTACTTTCAAATTGTAGTAGTAATGTTTTACGTGCTTAATTAACCCATTATGTATGAATTGTATCTTAAAATATTAGTTAGAGCTTACCAGCAAAGTCTATGTTACCAGCTTAGTAAAGCTAAATGCGGAATAGTGCAATCAAAATATTAACGTCTGCTGCGATTGGACTAGATGAGATTATAAATAATTAATAAATTTGACATTGACAGATAGAAGTCAAATCAGAATCCGTACAATTATAAGTTGAAGCATTGATTGAAGTCAGCTGTTGGACATACGGACATTCTCACTTCTCTCTTATTTTCACTGGCGATCACCTATACGCATGTCTTTACTTAAAACACATGCAAACTGTATTGCCATCTTTATCACAAACATGCATTAAGCTTTAATGATTGTTTAAAAGGAATGTCGTGCATTTATTCGGAAACCTATGACGTGAACGCCAACTCTTGTGGATCGAACTTTACCTAGCGATTTAAAAGCTTTATTTTTCCTTTCATTTTAAGGGTATTCCCTTCCTTTTCTAATAGGTTTCATCCTACTATAATTTTTTTTGGTTTCAAATATTATCTACCTTGGTCTATATGTATATTATGCAGATATAACACTTTTTAAAGTTTACAATTATTTTACGTGTTTGTCTATCATTTAGTAAATTCATTAAATTACATCTTCTAATAGAAATATAATTGATAAATTCAAAAATAACTGATGGATGACCATTGTCATCCACGCGATCAATGGTGTTATTATTACCCACGCGACTGCTCAAGGGTTAAACTCACCAAGAAGGGCGAAACGTCAATTTCAATTTTATTTTAAATTAAGTATAATTTCTTGGTATTTATACAAATACCGAACATACTACATGTTAGCTGAGTTTTCTTTTTCCAAATCATACAACAATATGACCAATCACTAACGGCTAAAAATTAAAAAAAGTATGTAATGAAAAGAAAAATGTCAGTAATATTCTCGGTATTATTATTATGCCTCAACTCAACATGATTTACTGTATACATATTTAAATAAACATACTCCTTGTATTATCAAATGGGGAAATGGGGCATACATACTTCAAATATAAATAGAATAGGTAAGTACCTACATAAAAAAATAAATTTATGTTTAAATTCGGTAACTAACTGTAGTGGAGGATAAGTTGAACAATTACGATAATAAAATGGACATTATTCTGGATTTACGATATATTACGATTGCAATTATATTTCGCCCTAGATTCGGATTAAAACACTCCTGTTTCAGAAAAGAAAATTAAGATTGACAAATTTCCTGAAATCTTAATGAGGCGACCTTTTTTTACTCATCGCACGATATTCGTTTTAACTTTTAACCAGCAGCACTAATTTTGATTAGATTCGTAATGGGAGTTTATATACCGTTAAAGAGTACCTATAGTCAACAAAATGAATGTACTGCCCTGTGTATTTTCATCATGTCTAGCATATACATGTACATGGAAAACCGCTTCCATAAATTGGCAATCAGCTATATACCAGTCAAAGACAACTCTTAACAATAAAATGAAAAATGTTTTCATAACTATTTCCCTCGAGTATAATTAATACAAACAAAAAATATTTTCATACCTTTTAGAGTTTTGTTATTTAAGCGAATTTCTTTTTCCTTTTTTTAATACAAGGTATTATATATTATCAAAAGTACATAATATGTTAAGACCTGGTTAAGCACGTGTGCCTGTAATACCGCGTATTGTTATAATGCGGTGGGTTGCAGGTAGAAGGGTGCACAAGGGTAAGTTATCGATCTGGAAGTGGAAGGAAGCAGCAGCACACGTCTGGCCGGCAGCATCCCTCCTTTTCGTCGGGAATGTCAAGAGGTATGTGCTTTTACGTCGATGATATCGCAATGCGAGTGCACTAAATTGAACGCATTTATTACGACCCAAATCGATATTAATCAAAAGTTTTAAAGTTGGAGAATTTATACGAGCAAGACCCATCTTTAAAACGTTTTGATGGATATTAAACTCTTCTCTAAAGCTTTAATGTAATTGTGATCAAATTAATATTGGCTAGACAGATAAATGGTGATTTATTTTTTGCCTTTTCTTTCTAATTTAAAAATATACACTACTCATAGGATGTAATCAAAACGATGTAAAAGCAATGCACAGTAGAATGAAATGCTTTTACATTTGTTTAGAAATATCAAAGAGGTGTTTCAAAATTGTTTTCGTTGTTTATAAAAAAATACTTAATTAAGAATGTACATATACATATTCTAAGTAATTCAAGAACGGAATCGATATTAAAACAATATGGTTGGCACGACTATTGTTAAATATAATAGGTACAATAACACCTACATCAAAAATTTGCTGTTCAAAAGATAAAATGCAAAAGCAAAATCAGCTTCCCACTACCTTAATTCTAGAGGATGAACCTATAATTCAAGACAATTCACGAATCCAAAACCCTAATATAAATTATACCAAATGAATCCTACCTCAATGTGTGGAAAGGGAACAATAAAAATGTATACATACATGTACAGCGGACAATAGTTGTACAAATTAGAAATGTGTATTTATGTCTTATGAATACAACCAGGTTGTCCGATTGTAAAGCATCGGGAATGCAGACACAGACATTACGCAATATGTAATTCTTGATGTTTAATGATTACAAAAATTACGGAATCAAAAAAAAATTCCTTTGACACGATTAGAACCCCTGCTTCATAAGAACAAATACACAAACAAAGCGAATAGGGCGATTATATTATTTACGTCAGCCAATGAAATTACGAATAAAATGGAGAGGTATCTAGACAGACGAACCGCTTTATTGCATTAGATTAAATACAGTCAATCCGCTTAAATAGAGATAAATACCGTTAAAAACAAAAAAATACGTTTAAGTGTTTTTAAATATCAAAAAATACGTTTAAATACTAGCATTGATCTGAAATACAACTTGCGTGCGATTCAGATTATCTACACAAAACAAACGTTGAGTTGGCACTTTCTTAAATACATTTATTATAGTGAGGTGATCCAAAAGTGTTAACAGAAGGATTATTTGGTGTTAAATGTTGCAGTCATCCTGGTAAGAGGTTTATTTTTAAGTCCATGGTGGAGTCAGAGGCTCAAAAAGGGGTAGTGATTGAATTAATAAAACAACTTAAAACCTCCCCTTAAACAATGAATATTTTAATTTTTAATGAAGCGAAGGATGATGGTTTGTTTTTTGTTTTTTTGGAGAAAAGTACCCGAAAGTACTGAAAGACCAGCCCCATCAATGGCAAAACTGGCCGATAGTGAAAATTAAAAGACTAAAGCGCGATTCCCACTATACGTAACGTCACCGTCACGTTACCGTTCCGTTACCAACCCAGCAAATATAAATATGTTGTAAGTAATGAACCGCGACGGAAGATAGCCGTGACGGCAAGTATGAATACGTTCATTACTTACAACATATTTATATTTGCTGGGTTGGTAACGGAACGGTAACGTGACGGTGACGTTACGTATAGTGAGAATCGCGCCTAATTAGGATTCACAAACGTAGACGTTATGATGTTAACTTTAGCGTCGGGCCCTTCAGGCCTCCGTTAATTTGTATTTGTTATTAGTTTCTTTTTACATCATGGTTCATCTGTAATTTATAATGTAATTTTCTATTTGCCCCTTCAGACTTATCATTTTTGGATCATCTTACCCATGTAATTTCTTTCATTAAGCTTGAGAATGAGACCTGTAGGCCTCGAAACATGTCGCTTTTTAATCACTTTTATATTGTTTAACTAAGTCAAATTTTAAATGTTCCTCTTTGCACACCTTAGTTAAAGGTTACTTAACTAGGTGATTGCCCCCTTCGGATTAATTCAGGATTCCCCTACGTTAATCAAAAACGAGGTTTGTGAATCCTAATTAGTCTTTTAATTTTCACTATCGGCCAGTTTTGCCATTGATGGGGCTGGTCTTTCAGTACTTTCGGGTACTTATCTCCAAAAAAACAAAAAACATAAACCATCATCCTTCGCTTCATTAAAAATTTTGATTTACATATTAAATATTCATTGTCTAACTCTAAGGGGAGGTTTTAAGTTGTTTTATTAATTCAGGTTTATTTTTTACATTGTTTTGGCATTGCTTGTTATAATTAGAGAAGTTGATTAAAATATTGCTTGTTACTAAACTTGAATTTAAAAGTATTTGGTGGTTGTTTTTTGATGATGAATCAGATAACGGTTAATTTTTGAATTATATAGACATGCTGCAGTATTGTCATACTGAACTCCTAGTTGAATTTTTTTTTGTTTTCTTATAGTTAATTCCTATGAAAACGCCCATTTTAATTTATTTTTCATACCACGTTCAGATCAATTTAAACACTAGAAGGAATTTTTTCCCTCTATAGATCATTCACAATATTAGAGTGCAACCAAATAATCATATGAATCTGAAATGCGAGTGGTTTTTCCGGAGTATTTAAAAAACTTATTGGCTCTTGCAGGTATCCATAATCAAATAAGCTTATCAAAAATTAGTGATGATAAAAATCAAATAGAAAACATTGCCAGACATAATATTCCAAATACGTTTAAGAATTATTGTGAGAAATATTTAGGGCATTTTAAAGCTACTCCCGAACACAAAAAATGTCGGAATTTCCGATAATTGGGCTGACTAATTACACTGACAACAACAAAAGAAAACAGCGTGCTGAAATCTGTGAAAAGGGGCTTAACAAAAAAAGGAAACAAAGAAATACATTTTTCTTCAGTACCGTTGACAAATGTAATGTAAGTCTACTGTAAAGGGTAATAAGTAATAAGTAATAGCCAAGAAATATAACAATCTACATAGTCACAAATACACAAGGCAGTAATGAAAGTACATAATAATAATAATGTTTAGCTTTTTAGCCACATACAATCAAATACCAGTAAATATACAAAATAAGAACACACTATCAAAATTTGGTTCATATATGACCACACAGGCCTTTTAAATTTGGTAATAGTACCTACCACAGTTTTTAATGTCTGGTGGTAGTCTATAAATGTGCAAATAAATGTACCTATCAACGAAGTAATGAACAAGAGAGACTTATTTTAATCTTAAGACACAACAACATGTTTATAGTTTACAATTAAATAACTCTAGTGAAAAATATTTTATTGAGCAAGCCAAGAAGGCTAAGTATCATTTGAACAAGGGCAGAAGAAATTTTGCATTTTCAAGTGCTCTGTTTGTCAACTTAGCACAAAACTTTTTCGTTCACTTGGTTAGTTTCTAATTGACAGAAACACTTCAAAACTCACAAATCAAGTACCTACTACAAATTATAAACAACGTAATTATCCAATATTGAATTTTATCGATCATAAAAAAAAAAGATAATAGCGAAAGTACTTTCGAACATATCCAATCATTCACTGATATACATATAAGAATCTTCTATTATTATCAATGTAAGGTTGTATGGTTGACTACAACCTTGATAAGGGTTTTTTCTTTTTTGTTTTTTTTGTATGACAGTGTTTCTAGGAAACGTGTCTATAATTTATAAACATCACTTATTTGTAAATATACGTGAAATTTAATTCCTTTTAAATTTGAATAAAATCACGTTTTATAAGCAACCATTTTGCAAATTAAATTTCAAAATGCCAACAAATAAGGAGACAAGTTTACTTTATGTGCGAATAATAAAGAAAACTGAAAAAGATTTTGTGATCCCTTACATTTCTATTGATAAGGAGTTATGGTATTTATTACCCGAAGATTCAAGAGATTTACAATTTCATCCGAAGTTATCAAGTAAGAAACCTATTCAAAATTGTATATCTGCTATAAAAAACTTAAACGGCTATAGAACAATAGCTATTAGGATTGATAATGATATTATATTAGAATATTTTGATGAAGAGGGAAATGTTTGTTTTAACCAATTACCCTTAGAGGAATATGTTCCTTCGGTTGGTTCTCAACCCGGAAGTTCGGTACAATTGGAATTGGAAGATCGCATTAAACGATTGGAGTGTCAATTACAATCAGATTTTTCTAAAGAGGAAATCAAATTACATAACATAGAAAAAAAATTTATTTTAGATAATTTTGAGAAGAAACAGCACGATCCGATAAAATGGTTGCGTCATTTTGAAGACGAATGTAATCGATTTCAAATAACAAGAAATAGTTTAAAAATTCAAGCTTTGCGGTTTTTTGTTTCGGGATCGTCTAAAGATTGGTATGAGACAAATCTTACAAAGATTGGTCTAAATGCTCCTTGGGATTTGTGGAAAACTTCTTTCTGTAATGTTTTTGTCGATAAAGGATGGTCGATTGTTCGTAAAGCTTTTAGTTTTAGATATTTGGGAGGATCCCTAATTGATTATGCCCTTTCAAAAGTAAAACTATGTTTAGAAGCGGAATCAAAATGTACTGAATTATCTCTTATAAATCAAGTTGTTTTTGGGTTGCCAAGTGAAGCACAAGAAGAACTCGATAGAGAGGATATAACAAACCTAGATGTGATGTACGCAGAACTGAGAAAGTTAGAAGATTTGTTTTCCAGAAAAAGGAAAGAAAAGCCATTGAGTCCTAAGTTATTAAACAAACAAAATTTTTCACAATCGATTAAGAAAAAACCCTTATCAAGGTTGTAGTCAAACCATACAACCTTACACATTGTAAGGTTGTATGGTTTGACTACAACCTTGATAAGGGTTTTTTCTTTTTTGTTTTTTTTTGTATGACAGTGTTTCTAGGAAACGTGTCTATAATTTATAAACATCACTTATTTGTAAATGTACGTGAAATTTAATTCCTTTTAAATTTGAATAAAATCACGTTTTATAAGCAACCATTTTACATCAATATCATCAATTTGAGTGATTCTAGTCTAAACAATTTTCAACTCCGAGGATAATTTGTCGGATTTTTGCTCGGATTTTTCGATAAGCAGGATTACAAACAAACAAATTCGGGGCAGTAATTCCTGCGTAGTCTTGAAGTCCCCAAGTACATAAATAGAAAAAACTTACTTACTCAAGGTCTCAATGTTATCATCTTCAAATAGTTTGGTTATTGATTATTTTCCAATTTTAGAGCAAATTCTTCTTGATGTTTTCTTTACAACCTAACACGTTACATATAGATTCACTCCAAGGTATTTTGCGGGATTGGCGGATGGTACTATATTATTGTTTAATTTTACTGGTAGGTATTCGTCCTTCTTGTTCGTAAAGTTAATATGTACAGATTTGTTTTCATTTAATTTTATTCTCCATTTTTTTGTCCATTCTTCTATTTCATTTATGGATTGCTGTAGTATTTCTGTTGTTTCTTCAGTGTTTTTCCCTTCTGCTAATATCGCTGTATCGGCTGCGAAAGTAGCTGTAGTTGCTTGGTCTCTTGTAGGGACATCGTTTGTCTATAGAAGGTATAATACATACTGGCCCTAGGACACTGCCATGTGGTACCACTGCTTTAATTTCACTTAGTTTAGACTTTTAGAGTATCTGTTGTTGTCTGAAGATCAAACTGCCATTTCAAATAAAATTGAATATTGCAGTAAAAATAATTGTGCGATGAGTTTTACACCATATTTAGACGAAAATGGTATGCCAACAATAGATGGTTTTCAAGTTAAATCATTCCAGACATCAGAACACTTACATAAACATAATCGTAGCCTAACAAATAGCGCCCAAATCGCCATAATTTTGCTTAGGAGTGTACGGAACAAATAATACATTTTCTCACACACAAATAATCATTTAGAATGGCTTCAGCTTCAGTCTTGGTTTTATGTTTGCCTCATAAACCAATCATTGTATATTCAAGACGTCGTCGTACATATAGGAACCAAACTGAAAACCGAATTTTTTTAAAGAATGTCCTGGCGTTCAACGATAAAATGACTAACTCACACCAATGTTATATACACCCTGTCCAGAGTTAAACGTTCACCATTGCAATCTCCGTTATTATTGGAGCTACAAGGTTGGTTAAATGGGCAAGCTAATGTCATTTTTTCCGCTGGTTACAATGGTGACAACAGAACAACAATTGAAGTTGTCGAGATACTATTCACAAAAACAACATTTCTTTAAATGGAACACCGTGTATGTTTTTATACATTTCGAAAGGAAATTTAATTTTGAACAAAAAATGTTTAATATACATATAACCATTCTAAACTTAAAAATAAACAAATAATAAGCACTTAAACTTAAAAATTATATTAGTTTGCCCACTTAACCGACCTTGTAAGTTCCAATAATAACGGAGATAGCAATGGTGAACGTTTAACTTTGGACACCTTGTATACAAGTGTACATGAGTTGTAACTTGGGGAATGTGAACGACACTTTAGCGCAGTTAAATGACAATTTAAACAGCATTGTGAAGTGGTCAAGCGATTGTGGATTTATAATAAATGCTGAGAAAACAGTAGCGATCTGCATCGGAAGAGAATTATTGATGTAGTGATGGACGGCAGTGTAATAAAAATTAGTGAAAATGGTGCCTAGGTGTAATAATAGATAGTGAAATAAGTTTTGAAAAACACGTAACTAGTAAGATAAGTACAGCATATTATAAATACAAAAGCTTGTACAGATACAAACGGGTGTTACCTCAGCATGTTAAATGGAGTTTATGTAACTCTCTTATTTTAAGTAACATTGATTACTGCAGTAATGTCTATAGTAAATACTTAACCATGGAGTTTAAAAATAAGTTGCAGCCACCTCTATAAACTTTTTCCTTTGGGGCTACGTAAAGTCCAAAGTTTACATGGATAAACCAGCTACGATTGAGACACACAATATTACTCTAGCCATTGGCCAAATACCACTCGAAATGCTCGAACGCGTCAGTCATTGAAAATTGAAGCTTCAGAATGGAACATGTTACCGCAGTTAAGGCCAACATTTGAAAGAAATTACATATCTTTAAAAAATAAATGTAAAGAATGGTTCTCTTGTATCATAATAAAGATAATATAAAATTAATTTTTTTTATTGCTTTTATTTTTGAAAAAATTACTTCTAAATGAATTACCCGTTAGAATCTCCAGAATTAAAATCTCGAATTTGGTAGTATTAAATCTAAATGTAACCTCATTCTAAATTATAAACTGAAATTAGAACACGAGAATTTGAAAATTAATTGAGAACGAAAATAATATTTTTAAACTTCCACCGTACTTTTCGTGACCTAAATAATAATGAACGAGGTTCAAGAAAATATAATCAGTGGATCTAGAAGGACGCTGCGTTTTTGGTTCAATAAAGGATTGACATATGTAGGACATTAAGTTGGGGGGGGGGGGGGGGGGGGGTTAAATTTATAAAATTCCATTTTAGTAGTACGGAATTTTCTTACCTAAATTTAAGGTGGCAATTAATATTCAACAATGACAACTTGAATAATAACCTCAAACGGAAGTTGTATAAGGTCGAGACGAACAACCCTATTAAATTATTCGTGTACACCAAACGTTACGGGTTATAATTACGGTTTTTACCAAACGTCTGAACTATACTCAAAAGTTATAAAAAATGCACAATACAAGCAGTACAGCTTAATCTGGAACACTATCGAATTAGTTAAATTAATATTCTATTAAAAAAATGTAAGACATTGCAATTCTGAAATGAAAATAGGTGTATAAGAAATTGTAGGGGACTGGATCGTACATTGTAAAACTTTTGTGCACAAGATACACGATAACGATGAAACACAAAAATCGTATAAGTTTGACATTCTATCAACAAGTGATCTAAATCTCCACACGTGTGAAAATTCGTACAAAAACAGAGATGCTAAGTACCAAGTAGCGTCGTCATAGAAATTGTAATACATGCACAACGTTCGACGCCCCAATTTTCAACGTACGTGTTTTAACGCTACATGGTTGCCATGGCTACAAACTACATAGAGTTAAGGACCTTCGTTAGCAACTTAGTCAGATGTGCTTCAGTTATTTTGTGTACAGTTCAGCTTTAAATGGCTATTTAGTACGAAATATCCTTAATATTGTTTCCTTTTCCCAAAGCTCTCATTAACTCGAAAGTTCGTGTACGGAATTTGTATTTTAATGAATGAGATCCGTATCAGCAATATTTAATACTTCATCCACAGTATCCGCGAAAACAAACATAAACGTAATATTTCACACTTCAAATAAATACATACACACACACTGCACACAGAAAAAGGTTTCTTTGTATTTAACAATTATTAATATATTTTTTAAGCATAGTCCAAAGCTAAACATATGCTACAGTTGTAACATATAATTGCATTTTTAAGTATAAATAGAAAGCACCGAGCTTTATTTGGGTATATGCAACAGGGCAATTTAATTTAATAACAGTTATCCTTAACTTGAGTTTGTTTCAGTTGGTACCTAACTAAACTATATAGCCCAGTAAAATGAGACGAAATTTAACGATTTGGATGAAATAATGGTTACAGCTTTGAAAATTTGGGAACAGCTTTGTTTTGTACTCCCTTTGAAGTGTCAAAAGTCCCCATCCGTACCCCCACCTCCGAGAGTAATGGGGGGGGGGGGGGGGGGGGCGAAAAAGTGTCAAAAAAACAGGTTTTCGTAAATAACTGAAAAAGTATCAATTTTATCAAAAACAAAAACGTTAAGAAAGTTGTAGCTGACAAAATTCCGCACATTTTCATGTTTTATTTTTGTCTCTACGACCAATAGGAGCCGAGATAGATTTTTTTTAAATGTCGACTGTTTTGCGGCGAAATGGTAACACGTGCGCGCATCGCGCGTATTTCGCTTATATCTCGAGAATGGCCCATTCGTATCGCAAAATGCTTCAAATAAAAGTTGTAAAGAATTTAATTACGAACAATTTTCTTTTTTAAACATTTCCATACGATTGAAGATTGAAGGTACATATACTCAAAAATTGACATTTTATTAAGAATCCCGATTTTCGCTAAATTTTCACTACCTACTTTATATATATACAAAGGTAATACAATACAATAAATCGTTCGCAAGTTGCACTTTATTGTAAAAATACATCTTTGAAAACTATATGTATTATATTTTCACAGAATTTAACTAAAATGTATATTTGTATTCAGTTTTTCTTAAATATCTTCGTTTCCATTTATTTTACGATAAACTTTTATATAAACCAATTGAAAGCTTACACAATTTCCTATAAAAAAACACAGCGATGAGAAACTGACGATTGAAGATGCAGGTAATGTTTCATTTTTACAGAAATTATAGCTACTTTTGAGACGAAGAAAAGGTAGTATAAAAAATTGTTTTGACTTTTCCAAGTACCTATCAGAAGTTATTCTCTGATCATTTCTGAGTAAATTCATCATAGGATCACATTTGTGATACATTCTAAAATAGCTACAATTTCTGTAAAAATTAAACGTTGCTCAGCTGTCTTTTGTGTCAAAACTGCCAAAATTGCCACAGGGTTCGTTTTCAAAGCGGCGATGTAAAAACTGATCAAAAATTGCTTCAAAAAACAGGACAACATTTTGGTTTCTAATTAATCTCGTGACGTTCGTGTAATGCCTTGCGACCTACCATTCCCGAGAATGTAACGTGCTACAAAATCGTCTTTAGGGTCTATATTAAAAATCAAATTTCAACATAGTTGCATTTACAATATACTAAAATTTCGTACCATTTCAGCCAGTAGTTTTGCTTTTATGTAACTCTAAACTTAGCCCCAAAAAACGAGCACTATGCATCGTGCGCCCGTAGAAATGGTCCAAAGTCTGTTCGAATAGGCCCAACGGTTACTTTTTTTATTCAGCTTCAAACTTTTATGCCAACAATAGTCTCTGGTGCACCTATAGCAACCAACAGTCGGCAATTTTAGTCCAACACCCCCTAAAGGTAAGGTCTTCGGATCGTCCCTGTTTAGCACACAATCAACAAAGTTCTTCATTGAAGCATTGGTTGACAAGGGGAAAATGTGTATTGTTAGGTGTTACAAAACATAATATGGATAAAGGCACGAAGCCTTATCGCACGCGAAACAAAAATCCCAATGGTCGCCTCTACTATATTTAAGATAAGTACAGAACAAATTAAATAGGTACTATAATTGGGTTAATCTGAATTGCAAGTGAGAATAAGAAAATGCTAAAGACATAAGAAAAGACGGCAAGACAAGATGAGGTTATCATAGATCAAAGGTAGATATCACAATGGTATCGTATCATTAGCAAATGACTCCCAGTTAACGATTTATGCAAAAGATCAACGGCCTTTAAAAAAAAGTACATACCTATGTACATGCAAGATGACCAAAAGAACCAAAAATACACAAATCATCTTGCCCCCTTTTATAAATGCGTCCCAAAAATACTATTTTAATCCCATCAGAGAAATTCTAGAGCGATTATGTCAAGAGTAGATAGTAGTAGATACTCCCTTGTGACGTCTTAAAGGAGTCAACAGACATTTTTCACATCTACTCTATAATTCCGGGTTCACTCGAAAGTGTCGGTACGAGGTGCGATAAAATCCATGATGATGGTGAATGTAGTTGCACAATGTCGTTTTCCAAACAAGTGGAGGAGTTGAAAACAAGAAGGTTTTGAGGAGCTTCTAGGAGTGATAATAATGTCACGGATTTCAAGCAACCTGTGGATATTTTACTGTTTCAAGCTTTATAAAGGTGCTAAGAAAATTAATGAAATTTTCATTCGTGTAAATTAACGAGCTCGTTTGCTGAATAAAAAACGTAATATTACATACTTTAACCTTTTTATGTAGTATCAAGATTAATTTCTGCTGATTTAACATCTTTACTGTCTACGCTTAATCCTTTTTACTTAAATGTTAGACTTTGCCTTATTTTTAATTCATATCATCGCTGTTTATCTGCTCAAATATTTCATATATTATTTTTGAATCACGCTCGGGCTTGCTATTTAAATAGTTTTGTAACGTTTGCAGATACTTTTAATGTTCGTTTTGTTCACGGAGTTGTTACAACTTCTCGGCTAAAAACTACATACGTTAATTCTTAAGGTAAAAAATTTGCTTTGAAATTAAATTTATTAATAACATTACCAAACTGGTACCGGTCTACCTTTTTTGTTGTATTTAATTACAGCCTATCTAATACGGACCAGTTGCGTTTGAATATAACATTTTTAATAATTTTCAACGAACTTCGTTCGTTACTGGAATCAATATTCCGTCCGTGCGTCCGTGCGTTGCAAGAGATGTGTATTGTCTACAATCGAGTTAAGATATGGATCTTATGTGAAATTTTATGCTGATTCAAGATCCGGTCCCAATTTTTCGATATTTCAAATACTTTTCGAAATATTCGACTTTAAAGTCGAAATTTCGAAATTATCAAATTTTGTCTTTTTGATAAGGCCAGATTTTTTTTATACTTTCGTTACTGCGGTATTCGAAGTTCGTTTTGTAATCCAGGGATTTCAACTAGTTAATAATGTATTCTTTCTATGGGGCTAACATACCCTTTTTATTTTTTTCATAAGAAAATATAATTTTTTACCTTATTAAATTTGGCGTTCTCTAGTCACATTATTAATTTATTAGACATTTGTGAGTAGTCAAGATTGGTCTTTCTCTATTTTCTCATGTCTCATAAGATAGCAGTCCATTTATAGCAGACTGCAATAAAAAATATTACATAATTTATTACTTATTTGTTGCTAATTGGTACCGGCAAAAAAATTTTTGGAGCACCAAAGATTTTCAAAAAAACGGCACACTGATGACTTAGTTTAAACTGGCAGTCCACGTGATAGAGCCTCAACGCCAGTAGTTATGCGAATGAAACATCAATTCTAATTTGTTACTTAACCCTTTCCGCTCGATTTTACCTAACATTGCTGCACCGACGGCGCTAAGTAGTCAAACCGTACAGGCGGATGTCGACTATAGTCGACACTTTTTTTTCGATTATCTAATTAATAAAGTAATTAAAAATTGGTTTAGCAAGAAACATAACTTTAATAATAATAATATTGCCCATAGGAAACAATACTGCACAAAATAACGAAAATTCACAAAAAGACCAATATGGACGAATCGTTCCAGCAGTCGATATATGGCGACTTAAGTCGACGTGCAAGTAAAGTCGACACCCGTCTGTGGGGAATGTTTAATGTATCGACTATAGGCGCCATCCGTCTGTGGGGAATGTTTAATGTGTCGACTATAGGCGCCATCCGTTTATACGGAACAGTTTAGAGTGTCGAATTAACGCGCCGTCCGTCTGTGCAGCACGTCATAAAAAATTTTAATGTTTAAATATACAGGGAGGGTTTAAGGCAGGGGTGCACAGACTTCTTTAGACCAAGGGCCACACATAGTAAATATTATTGAGGGGCGGGCCGCAAAAAAATTATTTATTTTTATTTATTAGAAAAGGTCTTAATTTCAATTCAAACAAATGTTTATTTATTATATTTGTGCCAATTTTTGCAAAAAAACTACTTAAATATTTTAATTTGATGGATGACATTGCATCGATTTAACAATTTCTTTAATATTTGGGTCAATTGTTGTGGTTGCCAATCGCAAAATTGAGTCTAAATTTTCATTAGTCAAGCGATTTTTATTTTTATTTGTGAAATGAGATGAGGAGGGCCATCAGAAAAACAACGGCGGGCCGCATGCGGCCCGCGGTCTGTGCATCCCTGGTTTAAGGAGTGCAAAATCATTGCCGTCGACTATAGTCGACGTTCGTCCGTGGAGCAAAGTCACTAATGTCGACTATAAGCGTCATCCGTACTGAAAGGGTTAACCTGTAGTTAAAAAAATATATGCATTCTTTCTTTAAATGCGTACAAAAACTTTATGCCATCTGCACTGCCATACGAAATTTTTTTCACCACATAACAAATTCAAAAACACAATTTTCTAGGTCTGTGGGAGCAGTTTACATACTTTGGCAGTCGGTGGCCAAGGGTAACAAAAATAAAATCGTTAGTGTACGTATTGGCAGCGCGATAAAAGGTCTGATTCAAAAGACCCTTTTATCGGAAGTCACGCGCACAAAAACAAATTAAAAAATACAATTTCCCAAGTTTGTAGAAGAAGTTTACATATACTTCAACAGTCGGCGGCCAAAGGTAACAAAAATTGCGCTAATCACGTGGACTGCCAGTTTAAACTTAAGTCAGCAGTGTGCGTTTTTTTGAAAATCTTTGACGGTACAAACATTTTTTTACCGGTACAAACTAGCATCAAATAAGTAACAAATGATGTAATATTTTTTGTTGCAGTCTGCTATAAGTGCACTGCTATCTTATGACTATGAGACATTACTTTCTCTTACAGGTACCGAGATTACTAAAGCTTTCTAGGTTTACTTTGATAACTATGAGTAACAACAGAAGTAGCGCTTTCCATCAAATTAAAGGCGGCCAAATTTTGTCCTCTGTTTAAGTTAATCTAATTACAAAATTATCAATCTCAACTCGACGTTTCTGTATTGTGTGAACTACCTAACAACATTCCTTCCTTTTTTTCTTTATAGTTTCCCATATGGGATCGCAGCAGCATAAAATGCATAAAGGATGTTTTTGCCGAGGTCGTGAAGAAAATTTGAAATTATTTTTGGTGTGATATCAAGAAGTAGTGTGTGCAAAGTGTTTCACAAACATCATTTTCCAAACAATCAGAACCTTTCCGAATAATTTAAACGTAGAAATAACTTCTACAATACCTATGCAAAATGCCGACAACTACCTACTTGGGAACATTTGATTGTAAAACACTTCCACTACTGTAATTAAATTTAAATAAATCAAGCAATTATTCTCGAAATGTTAATAATAGGAATGAAATAATGGTAATTAAGTAAGCATGTTATAAAATATATTCGAAATTATTTGTATCAGTTCCTGTTCAGGCGCCACAGTAAATATCCGTTACACTAATCACCATATACTTAGGTATCGTATCAAGTACAAATAATAAGTTTCATTTTCTTGCCCAGATCACGTGACATGACTTTCATGCTTTCTGATTGGTCTACGAATAAGGGCAAACTCAGAATGAGCTTTGTGTATTCAAGTTTTGGACACTTTCGAAACTTACGAATTGTAACCAGAACAATAATTCCACACTTCTTTCATGCTTTGATAATTCCTTAACGACCACCCATAAACTATCTTCCTTGCACTATACCAGAGAGATCTTTTTAAGCGTTTTTAATAGATTTTTTAGAATTCGCGTCATTTGAGTGCTTTAATAGATCCTATTAAAGCACTCAAATGACGTCATTTGCGTGCTTTAATAGACATTTGGGTGTTTTAATAAGACCGGTACAATTTAATTTTACTAAGTTGGTATTTACCGAATTAATTCATAGCAAATACTGTAGTTAACCTTTAAATAAATTTTAAATTGACAATTTGAAAAGAAGTATGTAGTTCCAATCTCTAAAAAATTCCCTAGATTTTGATAATGTCAAATATTTATTTAAAATTGCTTTCAAAAGGCGCAAATTCTAAAAAATAGTATAAAAAACTCATTCATAAGGCTTTTATGGCACTCATCATTAAGAAAACTCGTGGCTGCGCCACTCGTTTTCTAAACTTTGATTCGTGCCATAAAACGTACCTTATGAAACTTGTTTTTTAATATACTATTTTGTGAAATAATAAGACGACTTTAATACACGCAGACGGAAGCACAACTAAAATAAAGATTGAGTCGGTAAAGAAAATTGCATTGAAAGATCATAAAAACAGTTCTATTAAAACGCATTTAAACCATAAAAAAGGAAATCAAAATGTATCAGAAAAAAGAAGCTTTAGGCTGCTGGAGCAGTTATTTTATTACGATTTTTTTTGGTATGTCGGAAAGTCACTTGTCATGAAAACAGGTCAATAAATAAAAATAGACTATTCGATATCCCATAATCTGTGTAGTTGTAGAATTTGATTTGGAAATACAAATTGTAAGTCTATAAAACGAATTGCATGTACATTTCATGTCATCACCAACTGTACACTACTAAAATTTTTACGATGTTTCGGAAATAGCATGAGTCGAGTGATTGAAGACATTAAAATGATTGTTATTATATGAAATCTTAGATGACGTTTATGAGCATAATATGTAAAATATATAACATAACAGTGTCACTTCGAAATTGCTTTGAAAAATGCGATTTATTTATGTTGAGTGGTTTCAAAGAGTAGTCGCGAAAATAATAAATATGTAGTAATTTTAAACGCACCTTTTTACGTAGATCGGCAAGCAATGCATCAAGCATTGCAACAGTTGTTTGTGGCGGCTGAGGGTGATTGGGATGACTAGGCTGCGGGGGCGATGGCCGCCCACCCAATCTGGGGTGGACTGATTCCGTGTAAGACTGGTAATAGAATTGTCGCTCCACTGCACATCCATGAGCTCCTGTTCGTTGCAGTTCCCCAATATCTATAGTTGCACCAGATGGATTTTATATCATGGGTCACCTCTCGAAGGTTTACAATTTCATTTGTTTGAAAACCTTCGATAGAACTACAATGCAAACCGAAACTTATTTTATTGCTCTACCAACTGATTGCAATATGATAGACAACATAGAGAATCGAGATTGAAAATATTAAGGACGTATTGACGTGATTGAATAGAAATTATTACAAAACGCCGTTTTCGTTTAAACGTATATTAGATACAATTTACTTCTGAAACTGCCAATTACGCACATTTTCGACTACCTACACTAACACATCAAAATAAGCCCGTTTTTATTTATTGTATTAAAGTTTTCTTTCTATTGTGATGTAAATGGTAATTTTTAACTTGTACGAAAAAGAAGAGGGAGGCTTTCTAAAAGCGGTGTTAATTATGTTTCTGATTCTGAACCCATAAGAAAGTGCGCCTTTTTATACGACTACGCAACTTTCTTCACTCCATTTCAATCTAGATCCTGGACTAAGAAATTGCGTAGCACTGAACTCCAATAAAACGGAACGTAAAATGTAAAACAGTGTAGTTATAAAACAGGACATAAGATAAAACGAACCTATTTGTATGGATGAAGTGCAATAAAGTGATAGGCACATGCAGCAGAAGCAGGTGTTTAATTTGTAGCTAAGATCAGAATAATCTCAGATTCGTCAGGCAGGTGTCTCGATAATGTCCCACTCAGATGTCTTATCTTACATACAATACAATACGAAGTACGAATGGTTTTTCAATTCGGCAGCTTCATTTATATTTATTCAAATTTGGTTTTTAAATTGCATGACTCGATTGATATACATATAAGCTCACATACGACGGGCTTCAAAAGGATACTAAAATTATTTATTATCTGCACTTACAAACAAGATGATATTTACAATACCAGTAACCTGTTACTGAAATATGGACGGACACTAGTATAGTATTTGTCATTTGAAATCAAATACTAGTTTACTCGATACTGAAATATTTCGTCGTAAGATTACTTAATAGACGATTTTTTCCAAAAATTCTTTAAACAATAAAAAACGCCGCAAAAATTTTATGTGTTCTGCATGAAAACTACTCGAAGAAAGATTTTTATTAGAATGGCAACGTTGCAAATAATCGAATGACAAACGAAATTTGTAGTATGTAGTTAGTTAATTTTTATTAATTTGATCAGTAAAAGCAAAAAGAACGATGGAAAATGGAATTTCTGAAAATGTAATTTACATAGTTTTTCATATAAAACATTCACATTAAGTTGAAAGTACAGATTTCTGTATGTTCATTTATTACCTGGAAGATGGACTTTATTTAATCTTTTGTGGTAGAATTTTAAAGTGCTACAACTTTCCTATCTCAGTTTGCCAAAATTGTTATTTAAATATAGCGATAAAGCTGTTTTCAACCAACTTCAAAAAGTTGGTTACTAAATTCGTCCGGATGTTACAGGGTTCTGAAAGCTGGAAGTAGTGTTATCTTATAGAAAATTCTTTGCCGATTCCAAATCTCTGGTAAATTTTTTGATCGGATCACCCGTTCGCCGTCGGGACGCCATTAAAGTCAAAATATACACCCTTTAATATATCGAGAACGACACCATCCAATTACAAAAAGAAAAAACACGTTCTCTTTATTTTTCGAAACCTATTGAGTCACCCTTCTGTGGAGTGGAGCGGAGGTGAGTTTTGAAAACTTAAATGAAAACACCTATTTTTATTGCACTTTTGGATTCTCCATAAAAAACTATTGGCAAATTGCAAATTTCACCCCCCCAACTGCAACCCCTTTTTGTGGGTGGAGTGGGGGAAAATTGCACATGGCCGCAGAAAAACCATCTTTTTTTACTTTTTTTTTCCTCTAAAATTTTTTCTTGATTTACAAACTCTCCGTCACTCTCTCCGCTCCCATCTACCGCAAGGGCGGAAAGATAATTAGATAATAGATAATTAGTTACAGATTTAAAGTTCGTTGAAATTATAATTCTATAAGAATTCACGCCTTTTGATACTTGCTTATAAACAAATTATTGCTTAATGCTTATGTCTTCTTGTTAATAAAAATCGAACCGCGTCCAGTTTTTATGAATGTTTTATTTATTTTTATGAATTATGAACAAAAGGTGAAAAACCGTTTTTGAGCATTTTTTCTGAACCTACTGGCAAAGTGCAAATCTTCCGCTGCATTATATGAATAGTAATTATACACTTTCAATTAGTATCAATGTTATAATATATGGAAAATTACGAAAATTATAGATATTAAAAAAAATGCAATTTTATATCATTTTTTTACAATTACGTAGTAGCAACAAGTTAATAAAAACTAACTCACGAAGCAATTATTTACAACATGACATGGTCATGCAAAGCTATTCGAGTAAATTTCATGCAGAATGCAAAAAAAAACATTTTTAAATCATTATGCATGTTTTGGACCGATTTTTGGCTAGAACCTATTAGAGTGAGTCCCAATTGGGCTTTGCAAACGAACATTCTGTTGGTAAACGAATGTATAGAAGAGAAAAAAGTATGGTGACGCAGAAGGGGGCGCCATGTTAACGCTAGTTCCAACTTTGTAAAGAAGAAGTTCAAAAGTCGTAGCGCCAGCTTGCTTCGACCTAGCTCCATAGCTCTCCAGGATAGTGCCCCCCCCCCCCCCAACACATAAGGGGATACGTCTCATCGCATACTGTTATCCTTATAACAATATGTGAGAACTAAGCAATCTCTTCACCCATAAATACATACTTATTTCCACAGTTTCACTATTGTTTATAACGATATTGTTGTGAAATGGCATGCATTTTCCTTTGTTATTTTAGATTAGTTCTCAACAGCAAATTATAGAACCTCTGATAACTATTATCTTGAATGGTACAAATAAAGCTCTTTCTAAGCAAAATCAGATTTTTCTTGCCCAAATACCTGCATTTTTTTCTGAATATGCCGCAAACTGTTTATTTCTCAGTTTTGTGGTATTATCGACATTTTTTGGTTTAGTAACTTATTGTTAAAGTTTCATTTTAACGTATCGGCCATTATTCATATGAATAGCGTTATTATAAGTATAGAGCAGGAAAAAACCCACAAAACATGGTAAGGGTGCTGGCACTTCTTTGTGAAACGTCTAGCACGATCGGTGTCAGCTCAACGACTGCAATATTAATACATTCAAATCTTAAAACAAAGTTCTTTCAATACAGAAAGTACAATAATAATTTTTCAGTTGAAGCATTGCTCATTGTCATTGACAATGCCCTTTTTCCTCACAGTTTTTCTCCAATCTGACATAATATATAAAACTCCTTGAAGATTTGTTTTTACACTTAGGAACGCACAAACTAAAAATGGCCCCAAGAAAATTTCAGGAGTACAAGTGAGTGAGCGTACGTTAAAAGAACGTTCAAAGAAGACAACTTAACGTTCATTCAAAATTTATGGTACACCATCGCAAAAATAGAATGATTCCTTTTGTCAATGAGTTCAAAAAATTGCTATAGATCAAGTTGACGGGAGATATAGAACAGGGAGACGCAAAACGGAAACGATATAATCAATCGAATTTTGAAAGTACGGTGGAGGAAGCGTGTGGCTACTAGATACCTATATGGTGAGCTCGTACGAACTGATGGACTTAGTCTGACTGTGGATTTATTTCCTTTATCAACCACCATTTTGTCCGAATGCAGGATAATGCATATGTTAATGATGTGAATATCATAAATATTTATTCGTTAGGTATATCGATTTGAGAACCCATCAGAACCTAAAACGAAGAGTAATAAAAATCTAGAATCACACCGCTTTCCAATTTGGCTGAAATGCAGTAAGTTGATGAATAGAGCATTCTCAGCATGTCTAGACGCATGGAAACTGTGATAAGAGTACACGGAGTAAAAATATAGAAACATTAATGTATATTATTTGCTATAAAAAAATTAACTGATTATTTTTTTTAACTGTTTTTAGTTACATTAGCATTTAAAAAATCAAAATTTTTGTTTGAGTTTTATTTGCTTCATTTGTACCAAACGCCGTTCCTTCAAGGATGGAATTTTAAATGAGCCATTTAATGTAATTTAAATTATTTCATTCCCTTTCATTTTAGAACTCTTTTATGTTGGTTTAAAAATTGTAAATCAACCATTGGTGGAGTATTAAAACTGTGAAATTAACCATTGGTGGAGTGTTAAAACTGTGAAATTAACCATTAACTTTGTAAGATGTGCAAACGAATAGGTTTTTTTACCAATGACTGATCATAGACGAAAATTTGTATTTGAAATTTGAAATGTTTGTAAGTAACTAAAAGTAATACATATATATTTTACCAATTTCTTGGGAAGGGGGATGCTTTCATTCACCTCATCTAATATGACGAGATGGGATCCCTCCGCATACGCTCGCCCAAATTCAACGACAGCCTTTACAGCTCCCAAAAAAAAACAGCGAATGTTGCCCTTACCAAAGACATCACTTCGTTTGTCGCGAGATTTTCGACACCAATATTATTTCATTCACGAAATTTTCTCCATCCACAGCAGACATTATCTAAGAAATTTCTGCTACTTTATGTCTTTCAGCTTTGGAGAAACCTAATAGCTGATGGAACATCAAGGAGGAAATGCAAATTGATGAATTCAGATTAAAACGAAAAGTACACTACTACCTATCCTACCGATATTTCTCGAAGTATAACGTCGTGCCTACTTTTCGAAATTGTTTTTAAATCCCGCCGCGCATCTCAAGTGCCACGAGATTTTGAAACTACTCTACAACATTTATAATGCTTTCGAATTTGAAGTAGGTAAAATACGTGCTGAAATTTTGTATTTTTTAATAGCGGATTAGTTACTAATATATGTTACGCGTTTCGTTCATAGTGTTAATTACAAATTATTACCTGTAATTCTGAAATTTTTATGTAATCTGGTGACACCTATGGAGTGTTTTATCAACCTTTCTACACAAACGCATCATCAATTGGATTAGTTACTTTTACAGTATGCTGTCCAAATTCTAATAAGGTAAAATGAATCAGTTCCACTTGTTGAGAAGGTTTCGTATGAGGCAGCTGACCACGTAATTGCCTTCGCAATTCAGTGTTCTATATATAGGTACGCAAATCTAAATAGAAACTAAAACAAATAGTTACCTAATCCCGAGCAATGGTAAATAATTATTGCAAACACCGAGAGTAGATGCGTATGTTGGATTGAAATGTTATAAGTATTATTAATAAATTGTACAAAACTACACTGTTGAAGAAAAACTGATTGCAATGTTTAGTTTTTTTTATGGAAATTCATATAAAATATTTTTAATTAATACAGTAAACAAGATTATAGAGATGGTGGTTTAACTAGCATGACAATTCGAGAAACAAAATGATAAAATACTAAATGTCTAAAACTCACGAAATAGCTGCGATTTTAATTAAAAGAAGAACTAAGAGTAGGTACATTCATTCTACGGCTAAGTGATGTCAACACAAATCAATTTTATCGCCCATTTGAAGAGGAAATAAGACCAAGAGTTCAAGTTGAGAACTAGAAATGTTTTTAGCGCAGATTTTCTTTACGCGATACCTTTAAATGTTTAAACGTAAAGATAAAAGGTTCAATACCTATACGAATTTTCAATTTGTGAATCTGCCAACAAAGCTTTAGTGCAATGCACTATCTTATAACTAACTGAAAATGTAATATCTGATAAGACAAAAAGCCAAAAAGGAACATATGAATAACCTTGCCCGAGTGGATCCCGTAAGTATACAAACACTTGATAGATAAGAAAATGTCAATCATTGTATGAGCGGCGCCAGAACTTCACATAGGAGTTCAATTCTTGGAAAATCTAATAAACGTCATTAAATAAGCACTTCAACAATGATTTCTCAATGGTATTTGACGAAGGGTTTGTTTTGTGAGTGTGTAACAGCTTTTCTAAAAATAAATTACGGAAATGTCGAATTTTTATGAGAATTATGTATCTTGAAACTGGAGCGAATAAATAAATGCGAAAAAAATGTATATTAGTGTTATTCTAACACAGAAATGGAATTCCAAGACACAAATTGGGAGCAATTTTCAAACCTCAAGAGAAAAACATACCACTATGTTAGTAGGTAGATAAATGCAATCCCAAAAAATCTATCCGAGACTTTTTTAATAAATATCTATTCTCTACCTCGAGGTTTCGACCTGTTTAATAACGAGCAGGTCCTAAAAATATTCACTTGTACCTCGTCTATTGTAAAGTCCAATTTGGAAAAATTATTTAAATATTAGTTTCCAAATTTTAAACAAGATCAAAGTTAAAGTCAAACATATTTGCAAGTTTCCTTGCTTTATGTACTTTTCCCTCTTCAGTTGAAGTTCTAGGGGTTATTTACATTCTAAAACCGAACATATGCACGCGAATATTTATAAAAGTTTAATGAGGTCCACTAAACTACTAAATAGAATATAAGTTTAGAGAATTACATCAAATAAAAATTTGTGTTCCTCCACGTCGTAAATGATTTTGTTAACAGTATTTGTAAAAATAATGGCGACATATCATATTTCTTTCGGATAACGTATGTAAAATCACAGACACTTGATGTAAATTCATTCTGAAAACAAATCTCTTATCGAACTTCGAAACATCTATCCCGATTTATTCAATAGGACAGCGATTTTCGAGCGTCTGCGCCGATAAAAACTTTTCCAAAAATGTTCAATACATATAACAGTTGGATCGACATTATTCATTATTAAAATGATTGACGTTCTAATATAGAACTTTTATTCAAATTATATGTAAATTAGTTATTACTTATTAGATTGCAGATCAATAAATAACGATAATTAGTTAGGTATTGGAATTTAAAAAATTTAGATATGTAAAAAGATACCTCATTGATGTCATTAAAGGCATCATAGCCACTTAGTGTTAAACAAGGTGATACAGGTAGTGCAACCTCTCTATACATCGTCCAAAATCAGGCCTCTTGCATATAAAAAAGATCAGTAGAATCTTCATTTGCATCTACTATCTGTTCCTACGCTACTATGTACTTTTGAATTGATAAGGAACTTTTTTAGTAGAAACTATTTCTTGTTTATTTTTCAATCACGTCCTCTTCTTTTGTATTCTTAGATATTAAAAGTACGTACTGTGTCCCTTTCGCTTGAAGGGAGCCATTTTGAATTAGATATAAGCACGACAATATTGCTAATATTCTTTGACTTTGACAAATAAGTAGAATTCTAAGTTGCTTTAAGGGGGTTCTCCAACGGCCGCTTTAGTTGCGTTGCAAGCCTCTAAAAAATTCGCCTTTTCGTTGAAAGTATAAGAGCAGGTCTTATGGCAAGACCAGAAACGCAACACGACGAGAAACGCCTGTAAAAACGCGATGGTGCGATGATTGTTTAAGTCATAGTTCACCCCAACTGAACGATGTACAACCTACTAAGATCACAAATTGATTTAAGATGGTACGATGCAAACGATTAGAACTTAAGATACGTGGGTACATCCAGGCAAATATTTCTTGTTTCAAGCATATTGATTATCGAAGAAATCCCCTAACCTAAGCTGCAAAAAACTAGTTAATTTTAATCGCAACACAAATGAGGCTAATTTAATGAGTCTGGATAGCAGAAGAAAAGTCTTAAATTTGACTTTCGTTTTCAAACTGCTAAATAATATAATAAAGTTGATTGCATTGAACTATTGAATTTTGTCAACCTACATGTTCCACGTATTTCTCATCCTAGAATTTTTCAACTTTTCCAGTTGCAACAAAGAAACACCACTCAATTCAATAACGCACCTATCATACTGGTTTTAAAAGAAATAAATGTATTTATAATAAGAACTTACAGTGTGATATTTTTCACAATAGCCTTGAGACGTTCAAAAAAATATGTTTAGATCGTGTAAAAGGTGATTAACTGTGTAATTTTTCTTTGTATTAAATACAAAATGGAGGCCGTTTTGGACTTGATCCGTGGCCTCATTTAACTATTTTTGATAGGTAATTTAAATCTGGTTCTGTAATGTTTTCTTTTGTGTTTTTTGTGTTTATGGTATATAAATTTGTATTTTTGGTATGTAATAATGGTGTTTTAGGTATACCATGGACGGTAGTTAGTAAGAATTATTATATGATCTATAAATAAATAAATAAAAAAAATTAAATTTAAAAAAAAATATTTACCTATATGTAAGTTAAAGTCACTTCATTTCAGTACTGGATGCACAAAGTTTATTGATAACGCGAATTAAGTTCAATATCACTGAATAGTCCTCGTAAATGTTCCTTTTTTATTATCTTCAATTGTGAGAAAACTCTCTCAATCATAGGTCACCTCTTCGCCGCAGTATTGTTAGTAGTAGTAGTTTAGGTACATTATTTATTAATTTATGCATTTGTGTACCTTAATATCACATTTATTTTGGATTACACTCTTAGAAAAAGTGTAGCAATAGCATTTATGCATCTTTCAGCATACTTTGTGCGCAACACATTACAATTTAATCCCGAAAATGGTGTTACATTCTTTAGATTCGCAATTAGCTAAGTTAAATACGTTGTTATTACGCTATTCTATGTCCATGGTGTGCTACCGACAAAGTAGCTTATTACCTGTGACTAAATTTATTAGCCATTGCGAAAAATTTATGAACGAGAACAGTTGCGAATAGCACACAAACGTTTTTGGCTTATTTTTAACTCTTCTTCTAAAATTGTTTGTGAAAGGCAAAAGTGAGAGCTATGAGTGCATTCACATTGGATAAAATCCCATAGCTTTTTAAGATAGGTACTGCTTTGTGATTAAAAATTCAATTTTAATTAATACGTAGATACATACGATCATAGTTAATGCTAACCCATTTCTTGAAAACCATTAAGGTCAATTAATTTTTTGTCAGGCCAGGATATTATGAATGAATTTAAAAATATTATGTAGCTTAGGTTTGCTTTAACACTCACGATAAAATGATTTATTTATATTGGTAATTTTAGTCTTCAATTTCCATTTCTTTTTATTTGAGTTATTGATTGTACAAAATCTCGTCGTGCCTAGTAAATTAAGACCTGTGTATTTCTTATTAGCACTCCAAAGTCCAAATCACTGCTGCTGCGCCGCTAGCACTTTTGGTAATGTTATAGGTGGTTCGGTATCTCGTTAACCCGATTGTACCTACTTACACATTTACTTAAAGAAGTTTTTTAGCAGTGCAAGTGGTTTTTTATTTTATATCCTAAATCAAAGTAGAGCCCTCTGAACATCAATTATTACCTACGTGCCTTGTGCTGGTTTAATGCGGACTCCCGGAAAAGATTTCCTAGACGGCCATCATTTTCTAGGAAAGTCTGTTTGTCACAGATCGTTCTGACAAACGTAAAACAGAATCCTGCCGAACGTCTAGAAAATATTTCGCCTGTTTCTCTTTACAGTTTGGATATTTTCTGCCGTTTGAAAATTTCACCATCTATCAGGTTGAATAACAGATTCGGCCTGATGTGTGGTATAATGTTCAACAATATCGTTTTGTGATTTGGAAACAGGAAACTTCGTGCTAAACACAAAATGAGTACGAAAATGTCTTCACAATCACAGAATCGATGACACGATGCTCACTCGCCCAATATGCATGCTGATTCGCTCATAATGTCGAAGCAAAATGTGAAAGGTTTTTCTGTTGAACTCTGTGTTTACATTTTTTATTAATTTAGGTCACTTAGGTCACAGCAAATATACCTACATGTAGTTTATAATAGAGTAATGAGCAACATTTGTTGAATGAATTGGTGTAGTGCAGCAAGTTCTAGATTTCGGCCAAAAAAATTGGGGTTCGACTTCGAACATGGGAAGCTTCGTAAATGTTGTAAACTGAATTACCTAGGCTGGCAGAGCAGCCTTGGTTGAAAGTGTAGCCAATTAAAAAAAAATAAAAATATTTAGAATTTTATATCACTTTGGATCTGTATTTATTACCCGCCAGTACCCATGGTCAAACAATTATAAGAAACTGAGCTGTTTGCATCCCTTGAGCAGAAATTGGTAATATTTCTCAAATTTGCTATCAATATAAGGATAAATCAGAAAGTGCGGAAGCAACAACTGTATGCTTTTGCTTCAATGATGCAATAATTAGGTTTGCAAATCTGTACTTGATGGGCATGGCTTAAAGACAAAATAACACGGAAACGAAGATGAGAACTTTTCGAAACTATGATAAATAGTACTATAATTAAGAATCTTGTTTTGGGGTTACACATTCTGCTTTTTTTTTAATCTAAAAATAGAAAGAATCAACGTATAAATTATTTTAAAGTAAATATTGTTAGAATATTCAAATCGTTTGAGTGATACTTTTATTTTCAATTGGATACTTCTCTACGTTATTAACAGTAATCTTACAAATTAATTTCTATACGTGGATTAAAATGTAGATACTTTATCGAAGAAAATGGTCTAAACGACAATGTACGATGTGTGTAAATCAAGTAATGAGACTGGAAACGTAGCGTTCGATCTGACGACACTTGGAACGCGTGACTTGGAGGAGGGGCAACTGAACTGTGACGACTTCAGTACGAGTTTGAACTCGCTAAAGTCATTTGGTTGTCTGCAGTGATTTTTTTTAATAAAACAGTTTTATTCTAGTGCGTTCTAAAAACGAGTGACATCAATTTCGAGCAACGCAACGGTGTGATATCACGTTTTGCTTCAGACTTTTGGGCACAGTGCAATGGAAACTTTGCAAAACTTCAACAGGCCTACGAAGACAGAGTTTTGTCAAGGGTCCAGGTTTTTCGGTGGTTTAAGGCGGAAAAGGAAGAGAGTCGATTCAAGATGAACCACGAAGGGGAAGGCCTTCATCTTCAAGAACCGATGAAAATGTCGATAAAATCCGGCATCTTGTGCATTCAGATCGTCGGTTGACAGTCAGAATGATCGGGGAAGAGTTGAATTTGACTCATACCACCGTTCATCAGATATTGACCAATGAATTGGGGACGTTGCGCAAAAATAGTTCCAAAAAACCTTTTGAAAGACCAAAATGACTTCAAGAGGGAAAGGTATCTTCACTTTTTGGAATCGATTGAAAATGATCCCCATTTTCTGAAATCATTACTTGTGACGTGTTTTGGGTGTTTGAGTACAACTAAGCGCCACAGCACTTCAACCTCTCCAGTCGAAGGTCAAATGCATGCTAATTTGTTTTTTCGATCGTCAGGGAATCGTCCATAGGAGTTTGTGTCTCAAGGCGAAACGGTCAATCAACACTTTTACCGAGAAGTTGTTGAAAAACTTCGAAAAAGGATCATTCGTGTGAGACCAAACATCAAGAACAACTGGGTGTTGCATCACGATAACGCGATTTATCAACAGTAATGTCAATAAACGAGTTTTTGGCCAGTAAAAACATTGCCGTGGCTCCTCGGCCTCCTTATTCGCCTAACTTGAGTCCTTGTGACTTTTTCTCAAGAGAACTCATTTTGAGACACTCCAAAACATTCAAACGACTGTAACAGACCAGCTGAAGGCTATTCTAATATCCGAGTTCCAGCACTGCTATGAGGATTGAAAAAAGCGCACCCAACGGTGTATAGCTTCCCAAGGAAGTTATTTTGACGGAGACAATATTGAATTGTAATCAATTCGAACAAAAAAATGGAATATTACCTTTACATGTATCTGTTTGCGAAAGTTAAAAAATAGTTTATGTGAAACATTACGATTTTATAAACATGCGTTTTATAGCTCGCGCGATGTGTAATATATTCAAAACAAAAAGAATGCAACCATACCGACCACCTGCTTTACGTAGAATTTAGTATGAATAATAAAGGGGAATGGGTTGTTTAAAATTAATATTTACCCACTTCAGAACCCTTTCCAGGAATTACATATGAACCAAATTTCCTTATCAGTATAAAAACACACCGAACGTAACACCTTCCATTGTAAATATTTGATCTGCCGTCTGATTATCTAAGTGTGTTAAACAGTTATTCTACAAACAGCGTAGAAAATACTTTCAAAAAAACAATTTTTAAATACATTACTAAAAGAAAAATTGGAAGAGCGTTGCATTTGAAAATATCAAATTACTTAAAATTACATAGGTAGTTAATAAGTCAAATTACTTTCGCTTTCCCTTCGAAACCGTACTTCGGTCATTTCGTTTAGTTAGGGTGAATTATTGAAAAAATGAACTGATATTTATCATACATTTCCTTAATAATATAATTACTTTTGCTGTATCAGACATTTCAGCGTTTATTTTATAATTAACTATACACAGAGCAACAGCCATTATTTCAATATGCCGTATATTACATTAATATGGAAAATTATCGATGTCCTAAATAATTAACAAAGCAAAATGCTAATGCGCTAAAATAGAAAATACCATAGCGCTTTAAAATTATCGAATATCATCTTCTAGATCTAGAACACACATACGGTTCATTTTATTTTCTAAACGAACCCTCGAAATTCATTTATCGCCTACCTCCTGTAAGTAACATTTTTAAGGCTTTTACAGTCCCTATCGCTTCCTCATTCGGCACCGAAATCGCTGACCAGCAAGAAAGCTTTGCAGCTTTACAACTATGTAATTGTAAATAAGAAAGCGGCAAATCAGATGAATATGGTGGGCGCGAAAGATCTATAACCTCCATGGTTCCATTCAATCAATTGTTGCTAGGGGATGGGACTGGGATCCAATAATGCACATGGACTTGTAACTTTTAAGTGTTTTTTTTTCAAAATTCTTTTGCGTCCTGAAATATTGATGCTATCATCTTTCCAGCCGCCTGCGTTTTGATTCACCCGAAAGAGTAAATTACATAATAAATGTATTTCCCAACGGTACTTCGGAAACCATGCATTCCATCCTCGCATAGATCAGAGAAAGAGCTTTGCAAGTCTCTATGAAACTCGACTATGTTATTGAACTACGTAAGCCAGTGGTGCGTGCACTGATGGGGTTGTCCAATTCTACAAAATTTAGCTACTTACCAGGAAATTTAACTGAAACAAAATGAAAAGGAAAGAAATTAATAATCACGAAAATATGATTGGTGTAGAATTAGAATTTCGATTTTTCAAGAAAAAGATATGGTGCATTTTTTGTTAATAAAGTAAACGCAACCGTACTTTTCGCCCAATTTTGATTTTGAAAAACATGGAATGAGTAAGAATAACTTTAAGAATCACAAATCTATTTCTAAAAGGAATTCAACACCTTCAGTTGTGGAGAAGACTTTGTAAATAAGATATTTGATCCATTTCGAGGACTGATTAAAAATCAAGAAAGATAGGTAAATAACCGTTGATTTTTCAAATACCTACTGCGGATTTCAAAACCAGATTATGCACACCGCCATCTGTAACCGGACTTCTAAACTATGTCGGAAAGATACATCTTTTGTTCTATTTTAACCGATTTCAGCAGATTTGAGTTGTTCTAATCCTAATTAAGATATTTTAATATGGATTTATTTATTTTTAGATTTAAATTTGGCTTGAAATCTTGAAATATATTAATTGCATTTAAGAGTCTATCACCAGTTGGAATTGACACTGATTGAATGGGTTTTTATGTATCCATAAAATTGAAATAATACATTGTTGTATAACCACAACAACTTGTAGGACCCTTCTGATAGGGATTCTTTAATTTTTTACAAAGTTTATCAACGCACTATGCAAATTTTAGCGCTAGCATGAGTTTAGAAATATACATAAAATTTGGATAATAAATAGTTTTATCGAAATACAAAATATGTCATTGCAAAGAGGAAAGGTTCTTGTAGGGCTCCGTGTACTAGAATTTTCCATTTTTGTTCGTATTTCTTGTAAAATATTCGTAAAATTGAATGAATATTAAGCAACTCCAAACAAATTTTACGAAAAATTTAAAAATCCCTATCGGGAGAGCCCTACAATAAACCTTCCTCTATCCATTGACACCTTTTCTGTGTTTATACAACAATGTTTTATTTAAATTTTATGTATACAGCGACACCCATGAAATCAGTTTCAATTCCAACTGGTGATGGACTCTTAAAAAGATTTTCTATTCACGAGCGAAGGATCTTGCCATAAAAAATTCATAATCATAATGTGATAAATACAGTCAATACTAGAGAAAATAGCTAGTATTTACCCTGATTTTAAGACATCAGCAGACAACCACAACAATATAAAACTATAATACGTATTGAAACTGACAATGAACTGTGATGACATTAACATTAGACAAGAATGCTCTCAATTAACAGGCAATTCATTTTGTATTTGATGTAAAATGGATAAACTCTTTGAAATAACTTGGAATAGTTGTTTTACTTACTTCTTAGACACAATCAGTTACAACCAAACCACGGAGATGCCAAAGTCATGTAAAGGGTTTCTTCTACACGACGCGTCCAAATTGGGTGACGGCCAAGCAGATGGAACAGGTTTCAGAAATAAATAATGATTTATTCATTCTTAAAACCAATAGGTACAAATAATTTCCCCATTCATAAGCCATTCATAATCTTATGAATGGGGAATAAATAGTCTGGAGAGTCATTAGTTACAACGCTTTTAAAAATCGTTGGCCGATAATCTAGTCCTAGTGCATTCCAATTAAAACGTGCCACCCTATACAACTTTTTCTGTTATTAAAAGTAAAAATAAATCCTGAAACACGTAAACCTTGCTTGACGAACAAATTGCCACTATTAAAACTACCTTTTATTTAAACAGTTTTTTAATCTCTATCCAATCCACTATTCAATGGCAATAGAAAAAATACTTTTTTCTTCAAACGTCAAGAAATTATGTCATTATTCGACCGAATAGTAGGCGCCAAAGTTTGACATTTATCGTTAGAGCAGATTTTACTTTTACTTTTCCGCCGCCGGAGGGAAAAGTGTTGTCATAGAAACACTTTTCCGCCGCCGGAGGTAAAACAATGTGAATCTCATGCGTTACCAAGGAAACAGCACTTTTACCTACCTATTCGCCCTATTCGTGAAAACAAATACCTATTTGACAATGACGTTTAATTTAACGAACGCCGCTAATAATATCCCTTAAAACCATTTAAAAATAAATGTTTTGCGTAAATTTGCGGAAGTTTGAAGAAAAAATAGCATATTTTATTTGGCGGAGAAGTTACTTTTCATGGCTTGCCTTCTATTAGCCGCCTCACTTCGTTCGGCGGCTAAACACAGGCGCGCCATGAAAAGTTGTACTTCTCCGCCACATAAAATAATATACTATTTTCTTCAAACGTCAAGAAATTATGTCATTATTCAACTGAATAGTAGGCGCCAAAGTTTGACATTTATCGCTAGAGCAGATTTTACTTTTACTTTTCCGCCGCCGGAGGGAAAAGTGTTGTCATAGCAACACTTTTCCGCCGCCGGAGGTAAAACAATGTGAATCTCATGCGTTACCAAGGAAACAGCACTTTTACCTACCTATTCGCCCTATTCGTGAAAACAAATACCTATTTGACAATGACGTTTAATTTAACGAACGCCGCTAATAATATCCCTTAAAACCATTTAAAAATAAATGTTTTGCGTAAATTTGCGGAAGTTTGAAGAAAAAATAGCATATTTTATTTGGCGGAGAAGTTACTTTTCATGGCTTGCCTTCTATTAGCCGCCTCACTTCGTTCGGCGGCTAAACACAGGCGCGCCATGAAAAGTTGTACTTCTCCGCCACATAAAATAATATACTATTTTCTTCAAACGTCAAGAAATTATGTCATTATTCAACTGAATAGTAGGCGCCAAAGTTTGACATTTATCGCTAGAGCAGATTTTACTTTTACTTTTCCGCCGCCGGAGGGAAAAGTGTTGTCATAGCAACACTTTTCCGCCGCCGGAGGTAAAACAATGTGATTCTCATGCGTTACCAAGGAACAATGAACTGTATACTATACGTACCTGGAAGGGATACGTAAATCCATGAAAGTGAGGCAAAATGTGAAGTTAGGCAACCCGCAGTGTGGACGTGAAATTATCTCTTTCTATCTTATTTAGATACATAAGTTGCACTCATTTCTCACCTTTTTAAAAGAATTATTTTGATGCTATTAAAGAAATTATAGTATAAAATTGGATTTTTATTTTTTAAAGTAAATTGTCCTTCACAAATAGAAGCTAAATAAGCAAAAAATTGTCAACGTAAAATTTTTGTTGAAAGGCAATAATAAATAACCATATCGTCCGTTTTACACAATATAAATTCAACACAAGAAAAATCGCTACCCAATAATTATTTATTATACTTTATTCAAGCGACGGAGAATTTACCAAACTTATTACAACGAGAGTGACAAAGACAGGTTACCGTCCTATTTTTCTGTTTGCCCCTGACACAAAAACTGATTGTTGAAATACGGCGTGGGTCCATTCCAGGTACGTATAGTATACAGTTCATTGCCAAGGAAACAGCACTTTAACCTACCTATTCGTCCTATTACTCCCATTCGTGAAAACAAATACCTACCTATTTGACAATGACGTTTTTTAACGAACGCCGCTAATAATATCCCTTAAAACCATTTAAAAATAAATGTTTTGCGTAAATTTGCGGAAGTTTGAAGAAAAAATAGCATATTTTATTTGGCGGAGAAGTTACTTTTCATGGCTTGCCTTCTATTA
Source organism: Pyrocoelia pectoralis (assembly GCA_036250285.1). NCBI lineage: Eukaryota > Metazoa > Arthropoda > Insecta > Coleoptera > Lampyridae > Pyrocoelia > Pyrocoelia pectoralis. The sequence continues at coordinate 26,388,371 of CM070078.1, forward strand.
GCCGCCTCACTTCGTTCGGCGGCTAAACACAGGCGCGCCATGAAAAGTTGTACTTCTCCGCCACATAAAATAATATACTATTTTTGTATTCAGTCTCCAAAGTAACCATTTTGAGGACTGAAAACAATCCACAAAATACATCTTTAAAGGACAAGTACGCTTAAGTCACTATGACAACCCTAATGCTGGATTGTCATTCGTTTTGACGTATTTACGATATCTTTATTTTGACTTTTTACGAATTTACTTGTTGTTGCTATAACAACTATGTCAAAGCTAAATATGACGTTTACAACTGTTCTGTACGTACCAAATTAAATTTTTATGAAATTAATTTGATAATTTAGAGAATTCATGCAAAAAAATATTGTATGCATCACGTACGCAAAACGTTTTAGTGGATTCGTCTAAGTTTTCGGACTCGGCTTCGCCTCGTCCGACAAACTCGACTCATCCACTAAAACATCATTTTGCCTACTTGATACATAAATATCTATTTTAGGCGGCTATTACATAAATAGTTGTTTTACGTATCTTTTCAAAGCCGTAAAGTATAACTTTTTTTTGACATCTGTCATAAACAACTTTACGACCGCATTTACAACTTTACGGCCGCATTTACTAGGTAACTGTCACTGTCAAAATTATGAAATTGATTTTTAAATTAAAGTTTATATCTTTTTGTGATAGTCGCCTAAACAATGTTGTGTGCACCTCGGTTAAAAGTTCTTTTTTAGCCTCATCTGATTTGTTAGCCTCGGCTTTCGCCTCGGCTGCAATCATCAGATTCGGCCAAAAAAGATCACTTTTACAACCTTGATACACAAATAACTATTTTAGGCGGCTATTACATAAATAGTTGTTTTACGTATCTTTTGAAAGCCGTATAGTATAACTTTTTTTTAACATCTGTCATAAACAACTTTACAGCCGCATTTACTTTACAACCGCTTTTTGTTGTCCAGATGATGGAGCAAAGCACTCTGTAAGTGACATGAATAATCAAATATATGATTGTATTTGTCAGGTAACTGTCACTGTCAAAATTCTGTGGTGGGTAGGAAAAAGAATATAATTCAAGTTTGAAATGATGAAATTAATTTTTAAATTAAAGTTTATATCTTTTTGTGATAGTCGCCTAAAAAATGTTGTGTGCACCTCGGTTAAAAGTTCTTTTTTAGCCTCATCTGATTTGTTAGCTTCGGCTTTCGCCTCGGCTGCAATCATCAGATTCGGCCAAAAAAGATCACTTTTACAACCTTGATACACAAATAACTATTTTAATCAACATTTCTAACACGATCTTTCTTTGAAAGTTGTTCTTAATTTGTTCTCGATGATTCTTATAACTTATAACCTTTTCCTTTGTTTGTGTGAGAAAGAGTCTTCCTGTTGAAGGAAGTCTATGATATCATTAATGTGATAAGATAACTAAAACTAAATTGATGAATGACTTTACGTATGATTTCCGCAAAGCAAACTTTCTTGATATATATTATTCTTTAAGATCAATGGACTGGTCTATTCTTAATACCTCGGACAACGTGAATGAAGCCGTTCAATTGTTCTATGATAGCATTTATAATATCTTAGACCAATACTGTCCAAAGAAGAGAATGAGGTGCGGATCATCCTAATACCCGGTATGGTTCTCTACTGATTTAATTAAGGCCGTCAAACGCAAACACCGTCTTTTTAAGAAATACAAACGCCTTTGTTTGCAGAACAATCCACGGTCTACCGACACATACTTGCAGTTTAGTAACCTGAGAGCAAGTGTGAAAAGAGACATTTCAGCTGCATATAAGGAATACCTAATTGATATCGAAAATGACATTGGACGTAATCCTAAACATTTCTGGGCTCATGTGAAGCACTGTAAAAACCAAACCGATTTAGTACATGAAATAGAACATAATGGCACATTTGCTTCATCAGGACCTAACATGTCCAACTCCTTCGCAAGATTCTTTGAATCGGTCTATCTGCCTTCTGCCTCCTCCGATTACCTTGGATTTTTATAACAGAATTAACGGGTACAGAGCGGAACCTCTCCTTGATGTCATAACCCTACAAGTGGTTGACCAGGCATCTGTGTTAAAAGCCCTAAAAGAACTTAAATCAAAAAAATCAATGAGACCGGACTTATTTCCTCAATATTTCTTTAAAGGTTACGCGGAAGTTCTAAGCCAACCTTTATGTCTAATTATTAATCTTTGTATTAGAGTTAAAGCATTTCCTGATCTTTGGAAAACCACAAAAGTAAAACCGATATTTAAGAATGGTAACAGAAATTCCGCTTCGAATTATAGGCCTATCTCTATTCTTTCAACCCCAGCGAAGGTGTTTGAAATTGTTTTGAAGAATGAAGTTTTTTCACAAGTAATGCCCCGCATGTCTGACGCTCAACATGGCTTTACCCAAGGAAGATCAACGGTAACTAACTTAATCAATATAGGTATGTAAGTAAAATACGCACAACCTTCCCCTTAAATTAGTTTAATGAGGTGGAGACGGAAGTCATACAATTAAACGATGAGTTGGTGATCAATAAGCGACATGTTTCGGAATTAGCTAATTCCATTATCAAGCTTAAAATTCGAAGGTTATAAATAAGTTACAGCATTCCTTATAATTACAGTTGACGAATTATTAACATTATTAGTTAAAATATAGCTAAAATAGAACAAGTTAGAAACATATGGTAGGTAACCTAACAATCTTACCTGAGGGGAGACACTTAAATTACAATATTACAACGAGCCAAACAAATGGACGTTGTATATAGCGATATCACTCACTTATCCCTCAAAATATATTAGGGAAAAACTGCCGCATCTGACACATTGGAAGGAACGGATATTTACTCCAAAGAATTGAACTTCCATATCACTCCACCTCTCTCTATGGTGATCCAGATCAAGATCCATAATGCCACTGTTTGGTACTTCCGCTTTAGCCGGAAATTGCAACCACTAATGACCACTGAATCAGAAGTGAAAAGAGTAACTGAATGGAAACCCGCCGTTAATACCAAAAAGGAAGAATAGGTGAAAGACGACTGGAAGTAACAGATTTGAAGAACAAAGTTAAACGTATTAAAGAAAAAAAAATTAATTAAAGACCCGAAAATACATAAAAACCAGGAAAAGAAATGGTAGAAGAAAAATGGAGTAACGCACCATTATAAATGAGTTTCTAGAACTCTTTTAAAATTCCTACAGTAAAACAAAATTTCGGACGCATAATTTTGAAAAGAACTTAATTTAAACACGTTTTTTCTCTTCAGCATCATTCACTAATTATCATGATAAAAGTATAAAAATAAATTCCACGTAAAAAAAAACATTGTTCACAAACCGCAGCGTTTTGTGTCATTATCAAATTAACGGTTGTAAATAGTACGTATTAAAGAATAAAAATGTTGGTATGGAATTTAATATTATACTTTATGCACTTTCAGTGCAAGTTTTCGGGCAATCTTGATTGGTCAATTTGAATGTTTTCATAATCCTTTTATGCTTTTTACTATTATTATAATATGCAAATTTCAATATAAATGCTTAATACATGCCCGACAGGAGGGGGGGGGGGGGGGCAAATTCCCCGGGCCCGAGCCTCCTGTAAGACCTCTGTAGGTACGTAAGCCGGGATAAATACAATATGTGTAATTAACATTTTATACTACTTGATTATTTTTTTCTTGCAAAATACGATATGTCTGCATGTAAAAACTTAGGGGCTCGTAAGCGGGGGCCCGCGAGCAGGCGTGGTCCCCAGCTAACTCTCGACGGCCTTGATGACATAATCAGTTTGGTTTGATTACATGGAATTCAAAATATTAATGGTTTATATTGATTGCAACCACACTAAACCAATAAAATTTAAACTTCATTGAACTCGAAAAGTGAGCAATTTTACATATACAGTACGGGGACCAGTTCAAAACAATGGCAATACCGTGTTGTAACAGTTTCTATCAAAGCTTCATTTTATCCTTGCTTGCATGCAGTGTTAAGATGATCGGTCACATTATACCAAAGGCGAATCCTATGATTATACGCATTGACTAAATTTCATGAATTACATCCATAGCCGATTACTCATCAGTCATCACATGAATAATGTTATCTCACGTCCATGCGACACAACGACGATAAAAATTTTCCGTTCAAAAATAAGAGATCATAGCTATTTTAGCGAAAACTTGAATACAATAATGTTTGGAAAAATAAAAACTCCATTTTATGTATAGAAAACAATGTAGTTTATAATCCAATTCCTAGTTCTTGTAAGAATCAAAAAAACAAGTAATGCAAACATTTGCACTTAATGTACACATAAAATTGGAAAATGCATAACGGCGAGGGCGCCCAATATCTTACAGATATTACTGAGTTAGTGTTATTTGAAGGCGTATCTCACATCAATCGCGGGAAATTGGTAATAATGACTTTGGAAATGAATTTTCCTGATATTTGGCAGACAGTAGCCTTGTGTAGAATTGGCAGGCTTCCTAACATATACAGACGGGGGAATTGGCGACGACTTTTGGGACGTATAAAGATTATTTCACTTCTGTTTTTTTTTGTAAACACTCAAATTCACTTGAATTATAACAGAACCTTCGACAAATTTAATTTTCATTCAGAACGAAAAATCATAAACAAGAAAGTATTAATCGAAATTGAATCGTAGAAAAGAATTATGGAGAACATACCTTATATTTTGTGATCTGAATACGTAACAATTAGGCGTAAATTGTCGCCGCTGTCAACTTTTAAAATCCCATCTTTTCATAGTGCAGGATAATGGATTTAGCCAACAGTAGCTAAATTTAATGGTAACGTGCACACATTTTTTACAAACAGCTTCATTCTTCGCAATCTGCAGATAATCGTAATTAAAAATGTGTATCTCACAGGTATGATAGAGTATATAAAATAGGGCGGAAGAGCTTTTTGGAATTTTTATATTCTAGAACCTGCAGAGATTATAATCAACAAAATTTGGCAGACCAGCTTGTAGCTACAATAAATCAGGAAGTTATCTTCCACTTGGATAAGTGTTTTTCCCTTATATTCCTAGTTTTAGTTAAAATAATGAATTTGGAAAAGACTAGAATTTTTTATTTAAAAAATGTCTGATAAGATTGAGTTAAAAAATGGTTTGAACGTCGCAATGTAAATCACTTTCACATACGTTTAGAATGAGCTAATTGGAAATTCTGTGACTTAAAATTATCTCATTAATTGGCCTACTGCAAATTGAAAAGAAACTGATTTAAAATGAAACAGGCGACGTACTGTACAGATCTAAATTTAAGTAAATAAATCCACTTAAAATGTAGATAATCACCTTATCTTTAGTTAAAAATAAAAAACGAATCTATCTAATAGGGAAAAGGTAATTAACTAAACTTCTAGAATAATTGTTATCTCAAAAACAAACTTGCTGCAATGTACTTACAAAATGACACGGATTATCTGGTAATTCGTTGCAAAATTCGCTTACCTGAAAAAGAAAAACAAACTTTAGTAAGGTGCAGAGATAAAAAAAAAGTTACATACAATTAAATATTGACAAACTTCTCTTTTTAGAAGTAAAAGATGACTTTTTAGGACACGAAAACCGAATTGCTTTGCGTGTTGATAATGATAGGCGTGTCACAGAATTTATCAGATATACGAGGACAGCCACTTTGAATAGAGAAATCAAAATATGTATAGTGTATGAGACCGAAATAAGTAAATAATATATTCCATTAATATAATAAGCAGAGGTAGGTACTATTATTTTTTTTCAAATCGAAATTGTTTGGTAAACAAAATGAATTTAGGAAAAAAAGAGCAAACGATTGAATTACGTTGAATACACAGTTTTTATGAACTGAATACTATCTATCGTATTTACATTTATAGGAAAATACGTTACAGATTATTCAAAAAGGGTTGAGCTTTTGAAGTTGTTTACATAAAGTAATTACTTACCTAAAATTCTAAAATTGCTTGTAAAATGAACATACCAGAAGTCATTCCCAAATTGACAACCAATTTACTGGTCACAGTTTGGATGATAGATATAAATAAAGCACTACAGCAGAGTAAATTCTCAAAACCGATTTGCTTCCAGTTTATTTTTTATACTTATATTCCTTACGAATCTAACACCAAATATAACAGTAAATTAGATGAAAAAATGAGATTCATTTTGTTGAAATTATCAAAAGCGTCACCGAAAGATTTACATACAATACCTACTATGTATGTATAAAATATTAAACATTTTTAATTATTTTATTTTCTATCAGATGTGTACGTTCCGCCATTGTGGCTTCGTTTTAGAATTTCGGGCAATTAATTTTATTCTCCTTATCTAAGTGATCCCTAAAATGTATAGCTTGTCTCAATTTATATCGTCTTGAAACTTATCTCATAAAAGGATTTATTTTCAAATCTGCATTGTTAGTAGATAAACACGTTGTAATTTACAAATGTAAATGCTACCAGCCCACTCAGAGTTGGGTTAGGTATGCGTCACCCGGTGTTATAACAATTCAAATTAATAATTACTAATTAGTATCAGTCGTTAAGAATCCTTGTTGTTGTAAGTATAATACGAGTAATTTGTATATCGTATAATTTAGTTTAAAACCCGTAATTTATTTAAAATAAAACGGATGCCTTGAAAAGAAATTGCTATGTTAATATTTTTACCTTAGTCCGCCTCTGATGCCTTGTCATAAAATACCGAGAGGTCCCCTTTGTTATGTCAATCAGGTAGGCATTTACAACGTGTTTCTCTACTAACAATGCAGATTTGAAAATAAATCCTTTTATGAGGTAAATTTCAGGACGATAAACTTTGAGACAAACCATACCTCCTATTACTTTTTGGCTATCTTGCTAGTTGCTTCTGCAGAATGTTCATCGATGAGGGTATGTTAAAAAATTACAACATATATATACTAAGCACAAAAATTCCTATTCCGATTTAAAAAAAAGAGTGGTGTTTTGGCATTAGTTTTGAGCAAAGATTAGTCCTTAAACGTATTGAACGGACACTACTGGAGTGATAATGTTTTCAAATCAATAATACTAGTCAACATTTTACCGTTGTCTTGACTGATGACATTGAACATATAATTTCTCAAAATGCAGCTAGTTTAATAATACAACCGATGTCTTATACAAATAAATGAAACTTCGGTTTACGAATTCCAATGTCCAATGCACAATGATCACGTGGTTTGAAAAAAATGTGGTGCAGTTAAGGGTAGAATAGGTAGAATAGAAATTAGAAAGGCAAACCAAGGTAATTCTAAATAATTGTTTTAAACGCTTTTCCAAAAATTAAAGATTCTAAATCTCACTGACTGCCATAGGCGAAGTTAGGTGAACAGGTCGGGGGGGGGGGGGGGGGGGGGGCTCAAGCCCCACAGATAATACGAGAAGAAGTATGTATATGTGTAGTGTATAACGTATATAGTTTTTCAACCAACTTCAAAAAGTTGGTTACTAAATTCGTCCGGATGTCTGTGTGTCTGTGCGTTGGTCGATGTTACTGGGTTTAGAAAGCTGGAAGTGGTGTCATCTTATAGGAAATTCTTCACTGATTCCAAATCGCTGGTAAATTTTTTGATCGGATCGCCCATTCGCCGTCGGGACGCCATTAAAGTCAAAATATACACCCTTTAATATCTCGAGAACGACACGTCCAATTACAAAAAGAAAAATACGTTTCGTTTATTTGTTGAAACCAATTGAGTCATGATACGTAAACATCACCCTCGCCCCTCCTGTGGGGTGGAGCGGGGGTGAGTTTTCAAAACTTAAATGGGAACACCTATTTTTTATTACTTTTGGATTCTCCATAAAAAAACGATACTCAAATTGCAAATTTCACCCCCAACTGCAACCCCTTTTTTGGGGGTGGAAAGGGGGAAAATTTCACGTCCGCATAAAAACGATCTTTTTTACTAGACTCTACTCTACTCTATTCTAACATTTTTTCGTGATTTACAAATTGTCCGCCACCCTCTCCACTCCCATCTCCCTTAAGGGTGGAAAGAAAAACAATGACTCATTTGTGCCGAATCCGGCGTGGTTGTGTCTGAGGCGAGGTCTGAGGTGGGGGAGGGGGGGTAGTTATATACCGTTATATACATACATATTGTATATAGTATATGATATGCCATAATTAGTTACAGATTTGAAGTTGGTTGACATTAAAATTCTATCAGAATTTGCGCCTTTTGATACTTGTTTAAGATGTCATGGTAAGCTAGGGGGGCTAAATTGAAGATTGGGAGGGCTTAGCCCCCCCAAGTCCTCCCTAACTTCGCCCATGCTCACTGCCGATAACAAAGGCTGCGTTGTCATCGAATTTACTGCGCTAACCAATCATTGACGCTATAAAATACCGTAAATAGGAGGAAACAATGATTAAAATTATAATAAACTCAAATCTCTCCCATATATTATAACATTCCTATTTATAATAATTTTAATCATCGTTTTCTCGTAATTTTTAGCTCATTTGGAGCCTAATTCCACCATAAATGGTAAATGTGTTAAAATAACTTTGATAAACGTTTTTATGTATGTATTAGGGATAGGAACTCACCAACCCTTTTTACTTATTATATTAGTAATAAAATCATATCTTTTGAGGATGTTAGGCACTCAAATGTGGTTGTAAATAAACGTACATTAATAACCTAATTTTGCTTGAATGAGTTTGAAACTTTTCTATCAAATTTTCCAAACGTGAGTAATTTAATTATCACCACAACATTAACATTGCTAAACATTTTCTATTTTTGGTAATTGAGCCTCGCTATGTGCAACTTATGAACGTAATTTTATGCCTATACAAATGCCATGTTTAGTTTATGTGATTTTTATTTCAGAATCGGGTAGGTGAGTAAATTATATTTACAACTAAGAGAGAGCCATATCCGGAACATCTCCAAGGATCGAGTGTGACTGGCATTGAGTTGCTTGGCCACCTATTATTACTTCGGGGATAATTCCCAGGCACCCATGGAGACCGAGCCGGTCTTGAGAAAGAAAGCTACCAATGTGTTCCTGCCATGATCGCGAAAATTATTACTTACTCTTTTTAATTATTTTTCGTCATCATACGCTCCTAAGGGAATAATTCAAATAGTTAACTCCTCCACGGTTGTTATAGTTATAAATGAATTGGATATTTGCAATTAATACGTAACTTAATTGTTTTATTCGTCACAATATTGAATTATAATTTTATATAAAATTCTCATTCCTTAATTTTTGTTTGAATAAATTCCTACTACTAATCCCCAGGAACGACGAAATAAATGATACATTGCAGTTTGCAGTACTTTACGTAATTAAAAAAGAAGAAATCTTCGACTTTCAGGTAGGTATAGATGACAAGCAAAAGATGTGTAGTAACCTGATATGAATGTGTAAATATATTTATAAAAATATAAATATTTAATAGTTGTATTATAATAATGTAAAATTAAAATTCAATTACACACTATCAAGAATTAAGTTAGATAAACGATTAAGCATGATGTTAAAGTCGGCCTATCCACATCAAATTTTCCGAAAGAAGAGATTGAGAAAGTGGTTAGGGAATTTGGTATAGAACAGCCTCAACAAGAACAAAACGAAGACTAGTCTATGGATAGTGGCCCAGAACAGACAATCCGCAAGAAGATATTACTGAAGGTGACAATATGGAAAATGTCGACAATAATTATAGAGAAAAGTCCATAATAAAGAAAGCCAAGTACATCGGCGAATATAAGGTGTGAACGTTGCTTGGGCCAGACGCAAACATCCTCATGACAGTTATCGAGAAAACCAATGACGATTTTTATAAGCTAGCAAACAAAAAGGCAACCATCGACGAAGTGTTTTACAGGAATCAATTTTCTGTGTGTAGTGAAGAACTTGTACATCTGGAAAGTGTATCACCGGAAAAGAAAAGTTTACGACAACTTGCAAACGAACAAGGAGGAGGTCAAGGTTATAAACGATTCAACTGTAAAAATAAATGCGTGACCAATAAATATAAACGTAAAGCTATTGGAAATCTTTGTAACTCGAAATGTCACAGCAGCGTGTCTTGTTTGAACAAATAGATTATAGATCCTTTACTTTAGCAAGATACCGTGTTCTTACTTTTATTTGTAAAATGTGTTTTTTTTTTAATTAAATATGTTTTTCAAACATTTAAGTATAGCCTTGTCATTTTTGGTACACCTAAGTTTAACTAAGCGAAAGCGAATAGAACGCGGTTACCCGTATAAAGCTCGAAACGTGTAAAATTTCAAATATATTTTGGACTTTACCCATGTTTCCTAAGTACTTATGAAGTTTACCCGGGTAAACCTAGGTTCAATCATTTTATCTAACTTTACCCATAACATTTATACTATATATTTAAATATAACTGACAGTTAACTGCTTTAAATTAATGTTTACAAATACCTAAAAAATGTAAGCGCTTCTAAAGGGTACCTACTTTTTAACTACAGATCTGTATAATAATATCTGTATATTAGTGCTAACTTTTAATGGCGCACCTAATTAAAAAATGATATCCGCAGGGTACCTATCTCTAAATAGTAAATACTAAAGCATTTCGTTTTTCATGTATAACATTCTAAATATTTTTGTTCAATTATATAAACTGATAGAAGAAGCTAAAGGCGCACAATCGATTTCATGTTCATTTTCCTTTATGTATACATTTTAATCATTTAACACATTTGGTGGACATCCGTGTCTGTTTTATTACTTTCTAAACGGTTATGGCGAACATTGGTTTTTGTTTCACTCCCTTTTCTTCGTCGTCGTCGTTCGGGCGTTGCCTAAACCGATTAATAATTATATATTGTCGTCTTGTGTTGAATTCAAGAAAATTACCTACATTCCTCCGTATTCTCTATTTAGTTCCCTCTAGTTCTGCATTACCGTTATTTATATAACACGATAAACAACATCAATAAACATCTTAACCGCAGTAAATTTGTAACTTCTTATCGATTGAAAATTCGTAAATTACTAGTAAAATCATTTAAAGTTTGAGATAGAAGGTAATACAGTGAAATGGCAGAGGTCGTGTCAATCAGGTGTTTTTGCAGCCGCAGTATACACGTACTAACCTACCCTACTATGCTGTGCTGCAACATTTCACCCTTTGGTCCCAATATCGATCGTATTTCTAGACGAATTCAAGAAACGAGGTCAAAATTATACAAAAGTAAAAAATTAATTTCTTCGGACGTAGTTCTACACCGTGCAGAAAATTACTACATGCCTTATACAGGTGTAAGTATAATACGTTTTCATTTATGAATTGAACTTTGAATATTTGCCAAAATCTCAATGTGAGTAATCTAAATACTTACTGTAAGAAGATTGTCAATTTGGAATAAAGGACCATTTTTTGTATGTACATATATAGAAATAATCTCGACTTTTTCTCTTTTTAAAATTAATCAAAAGCGCACTTTTACCGCATAGGAACATCTTCAATAAAAGTATGTAACTTTAGGAAAACATTACTGCAGACAACGATTACCGTGTCCAACAGTAACACTTCCATTAAAATCGACTGTCATATTAAAATATCTTTTCTACAGAAAAAGAACGTAAAAAAAAGCACAGCGCTGGAGCTTTAACGAGACCTCGTCTAAAGTGAGACAGTTTGGTGACACGAGCAGTCGGTTAATTAAGGGTTGAATATACGTACTGTCTCGCCCCATGTATTTTGTTAAGTGCAGAAACGTCAGTGTCCTGTTTTTGTTGAAAATTATTTCCACTTTTCGTTTTACACTTAAAACTTGTAATTACTATATTACCGTTGAATGAGTCCTACTTCTTTATTCAATGCTATTACCCAAAAATTCAACTTGTTGCCAAAACCGTTCGCATTAACAACTGCGTGAGTGTGTAAAATTCTATCCGTAAGCCGAGATGAGATTTACACCTTTATAATTCAGAATTTGAAGAAGATAATTACTGGAACAGCTACAAAGTGGTAGCAAAAGATGTTAATTTCAATTAGACATTTCACCTTTCGGCAATAGAGACACGTCAAAGGCGAAAAAATACAAGTACGAAAACAACCGGCTAATTATTTATTAATGCGAAAAGATGGTTGGCGGTAAAATCTTTATAATAAACTTTAACGAACTTCTAAAGCAAAATAAACACAGACGTTAAGCAAACAAATTCATGACCTATTCATTAAAACAACAAGAACAAGACTTGAATGATAAGGATATAAAAAAACTAAGATATTTGGGGTGACCCAATCTATTAAAAAATGTACGGAGATAATAAACGAAAATATACAAGGATATAATATCTACTTTCAAGTGAGGAATTTGCCGTGCACTGCGTACAATTTCGGTGGAGCGTCTTTGGTATCAATTTCGGTCTCAGTGGTCTGTGTTATACAAAACTTTCAACGATGTAATGAAATAGGTACATATAAGTAGGTACATTTAGTGCAGGGCGGAGTTATAATTTCTATATCCTACAAAAAAATTTAAAGCTCACGATCACGGAGAGTGTATTCGCTAATTTTCTACTTTGATAGAAAAGTCTGAAATCGTCTAATTTTCTCAAAAATGTGTGGTAGAATTATTCCAATCCCAGTTTAAGTAAAAAGGCAGTTGACAATTTCATTTGAGAAATAATGTCAATTTGAGATTATCCGAAAGCAATGCCTTTTAACGTGAGAACAGCCTTATTCTGGGAGTCTCTATTACTTAAGAACATAAATACCATCGGCTTTCTAAGAACCCTTTGTATCTTCATCTAATGTAAATTTTTGCAACATAATGGAATTTGCTCTTGGAATTCACTAACATATGATCTCACTCCCTTCAAAGGAGATTGGTGGAATTTAAGAGGCAAATCCACGTCCTAGTCCAGTGAAACCTTATCACCTCCGTAAAGGGTGCTACTTTCTTGACACTTCCGAAATCTTCAGCGTCGATTTCTCCTATTTTTATGCATTACAACGCCTTCCTTGTTTGAAAGACTCTTTCTTGTACTTTTCTTTCAAAAACCAGATATTGAATTGACCCCTCACAATGAAATTACGAGCTGTATGTAGAATTTCCTTTGAATATCTTGATGTTAAGTACACTGGGTATCCAAAAACGTTTGTAAGTACATACTATGTTTATACTTTTCAACTGGGATCACCATTCATTTTGTATTATTACACTAGAAACGTTCATCCAGACTTGGTAGATCACTGAAGCAGATTTGGCTTCCGGCAGTTTTTCCAATAGTAAGTTCGTTGCCTCTTATTTTAAATTGAAACGCGTACATTTAGTATATTAGGAATTGTGTAAATATACACCAAAACTTTGGATCGAAGTTCTAAAACTCTCACCAATCCTTTGCTTCTGGGTAACTACTTGACCACGATGTCTGTAATTCTTCATCTTTATTAGAATTCGCCATTTTTAAAATCGTGGAGCGTTAGAATAATGCGATAATGTTGTAAACAACTCTTTATGTTTGGCTAAAAAATCTCTATCCTTTTGGGGGACAAATAAACGACTATGAAACATTTTTTGAAATTGGTGCAATTTTGAAATAAAATTGAATCCTGTTCCCTTCGGATGCCTTTTGTAAAGGTTGTTCTTCTATGATGGTAATCGATAAAGAAATATTAAAAAATACTTAGTGAGTGCTTTTAATAGAATGGGCGAAATGGTGACAAAAGAAGGTGGGCATTGTTCACACGTCACATACCGAGTGAGCGTTATGAGCAGAGTTGTTGCCAAAAAACTCAGAAACTAACGCGGTTGCAATGGACTCCAAAACCGTATTCAAAAATTTATACGTGCTTTCTTGTGTCTTGCGCCAGCTATTCATTGTATTGTATGATCAAAGAAAAATAAGAGAAGCAACGCCATTAAAAAAACTGTAGCTTAGTAAGGTGTGTTGCCTAACAAAATATTATCGAATTTACAACGTTTATTTGTACGCCACATACCTGAGGCGATAACTGTTTAATTACAAAAAGGACAACTACCTGGAAGTTTTGAAATTTAAAGCAAAGATATCTCAATGTTGCCGAATCTTTGTCACATAACTTTCTATACAAAAGTCTGCAACCTTCATTATTATTGCTACTCGATATTTATTTTGGATACTTAGGTACTTTGTTTAAAATTTCGGAGCTTGTAATGAAATATTTAAAACAAAACAATATCAAAATAATAGTTTTAAAATTGTACCTATGAGTTCGTACAAAAAAACAACTTTTAAAATTTTTTACGCGCTCCTCTTAAAATGATTTAATTTTTTGCTTTTTAAAGTTTCTAGGGGTTTTGATGTTCTTAAATTTTGTGAAAAAAGTTTCAGAGTTTTGTATAGCTTGCATTTCATTAAATGCCGAATTAAAAACAATTTATGGCGGTGGCAACTATTAACTTCTTGCAACCAATTGGGTTCTGAAATATTTACAATATACAGGGTGTCCATTTAGTAGCCCGTTCTTCAAGTACGGCTTTATTGTTAAATTTACTAAAAAATAAATATACGGGATTGCGATTAGGTTGGATGAAGCACATTTGCAAATTATTTAAACACATACAGGGTGTTCCCAGAAAGTATGGCGCATAAAACGTATATTTTTTTAAATGGAATGACCCACTTTTTTTAAGCCCAAATGTTGGGGCCTTGGGTGAGCTTTTCAGTCGTACATTATTTTTGTATTAATACACGGCGTTGTCAAGTTATGAATTAATACATATTTTTTTGCTAAATATCAACCCTTCCATTATACGCATGTATTTTTTTAACGTCTTGTTTTTGTTTTTACATAAGTTCGGTGGTGGACTTGGGTTGAATCAGAGTATTCAACCGTGACGAAACATTAAATTATTTCATACAGGATGTTCACTTTTTCTTGCTCCAAACATCGACATTTTCAAACTAATTTTTCTTCATTTTTTTAAATGGCACACCCTATTTATTATTGCATATTTGGAATCCCCGGTAATAATAATAATAATAATAATAGAAAGAGGGTCGACGGGACGTGGCTTTTACAAATTGGGATCAAATACACCGAGGCTTCTCAAACAAATACATTATCTAAAATGTGATCAGCGTTGGTTTTATCAACGTCATTTAATTTAATGAACATAATATGTGTATAGTATTTAGTATGTTCACTTTTTAACAGCAACTTCAAATTTATATTGTATAGATATATGTATTACTAGGACTAATCGTAACTTGATTTCGATCCGTGCGATTAGTTAACCAGGCTTGGCCTGAGTATCGATAACAATCGAAGTACACAATAATAATATTTATTTGTTATTAACACACATGTGTATACAAACGTCAATAATTAGTGATAACAAACATACATAGAGTTAATCCATTACAGTAGATTTATGGTTTATATTGTCACAAAGGAATTCGTCGCAACTGTAGTAGGCTTTCGCGAGTAATAATTTTTTCATTAAGTGTTTGAATTTAGATTCGTTTAGAAGTTTCCAATCCTTGCCAATATGGTTATATAACTTGAGTGATAGGTATTGAAAGCTTGAGTGAGTTTTACTAAGTCGTTTAAATGGCAAATACAGTTTTTCTTTATTGCGTGTGTCGTGTTTTAGTGCAACTTTATTAAGCTTACCCTATACCTAAGTGCGATAGTTTTTTCGTAAATTGAGATTTTCTATTCCTTAGGGCAGTAGATGGTGGCGCGATGGTTAAGGCGCGTGGACGAGGCAACCGCAACGCATAGGCTGGACACTCGAATCGAGGATGCGATGAAATAAGGTTCTATTTATTTTTTTAAATAAAATATACGTTTTATGCGCCATACTTTTTGGGGACACCCTGTATGTGTCTAAATAATTTGCAAATGTGCTTCATCCAACCTAATTGCAATCCCGTATATTTATTTTTTAGTAAATTTAACAATAAAGCCGTACTTGAAGAACGGGCTACTAAATGGACACCCTGTATAAGTATATAATATAAATATTTACAATTAAATTTTTCATAAAATTTCAAGATGTTTGATGTTCTTTGAAATACGCACAAAAAAAATTTAACAATGTTGTTAGGTACTACTCTAACAACAGTGACCCACGGTTTTTTTAAAAACGTTTGCTCTCGTGTTAAAAGAAAAAGTTTGGAGTACCACAATTCTGTAACCACTTATCACAACATCCATTATAAGTGGGGAATCGAAAAAAACTTAGATACGTTCGCATTTCGGCGATTTAACTCGCAATTGATATACACACACGAATTAAACATAATGTTTAAAATAATTATGTAAACTAAAAATAAAAACAACAACCACCAAGAAGTACTTACGTCAACTTTATAAAAAAAACTGAATAGTACTTCGGGGTAGGTACTTTAAAACAGGTAATTAAATAATTGTACACCTTATAATTCAACTAGGAATTTACCTGATAATGTACCGAGTTTATAAATAAATAGGATTGTATGAGCAAAAAAACAAATCATTTAAAAGGAAAATTACAAATGTCATTGGTCTCGCCATGAGACAAATGCTAATGCAGTATGTACTTCAATATTAAAAACTCGGTAGAAAAAAGTTCAAAAGATATACAAAATATTAGAAAAAGACCGTGAGAGAAATTCTCGAGACCACCTCTGGGTTAATGTTGGAATGTAATAAATTTAATAATTCCTTAAAACCTAATTACAATTTGTTCAGTACAATCCTTGTTTATATAAACAAGGGTACAATTAACTTATCAGAGCAATCCAGCCATTAGTCATTAAGCAAACTAAATGTGGCAACCTTGCAAATACTTTTAACAGACTTACCATAAAGATTTCTGTAAATTTTCAATGGAAGACAATATTTAAAGTACATTTAAAGGGACGCCTAGTTCTGGCTACGTCTACGCGAGGGCCCGATCGTGGAGTCCTAGCGGACGAGTTCTTATAGCCTATACGCATAAATCCTATACCACTGTTTCTCTTATTTTAGATACTCTTTGGTATGATATAACAAAATAAAGTTTTCTTTTAAAATATATTGATGGATATCAAACCTCTTCCTACACAGGAAATCTGAATTGATTCGGTACCTAATCAGGAATACACGGTGTCCTAGTTGAAACTGACACATTTGAAACGTTTAAAAGTTTTTTTTCCAACCATATTAAAAATGTCCCAGTTATATACAGGGCGAGGAAAAAAATCGCCTATCTTCAACTAAAAATTACTTGACTTTTTTAAATAGAACCCCCCTGTGTATTTTTACACTATTCGAAAGCTGAGTTCTTTAGCTTTTTAAAAATGTCAACGTGTGTAATTAATTTTTACAAATAAAAAAGATACGCGAATTTTTGTGAGTGCGTGCACTTTCATTAGTTTCAATATCGCCAGTAGCTTTTAAATTTTGTTATCGATGGAATTCAACAAGAGATGCTACGAAATCCTTTTTTGAACTTACAAGTTAGATTTCAAAAGTACATATACTATCCTCGCCAGGAGTGTTTACCGCTACGTCATTAATGTCTGAAATTAGCTATCCAATTTGTTTATACTGCCTTCTCATATTAATCAGTGAATTAAATAAAGATGGTGAACATTCGCAGTGCATTTGCCGAAATCGACATACGGTATTGAATAAGCAAATGTAGTAGAAAGAGTAAACCTATAAACACGAAATCAATTTGTGTTATATTCATATGAATTTAATTCTCATTTGACTAATATAGTACCTACTACATAACCTCGAACCTCGTGTTGTTTATTTATCCTTTGACCGTTTCTCATTTCCTAAATTTACTTCTTTTAATCATCATTTTTGTTACACACTTTAAATCAGTTCTTTTCAGAACTATTCCTTTGTTATTCATTTGCGCCTTTCCTACTGTACCTTCACTTTTTTTTAATCATTACACTTTAAATCAGTTCTTTTCAGAACTATTCCCTTTGTTATTCATTTGCGCCTTTCTTACTATTCATTTTATTCTGTGCCATCCTAATGTCCGCACAGGGTAAAACCTTGCACACGCAAGCACAGCAGTTCGTGTTAAATTTACTGCAGTATTTCGAGAGGGAGAAAGAAAACGGGGGTCCCCTGATATCGGTGTCTGCTGTCCAAGAAGTAAGTATGACATTAAGTGTTTATATCTTAATTTATTACAATTACGAAATTACAGCGCGTGGCAAACGCCTTGGGTATATCTGAGAAGACGGTGAGGAATATCAAGTCTCGAGCTGCAGCTAACCCTGTTTTAACAAGTCCGGGTAAAAAACGACCACGCAAGAAACTAAAATCACACGATCTACCTGAGACATCCAAAATGGGCATAAGGAATACGTTATACAACATGTATGCACAAAGTGAGTAATATTACATCACAATGTTTTACAGATGTTTGACGTACTACATTTATTTACAGAAAAGCATGTCACAGTTGCAAGTTTAAATACGGAAATTCGTAATAGTCACATATTAGTAAGCGACAGAAGTCTTCACCGTGCAATCCAGTCGCTAGGATTCAAATTCAAAAAAGACTCCAACCGTAGAGCTTTATTGGAAAAAAGTTACATAGCAGAAATGCGAATTAAATTTCTTAAGCAATACATTAAAGAAATCAATTCACCGAATCGTCGGCAAGTTGTATTTATGGACGAAACGTGGATCTACTCCAAAGGAAATCCAGGAAAATCATGGCAGAATGAAGACATTAGGAGTGTACGAAAACCTGAAGGCTACGATGGCAAGAGATTTATTGTTGTTCACGCCGGATCCGCCAGAGGATTTGTGCAAGGTGCTGCTCTATTATTTGCGTCAAGATCGTTAAAGGAAGATTATCATGGTGAAATGAATGGAGACATGTTTAAAAAATGGCTTATTGAACATTTGCTAAACAATTTAGAAGAGCCTTCGCTAATTATAATCGATAATGCACCGTACCATTCAATGTTAGTTGAAAAGCTACCAACTTCGTCCTGGACAAAAAGCAATATGGTTTCTTGGTTAACACAGAAGAACGTGTCACGATCCCACACTATTCAAAACCGAGCTGTATGGTCTAATTAAGTCACTTCAAATACAAAAAAGGTACGAAGTAGATGAAATAATTAGAAGCTATGGACACGAAGTATTAAGATTACCGCCATATCACTGCGAGTTTAATGCCATAGAATTAGTATGGGCACACGCAAAGGGATATTACGACAGGCATATTGGACGAGATGGCTATAAAGATGAAAATGTAATTGCTATGTGGAACGAAGCTTTACAGCAGTGTGACGAGACTGTATGGGCAAATTGTGTGCGACATACTGAAGAAACCATAAAAGAGTGGTATAAACGGGAAGAAATGTTGGACATCACAGTTGACGAACTAGTTATTAACGTGGGAAACTGTTCTGAAAGCTCAGATGTAGAAAGTGACTCCGATTAGAAGTCTTAGAACACTTTTGACAAGCAAGTTTCTACAACCTACAATTTGTAATAAAAGTGTATTTCATATTTAATACAATTTCTATTAGTAATGTATTTCAATAATATATTTTGTCGTAAAATACTCAAAGTGTTAATTCACACATCTCCTATAAAATGTAATGTTCAACATTAAATGTCATCTTCGTACGAATAAATACTTCCATTTTATTTACTAACGTAACTTAATATGCATTTTGTGTAATTACAGTAAAATAATGTTCCCAATCTTATTGTTGGCCAATATTACTGAATTGGTAACGACAATAAGAAATTATGATTATGAAACGTAGTAGCCTTGCGAGGTGTAAATAATGCAGCTCGACAGTTGAGTTCTTCGATGCAAATTGTTTAACCTATAAATTGAATTCTATAATTATCAATTGTTTGATTGTTTATGAGCAACTTACGACACAAGTATTCTCCTGCTTTTATAGTTCCGCTGCAATTACCTATTAAATGTTCTCATTTTGTTGAAAATTGCAGAGTTTGTAATAGAACCTACATAACCTGCAGACTACAAAAATAACGTACCGGTACCGAACACCTGTTCGATTTCAAGGATATTGTTTTTCGACCGTTATAATTACGATAATTAAGGTTCTCTAATGTTTACAAAATAAATCACAAGAAATACGTAATTACATTTTGGAATTATGCAAGTCTGCCTGAAATTCAGACACTATTTATTCATTGCTGAAATTACAACTTTAAATGCTGCCATCTCGGAGTATATTTTCTAATCAGAATTTATTATAAGGAAACAATTTTGACTCATGTTTTTCATATTACACCATATGATTGTAAGTGATGACGTAGCGGTAAACACTCCTGGCGAGGATAGTACCAAGAAAGAGGCCATATGCGACAATTTCTATAAAATTTAGTTGCCATATTTTTTTCTTAACTATTGCCATGACGTTTAAATTAGCTATAACTACATAAATGTTTTAAAGGTTTTGGTACCTTGTACTTATTTCAGTGTAGAAATGACATAAAAATAAAAATGCAGAAAATAAGTACCTATGTACTTTAAAAAATTGAAAAGCTACTGGCGATATTGAAACTAATGAGAATGCACAAAAATTCGCGTATCTTTTTTATTTGTAAAAATTAATTACACATAATGACAATTTTAAAAAGCTAAAGAACTCAGCTTTCGAGTAGTGTAAAAATATACAGGGGGTTCTATTTAAAATAGTCAAGTAATTTTTAGTTGAAGATAGGCAATTTTTTCCTCGCCCTGTATAACTGGAAAATTTTTTTAATATGATTGGGAAAAAAACTTTTTCGAAATTTGAAACTCATTGGTGAAAACCGCACATTTCTATCTTATTTCCTTTAGTCAATAATCACGATGTAATTTCTTATATGTGAACCGCTTCCATTATTTATTTGAATACGAAAATCGAAAACTACCCCTCATTTGGTTAGGTTTATTTAAAGGTTTTTAATGTTTATTTGGACACCATAATATTCAACCAGCTTCAAAAAGTTGGTTATTAAATTCGTCTGTGTCTGTGTGTCTCCAATTAGATATTTCATTTGGGGTCCGAAATTAAGCAATCATGATCACAGGAAACTTCACTAACTAGTAACTATTAAGCATACTAAAACAAAATTCCAATAACTATAAAGACCATATTGACGCACCGTTTAAGAGGACATTAAATATGTATAGTTAAAACACGTAGTGTCAAGCTTTATGAATTCATTGCTACATATAAACTGGAAACAACTACCGGCGGAGGTAAACTTTTGTCTGTCGTCGAACAAGTTCTTTTCTCCAATGAATGGCTACCTTCGCCAGAAAGGAAACTGTCAAATTGACTTGATGATAACATTGCCAGTTCGAATATTATGCCATTACTACATATACAACTTAACTCCCTGAGTTATCTTAGATACAAAGTGAACACCACATCAATCAAAGATTTAAAAAACATGACTGGATCATTGAAAATTGAAGGAGGAAAACTACATCCTTAGTGATAGGTAGATGTTGCATCACACTATAAAAAGTTTCTTCTTATGCGTTTCTTACTATTATCACAGAATAAAGCACCTATTATTGCCTTTATTTTGAGTGGGCGAGGCCGCTATATCCTTATATAACTTCCATGACCCGTCTCAAATTTGAATCAGGGAATATAGTAAGCTATAAGGACTACTAGCGCTCACTACATTGTGCCAATTCGCCCGCTGATTTTTGTTGGTGTTATAGAAGCTAAAGCTATTCAGGCAGGTTTCAAAAATTATTACTTAATCAGTGTAAAAACTTAACCATTAGCGGTGACGTTCATAATGAAATTCTCGTTTCGTTTTGCACATAGTGTTGAAATTTGTAGAATCAAACATTTGCAGGAAATATTATCATTGATTAATTACCACAGATCGCAAACGATCGACCCTTCAATACAAGTTTTATGTAACTAGACGTGTTAGATTTAACACAAAGTACTTCAGATATATAAACATACATTTCTTCGACATGTGATCGTTAATTTTAAAGCTTAAACGCTACACAACTATATTCCAGATAGAATAAGAAGAATCGACATAATATAAGGATAGTTAAAATGTTAGTGACGTACTCAATTTTTGTCTATTAGAGCAAAACTAGCTTGGGAATAACTCGAATGCAAATTCAAATTAGTAAAAGATCATAAAGTAGGTACAAACATTTAGATGAAAATCTCCAGCTTCACATTTCCAAATAGAAATTTAGTCGAATATCAGTGGTGACGTGCAACCGAGCAAATCTAAGTCCGTCCTCTAATCTAACCTAACAATGTAGCGTTAGGTAACCACCAATTCGAACAAATCCTTCTTTCTATCTCAGTCCCTCCAATACTTGAACGCTAAACAGGAAGTGGAACTGTTTCATAGAAGAGCCAAGAACTACTAAGAGTACTTACAAAAATTACTTTCTAAGCGAAGTGGGTAGTATAAAGGAAGGAACTAGCTCTTTAAGTCGCTAATTTAGATTTATTCAATTTCCAAACAAGCAGTTTTTATACACTTACTATGACGTCACAATCATTTTATGTGGCTTTTTAAAGTTGAATCAAACTTAATAAAGTCGAAAAATTGAAGTAGCGGACTCTGTGTGAAATCAGCAGGTGGAAAGGCAAGACTAATTAACGATTAATTACTGTTCTCTATAAATTTTTAAGTTCGCTTTTTTTTAACTGTTTATACACTCCCCAATTTTAACTAGTTTTCCAAAATGGAATCAATAACATGAATTAATCTACTTGTTGCCAGGAAGTTGAAATCTAAATTAAAACTATTGTTTATTGTAACCACTTTCAAATTAAGTATATGGAAATCTAACATAAAAGTATCAAGGAAATACAAGAAACCAAACTAATGCTTAAACGACTTTTTAGGCGAGACCTTTTTGAAAGATGACGTACTTAGCTTAAAGAAGATAAATCGATAACAATACCATTGTCCCATCGAAGACGAACTATTCACTGCATTTGCGATAGCAGTAAAATAAACCCAAGCAAAATTTTCGAATTTGAGATCATAATACAAAAACGACGGAATGGAGTCAATTTCACCCTGAAAAATTTTGCCTGGAGAGATCAACGGCCCTCGCAAATACACACAGGGAGTCCAGCCTAAGTTCCGTTGCTTCCTAGCCCTTTAATGAATGATTTTAATCAATAAAGTAAACGTATAGCAGATATAAGCAGACAACATTTTCAATATACAGAATGTACGATTTAGCCATGGTCATTGTGAAGTTTACATACCACACATGGGGGCACCTATAAGCTGCATGTTCTAATAGCACAAAATATTTTTGTATATCGCTGCGTAATAAAATGCTATTATCACATTCATTCTTAATAATAATAATAATAATGCCCAAATTTATATTGTTATTATATAAATAACAAACTGACAGCAAAAACCTTTATTCAACATTTATTTTTTGTCAAGAAATAGGACATTGATGTAAATTTTACTGCAGGTACCTGTAACATTTACCATCCTTGGGTACCTATCTTCTTTAAAATTGAAATAGATTTTGGCTACAAAACTTGCAAGTTTGTGTCGTTCGTATTTATCACTCCCCACGCAATTCAACTTCAATAATTACTCATTATCTACTGTCTAGCGACCTTCCACTGAAAAGATGCTGGAGCAACGGCTCCTAAAGCCCAAGGATTGTAAACTAAGAAGAATGGCCGAATCAGCACGACCTCGAACGTAGGTGACGTCACACTGAGTCCCGTAAACACACTAATATACCTTCGCCTGTAGCTTGGTTCTCCAAATCAAATGCATTTGATTATATATCTAGTTATTTTTATAACTTACTATTGTATATTCCCCTCGATATTCCCTTTACAACGTAAAGCATTTTTTTAAATTTACAATTACATAATGTAATTTGAAATTTTCATGACAACACGCGTTAACGGTAGGTATGCTTTTTTTTGCGAACGCTATGAAAGTTAACGGTAACTGAAAATTATGAAACTGGGAAATGTCGAAAACTAATACATGCGTTAAAAATATTACAAAAAAACACGTTTAAATAAAGCTTTGAAATCGACGCAGATTCATACATAATTCACACATTAGGTATTACTTTTCGTCGTAAAAAATTATAACTATTTTGTTATATTTTGTATATTAGCTACTATGTTGTTATTATATTTAATTTTCTTTTCGTTTGAAGCTGTTCCCAGCTTGTCGTTTAAGATTGCTGTATAAACTCGTCAGCACGTTTACATCGATTAATCCATTCCAATCTAATTGTATGAGCCACAAAATTTTTTTCCTTTGGAAAGCATGGAATGTTACATCTTCTCTCCGTTTTTTAATTGTAAGTAGGTTATTATTACAACCATAAACAGCGCATCTTATTCCTGGCATTTTACTTTGTATGACGCAACTACATTATTATATCAACGGTTTTTGTATAATATTATTATTATTACTAAAGGGAACTTACGCGCAGCAATACACGCACTAGCGCTTGGGTTTACAGTCGGAACCGACGGGGGGGGGGATTCCCCGGGCCCGGGCTTCCTGTAAGGGCCCGTACGTTGTACGCAAGCCGGGTTAAATACAATATTTGTGGAATTAACATTTTAAAACAGGTAAATTTACATTTCATATTATAACTTACGTAATTATTTTTCATATTTTTTTTCTGCAAAACACGATATGTTTGCATGTAAAAACTGAGGGGCCCGCAGACAAGCATAGCCCCCGAGCCCGAGCTAACTCTCGACGGCCCGTTTACAGTGACGTCACCGCAACCAGTCCGTCGGATAACATTACAGCATAGGGATTCGGCCATCCTTTCTAGTTAATAATCCTTGCCTAAAGTCATCTGCGCCGAGCGCCAATTGGTTCATTTCGCCAAATTATAGGTTGCAGGTCCCGATGACCTTGGTCAACTACAATTTGCCGATACATTTTTGTGATATCCGCCGTTAAAACAATGACATCCTTTCTAACGAAAGCAGATCGTCCTGAATGTTTGGGCATACGAGGCGTATTTTTAAAGTAAGTACCATTTGGAAATTCCGCCGCTGTAGCGCTGCGGTCGGTATACGGCGCATGTGCTCTGTGTAGCGCAATCTGTTGCTAAGCCACAGAATCCATTACGGAATTATTCGACCGTGTTTACGTTTGTTTGTGAGTACCTATATGAAATGTCTCCTTCAGTTGAGAATACCGCCGACTGTGAAATACGCGCTGTGATTAGTTTTCTTAGTGCTAAAGGCGTGAAAGCGGCTGAAATTCATCCTCAGATTAATGAAGTCTACGGAGAAAACGTTATGAATGATGGGATGGCACGGAAATGGGCGAGAGCTTTAATGGCCGTGCGAATGTGCATGATGAAGAATGAGTTTCAAGTAGTGTGGTTTATGAAATTAGGACAAAACGTTGCAGTGGTTGTTCAATCAGGCGGCAGATTTCTACGGGGCTGGTATTCAAAAGCTGGTTGTACGATACGATAGCTGCCTTAATATTGGTGGAAATTATGTTGAAAAGTAGATTAAAGTACAGGCTTTTATGAAAAAATAAAATTGTTGGAAAAAGTCTACTTGTATTTTTTATATTTCAAAACGGTACTTACCCCACCTCGGTGGCTTATAAAAATCGGCTAAATCCGGCTCGAAAGACCAAAAAATGTTGATATTCTTTCCATACGGGCAATAAAAAATAACTTTGATTGAGTTGTTGAATTTATTGTGAAAGCAGCATCTGAATTGCTTACTTGGTGTCTTAAGACTCGTCCCCTTAAGTACAGATGACCCTTAAATATACAGAAAATAGCTGAGGAGCAGGCGCTGTATAATTTTCAACACCAATTTAAGATTTTTTTTATTTGCTCAGTCGAAAGATTTTACAATTACATGAGTCCTTGCAAAAAACCAGAATTTTTCAGACCCTACAATTGGCTGGTGCCACTATAGCGTGCGGTCTACAGTGTAGATTCTACTATAGCCTGCGGTCTACAGTGTATTTTTAGGTGGCAGGTTCGCTACGCGAACCTGTTTTAAAAAAAAACTTAAGAGGTCCTAACAACGATTCAATATGCTTCGCCCCCATGTACACAGAGGTCCGCCTTCACACGAAGGCTTTTACAATGGTCTTCTTACAACATCTACGCCACAATATTAATCTTTAATTTTCTAAATATATAAATACACAAACTTTTAAATATCTTGAACTTGGAAATCAATTCTTTATCTAACATTTTTTTCAAAATATTATCGGTACATGAGCATTTGGTATATGTAATAGTAAATAGATCGCAACTTAGCGGTAGACCGCATACTACAGTACTAGTGTTATGGGGTAGATCACACTCTGGCGGTAGACCGCACGCTATAGTGGCACCCAATTGGCTTTACCATAATAAAAACCTTGACGATCGAGCTTCGCCGCGAAATTGCATACTGAATAATGTTATAAATTATTAGAAACGTTACATTATCGTCTACATCTATATTGTCTAAATTATTTCAGCGACTCTTCAATATCTAAGGGTAGGTAGACCCTCCAAATCCATTGCAAAATGGACGGATAACGAAAACTGTCTGATTAACATTTACTAATTTCCAGCTTTAACTGTGATATAGGTAATATGTAAACCATTAGGATTTACACTTATTTTTGACTTTTGCATTTTAACTTTGTACTTATAAAATCGTGGCTTTTATTAAATATTCCGTGACCATAAGCAAGTCAGATTTAAAGAAATTCGCTTCACCAATGGTTCTTAAAACAAACAATATATTATAAAATACAAAATAGCTTCGAAATGGCACAAAAAGCGATGATTTATGAGAATGGAAATGTGTTAAAATATGCAGTCACAATACTGACGAGTGACGGTTTCGCATCCAGTGACGTCGCAACTCTGAGCGTCTGTACCGAGAAGCGCTCGTATTTAAAATGTAATAACTTGTGAACGGCTTGTTGGATTGATTTGAAATTTTCAGGATTACTTAGTTTTTAATGATTTTATACCTATGTTAAACAATTTTGAACCATTTCCATGGTTCATTAAATGAGCCCATTATATGTTGTTCCGATGGATAACAATGCTTAATATTATTGAATACAATTGTAATATGCAGACATTTGTGGAAGTAATAGGTGTTGATTTTTAAAGGGAGTGTAGTTATTTATTACGAATCAAAGCTAATATCATCATTTATACAACTTTAAAGCATTTACATTTGAATCCTATGGGCTTGTAATAAGGAAGAATATCGTTCGCTAACAATGGTAGCTTCGCTATCGTACTTACAGCGTGGAAAGACTAAAAATATTTTTTCAGATTTTACTCTTTCCTTATGATGGAAGGAATAAATAAACGAAAGTGACACAACAAATGGGTACTCCATAATTCAATATGTTGATTAGATAGAGACTCTTCTTAATGAACTTGGTTTTAAACAATATTACATATTTGCTTTTGTCCAGAATGAACTTAAATAGACAAATCAAACAAGCAACATAAGTACAACCAATCGTATAAAGTAATTTCAATTCAAAGACAAAGTAGCATTACGTGAAACGGTGTAACGGTTTAATAAAGGAAGAAACAAAATATTATAACAATAATAGGGGGACCTACCCTCACGCGCGGTTCCCTAAATCTTCATCGAACTAATGTATCAGAAATGGGCTTGAGACAATAATATAGAGTTATAGTGTAGTAGGTGCATGCACGTACAAATCACAGCAGCACAGACCGTCTTGTTCTTTACTTTGTTGTGGTTTTTTAGCAGTGTATGAAGGCTTTCAAGACATTCCCCTTAGCAAACTTGATTCGGAGGTGTTTGAACACTGATGCTAACTCAATAACCTGATTATCGAGACCGAGTAAGCGGTACCTTACGACTTAGTCAGGATTTACATACACACCATTTCCGTTGCATCATCCATGAAAAGCGTGATCTGTACATCATCTGTATAACATATGGCATTAAAACCAGATATCCTCAGAAACTTGACTACCTACTATCATCAGCGACCATATAAACCTGAGAACAACCTCTAATTTGGAGTCATCGAGATCTTAGAGGTAATTTTTCAACCTAAACTTCTTTCCACAATTTTAAGCATGAGAGAGGAGAACCTAACGAGAAAGGATGTCAGCTTTGGGAGCAACTCTTCTATGGTGCAAGTCAGGCCCGTGCGCAAGGAGGGGGGGGGGGGGGGGGGGGGGGTCAAACCCCTCCCATAACCCGTTGAAATATAAGGAAATATAATATCATGGGCGCCGGAAGTCCTAAATTTAACGGGGGACACGAAGAAATTTTCCACGAATTGGTATACCTACTCAATATATTTAATAACATTTTAATTTCGACATAGGTACAGACTCATTAGCTAATTTTAAGTTGAACATGTTCACTTATTTCTGATCAGAAAATATCAATGAAATATTACTTCTTGTTTTTGAAATTAATAAAACATTCTTTACTTTTTTTAGCAAAGAATCTATGCACACTAAGCGTACAAACCCCACTCATAGTCAGACATAGTGGACCGCAACCAGGTCTTAAAGCACTAAATGATCTTTCAATGGTTGTTGTTTGGGGCAGAGCCAGAAAAATGATGAATACTTTTTTTACGCTGGAAAAAATCACAGTGTTTATCTAACAGTTCAACAAGTTCCAACTTCCATTTTTCATTATCATAAGCTTTCTGGGACCACATTTGCTTCCACGTTTACACGTCAACTTCAGAAGTTTCGATATCGTATATTTTTAAAATGTTTTATATTATATTATATTTATCTCGATATTTATATACCTATAATGAATTATATTTTTTTAATTATTCAAAATTTTCAATTGACAACTGTGGATGCAGATGTGAAAGTGCAAATGTGTCTTCTTTGTCTCCTGAGAAAATCGAATCTCGGTAGACTGAATAATCGAATGTAGATAGGGAACAAAAATGGATATTCGAAAATAATCCTCAGCACACGTTTTACCATAGTTCGCCCTTTGGGTTTGTTTAACTGCTAACTAACACAAATCTTAATTAAATTGTTCTGGGTTTGGTGAGACGTATATTTCGCATTTCCGGCACAATTTTTCAAATGTTCACTAAACGCGCTAAATCTGGGTACCACAGTAAATTATTGTTGAAATTATGAGAATAAGTTTTTTCTATTTGATTCAATTTTTTCTTTTTTAAAATTGTTCTGTTGTTCAGCGATACGAGTAGGTACTTTTGGCCTCAATAATTTTTCGAAAATTCATAGCCTTCAGCGTGGCTTTATTACGAAAGACCCAAAAACTCCTCTTCTTAAACTCGGACGAAAAATGACACAATTCTTGTAAAAAATCAAAATAAATTGCACTAATTTCATTTAGTTTAATTTATATTCCCAATTTGAATCCAGGGGGGGGGGGGGGCAAATGCCCCTCCTTGCTGGCGCCCATGAATAATATATATATGTAGTTATTAACGTACTTTATAAATACATACCTAATTATGTATTTAAATAGACAAATATTGAATACCTACCCAAATTTCAATGTTTTAAAGAATATGTTAACCTAATTTTATTATTGAGAGTATCGCAACCTACAGTAGTTTATGTTTTATGAATGTTTGGGTCCGTTTGAGGCGTTCATTGAAATCATTCAATCAACGTTTGAGGTCTTCCCTGTTCTCAACCCAACCCCTCCCATGGACAAATCCTGCGCAAGGACCTGGTGCAAGTGGCACTAAACAATCCTAGTGTTACCAGTATAAGAGTCATGGTATGTACTCATTCCCTTCATCAACACTTTTGTAATCCAACAGACAAATCGTGGTTTTTTTAATGATTTTGAAAAATTCGCTAGTTTACACTTAATTAAGCGAAAATGGTTTATTTACTTCACAGTTTATAAAAGGTGTTTCTACTTCTAGATAGTTTCAGTTCATTCTTTTGTATTTTAGAAAATTCAGTAGTACGAACTACGAAACACACTGTACCATTAATGAAATGCTTAGTTCAATAATTTCTTCAACTTTCTGTACCACTTTCAACCGATAAGTGGTGTCCAGTAAACGAGCAAAAAAAAGACGGTAAAAAATAATTAAAGTGAAACCTTCATCAGGCACATTAAAATATATGTCAAGCAGGATTACGAGACTTAATAGGTGCAACTTTACACCTTCCTTATTTGAGGTGAAAGGTAATTCTTAAACATGTGCAAAAAGTTGCAAAATTATTCTGCAACGATATTATAACTCAAACTTGTACCAGATATTGAGAATTGATTTAATTTAATTGATCACCCTCGGTATATAATTCGCTTTTATAGTTACTGCAATCAATTTAATTTATAACGTAATCACCTAGATTCCTACTTTCTAAAAGGGTACAATAAACCCTTTAAACATTAACTTTCACTGTTACTTAACACAATAGTATAAAAACTGTTTTCAACAGCTCTTAATGATCCATTTTATTAACAAATATTGTGGTCAAATACAGATGTAGGTATATTAATTACCGAAAGTGAGAAGGTGTTAGTGAAGTTAAATGATTCTTAATTTGCTTTTTGTACGAGAACTTAATGGCACTTAATCAATTATTATGACATAAATTATGACACGTTATCTATCTTCGAGATGACAGAATCAAGTTTGTCTCGATTTCTAACAACTTAGTATGAAATTGATATTAATTGGATAATAACACACATCTATTAATAACTTCTCACATTTTTTACATACATTAATCAACATTAACTGACCCGTTCATAGTTTAATGCCACTAATTAATTTAAAAATGTAGTGTATTACTAGAGGAAAATCAATTAAAGCATTGTGTTGCGTGGGTTAATGTTAAAACACCAACTTTGTGCGAACATGTGGTAATGTTTTGTAAGTTATTTATATGTTTCCGTCTATTTTGCTTGCGTAGGTTAATATTCATTTACCCACTCATAGCTCTATAATATCATTGTATTTATATGTTATAGTAAGCCAACTCCAATTGAATTTTAGGTAACATTTATAAAGATACGATTTTCTGTGTCGACATCTAAAAAGCGTATCATAAATTAAAATTAAATGGAATTCATTAGCAATCAGATGAACCTTAGAGATGTCGTTAATTTAAAAATAAAGACTTCTGTAATTACTATGTTCAAGAACTTAAAACTATGAATCAGAAATGACATACGTTTATATTTTGGATTTCTCACAATATCATACATTTATACAGTGCTCGCCAAAAAGTCGGCACCAAATGGATTTTTTTTTATTTGTGATTTTTTAAAAAAACTTTTTACGGCAATAATTTGTGCTTGTCTGAAAACCTATTTAGCCCCTATCAGATATACCGAGTGATTTTTACTTAGCTAGGAAATGGCGTTTTTCGAAATTATCTAAATTCTAAAAGTGCTATTTTTCGTAAATTAAGCGAGATTTCAATGAGATTTTTTCATCGTCTGTCAGTTTTAGCTTACCGAACAATCTCAAGACCAGAAAATATTTTTTTTCTTTAACTTCCGCTAAAACTAAAGTTTTAATTTTTGCAACATTTTCAAATTTTCACATACTAAGACATGATTTCAAAATTTAATTTGATTTCGATAAAAACGTTAAAGATTTATAATTGGAAAAAACATTAGAAATTCCTAATTATTCCTTTAGGTTTGTTATTATTTACGGAAAAGTAATATTGTTGCATAATCTTTACGTTTTTGGTGCAACATACATTATGGGAGAAATGTTTTTCAATGATAATGAATATCTATTTACGTGGCTTCTAAAAACCCTAATTTACCCTTGCCGATTAATTACTCTCACAAAAATCCTGTAAATGTTCTTTTACAGTTGCCTAAACGAGGAGATTTTTCTTTATTCAGTTTACATGATTCAGTCAATTAAATAGTAAAACCACAGTATATACGAACCAGTATGATATCTCGTGACGTCACGCGCTAAACTTTCTGTGACCTTCAACGCTGCTCGGATGAGAATCTCATCCGACGGCCATAGACGTGCACAGTGAAAAGTAAAATAAATCGTGGAGGGGTGCGTTCAAGGTCCCTAAGAGCTCTGTCGATTTATGAATGAAATGCGTAGGAGTTATTGTACTGGTTCGTTTATATACTGTGGTAAAACAATCCACAGCCGTCTCATATATTTTACCTACTACCGCTTGATTATGTTTTGTTTTCATTTATGTCGTGTCTCGTTGACGCTTGACTATGTTTTGTTGTTAAGAGGGATCCATCGCTCATTTTTGCTATGCAATTTCGAAAGTTCGCAAAAAATATGCCATTTGGTAAATATTCAACTTAACAGATAGAGATTTGAGTACATATATGATAGACGACACTATAATCTAGATCGGTAAAGGCGGATATTTTTATTTATTTTACTTAATTTCCCAAAACAACCCTTCAAAGTTTGCTGAGGACCTAAACATATCGATTGGCTCGTGCCATTCGATTTTTACCAATGATTTGGGCATGAGACTAGTCGCTGCGAAATTCGTGCCACAATTGCTCAATTGCGAATAAAAACATTGTCGCGTTAACATTGCTAAAGAGCTGTTGGACTCGGTCTGCGACGACCCAAATTTGCTCCAGAGGGTCATAATTGATGACGAATCATGGGTTTATGGTTATGACGTGGAAACACTGAACTCAATAATATATGGAAGAGCAAAGCCGTGGAGATACGGGTGAAAAAGTGTGCAAATTTGAAGAAAATAATAAGGTCGAAAATCGTTTAACCACGGGGATTACGCGTTTGCGCAGTGGAAAATACCATGAAAATGCATCATGTGTTGAAGTCAATGAACTCTACCTAATAAATTGAAGTTGGGTTAGAAAATTTTACGTGGTTTGTCTTCGTGAACAAGTGGATTAATTTGATTTATAAACGTTACAAGAGAGAAGGGTTTACAGTGGGTGTTATGGAGTTCATGATTAAAATACAGTTTTAGATAATATATAACAGCTGTTTTATTTGTTTGAACTCTAATTTATTACGGCGCATGGTCGGGAACCCCGTGCGCATTTTCAATTTGTATCACTTCAATTTACAACTTTGCTCTTCCATATATAATAGAGTTCAGTGCGTGGAAACCAAACCTCAATCATCGCAATGGAAGCTGCCGCATGAGCCAAGAACGAAAAAGCGCTCCACATTCGGTCAAATGTGAAGGTTTTGCTCACAGTTTTCTTAGATTGCAGAGGCATGGTGCATCATGAGTTCCTGCCACGGGGTAGTACAGTCAATAAGGAATATTATCTACAAGTTATGCGCAATTTGCGCGAAGCAACCCGCCAGAAACGCCCGGATTTGTGGAAGAACATTTTTTTGCCTAATGATGTCGCAGCCACCGAATTTCCCAGACCTGGCCCCCTGTGACTTTTTCTGTTTCTAAAAGTGAAGAGGCCCATGAAAGGATGACGCTACGCCACGATTGAAGCGATAAAGGTTGCATCGAAGGAGCTGAACAACATCACAAAAAATGGTTTTTTAATGATTCGAGGATTGGGGAAAAACGCTGGCATAAGTAAATGTTTTCTATCCGAGAGGAATTACTTTGAAGGAGATAAAATAGATATTAATGAATAAATAAATACTTTTTGAAAAAACACAACATTCGCGATATTTTTTGAACAGACCTCGTATGTCCCTAGTTTTGAATTTTGATAAATTTCATTTGATTTATGAACCCCTTACAATTTTTATTTGACATTTTCTGCGTACTTTTGATCAAAGAAATACCGGAAGTAGCTAGTATAACTTCGTTATTTTAAACGGCAATCTCTATTTTTCATTCCATTTTTGGATTCTGCGTGAAATTTCAGTTCTTTTGACACATGTCAATATCTACAATGTATGGTTTTTAAGTTACTGTCACTTATTTAAAAAAAAAGGCGAATGCAGGTGGTACTTTGAGAATTCATTGTTTGAAAACCGTTGTAGGTATGGGAACAGAATTTCAGCAGCTCATAGAGGAGGAATAGGAAAATGTTAAGTTTCGTATGACTTCACCTATGAGACTCCACATTTATGAAAATTCAAAGACCAAAAGTCGGTTTTTTAAATGAAATGACCATTTTCTTACTATTGCATTTCATAGAGAATCAAAATGGGCATATTTTGGTATTGCATATTTATTAAATAAGTTTTTCAATAATCGAAAAATTGTTCGCAATGGTTTTTCATATAAAGATTTTTGGAATGTAATTGTTATTTATGGTAAAATGGACCGAATCGATACACGTGCTTGTTGTACGTTCATTGAAGTTAGTCAGTAAATATTGCACTAACCTTTCAACGCTATAGGGCGAAGAATAAAACTTATGTAACTAGCCCATACCAAATAGGTACCTATTTAAAGACATGTTGGAAGATGGTTTGTTTCTCACAAAGGGGTTTTTTTTGTAAACACAAGGCCTTCCGCCATGTTGCTATTTATTTAAATATTTAAATTTTTATGTTTTACTATTTAATCTTTATAAGATGTGTTAAGTCCATCATTTTCATCATTATCATACAATATGCAGTCCTAATTACATCTTGTTTGAACAGGACAGAACATTTGAGAAATTTCCTGCTTTTTTGCTGAGCAGTTTAAACACTTATAAAAACAAAATAATCATCTTTCACCTCATCTATTACGTCGTTAAAGTTTGGTTAAAGGGGAGGTTGTGCGTTTTATTGATTCAAGTTCTAGGTACCTACTTAGAGTTTCAAAAAAACTTTAAAAATACAACACGAGATCACAAAGATCTCAACAATAAAAAAGATAGTCATCCATAAGAATTCAACATTCTTTTAGAGGCCCAACAAGTAAGTATTTAAAACTATTCAAACGATAGAACATAAAAATGAAAATATAACACGTTCACCGAGTTTTGACGGATTAGTTCAAACAATCACTATGCTATTTTAGAACTAGGTACACGAACACGAGAAAGTAGCAGGAAAGGAATTTTTAATTATATCAAGAGCTAATCAAGATGGAATTGAAAATTTATTTTCCATTATCGGTCAAAAAGGGGGATACTCTAAAAATCCATCAACAAAAATGATGCGATTGACATTTAGGCAAATCACAAATAATAGTATTTTGAAGCCACCAGACCTAGAGAGCGGAAATTAATTACCTAC
The DNA here is from genome assembly GCA_036250285.1 of Pyrocoelia pectoralis. Classification (NCBI taxonomy): domain Eukaryota; kingdom Metazoa; phylum Arthropoda; class Insecta; order Coleoptera; family Lampyridae; genus Pyrocoelia; species Pyrocoelia pectoralis. The sequence goes on from CM070078.1 coordinate 26,423,510, forward strand.
AATGGAATTATATATGGAAAGACCCATATTGACACCGACAAAAAATTCTTCCCTTGAAATTGGGGAAAGCGGCATCAGTGAAGATATGCAATTCGTGTCATCTTGTAACAATGGCGATTTTGGTGAACTCTATGAAGTCAGTGTATCTGGCTTGGAAATATGCGCTTTAGCATATTTTGCAGGATATTGTGCTAAACAATTAGGCTTAAGGTTATACGAAAATAAACAGCACCAACAGAAATTTGGTATATTGCTTTAAATGTATACCTATCCTATAAGGAATTATTTGTTAAAATTTTCTTCGAAAAAAACCTTAAATTGAAACTTTTACGAAGATTTCAACTTGAAGTGAATGAGCATCCCATATTAAAAGACATTCTTCAGACACCTTGTGGGGAACATATCAAAATGTTGGTGAACATTTTGTTGACTGCTAAGATATTTTCAAGGATATCAGCAGAGTTTCTATTAAAACCAAACCGTTAGCGGTGAAATCAAATTTAAAAATTACAGTTTTGCAACACTAATAAAATGTATCAACCTATAATTTGGAATTTTAAATTTTCAAAAAAATATGCAAAGAAGGCTCACGCGTTTTATTTTAACTTCTATTACCGTGAATTCATCCCTGGTTTCAAAATTTGGATATGAGTTTTACACCATGAACCTCGCGGAGAAACACTACTCTTCTCGACAATTTTTCTAAAAAAGGTTGCTAGGTACGTATTAAAATACGGGAAAATATAACGGCATTATTTATAGCTTTTGCATATTTTTAATTTCTTAACTAGATATTATAAGCACACTTTTGTAAATTAATTATGCGCCCACTGTTTTGTACTATTATTTAATCATAAGGATGTCAAATATTATTCGTTCTGTATTTGTATGCTTTTGTAAATTTTGTTTCTAAATGTAACAGGTAGTTTATTATTGCCCAGCAATCTTTTATTTTTTCACATTTAATGATTTAATTTATTGTAAAGAAAATTAAAATTAGATAGTAAACCGTGTACTTTCCACATGTAATAAGAGATTAAAAAAAACTGCAAGGTAGCAGTTCTAACAAATTATGATATCAAATGAACACATACAGATTAAATTCTTTGCACTTCAGTTTCATTAAACAAAGACATACGTTTTTGTGTGATTTCAGAAATATGCAAGTGTTTATGTTTACACTTTATAACTGCTTTTTTACGTCTCAACAGAGGACAGTGTTTGAGTTGAGAATTAAATACTATTTAAATTAAATACCATACTCCATCTCTATTACAATTATTAAACTAAAAGTCGGACGATAAAAGATCAAAGGGATTGGCTTACTATAACATATAAATACAATGATAATATACATGAATCTCGGCTCCTACAGCTTCGCGAGAAAATTGGAATTATTAAGAAACGAGACAAAATATTTGTTTTTCGTAAGAAAAAGTAGACTCCGTCCGGAATTAAAGTTATTTTGAAAGTTCGTCTTGAAAACAAAACTAAAGAAAGTTATCCCTGCATAAATTTACAGGATGTAATAATTACCAACCAAACCGTAGCTGGTTAATTCTATAAATATGTATATTAAGAGATTGAGATCAAACATGAGCAAAAGTATCTACTTTTATTTCGGCATTGGTCTGGTTACATACATAATTAACTCCAAAAACTGTATCTTTATCCTTATAACAGTTATAACAATTTGAAAAGGAAAGCGGGAGTTAACTTGCTTTAGGTAAAAAAGAACTTTTGTTCGCGTACCATGTTATATGTTTCATTAGAAATTTTATGTGCAACGATGGCGAACCTTATGAAAACTATTAATTTTGTTTATCTTACATTCGGACCATCGTTTGTTCTAATTGTTGTTTTTATATGGAAATGTAAAAATCACAAAGTTCAATGCACATAAGACAATCAATATAATTTAAATACAATAATGTTGCATTGCGCATTCTGTTCAATAGCATTTAGTATAAATTTTGAAAACAATAATTCCTAATGTACTACATTATAGCGAAAATGAAACAATGTCTCAGAGATTTCAAAAACATCAAATATATTTTACCTTAATTGGCTGTTTATTAGTCAAACGATTTTACTTAGATGGATCTTTGAATATTATTAATTAGGAATGTCATCAAGAAAATAAGATCCTCGTATTTATGGTATATTCAAGGTAGAGTATAAAACACATTTATTCTACTGTAAACAATTGATGGCCGTAAGTTAAATAACGACGATAATAAAGATTATCTAACATTTATTTTATGTAATACCTCGAGGCTATGGGAGAAAGCGAGTATTATCTTCAAAAGTAATATAATACAATAAATATAAAAGATTTGAAACAACTTTGCCTAGAGTCTACAATTTAGGTTGACCTTTATTATAGATGAGTGACGACTGTAAAGAGACTAAGCAACGAAATAACCAGTTCTGGTGGTTGACACAGAAAAACTACAACGAGAAAATTTCATCTTCAATCAACGTGAAAGTAAATTTCGTAGGAATACGCGTTAGACATGGAAAACAATAGGTGATACGTACCTATACATAAACGGAGTGTTAATGTTAAGGTAAAAGTATATAATTCGGTAATTGTATACATTTACCGGTAATAGTATAGAATTGCCTGGTTTGGTTTAGGCACTAAACAAAATTTTTTAAACGTAGATTGCCACTAAATCGCCTAGGTGCCCTAGGTTATCTGCAGGTTTAGTATATTTTTTTTCAAATGATACAAAAACTGATAATCATATACATTTACCAAATTATATAATATGTACTTTTACCTTAACATTAATACTAAGTTGTAACACCCGAAAACGGCAGTTAGAATTCATTGAAACAAATACTTTTCTTAGTTCACATTTTTGATTTGGAGCCTCAGTTTATAGTTATTGGGTTTTTTTGTTTTTCGAAAAATCGTCATTACTCCCTATTTTAAGGAAAATACAAAAACTTTCAGCATCTGCTTTCGGTTCTCTAAATCTAAAACATTTGCATTTACAATTATTATCTATTTTATCAAACAACAAAATGACGACCGAACAAAACAACAAAGATCCCATATTTTGAAAACCACTCCATCGATTTTTGAAAATAAAACATTTATAAAATTCTTACTGTGAAAAAAAGTTTTTATTCAAATTGAATTACAAGATAAATTTTAATAAATTGCAACAATTTAAAACAAAGTAGGCTTGCTGCCATTAAATAGTAAAATTAAACAAGAGAAACAAGAAACAAACAAACAAGCAATAATATTTAGTTTTTCCTCTGACAAACGAAATGCTTGCCACCATACCCCACGACGCACATGTGTTCTTTTTTACGTCTTATAAGTTAGCGGAACAAAATGGGCGGAATGGATTCTAACTAATACTTTTATTTATTGCTCATTTATTGCTAAAAAGTTGCCAAAGAAAAAATTTTTTTGCTCTGCGGGTTTTTTTATTTCTTAGGTTACGCTAAAAGAAGATTAAGTTAGCGGAACAATATATATAACGAAACAAATCAAATATAACAATAACAGAATAATTTTTTGCTAATTATTTGCTCACTTAATATGGTAGTCCCGTATTTTTTGCTCGCAGAATAAGGTTACATAATAGGGGAAAACGCGTCAGCGTGCAGACACTACAAGAGTAAAGTGCCCGAAAAACATGTTGCGCTTGCTTGAATTTAATATTAGTGAATGGTTTAAATTTGTTGCTCTACAAATATCAAAGTTTTGAATTTGTTGCTCCCAGAGTAAGGTTACATAATAGCGAAAAACGCGTCAGCGTGCAGACGCTACAAGAGTAAAGTGCCCGAAAAACATGTTTTGTTTGCTTGAATTTCATATTAGTGAATGGTCTAAATTTGTTGCTCTACAAATATCAAAGTTTTGAATTTTTTGCTCCCAGAGTAATAGCGGAAAACTCGTCAGCGTGCAGAAGTTACAAGAGTAAAGTGCCCGAAAAACATGTTTTGCTTGCTTGAATTTAATATTTGTGAATGGTCTAAATTTGTTGCTCTACAAATATCAAAGTTTTGAATTTTTTGCTCCCAGAGTAAGGTTACATAATAGCGGAAAACTCGTCAGCGTGCAGACACTACAAGAGTAAAGTGCCCGAAAAACATGTTGCGCTTGCTTGAATTTAATATTAGTGAATGGTCTAAATTTGTTGCTCTACAAATATCAAAGTTTTGAATTTTTTGCTCCCAGAGTAAGGTTACATAATAGCGAAAAACGCGTCAGCGTGCAGACGCTACAAGAGTAAAGTGCCCGAAAAACATGTTTTGCTTGCTTGAATTTCATATTAGTGAATGGTCTAAATTTGTTGCTCTACAAATATCAAAGTTTTTAATTTTTTGCTCCCAGAGTAAGGTTACATAATAGCGGAAAACTCGTCAGCGTGCAGAAGTTACAAGAGTAAAGTGCCCGAAAAACATGTTGCGCTTGCTTGAATTTAATATTAGTGAATGGTCTAAAATTTGTTGCTCTACAAATATCAAAGTTTTCAATTTTTTGCTCCCAGAGTAAGGTTACATAATAGCGAAAAACGGGTCAGCGTGCAGACGCTACAAGAGTAAAGTGCCCGAAAAACATGTTGCGCTTGCTTGAATTTAATATTAGTGAATGGTCTAAATTTGTTGCTCTACAAATATCAAAGTTTTTAATTTTTTGCTCCCAGAGTAAGGTTACATAATAGCGGAAAACTCGTCAGCGTGCAGAAGTTACAAGAGTAAAGTGCCCGAAAAACATGTTGCGATTGCTTGAATTTAATATTAGTGAATGGTCTAAATTTGTTGCTCTACAAATATCAAAGTTTTGAATTTTTTGCTCCCAGAGTAAGGTTAGATAATAGCGAAAAACGCGTCAGCGTGCAGACGCTACAAGAGTAAAGTGCCCGAAAAACATGTTTTGCTTGCTTGAATTTCATATTAGTGAATGGTCTAAATTTGTTGCTCTACAAATATCAAAGTTTTCAATTTTTTGCTCCCAGAGTAAGGTTACATAATAGCGAAAAACGGGTCAGCGTGCAGACGCTACAAGAGTAAAGTGCCCGAAAAACATGTTGCGCTTGCTTGAATTTAATATTAGTGAATGGTCTAAATTTGTTGCTCTACAAATATCAAAGTTTTCAATTTTTTGCTCCCAGAGTAAGGTTACATAATAGCGAAAAACGGGTCAGCGTGCAGACGCTACAAGAGTAAAGTGCCCGAAAAACATGTTGCGCTTGCTTGAATTTAATATTAGTGAATGGTCTAAATTTGTTGCTCTACAAATATCAAAGTTTTTAATTTTTTGCTCCCAGAGTAAGGTTACATAATAGCGAAAAACGCGTCAGCGTGCAGACGCTACAAGAGTAAAGTGCCCGAAAAACATGTTGCGCTTGCTTGAATTTAATATTAGTGAATGGTCTAAATTTGTTGCTCTACAAATATCAAAGTTTTTAATTTTTTGCTCCCAGAGTAAGGTTACATAATAGCGGAAAACTCGTCAGCGTGCAGAAGTTACAAGAGTAAAGTGCCCGAAAAACATGTTGCGATTGCTTGAATTTAATATTAGTGAATGGTCTAAATTTGTTGCTCTACAAATATCAAAGTTTTGAATTTTTTGCTCCCAGAGTAAGGTTAGATAATAGCGAAAAACGCGTCAGCGTGCAGACGCTACAAGAGTAAAGTGCCCGAAAAACATGTTTTGCTTGCTTGAATTTCATATTAGTGAATGGTCTAAATTTGTTGCTCTACAAATATCAAAGTTTTCAATTTTTTGCTCCCAGAGTAAGGTTACATAATAGCGAAAAACGGGTCAGCGTGCAGACGCTACAAGAGTAAAGTGCCCGAAAAACATGTTGCGCTTGCTTGAATTTAATATTAGTGAATGGTCTAAATTTGTTGCTCAACAAATATCGAAGTTTTGAATTTTGTGCTCGCACAATAAGGTTAATTAATAACGAAAAACTTATCAGCGTGCAAACGCTACAAGAGTAAAGTGCCCGAAAAACATGTTTTGCACTATAAAAGTATTTTGATTATATAAAGTTCCTATATGTATAGGAATACAGGGTGGTAAACCAAAGTTATGTTTTTTTAAATGGGACACCCTGTATATTTCTACATTATTAGTTTTTACATGAAAAAATAATGGGACTTTGTATAGGTCACTGTGGGTCTAGCTCTCAGTTTCGGCGTTATTTAACGTTTTGTTCGAAAAAAGGCTCATATTTGATGGATCACTGCTCAGTAGGCCATGGATGTTTTTCGACAAACTTGTCACAGAAAATTTTAGAATAACTTTAGAATAAATAGTCGACTTTTGGTCCATGCATGCACACACTATACAGGGTGTGCTGAAACGCAAAAGGTCGAATAACTAAATGGAACACCCTGTATTTCTGTTCACGAGTCAATTCAGTTTTTAATAAGCTTTCCAATGATATGTAATTTGTGTGGTCAATTCAATTCTGAATAGTTACTGAGATTTTCCGGAAAAACTATTGTAATTATGAAAAAGTTGTTGAATTTTGCAAGTAGGCTACTGTCAACGAATATCGCAAGTGATATGAGCAGTGATCCATCAAATATGAGCCTTTTTCGAACAAAACGTTAAACGTCGAAACCGAGGGGTATTTCGCAGGGGAATTTTGGTGTACACTCGTAAGGAATTAGTAAGGAATTAGAGGAATTAGTGGGGAATTAGAGGAATTGATAGGGAATTAGAGGAATTGGTGGGGAATTAGAGGAATTAGTGGGGAATTAGAGGAATTAGTGGGGAACTACTTGGGAAATTCTAGGAGAATAGTGGAATTAGTGGGGAATTACAAAGAAATTAGAAAAAGCAAATTTCTAGATTGCGCATAAATAAATCGAGATCAAATAATACCCTCAGTGCGTGTAAATTTCACAAAGTGACCAGTGTGGTGATTTATCGATTTGTATGTTCATTATCATTATACTGTAAATAAATGAAGACATTGTGGTTGGTTCTGACTCTCAAAGGGGGTAGAAGGAATAGTAAATAAAACTCTCAACCTCCCCTTACCGATGATTTAATAATGACGATGAATTGTTATGTTTTTTGGTTAAGTACGAGGTACTGGAACTGCTCCGATGCAAAAAAGCAGGTATAAAATGTTGAAATTTGGTGGGTTCCGTCACAGCTTATCCATTGATAGCCTACTGTGACGGATGACCTCAATCGTTAAGTGTAATTAAATTATGAAATTGAAAAAATTGAAGATTTTACATGGAGGGAGTACCTACTGGCGACATGTTTCGAAACCGTTACAGGTTTCGTTTTCAAGCATAAAATTTTTGACAAAAGGGATGAATGAAGGCTACAATACAAGTATTAATTAAAACTAATCTTAAGTAACTAATTACACTCACCTTAGGGAAAAAAACATGATGATTTGAAAAACTCAATAAAAGTAAAACATCTTAAATAAAAATACTAATAATCCATAGGATTAATAATAAAAAAAAGTACTTCAGTACTTTGTACTTAACCAAAAAACATAACAATCCATCGTCATCATTAAATCATCGGTAAGGGGAGGTTGAGAGTTTTATTTACTATTCAGTAAGTAAATATTTTTTACGATGTTGCACGAAAATAAATAAATGTTGTAACCTTAAAAACAGAATAAGGTTGAAAAAGGCATCAAATTAAATCTGTGTACAATGTTGTCACAGTTAAGATTTTTTAAAACACACTAAAAAACGCCTTTTATTAATATCTATATAGGTAAAAAAATTTATGTTTTCTTACCGGAAATGGTAATATGAAAAGTGAAGAGAGAATTATCAGGATAAGAACAAACATTATTAAAATCTCCATCATTACTATAAGTTAAAGTATGGTAGGTAATCGACTAAAAATATGACACTTGGAGTGAAAAAGAGTTAATATCTTCAATTTCCGTAAAAATTACCTGCATCTTCAATTCTTCAATCGTCAGTTTCTCGTCGCTGTTTACAGAAAAACATACACCACAAATTGTTTTTTATAGGAAATTTTGTAAGCTTTCAATTAGTTTATATAAAAGGTTGCCGTAAAATAAATGGAAACGAAGATATTTAAGAAAAACTGAATACAAATATACATTTTAGTTAAATTCTGTGAAAATATATAGTTTTCAAAGAAGTCTTTTTACAATAAAGTGCAACTTGCGAACGATTTATTGTATTGTATTACCTTTGTACCTATATATAAAGTACTGAAAATGGGATAAAACCAATTTTTAACAAAAATTTAACTGCCATTTTTTAGCGAAAATCGGGATTCTTAATAAAATGTCAATTTTTGAGTAGGTATACCTTCAAACAGCTATAACTAGCGAACTATTTGTCGTACGAACTTCTGCCGACGCTTATTTTACAGGTACATTAATTATCTTTAAAAAACTGTAAGACACTTTACTGTCTACAAGTAGTGAAAGCGTAGTTACTTCCAATAGTATAGTCAAAATAGGTGGTTGAGGTAGAAAAAATTAGTAACAAAGTGATCTCTTCGGAAATGAGTAGTTAATAGGGCCCTTATTAACCCCTCAAAAGTCGCACTTTGTCGCATTGGTGGAAATTGGGAAAAAATGGCCGCCATCTTGAATTTTTTCGAATTTATTGAATATATCGGAAATGATGCATTTTATAAAAAAAACTCAAGAGACCTTTTTTATGGAGAATTAAAAGTTACCTCTAATGAACAAGAGCCCAATGCTGTAGGCCAGAAAACAAAAAAGTTATTGAAATTTAATTTATTTAGAAATCTGGAATTTTGTCAATTTTAGGTAATATCTGAAAATAGGATGCATTTTCTGAAAAAAGTTAATAGAAACCTATTTTGTGCAGAATAAAAACTACATTAAACGGAATTTCATAAATTTAATGAAAAAATTAAATATTTTTTGTACGGTCGGAAAAACACATATGACATAAAAACAGTTGAGCAGGGACCAAGACACTAGCTAAAATAAATTTTGATTCTACTTTAATGTGTATATAATAATCTTCTTCGTCATAGTGCACTATGGCGTTATTACAGCTTACACCGTAGCACTGGCCACATTTTTCAGAGCACTTTAGTCCAATTTTTCTGCAAGAACAACTCTTGAAGCAATTGCTCTCTTTGCAATTGCAAAAAATTAATTTTAACAAGTCTGAGGGTGCTGGATCTTGTGTTGTTGTAATAGGTACTAGATCTCCATTTTCGTTGAGTTCTTTTACATTCAAAATTCATTGTAAACTATCCTTATGAAGTTCACAGGGAATTTGTTATATTTTCGTTAATTTTTGGGCAAAGGCTATGTGCAAAGACGTCATTAACATTGTAAAAGAGCCATTATGTATTTTTGGTCTCAAATCTATTCCAAAAGTTTGCATTTTACATTTTTTTAAATAATTGGTAAAAATTTACTATAGGTAGGTAGGTATAGAGTTGAACGAATTCGTATATCTTTATCAAATATCAACCGATTTTTGTGATTTTTACGTCAAATGTAAGTAAATGTAATCCTTTATTTTAGTTACGTTAATAACTTGCTAAATTACAGATACCTACTGGGTCAAAAATCTGAAAAGGTACAAAAATGTACTTTTTTTCTTTTTTTAAGCGGCTCAGCCTGTCAGCCAGCTCAACAAGGTGTGATATTTCAAAACAAAAGCTATTACAACCTACAATCACAGATACCCCCCAAACCACGCAAAACGCGAGAATCGTGTGTACCCCCGTTTATCACTTTACTAAGATTAACCCATGTAATAGTCCAGTCATTTTAAACATGAACATTGCAAAAATTCCTATATTAGGTTTGACTTTTTTATGTTGTTAGGTTCAGTCCCAGTAGTAAATACTCAATTTTGCAACTTCGAAAAACTTGTGGAAACTGGGGGGGGGCGCCAAAAACCGCGATTTTTTCGGACTTTTTTCAGTTTTCGCCTCGTAGCTCAAAAACTACGAGTTATAGTGCAAAGAATATGATTATCTTCTTTAAACTAGACTAAATTTGCTACAATTTGAGCCTAACCGGAAGTCTGTAAGTATAATAGTTTCCGAGATACAGCTCTTCAAAAATAGGCAATTTTTCCCAAAATCTTTTTTCCACGTATCATCCATGTTTCGAGCCAGATATTGCCATAACGACGTGCCCTACGAATCTTGTCACGGAGAAAAAAATTGTAGCACATTTTATCACCTTTTATTTAAGCATAGATGCATTCATGTGGGCCTAACAGTTCTCGAGAAAAAGATGGAAAACCGGAAAACAGTGAAATCCTCCACATATATGTAATAGCATTAGTATGATTAAAAGACATTTTCTGATTATTCTTATTTAGCCTAGCGAACGAACGCTCAAAAAGGGCTTGTAGACAGACTTTTTGATCCTAATGATTTAATTTCTAAGATGTGTTTGGAGGTGTTTGGTGATAATTATACGAAAAGTCCCCGGCCCTACCGTATGAGCTAATTCCGTAGCGTAACAAAATTTGCGGATTTGTTTGGTTTTCCCTTTGTATCTCTTGAATAGGCGATCGTAGTGGCAAATGGCCAATTATAAAATAAAATCTGCCTTGAGAAAATACTTTTGTTTTTTTCGTCAAACATTAACCCTATCATAAATGTATTTAGAAAAGACTAGAGACCATTAAACATGGTGGCGGATAAGACTGAAATTGTTTGGCTAAGGATGCAGGTAATCTGTATTTAATACTCACATATCAGATTTAGCTCTAAACCTCCCACAAAATTAGTTGTTCTCTAGTGCCCTCTATTCCATCTTGAACTCAACGTTTTTTTTAAATAACTATAACATCTAATCTATTTGAGATAAAATATTAAACGGTATATGTATTTTATAGGAAATTTTATGGTCTACAACTTTTATTTTAGCAGTTTTTGCTATAAACCCAATACTTTAGGAGCTAGGACACAATATTTGCCGAAAAACGTCGTGTAAAAGCGATTTTCAAAAAAAATATCAATTCTTGACAGCGAATATCTCTTCAACGGATAGAGATAGAGAAAAAACGCATAGAAGCAAACTTGTAGAAAATTTAATCAGCTTTTTTTTATAATTGGCCATTTCCCACTACGATGGCCTGTTCAAGAGATGTAAACGGAAAACCAAACAAATCCGCACATTTTGTTACGCTACTTTTCGTATAATCATCAGTCATCACCAAACACATCCCAGAAATAAAATCTTTAGGATCAAAAAGTCTGTCTACTAGCCCTTTTTGAGCGTTCGTTCGCTAGGCTAAATAAGAATAATCAGAAAATGTCTTCTAATCATATTAATGCTATTACATATGTATAAGTGGAGTCGTAGCGATTTCGCTGTTTTCCGGTTTTCCGTCATTTTCTCGAGAACTGTTAGGCTTACAGGAATGCATCTATGCTTAAATAAAAGGTGATAAAATGTCCTACAATTTTTTCCTCCATGACAACGGTCGTAGGGCACGTCGTTGTGGCAATATCTGGCTCGAATCATGGATGATACGTTAAAAACAGATTTAGGGAAAATGCCTATTTTTGAAGAGCTGTATCTCCGAAACTATTATACTTACAGACTTCCGGTTAGGCTCAAATGGTAGAAAATTTAGTCCAGTTTAAAAAAGATAATCATATTCTTTGCACTACAACTCATAGTTTTTGATCTACGAGGCTAAAACTGAAAAAAGTCCGAAAAAATCGCGGTTTTTGGTGCCCCCCCCCAGTTTCCACAAGTTTTTCGAAGTTGCAAAATTGAGTATTTACTACTGGGACCGAACCTAACACCATGAAAAAAGCAAACCTAACATAGGTTTTTTTGCAATGTTTGTATATTTTTGTGTTTAAATTGACTGTACTATAACTTAAACCAAAATGTCCAAATCAATGTTTTTGACAAATTCAAAAAATGTCAACATGATATTCATTTTGTTCTCTTTTTTGTACTAGCCAATTGACGCCTTCACCGTCTTTCAGTTGCCGCCTTTTAACTGTTCAAGTACCGGACAGTCATAAATTATACCGTGTGACAATTTTCAAAGCGGGACATAGCCGAATAGCACGGGAAATCACATATTTGAAGTTTGTTGCTCACCAGTTTCATCTACAAGAACGGTAATGATGTCTACCGAAAGAGCATTATTTTCTGAGCCTGTTTATACCAAATTGTTTGGTATACTTACTAATTCACTACTTTTTTAATTAAAAAATAATTTTCAAAAGTTAAAAAGTATGGTGGACGACTGGAAATGTGAGAACGTCTACCAATAAACTTTTCTATATCGACTAATGATTTTTTGTCTTAATATAGGTAACTTTAATTCTCTACAAAGGCATTCTTAAGTTTTATTTAGCGATATTACCTATAATTAAAAAAATTCCAGATGTCTAAATAAATTAAATTTCAATAACTTTTTTGTTTTATGGCCAATAGCTTTGGGCTTTTTTCATTATAAGTAACTTTTAATTCTACATAAAAAAGGTCTCTTGAGTTTTTTTGATAAAATACATACTTTCCGAAATATTCAACAAATTTGAAAAAAATCAAGATGGCGGGCATTTTTTCCCAAGTTCCACCAATGCGACAAAGTGCGACTTTTAAGGGGTTAATATGGACCCCATTGACTACTCATTTCCGAAGAGATCACTTTGTTACTAATTTTTTCTACCTCACCTGCATAAAACTGCCTAGATTGACTACACTACAAAGAAACGCTTGAAAATGAGCATTTTTCATTATTTCTTCCTCCATCGCCTTATAAAGATTACCAAAATGATATTTGGTGTAGGTATACATATAGATTCAAAATTTAATTCTCTACAATTTTCATTATAAGCACTAAGGACGTAAAATCAATAGTTTTCGACTTACTTATTATTGATTTTATTATGCAAAACGAGCAGCGATTGTGTCTTAAAAAAAGGTTTAAATGATTATATCTCTGTCAATATTAATCGTATGGAAATGTATAAAAAGGAAAATTATTCGCAGTTAAATTCTCTACAACTTTTATTTGAAGCATTTTGCGATACGGATGGCCATTCTCGAGATATAAGCGAAATACGCGCGATGCGCGCACGTGTTACCGTTTCGCCGCAAAACAGTCGACATTTAAAAAAAATCTATCTCGCCTCTTATTGGTCGTAGAGACAAAAATAAAACATGAAAATGTGCGGAATTTTGTCAGCTACAACTTTCTTAACGTTTTTGTTTTTGATAAAATTGATACTTTTTCGGTTATTTACGAAAACCTATTTTTTGACACTTTTTCGCCCCCCATTTCTCTCGGAGGGGGGCATACGAATGAGGATTTTTGAACACTTCAAAGGGAGCACAAAACAAACCTGTTCCCAAATTTTCAAAGCTGTAACCATTATTTCATCCAAATCGTTAAATTTCGTCTCATTTTACTGGGCTATAAAGTTATACCTCGTGTTATATTAGAACAAATATGTTTAGTTTTATACTAGGTTTTATAATACATAATACATAAAAATTATAAGGGGAATTAGTGAGGAATTAGTGAGAAATTACAGGAATTAGTGAGAAATTAGAGGAATTAGTGGGGAATTAGAGGAATTAGTGGGGAATTAGAGGAATTAGTAGCAATCCTGGGAATTAGTGTACACATTTTTTTTTGCGGTTTACCCCTCGGTCGAAACTGAGAGAGCTAAACCCATAGTGACCTATACAAAGTCCCATTATTTTTTCATGTAAAAACTAATAATGTAGAAATATACAGGGTGTCCCATTTAAAAAAACATAACTTTGGTTTACCACCCTGTATAGGAACATATAGGAACTTTATATAATCAAAATATTTTTATAGTGCGCAGTATAAGTGTGTTTACTTGCCAGTGAAAACCGCATGTCGATATCTTGAATAGCAAGAAAGTTATGGCCCAATCACACAGCCCTGGGTCACCCGTATACCCAACAAATTGCATGCTATATTCCAAACAGTCAAGCATTTATTCAACAAAAAAAGCATCATCCAATTCATTATTTAATATGCACTTTACTCTTGTAGCGTCTGCACGCTGACGAGTTTTTCGCTATTATGTAACCTTACTCTGGGAGCAAAAAATTCAAAACTTTGATATTTGTAGAGCAACAAATTTAGACCATTCAGTAATATTAAATTCAAGCAAGCGCAACATGTTTTTCGGGCACTTTACTCTTGTAGCGTCTGCACGCTGACGCGTTTTTCGCTATTATGTAACCTTACTCTGGGAGCAAAAAATTAAAAACTTTGATATTTGTAGAGCAACAAATTTAGACCATTCACTAATATTAAATTCAAGCAAGCGCAACATGTTTTTCGGGCACTTTACTCTTGTAGCGTCTGCACGCTGACCCGTTTTTCGCTATTATGTAACCTTACTCTGGGAGCAAAAAATTGAAAACTTTGATATTTGTAGAGCAACAAATTTAGACCATTCACTAATATTAAATTCAAGCAAGCGCAACATGTTTTTCGGGCACTTTACTCTTGTAGCGTCTGCACGCTGACCCGTTTTTCGCTATTATGTAACCTTACTCTGGGAGCAAAAAATTGAAAACTTTCATATTTGTAGAGCAACAAATTTAGACCATTCACTAATATTAAATTCAAGCAAGCGCAACATGTTTTTCGGGCACTTTACTCTTGTAGCGTCTGCACGCTGACCCGTTTTTCGCTATTATGTAACCTTACTCTGGGAGCAAAAAATTGAAAACTTTCATATTTGTAGAGCAACAAATTTAGACCATTCACTAATATTAAATTCAAGCAAGCGCAACATGTTTTTCGGGCACTTTACTCTTGTAGCGTCTGCACGCTGACGCGTTTTTCGCTATTATGTAACCTTACTCTGGGAGCAAAAAATTCAAAACTTTGATATTTGTAGAGCAACAAATTTAGACCATTCACTAATATTAAATTCAAGCAAGCGCAACATGTTTTTCGGGCACTTTACTCTTGTAGCGTCTGCACGCTGACGCGTTTTTCGCTATTATGTAACCTTACTCTGGGAGCAAAAAATTAAAAACTTTGATATTTGTAGAGCAACAAATTTAGACCATTCACTAATATTAAATTCAAGCAATCGCAACATGTTTTTCGGGCAGTTTACTCTTGCAGCGTCTGCACGCTGACGAGTTTTTCGCTATTATGTAACCTTACTCTGGGAGCAAAAAATTCAAAACTTTCATATTTGTAGTGCAACAAATTTAGACAATTCAGTAATATTAAATTCAAGCAAGCGCAACATGTTTTTCGAGCACTTTACTCTTGTAGCGTCTGCACGCTGACGCGTTTTTCGCTATTATGTAACCTTACTCTGGGAGCAAAAAATTGAAAACTTTGATGTTTGTAGAGCAACAAATTTAGACCATTCACTAATGTTAAATTCAAGCAAGCGCAACATGTTTTTCGGGCACTTTACTCTTGTAGCGTCTGCACGCTGACCCGTTTTTCGCTATTATGTAACCCTATACAAATTGTCAGGGATAATGAAATATATTATTCTGCGAGCAAAAAATACGGGACTACCATATTAAGTGAGCAAATAATTAGCAAAAAATTATCCTGTTATTGTTATATTTGATTTGTTTCGTTATATATATTGTTCCGCTAACTTAATCTTCTTTTAGCGTAACCTAAGAAATAAAAAAAACCCGCAGAGCAAAAAATTTTTTTCTTTGGCAACTTTTTAGCAATAAATGAGCAATAAATAAAAATATTAGTTAGAATACATTCCGCCCATTTTGTTCCGCTAAGTTATAGGACGTTTCTTTTTTGACCTCAGCGGATGTGATAACAATTTAACAAACAAAACATGCGTTATTGAAACGAAACGACCCCCGGGGTACTTCACCAGAGACCCCTGCACTCGGACCGCATCACTTTATGACAGTGCGTCATATCACGAGTAGACATCATTGGGCCTTACTTTTTCCAGGAAAACCGTCGTGCCATAACTGTGAATTCCGATCGTTACTTGACTATGCCGCAGGAGTTTTTCCAGCCTGCTCTCGAAGCAATCCAATTAGAGGATACCTGCTTTCAACAAGATGGTGTCACTGCACACACAGCGAGGGTTGCCATGAATGTTTTGAGGCAAATGTTTCCTGGACGGCTCATCTCTCTGAGGGATGACCTCAACTGGCCGGCACAATCACCTGATATAGCCCCATGTGATTTTTTCCTTTGGTGTTACTTGAAGACGAAGGTGTATTGCAACCGTCCCAACACTCTTGGAAGACCTACGGAACAATATTGAAGTCAAAATTGCCAGAATACCAGTCGACACGCTTGAAAGAGTGCATGAAAACGAATGCAGCAGTGTGTGTGGCTAGTGAGGGACGACATTTGCCAGATACTGTTGGCTCGCAAATTTAAATCTAAATTAAAATTGTGAGTAGTTTTTAAGATAAAAAAAATGAAACTACTTGATGAATGTTATTGATAGATGTTATGTGTCAGAATCTAATTAATAACATTTTGAATTCTAAATAAAGATTAAAATAAAGAA
The DNA here is from genome assembly GCA_036250285.1 of Pyrocoelia pectoralis. Taxonomy (NCBI): domain Eukaryota; kingdom Metazoa; phylum Arthropoda; class Insecta; order Coleoptera; family Lampyridae; genus Pyrocoelia; species Pyrocoelia pectoralis. The sequence continues at coordinate 26,439,999 of CM070078.1, forward strand.
AGTCAGATTAATTGAACTTAAAAATCCACTGTGTATCTGGTGGTATGAACAACAGATACACTATTTAAAAACATGTAATTTGAAACTTCTATTTTTTTATTTCATTCCCAAAATAGCAAATTACCGCGCTCCACCCTGTACCTACTTTTGAAGAAACGTTTATAAAAAAATAATGTTATTACAAGAATATGTATAGGTGGAATATAAATAACAACATTTAATATTAAGTGCAGGATTGGGTGTTAATTAGAAAATAGGTACTAACTTTGTTTGCAAATATGTATCTTCAAAATAATTTAAACTCAAAAAAAAAAAACCAAAATGTTTCTGTATGTGTATCACATTCCGTGTTTCAAAAGACGAATGTGGTATTTTTGTCATAAATGCTCACTTTAAAACCCTCAGGGCCCTGTTTGAGATTTATGAAAGCTAAACTTGCACACTAAACAGTTTTTTTTCCAACTTGTATAACTCAAAGCCATGATCTTGGAACTAATATTATAAGTTGACGCTAACTATGTTGCAGCACAATTTACGAGTGTTCGTGCTTTGCAACAACATAACGTTAAAGCATTGGGCTATCCTTTCTCTATTTTCACTTCCAGCTCCTTACAGTAAACCTTTAGTTTATGAGGTTCGTGAAATCTTGTTTGAATCCCTATCGACCACACGTATATGATTTTCCTTGAAAATACGCCATCCGCGATTTTTAAGAAAGAACATGTAATTATGCTAGAAATAGCCATCGCATCGCCAAGGCCTGTACATTTAAGTACATATATTTCCATGAAATTTAAACTAGTTAGTTTTTCTGACTAAAAATAGTTAAGTAAGGATTTTATTCCAATAAAGTACGAAGGTAAAAGCAATTTGCAAAAATCAATTATGACAATATGATGGTCACGCAGTAATATGATCTCGTATACATTTTATTTATTATTTACATTCAGTGATTAAGAAATAAAAATTTCAATGTTGATTGTTTACATAATTATAGGCATCATTTTAGTAAATTACATGTAATCAAAGAGACTAGACACCATAAACAAGTTTTAAGACTTAAATTGTTGCTACATTATAAGTTAGAGCTTTAAACCGGACTATATGTTAAAAATAAACACATTTAAATGAGGATTAGCATTAATCCTCATTAGTCATTATTATGAATTAATTGTTGTACAAACCAGACAACTTAACTTCCAGCCTATTTAATTTGACGAAACAATTATTAAATCCTGTCAGTGTATGTAAATAGTGCAATTAGTAAACGTAGAGTGCATACAGAACAAACGGGAGGAAAAATTGTGAAAAAAAAACTTCGTTGCGATCGAGGTGATATCAAAATGAAACCCAACTTGTACGGGTTATTTTAGCTCACTAATAAACACGATGACACGCCGCCCGCTAGGAGTTCCTTACCTCAAATCCTTGTACGTGTCTACTGCCGACCTGTGCACATTATAAGTGACTTTACTAGATACTCGGACACTCTTCTATTACCTACGATTTTAAAACAGATATGAAAAACGACAAAACTGCGAAATTGTATTAAAACGTGAATCGAGATCTAGGAACAGCGTACGTTCAAGCATCAACTACCTACTTTGGCTGTTAGAACCATTCATACTAGAATTCTGCCTGAGCTAAGAGGTTTCCATCCTCATTCCTCAGTAAAGGATGTTTAATCTGCTCAACTTCTCACCGACACAAGCCTCACGGTTTTACTCCGTATGCGAGAAGGCGTGTTTCATTTCACCTTGGCGTCTGCTTGTGAAATGAGGTTGAAAATAATCCCATTTACAAACGAAAGTCGGCAGGAGGCGATCCGTCATCCACGACAACACTCCCTTACACAGCTTTCTGTGATATATAACATTTTGACGTAAGAATACCTTCATATACTCACCGGACGCATTTTGACATCCTTTACAGACCTACGGCACTATACATCAATATTGGTCTCTTATTCGTTGTTACTTCTTTATCCCAGTTACATCCCAAACTTTTAAAATGTGAAGCATCAAAAATAAACGCCTAATCAAGCCGTAATTTTTGAAAAAATAAGCAGTTAAGAAAGTTCTTTTTGAAATAACTTCAGTTTTGTAAACCTGTGTGTCATGCCACTAATTGGAAAAAAATATACTAAACCTGCAAATAACCTAGGCGCTTTAGTGGGGGAATAAGCGTAGAAAATGGTACAACGTTTATGTTAAGAACGAGATTGGAACAAAAGATAGTAGCAGGCGAGTATTTGCGTATAGTGCCGTAGGTCTGTAAAGGATGTTAAAATGCTCACCGGACATGGTCTCTGTAAATCCTTCTTATTTTCAAAGATGAAATTTTTGAATGAATGAAATTAAAGATTAAGGGATATCACAGAAAGTATGGAGAGCAGAAAATGTACAATTTGCAAAAACAAAGGCATTTGGATTTCATATAAATTGAGTGAAATTTTTCAAAAAAAAAAATGACGCATTTGATCTATTTGGTAATAATAGTCTGCACATATAACATAATTAAATAATATGTACCTACTAATCAACAAAAAGAGAACATAATTAAAAAATTACATGCGATTAATGGCAGCTTTGTTTGTGACGTACGATATTCATTTCGTATATTTTTTTATTTAACTTTAAAAACATTATAATATTCTAGCTAAATCACACATACTCAAAACATATTCATTTTGACCCGATTATAAGTTCGGTATTTATAGGCTTTCAAAAACCGCAGTTTTTCCAAATTCCCAGTCCGATATGGCTATGACGTTTTGGTCAATCATAATACATATACTTCCTATCAATCATAAGATCAAAATTGTTATGGTATTCATTCATGATATACATTATGAACCTGAAACCTTTATTAGACAGTATGTGTCCTTGGTATACGTTAGCGGAACCCGTCCGGACGAGAAGACTGCGTTCGTTCCCTGGTTCGAATGACCCACCCATCTAAGTACTGACCACAGAAACAGTTACCTTGTATGGATTGTGAGTGTATACCCGCACAACCGTACTGCCACTATACAAAATAAAATGTACACGCGTTGTTGACGTGCTCCCGAAAACTTCAATCGAGCACCTTAAAGAACCACATCATAGATTTTTTTGCATGATTTCTAATAGGTGGTAGCCGTTTTTTGGTGTCTAAAATGAGAGTGACCTTCCATGTCCATAAGACCACATCCATATTCAGGATTAATATGCATGTAATGTGAACAAATTCTGATTACTTACGTAGTTCAAACCACGGTATAAGTACCGTGGTTCAAACTTAAACTGTACAAGGAATATGAAGTTCAATTACAAATGATGAAAACACTTTCCAACTGTATCATTATGGATCCGGATCGTTGTGTACCTATATCTTTTAAATAAATGTTTAATCATTGCTCGTATTATTCACTTTTTAAAATGAGAACAACCCTTCGTCGTCAAGAAATGGAACTACCTAATACAATGAAATTATACCGGGTGGATCCATGGGTTGGGACGAATTTGTATGGCGCGCCACTTGCAACGTGAGTCACTATATGAAACTTCGATTATTATTATTCATAGATATGAAATAAGTACAACATAAAAGACAGTTTTGTTAGTGTCAGATAGCTAAAATGGCAAAGTGGTCGGTGGAGCATAGTGAGTTACTGTGAGTAAGTTTTTTGAATACAAGAGTGCTGTACTAATATAGAGACAATTTCGATTACATAGATTGCTTGACGTAGATAAAAGAGTGCGGGACGACAGGTAATGTTACTGATAAGTAGATCCAGATGCATCCAGTACAATATGCAATAACAGTAAGTCAAGTATAGTTGTATATTGCTTCATCCATTCAACATTCACATAGTCCAGAAAATGAATACATCATAACGGCACACGTCTAGAATTTTGTAACACAATGTTATAGGAATTACATTTTCAAGACTAATAAACGAAACGTGAGATTGTTTAGAAACCTTGAGTTTGCTGATGACCAAGACGGTGAGTTGTGGTGTCAGCAGAACAATACAACAGCACAAATGTCTGAAGATTCGATGCGGCCTCTAAGTAACCTTTTTTCAGTGTGACCAATTTCCAGCTTCGGAGACGTAAACAGACCGCCGAAGTCACTGGACTTTTTGAGAACATTTAAACTAAAAGTGAGTGGAAAAAGCCACGACTAGTCCAGGAACTAAAACTAAAGAAACGTTTTACTGCTTAAATAACAGAAATAAACACTGATCTACCAGAGCGTGTTGTGAACGAGATGGTGGAGATTTCAATGTAATTTTTAAAAAAGTGAAGTATGTACACATACATGCAGTGGCGGAACTTCAAAATTTCAGCCCTCACGCAAAATAATATTCAGGCCCCTAAATCCCATTTCCACAATTTAAAAAAATTTTCTTTTTTAACACTTATTTATGCATTTTGTAAAATAAAAGGAAAAGCTGATTTTTACATTTTTTTTTTAAGAAAAAGATTTGGGTGGATCCCTAAAAACAGGGCCCCATGCCTGGCGGCCAGAGATTTGTCTCATTTGTCTATGGCGCCTATGCTATGATACGGTTCCTGCGCGACGCGTCGGTGTGTCATACCGAACCCTTGCGACTTTGTTACCACTGATTACTGCCAAAATAGTCGATTTAGCGTTTTGGCAAGGGGCGAGGTTGACACGGGGCGAACGAAGGACCTGCATACTTTCGGCTCTAATTGATGAAATAGACAAAACTATTTCCAATCGCTACCCAAAAATTCTCAAAAACGCCCCCTCCCCCCCCGCACTGCGGGGTCTGCGGCATTGTAGTTCCGCCACTGCATACATGATACATATCATATGGGTAGGTAAACATTGCTCCACTATACACTGTCAATCATCATCAGATGCACAAGTGATTTGGAACATTTGATTATAGATTTTCCTTATGCGGCTAATATAAAAAACATGGTAGATATATTTTTTTATGAAATTAAACTCCAATTACATCTTTGAAATCAAATCATTTTAAAATTCTGTTGAACTCGGAAAAAAATGGAATACATTAATATTCTTATCGCACTTGTTTGAAACAAATAAATTTCGCTAGAGAATTTTCATTTTAACTTACAGTTCAAAGTTAGATATAAAACTTAATATTAGATTAGATATAAAAAAATTTTCATGTCAGAATTTAATATCATGACTAGAGGGCGGATTATATGCAAAATGCATATTGTTCAATATTGATGCTGTAAAAATACCCTTCCGTATCTAGGTGAATTACATTAATGTGAGTTATATGACACCAATTTAATTTTGCATATTTTGCATATATTTGCAGCAATGTTCATATTTTTGTAAAATGTGTATATTATTGCATAATTTGTACATTTCTAAATAAATCTGACATTTTACTAAAAAAAATTCTCTCATCTCCTCAAACGAGCACAGTAAATGAAACTGTTTAAATAAAAGATTAAAATCTAAGAAAGAAAGCCTTTAAAAATTCCCGTAGAAGGTAAGCTGCTTAAAATTATTGACAAGGGGCATCACTGCTATAATTTCGCCGTAGCAAGCGATCATATCGAGATTTAGATGGAGCTGCCTTGCATTTCTTACCAAGATTTCTCAGTCGGGTCCCTACATTCACTCGATCGAACGGAGATATATTTTAGCTGATAGGCGACAAGGATTTAATTTAAACAATTTGGAAAAACACCTTATTGTAAATTGTTATAGGCAGAAAAGCGATAATCAGAATAATATGTTTAATTCTCCAACTGATCGTAAGATTATTTGTAGTTAATATTAAACAAGTACATTATTATTATTTTAATTACTTAATTTTTTTAATTTCATTAAGAACCTTTTTCACATAATAACAGTTTATGTTAATACGGGTTGTTTATTATTTTTTGGTACGCATATTTTGCATATAATGTTGCATATTTTAACAAACTGACTGCATATCTTTTACATATTTGGTGCATATATATGCGCATATATTTGACTTTTCATGTGCATATTAATCCGCCCTCTAATCATGACAATATAACTATCAAGGGATAGGTCAGTGTGTGTTTGAATGTGGAAATGAAAATAAATGGGCGCATCGAATTGTGAATTGAGAGTTTGTTGACACGTATATTAAAAACTTATTACATTTTTGCACCACAATTATTTCATACACGTTCATTAAAACATGTACATTTGGCGTGCCAGGAAATGCAAATTGTACCTCATGCAATGTCAGAAGTCAGTATTTCTATATTTAAATATCTGGATGAAAAGTTTGTTATTACACGCGCATTTTAATTAAATATAATGTGTTAATTTCATTAACCACTAATTCTCAACAACATATGTTTCGGCACGCAATAGCTTATAAAATATTTAAATGCTGGAATGTTGACGTTAAACATGAAATTCTTTTTTCACAAATTAAAACGGTAACCTTAAGAAGAAACTTCACCAAAGTATACCAGGCTACATATTTAAAATGAAGTCCCCGTATCAATTTTTAATAGCAGAAGGATCATCATTTATTCTAATTAACTTTTTTTGTCTCAGACGTCGGTCATATTTAATGCCGTTTAACGTTTGTTTGTCATGCAGTGTATTTAATGAATGACCAGGCAGACGGTTCTATTATAAGCCCGTTCTTAGCGCGTGAATTCTGAAAAATTCAATCAGTACCTCCTTATACTTATCTTCTGCAGGCATGTTATCTTGGGAATTGCAAGCCAATTACAAACAAAATAAGATTTGTGATTCTATATACAATCAATTTTGCCAGTTTTAGATTTGAAAGATTGGAGATATATATTTCCATATTAAATTATCACACATCATTAATACATTCAATACAGTCACTGTGTATGTGACCGGAACGTTTTGAAAAGTGCTAACTAAGATGACGTATAATATTTCAATTTTAAACTAATGAATTTACTTGTATGTTACCTACTTGTGGAAAATGGTAAGAAGTCATTTTTTTCTAAATGAGATATCAACTCTGAATAACTGGAGTGACGATGGCGATTTGCCAAAAATGGGCGGAACACCTCTCTGGAAAACTATGTGAAATAAATTTTTCTTGGACTAAACTCCTTCAAGCATCCCAACATTTTTTGAATGGAAGGTGTTTTAGCAATCAAAATTCTAAAGAAGTTCGAAAATTGGTGACCTCCAACCTCCAACATAAATATTACCTATGCATGCATCTATGCTCTGTGCACACTATTCTGATTTTCCAATTTGCAGAACCAATATTCTAGTTCTAGTTATAATTCGAAACTTCCAGTTGCTGTAATTGGCTCCGTCAAGCATCGATATATTTGCAAGTAATTTGTAGAAATGCGTAATAAAACTTCACTAGTTGTTCCTTAACACAATAAGAATGATACTTTGATAAACGCACATCAAAACTGATCCAACAGTAACGAAAATTCATTCGCAAAATTCACTTACACGAGAATAATTTGTTTCATATAAACTGCTGCCACACCAACACCTGTTCCACTTATTTTATAACATAAAAATGAGCCAAAACATAGGAGATTGATCTAGCAACGACATTAATTTATGATAATACATATTAGCAAGAAAAAGGAACGCGTTTTATTTTAGCAGCTCTAGTTTGCACATTAATTAAATTAAAATACGGAAATTTATTTACAGTAGGACAGATAAATAGTAATTTTTACCGTACATACATTAGAAAAAAGCAATTGAATAAATCTAACTAATACACGTAATTAAAATAAATGGATATTTTATTAATGGTACTTACAAGACTGTAGTTTGTATCAATTAATGAATGATCGAATTAAGTCTAATAAACTTAATAGATATTATTTGAAAAGTTTCATAGGGTGTTGTGAATACACCGTAAACAAATTAATGAACTGTATTACAAGTATAAGTAAATGAAACTAGAAGTGCACACTATGTAAAACGTTCATTCATTTAGTTTTAGATGTAACTTTCACGAGATTCCGAGAAAGTAATAAAATTTGAAGGCTCTTTTAGAGGCAACCGCTAAAACGGTTGCTAAATTAGATGAAATTAAAAAGACGTTTCTTCTAAAAGATTCTAAACACATAACCATAACAAACGGCAACTATTTTCGAAAAACGTAAATAGTAGTGCTTTCGTCATTGAAATGTATATTCGAAGAAAAATTATTGAAACGCTAATGAACAAATTTCCTAAAAGTTTTCATCCTTCAATTTCACTTCTACGCAAGTATGGAATGTGTGGCTTTCTTCATTTTTAGAGGTCGTAACGAAGATGTTTGGTTGAATAACTACAGCGGATTTTTCACGTTCACCGCCGAATACACTTACTTTGAATTGATTAAATGCGCCCCATATTTTATTATGGCATGTAAGATCCAGTGAATGACGGTACAAAGTTAGGTCATACACAATATAATAATTCTTAAATCACTATTCCGCTATTGGTTGATAGAAATACGACATTTGATGGTATTTATTATTATTAGCTAGCTTTCGATTAGATATAAGCAAATGGTTTGATGGCTGCAAGGATGATACTGGGAAAATATTCATGCAAAATGGAACACCTTGTCATATATGTATTGCAAAATCAGTCAAAACATTCTTAGTAGATAAAGGAATCCCATTTTCAGCATGACTTAGAAATTCCCCGAAATATGAATGCAACCGAACACGTTTAAGAGTGACTAAACAGAGATTTGACTAAGCCACTAAGCTAAGACTATCACCAAAGACCAACTTGATGCACTGATCAGTTACCATTGGAATCATAGCCAAAATTTGAGGGAAATGACCCTAGGAGGCATTGCTAGTATGTACCATCGCTTTATATAAAAGCGAGGGATGGATTGGTGAAAAATTAATTGTTCTACACTAAAAATCGCCATTTATTACCTTTATGTAATAAATTCAGCATAAGAAGACTTTCCATTACTCAAAACTTATTCCAAGAATAGGTATGTACCTAAATTATTTGGAACTTACTGTAAGGATCATTACTGGCCTCAACTATAGAAGTGAATATGAATACACATTCACTAAATTTCAAATAGTCATTGTACAGTCCGTGCATATATGTCTGTGATGCAAAGAGTCATGTCCATGTGCGAAGTACATTTCTACATAGGGTAAAAATTACAGGTAAGGTATGGATACCCATACCACCTCAAATAGAGAACTGGAGTCAAGATAAAAATGTACATAGACCTAATAGCCCAGAAAAGGGGTAACACTAAGTACTAAGTTAGCGGCGAGAGAGATAGCGCGCAAGGGTCATTCCTCTCTCTCGGATCGGGCTGGTGGACGGAGCGCGCGATCCAGTATAAGTACAGTTCAGTGTTAGTATCCCATTTCTGGGGCAATAATATACATTTAAGATTAAGAGAATCATAAAACAAAACTAACTTTAGGGATGAACCTCACCTGGAATATCTCCAGGGGAGCCACCATTATTACCTCAAATTTGGCCACTCGGATCATCGAAGTCGCAGTCCTTACTATAACTACTGGACTACCAACCTCATTTATTAATATCAATGAAACAGAATGAATTAGTTTATTAAAGGGTAGATATAAATTAAATGCCATCTAAATCAGATTATTTATTATAATTATTATGACGACGTTTCGCCATTCCGCGATGGCTTTTTCGAGTCAAGTTTAAAATCATATAAAACAACACATAAATATAAAATTCTGCAACAAACACACGTAATTTTCATCTACAACCTACGTTAGAATTAATTAGGTACAATTTAGCTATCATCTGACAAAAAATTGTAGAAATTTATTTCAATGTCTTAATAATATATTTTTAATACTATAGACGACACATTTAATATAATTTTTAAATTATAATAATCCATATATAATTTTAAAAATGTTAACAATATTTGGACCTGAACACGTATACAACGAGTAAAATTGATTTCACAGAAGGGCACTGATTTAGTTTATGATAAAAGATGAAAATTAGAAGTATCACAAAAAGTAGGTATGTTCATAGTTCATATCCTGAAATTTTCCTAGTTAAATGATGGATTTACATTTTACAAAATCCACTAAATCAAGTACATAAAATTGGTTCCAAAATTAGAAAAGCAGCTCCAAAAAAATCAACAGTGTCCAACACCAAAAGGGTTTTTTGAAGTATTTGTCCGTGAAATGTATGGACACAAACCATTTTCGCCGCAACGTTGAGAGACTTTGTCCTATTTGGATAGGCATCTACGACCCTATGCGGAACCCGAAAATATTATGGCTTCTTTGTCGCAGAAAAGGACACTTACCTAAGTTTCCATAAACAGTGATTTGAATGCAAATTCATCAAATAGATTAAAGTTCATTTAATCATCAAATGCACATTCAAAAATTGTGAACATTCTATCACTTTTTCGAGAATACTGGCGAAGTAATTTCTGTAGGTGTATTTCGAAATAAAACATAGTGAATGTCTGAAATCTGTTAACGCACAAGCAGTTTAAGAAAATTTTCGAACTGGTTACGGTAGATTGCATTGCGAAAAAATAGGTCAACCATGCAAAGAGGTGTAAGTAATCTTGAAAAAGTAATTTATTATTAAAAATGCTTAGCATTTCATTCTGCATTCTGCGGTTCCAACTAGGCCAACGTGGTTATATATTTAGATGCAATACTTTATTCTCGAACAGATATAGTAACGTTCATATCAATCGTGATCCCTAACAAAAAGTAAATCTAAAGAGAATTTGTGCGCGTAGGCTATTTCCGGGTTATGACTTTTGACAAGGTCACCACTATTCATAGATATTATTTTATCTTTTTGTTTAACGTAAGCCAATATATCTTTATTCTCAAGCAGACTTAGTTAATTCATAATTTTAATATCATTGGTTTAAAAATAACAAAAAACATATGATCTTCTATTACAAAATACTCGAGCCACTTTAAGAATTTTTATTGAGGTTAATTCGCCCAAAAAGTTTTATTTATGAATGATCTTGAAATATTCTGTGTATGTAGAGCGAGCGTTTGTATTGTCCGGCAATGACCGGACTTTGTAACATTCTTCGCATTACTTACCGGTTCTTCACCCTTTCTTAAGACCATCAAGTTCGTCTCGCAAATACGTCTGTGGATATTTATCTACCATTCCTATACACCTTTCTCTCAACTAAAACCCATTGATGAAAAACTACCGGAATCTTTGTTTAATCACCGTTTACTGAATGTTTACTGTACATTTTAATTAAATGACCAATAATGCCTTACTTGAACATAAAACAAAGGATCATAAAAAATAGTAATGAAAGGAATTAATGATAATAATGAAATTCGAAATCGTTAATTTTATTAGAATAACTTGTTAAAGTGTAGAAAGAAGGCATATGGTATTTGTCCAAACGAATAAAACAAAGTGACTCTGTTGGAAATTGATGGATTATTCGATTATCGATTAAAGTTAAGTATTGAAAGCATTCATATTTGAGTTGTAATAAAAAATCATCTTGGAAGTTTATTTGCGTTCACAATGTTCCTAAATACATAATCTTAATCTTTCTTTTTTCTACTATGACTGTCCTATTTGTATCGAGTAAATTTATTTTACTATACTTTCTGTTGAGCAGTAGTTTGAACTTTAGCCAAACTCATATTTTGCATTTTAACAATTCAGATATTATTTTTTAAACATTATTATGTTAATAGGAGGTTAAAAAACGAAAGCCTATTTATAAAAAAAACCAAATATTTTTAGTTTAAATTCCGCATTACTACGTAGCGTGCCAATCATTTATTTCGCTTAAATAAAATCAAATTATTATACTACACGACATTTATGAACCGTAAAAGGGGACGGGTATTAGAAGACTAACATTTTTTACTGTATTATTGCATTTTACCACCTATTCAGGTAGCAATTTTTTTGCAAAATCAAGCATATTATATGACCTTCGCAAGCAAGTGTCCCTTATTACGAGAGGATGGTCACGGAGGAATATTTTCCGGTCTGAAGTGAGGCAATCTCAGATATTAAGTAGATGTTTTGTAAAACATCAACAAATTATGACGTTTCTTAATTGACGTTATAAACAACCTTCTATGGGAACATTATGCTAACATTTAATTAAAACAAAAACAGTTTATTACAAATGCAAAAACCGAGGCAAAAACAGCATACAGGAGAATTTCAATGAAATTTGGGGAAGATTCGAGAAGATCCCGGGAAAACATTGTGAGAAAGCAATCTTCCGTCTCAAATGGTGAATAACCCCTCGTAATATTCAAAATGAAAAAAGAACTTCTAAAAAGTTGTTTACAAATTATAATATTGCGTAATATTATGGTGTGCTATACAGAACTCCAGACAAAAAACATTTGGTCTTGGTGGACTTTTCGTACGAAAAAGGTATAATTAATTGAGAGAACTTCCATAGCAGTAGTTTGATGACATTTAAAAGTTATTAAGAGACTTAAAGAGACCTATTGTGGTGTCTTTAAAAACTCAATACGAACGAATTTGGTACCTCACCCTTATAAACGTAAGATATTTTGAGTTCCGGATAGCACTACAATATTTCCTCTTTACGATCCTTAATTCCATCAACTATTCGTTTTTTATATCCAAAATGTCTAATAGGGCCATGTAATCGGTTTCTGGATAGTACCAAAATAGTTTTGTCAATTGTGAAATCGCTGAAACATTATGATGTGAATTATTACCAATTTTAGCATAACGCTTTGGTGTGGAATTACTAGAGTGTAACATAATCTACTAAAATTATAGAGCGCACGAAAATATACCGGAAATTAACGCCGTCGATTACTATGTAGGTAAATGGTACCTAGCAAAGCGACTGCAGTTATCTTACGAAATCATATGCAAATAGCAGTATGTATCAAAATAAAACGTGAGAAACAATTGTTTCATTTATTTAACATAACAAAACTATTAGATACTTGCCTTTTTGTTTCTGAAACTTTGAAAACTATAGTAAAACGTACAACAAAACAACTAGAGCCAAAAACTGACTGACTCGTATAAGGTACAATAATAAAAGCGTTGCTTGAGAAGGATTCCTACACGCTAAGTTTGATAGGTTTTATTCACTTCCATGCCCCCCCTGAAGTAGAAGTTTGTAGCGAATGAAATAATCACTCTTCAGTTTATCCTCAGAATCAGGAATAAGTCGAAAAAATATACCTACCTTTTTGACCAGGATTTACGATAGTAGATGAAATGAAAATAAATAACTAATTAGTTAAATTAAAAAAAGATTTAAAGTAACTAAAAGCAAAAAATATGATGAGCGTCCGACGATAACGATAAAATCAACAATGAGAGATAAAGCATATAATCGATGGGTGACTTAAGCGTGAGATGACTTCTTACACCATTTCCTAACCATAGAGGAAACATGGCTAAATCACAATACACTGAAGACTAATGAATGGTCAAAACCGTCGCTCCTGGAGAATCGAAACCGAAGAAAGCGAAGGTGTGTTTGTCACCCAACAAATAAGGACCACACATTTTTTGGATGTCCAACGACAAAATTCAATCAATTCCTGATTTGGCAGCATTCGGCTTAGTGTTAACGGATTTGGACTCACTGATGAGGCCATATCGCTGAAACAGGGGCATATTAAAAGCTTTCAGTTAAGACATCTCTTGAAGTAAATGTAAGGAACTAAAAGGAGTTTTTCAAAAAAATTGTACTTACATGCTAATTATTATCAATCACCACCCCTCGTGCGGAATCAAATTTATTTTTTAGATAATCATAAATATTTCTTTCTTTACTCGTAGATAAAATTTTTTTTTTTACTATTTGCAATCTGTAAAAATCATTACAATAAGCAAATCTGATGTAGATAAATTTGAAATATGTGTGTAAGTTGTTGGATAACTGTAACGTTCATAATTTAAATTTTGCTTTTTTTGACAGTTGCTAGTTTTTTCTGACTAGGATTGCACCAAGTGTTACATAATGTTGTTATTCAATTCTTATTTCTTCTTTTGTAAAGTTTCCACAACATTATAAGCAGAGCGAGGCGATCTGGGAACGTAAACTCTACATAAGTGTAATTGAATCTCTATTTATAATTGAATGAATAAATTGCAATCGTTTAATTATAATTAACTAGGAGATCATAAAATTTCTTTGTGGCAATCTGTGGTGTAGTGGACGTATCTACTAATATACCGCTAACGTACGCTTCCGCGGTCTCGGGTTCGAATCTCGATCGGGTGGTGTAAACTTCTTCCGGACATGGGATGTTTGTAAGAAGTGTGATTCCTTCGATTCCCCTTCGAAAGATCGGCTGTTTGAAATTGAATTTGACAGCATTGTCTTTATTTTACAGATAACTTTCAAGTACTGGAATTGTCAATGAGATACATAATTTTAACCAACCCGGAACGTCGTTTTCACTGTACCAACAAAACGAGTGGAATTACTCCTTCCAGAATTGGTTCGAGTGCATGCAAAAGTGCATTGATCTTCGTGGAGGATACTTCGAAAAACAATAAAGTCTTTAAAAGCTATGTACTGTTTTATTCTAGCTCTATATGCAATAATTAAATGACAACCCTCGTACAGACTGTCTCAAGCGTCTCCAAAATGAAGACTGGCAAGTAAAATTGGATCATTTCTTACAGTTAATCACACTGCCAAAGTCAGGAAATGACGATATTGCCTAAAATATGTATGAATCACGACAGTTCACATGTTCATTCTAAGAAACTTTATGTGCCGTTTAGATCTCGCATAGAATAGCTACAAATAACGTTTTATGTTATGTTTTGATCCTTTCTACCAAGTTTGCCGCATTTCCCTTAATGTAAGTAAATTACAAGCGACCGACCTTTGACAAAGTTGCAATAAGAAAATACTGAGAACGCTTTCCATTTGCAAATTTAGCAACGGTATATTCTGACAAATACTAGAAAAGCATTAGAAGAGAACCATTTTCGAAAAATAACAAAGAAGCAGTTGTAGCTCAATTCATTTGAAAAGATTGAAGAAATTAAGATCTCTGTAATCACAAAATGCAGATGCTTGTGTATGCATAAGGAAGTAGGTAATAGATAATAAAGTTGGTGTTTGTAAATTAAAACATTGACAGGAGTAATTTATCGTGGGGTTTTTGCCCCGGAAACATTTTGGTAATTATAATGTTGGAAAAAAAAACTTTCGCGAAAGTGTACGAAGTTTGAGAAATTACCAATAACCAAAATGATTTAGAACTTCCCATTCAATTACAAAGGAATTAATATGTTAAAATCCATGTTCTCAAAAACATTATAGGAAGATACATCTGCTTTATGAGCTGTGTCTCGTTTTTACGGCGCTTACATTGTCGCTATTTGCAAAGGGTAGATGTTGCGGAAATACTACCGGATGTAAACTTTCATTGGCCGGAAACTGTCGGCAATGCAACATAAATAGATGCGTGAAATGAGTAACATGTTAAGTTATAAAAATTGTTGAAAAATTATACAGTTCTTGACACCTAACTAGTAAACTCAGGAAACGAAGCCAAAAACAGGAACGCCGTGATAAATAAACGTCAAAAGAGAAGCAAAAAATATAAGTTGAATTGATATGTCCAAATTTTGCGAGAAGAGAATTTTAAAATACGTTTACTCACGTAATCGCCACCACCGTAAAAGATTATATTCTTTAGTTCGGACTTACCTAAAACAAAGAAAATAAAATTACTTAAACAATCACATTCTGCTTATTAATCAAGTAATTTTAATACACATTTGACATTGGACATTGTACGATGTACGTACACTGTCATATGTGATTCATTTATAAACGCGTTTCTAAGAACAAATTATCCAATCAACCTGTCCTCAAAATTAACTTTCCATATTTTCCCTTTGGAAAGAAAATTTGTTCTGTCCTAATAGAACTAAAGACCACAAGCTACACCAACTGATGCCAGTTAATTTTATCGGGGCACCAAGTAATTGATACAACATAATAGTGCGGTATTGGGAGCGAGAATTCTCCGGAATTACAGAGGATTAAAACCAATAATCCGGCGCGAACAACATTGCATGTGCAACCAATCGCATTGCATACTACCTACCCTTTGGTGCAGTCACTGTCGTTTAAACACTAAATTACGCTTTAAATTTACCTGTTTTATACATATAAATCTTTTAAATGAATTATAAAAAATAATTAACACAACCTTTAATTTTTATAAACAATGAAATGAAAGATGCAATTGTCCGATAAAATTGTAACGTAACCCACAGATTTCTCTTTATGGAGATGGACTGACAAAATTGAAGTGTGCAAAGTTACTAAAATATATACATACAAACAAAAAAAACGTATGAAAGGAGGACGAATATAATTTTAAAATGAAGTTGGCGAACTTTCAAAGTTTAAATAATCTTTTTTTATCACGATTGATGATTTTATTCACACGGATTCGATTTTTTACAAGTTTATTGAATCTATTTTCAATTCTGAATACCACTATATAGTATGTTCTTATACTTAACTATTAAAAGATTAGGCAATTAATAAACGAAATAGGTTAATCAGATTCATATTATAGGACTATTAAATTAATTGTAATAATTAAAAAAACAAATAATTTTATAATTTAAAATGGAATCCAACGCGTTTCGACAGTATGTCATTATCAAGCATAATATATTGATAATTAAATTTTTGAGAACGTTATTTATGTAATGTAAAGAAGTTCTTTTGGATATTACCAAAGCTTCAATGTATGTTTTTACATACTTCACATCTATGTATACCTGCACTAAGAAAGACTTACATTTTAAAGTGTGCTACACGACTACGTGCATCTACCACGAAACGAAACGAAACGTCGTACCAACCCGTTTTCCTGCAGGCCGTGAGAGTTTGGTTGATGTCTTGAGACCAGGTAAAAGAACTGCATATGGGGGTTGAACCTCAACATCTCTTTCGGTATTATGAAGACACCGCTTTCCTGGAGCGGATCGTCATAGGTGATGAGAGCTGGTGCTATCACTACGAGCCAGAGGCAAAGCGGGACAACATGCAGTGGAAGCATGCGTCCTGATTTCCCCCAAAAAAGTTCAAAGCCGTGGCGTCAGAAGGTAATGTGTTGCTCACCGTATTTTTCGACGTCCAAGGTCCACTTCTTGTCGAATTCCTCAAGGACAAAAGAACCATTAACTCCGATATGTACTGTGAGACACTCCGAAGACTACTCTATGAAGAACAAAAGACCGGGGCTGCTCACGGGGAGGGGTTGTTCTGTTCGATGATATCGCGCGTCCACACGTCACGCCTGCAGGGTCACACACTCGGAACTGGCCAAGTTGATGTAGGAGCAGCTGGACCATTCACCATACAGTCCGGAAAAAACATCTGAAAGGGTAGTGCTTCAACTCGGACGACGAACTCAAGGGCGCTGTGAAGGACCGGGTCTCGTCATGACCACAGGAATTCTGAGAACACGGAATCCTTTGGCTCGTTAATCAAAGGGATCGTTGTGCTCTGGCGTATGGTATATACTTTGAATAACGTCTTCATTTATACCCACAGTGTGGTTTCGTACCTTTTCATTTGAACACAGCCCCTTGCCCCTTGTATGACGACGTTTTTGTTACTAAGTGCTTTTTTGGGGTTTTTGATACACAAATTGAATTTTACGGTTACGTTTCTTAAAAATGTTGATATTAGAAAACTTGAACTCTATAAAGTTTGAAAATGATTACCTGCTGTACTACTTGAGGAACCTCGAACAATTTATTTCGAACAATTAATTATTCATACCACATGTTATGAGTGACATACATCCCACAGATAATAAGTTAGTTTATCATTATCAATATTTTTAATGTGATTGTTTTTCGTTTTAATACTGTCAATAATAAATGATATTATCTCGTGCAAGTACGACACATTCTCCTTTTAGTTTGAGTTTAGTTTAATGAACCATGGAGAACGTGATCGAAGGGTCCTCTTATACCTATACACATATTTATGACTCTTTTGCATACCATGCTATTTCGCCTATTTCAACAGGTTTCGCGGACAGTATACAGCCTTTCGTGAATCTTTATGTATAATCTTACATTTAGGAACAAATTTTAATTCGTTTGTGTGTGGGCGTAATGTTACTGCATTTAAATACGAGTCGGTACCTAGGTATCTTAGAAATATTGTCTGTTGCCTCAAGTATCTCTTTCAAATACTTCACATGATAAATTCTTAATTAGTCCAAAACTACATAATATTATTGATTTTACATGAATCTGGATATTTATAATAAATGAATACATGAATTTGTAATAGTCTAAATACATTTACATATAAAACAGATTTAATATACCTTATTTAAGAGTTTCGAAGGTAATTAGGCCTTTCTCAAAACATTTAATTCGCAATATAAAATAATGAAAGTGAAAAGATCCTCTTGAAAGCAATCTGAAGCATCAATCGTGGGAGGAACCATTGAGCGTATCAACGTCCTATTCACATAGAACTTAAAGGTTAAGTTTAATTCCAATGAAAGCAAAATGTATTTTATTGTACCTTTAATAAACGTTATGTATAGGAAGGTGAATCAAGTAAGAAATAAAAAAATGTTATTTAACACTTAATCGAATCTTTTTGTAAATACTCAACGACATATACGAAATTGTAACGAAAAATGTTTCGACTTATAGTTCACTTTTTACATCAATGTTGAATTTGTTGTTTGAAACTGTCATCTATCAAGGTGGCTTTGTATTGTGGAGTTGCAAAACATTTTCCGTACGCACATGACTTACATAAAAAATTCACCATTATTAGATACTACAAAGTTGAATTGATTTTGCCTACTAAACATACATATGAACGTTACTATGCCACTATGCGTAGAATCACTCATTAATCATTGTTTAGACGGGTTACACCGCGTGAAGACATAGAAGTTTGAGCTACTACTATGATTTATTTAGTGTAATAATCATGAGTGACTAGTATTATAATGAATTGTAGGACTATGAACACGTAAACATTCAAAAGTTTATTTTAAAAATTACTGCAAATTGGGTCTCTGGTGTTCAGAAATTCAATCAACTCATACAAACAAAAAATAATCCTATTCCATTATATAATTTTTTTGTTCCGAGAAGAAACGACCAAATACATAAATACATCCATCATTAAAGGGTAATCAACCCGTTCAAATGATGCGCACTATACAAAAAGACAAAAACTGACCTTGGAAATTTATGTAGATTCGACATTCAGTTATAAATTTTGTTGTCCTTGAACTGAACACAAAACTCCTGGGCATTGGCTTGAACAGCTAGCAAGCACGCTATTATTAAATATATAAAAGAATAAGTCTAGGTGACTGCGTACGGTAGCGTTAAGCAACACACTAATTAAGTTAATTAAATTGTACACATTTTTAAAGAGGTCGAACCCCTACGAAATAGTATTACAGCGTAAAATAAGTGAATGAAATTGATGTGTATGAAAGTGTGTCAAAAAAAAACTATGATCTTCTTCAATAACTGCGCGCACTCTTCGTTTACAAAATGTAATAACACTAATAACAATAATAGGAAGATGCAAAGTGATATGACCTGATGATCAAATAAATTTCAGCATACTGCGCCTACCGTAAATAACATTCAAAAAAGTAAAAATGAAACATTTTTATTATTAAGATGTAGTGCCATCAACAGTTATGATACGGAGAGGAGAAAAAATCTATTTTTCGCAAGTTTAGGAGGTAACTGTACCATTATTGCACATTTATGAATGAATTCTATTTATGAATGACCGCGCTAAGGTGTGTTGAGTTTATTATTCAAGCATCACATATGTTAAATATTAGCAATGCAAATTGCACCTATTTGAATGGGTGCGGACCGAATTGTTTCAGTGGCGCTTCACAGTGCAATGTACAGAAGCTCTAATATAAATTACAATAAAACTGAGTTATGAAAAATATAATTATCACAATTTCTTCCGGTCAAAATATTTCACATTTTTACATCTCTTTCGTATTACTTACCTACAAATTTATATCACCTCAACAGCAGATTACTTTGCTGTAAGAAAAAATTGTTGACAAGAATATTAAGTAAGTAATTGAAAGCAACCATAACTATTTTGCTTTGGTGGATATTCATTAATGTTCGTTTTATCTTGATTCTTTTTAATAAACTTATAAGTACTACATAAATGCAAATCAATTTCTATTACGGTGTAAGTGTAATGCTGTGTGAACATTTTGTTCTCTATTTTTTTGGGTTAAATTATTACATAATTTTCAATTAATTATAGTATGATACAACAAAGGAAACAAATAATTAATAAATATTTTTATAAAATATTCATAATTCTTAGAAATATAATTATTTTTCCAAAGTAACGATGTCGATTTTAAAACTTAATTAACCGATGTAGGTTGTACTGAGACGGCATCGAATTAATTGTTACTTGTTTGAAGGGTTTAAATTATATGCCATAAAATTCATATTTTTTTATTAAATATAAGACGACGTTTCGCTACTCTTGGGGTAGCTTTATCGAGTCTAAAAAGGAGGAAGACATTTCAATCATATTCAAAAATTAATTATGTTAATATTGAAATGTCTTCCTCCTTTTTAGACTCGATAAAGCTACCCCAAGAGTAGCGAAACGTCGTCTTATATTTAATAAAAAAATATGAATTTTATGGCATACAGGGTGTCTCACGGTGACCGTCGGTTAGAAGTATATCAAGAACTGTAAAAGCTAGAAATTTGAAATTTTGCACATGCGACATGGAGTGTTTAATCTAATAAATAAAAATATTTTCCAAATGGCAGCACTTCCGGAAATACCGGAAGTGAGCATCAACTTCTTTATTTTAAATACAAACCAGGCAATTTTTTTTCACATTCTGATGTGTCATAAAATGTTTAGTAAGTATGCTTAAAATAATCGGCGTATCAATTTTGATTGTTGAGAAAAAAAATTTTTTTCACTGAAAAATGTCAAAATCTTGTTTAGGAAATAAAATTGAAAGTCGAAAGTGGTAAAAGTTAGGGAAATGGGATTTTAGGTTCTGAATGTCAAAAGATTGAGACACAATTGTCTGTCATGGATTATAAAAAATTGCCCGCGGTTACGTATCTATTTGACGTTATTTTCAGACTTAAGAAAAACTTTAAAAAGTCTTTTTTAATGGAATGCCTATTTAATTATCGGCCTATTCGATGCAGAAATAAATTTCCTTTAAATTGATATACCATGTTCCTATACCTAAAATCAATGATTACAGAGTTATTTACATTTTTCTAATTAAATTTATAATTACATATGTACTTTACAAAACATGGTTGGCTTTGAAAATTTTCAAAAAATTTTTATTCAATTGTTTCTTATGATGACAGTTGTCAGTTAGCTATCAGTTTGAAAGTTTACGCTACATTTACGTTTGTTATCAGTGTTATCTGTTTGAATTTTGATTTATGCGCTTAATGTTTGTTTTTAATTGGGAAATATGGAATACACAAACGCTGATATTCTAAATTTGTTTTACATTCATGGCGAGTCTGCTCGTATTACTTTTCGGACCTGCAGAACCTTTAACTATTGAATAAAGAATCACTCAACACTTTAACGAAAGATATCCGCATTTACCTACAATGGCAGAACGAATAATAAGGATGATTGAAAAGAATTTTCTAAATTTGGGCGAAGTAAATGCGCCACGAAATTTGGCAAAGCCAATTGTCCCCAATGACGCTGCAGAAACCAATGTATTGGGATATTTTAATGTTTTCCCTGAAAGTTCTGTTCGTTCGGCGGAAAGAGACCTTGGATAGTCAAGAAGTTGCATAGATAGAATTTTAAATAATCATAAAAGCATATGAAACATTTGAATAAAAATTTTTTGAAAATTTTCAAAGCCAACCATGTTTTGTAAAGTATGTAATTAAAAATTTAATTAGAAAAATGCAAATAAATCTGTAATCATTGATTTTAGGTATAGGAACATGGTATATCAATTTAAAGGAAATTTATTTCTGCATCGAATGGGCCGATAATTAAATAGGCATTCCATTTAAAAAAAGAGACTTTTTAAAGTTTTTCTTAAGTCTGGAAGTAACGTCAAATAGATACTTAACCGCGGGCAATTTTTTATAATCCATGACAGACAATTGTGTCTCAATCTTTTGACATTGAGAACCTAAAATCCCATTTCCCTAACTTTTACCACTTTCGACTTTCAATTTTATTTCCTAAACAAGATTTTGACATTTTTCAGTGAAAAAAATTTTTTTTCTCAACAATCAAAATTGATACGCCGATTATTTTAAGCATACTTACTAAACATTTTATGACACTTCGGAATGTGAAAAAAAATTGCCTGGTTTGCATTTAAAATAAAGAAGTTGATGCTCACTTCCGGTATTTCCGGAAGTGCTGCCATTTGGAAAATATTTTTATTTAATAGATTAAATACCCCATGTCGCATGTGCAAAATTTCAAATTTTTAGCTTTTACAGTTCTTGATATACTTCTAACCGACGGTCACCGTGAGACACCCTGTATAATTTAAACCCTTCAAACAAGTAACTATTAATTAACCGATTTGATTTACGCCTATTCCATGCGGTCCCGATCATATGCACCCTTAATAATTAAAGCACGTGCGCATCAATGTGCTTGGTGCATTCAATGATTTCGGTGCCATTCTTGATTAATCTCTTTTTACAGTAAGCCCGACTAGAACATTTTGCATACAAGTTCGATAAATCGGAACATTAATCATCTCCGAGTGACTTCCATCATAAGCAGTTCTCCAATCAAACACCTTTTAGCAGCTTACAACGGGATTACATTTATTAGTAGATGTATAAAGCGCTTCTTTTATTACTCGCCTTTTAGCGCATTCTCCAAGACGAAGGATAATGATGGTTCTTCCACTAGGGAACGTGGTACATAAATGGACCATCTTTGATCTTGAGAATCTTTTTCTTCTTTGATAACAGGCGTACAGTTGGGGTAACAAAAAATGGGATACTATGGTTTTACAAGTTCAATGGGCAGATCTACTTTAAGTAGTACCTGACCTTCGTACATAACAATATAACCTATGGCGTTGGGATTAAACGATAATACAATTAAGTAGTCAGGTACATACTGCTTAAAGTAGATATGCCCATTGAGTTTTTTTGTTGCCCCAACTGTACATTGCATGTCTTCATCATCTTAGGTGTTTATTTGGACTGCGATTTAACCTTTGATCAGCATATAAACAATATTTCTAAATCTTATATTTTTACACTAGGTTTCATTTTACGTAACTGCAATCGTTTTCAGACATTACGTCAACTAAAGTGTTTTCGTTTTTCATTAGTTCGTTCTAAACTTGAATATTGTGCTGTTGTTTGGAATCCTATTCACAAATACCAAAAAGAACAGCTCGAAACGGTGCAAAGGAAATCTTTGAAATTCTTAGTATTCAAATTACATCATCATTAGACACCAAGAGATTTTGATCACAAATGGCTGTTTCACAGTTTCATTTTCATTCTTTACAGGCGTCAAATGGCTTTAATTTTTCTTTATAAAATATTGCACAATTCAATTGATTGTTCTGACCTACTGTCTCTCATTTACTTTCACGTTTCGCCCTATCTTCCGAGAAATTGCAAAACTATTTTTCTTACAACTTTAATATGTTATACAAATCCCTGTTGTTAAGTGCTATAAGGATCTTTCGTAACTTGTACAGTTCCGTAGATATCAACAACTGTTTACTCAATGATATTATTCAATTAACTTCAACTGCTTTTTTAGTAAGTGTACACATCAATGCGTTAATGTTTCTTTATATCTTATATGTAATAAATTATCCTGTGTATGGATGTTAGAATATAATATAATCTAAGATATGGATGTATTCTGTAGGACAATAAATTATTATTATTGTTATCTTTTTTATGGTTTCATTGTGATCTTTTTACCGTTTTCCCAAATATTCTTTTCTCAGGCTTTTCATTTCTTCCCTTTCTAGCATCTATTAGGTTTGGTTGTTCAGCCCCTGTACTCACACTACATTTGTATGTTCTTCTTTTTATTTCGTGATTCTGGTAGGTATCTTTTTCCGGTTTTCACCTTTCCTTTCTAATAATTTCGTCCTATACGATAGTAAACATTAGGGGACTTTGCCTGCCTTTTGATGGATTTTACGGTCTGTCCATTCACCTTTCTTCATATGTATTCTTCGCTTTGCGGATATTAATTATATTATTAATTCTTTTAGAGAGTGCTTTTGTTGTTTTTTTAAGGTGGAATACAATAGTGATACGCATCGATAGTTATTCGGAATCTTTCTGTGCTGTCGTTTTTTTTAAATATCGGTATAAGTACTAAAACACACGGAGCGGTTTCTGCCGAGTCGGCAGCCGACTCGGCTGCCGAAGCGGTGCATCCTTTATGGCAGTTCTATTGAATGAAACAGACGGTGCGTCAACGCGCGGTTCGTGATGGCGGTGGCAGCGCGTACCCTGCTGGCCATCATGCACCGCGCGCGGGTTTACGACTGTAGTCGGAACATCAGCACATGTTTGCTTATGGGACTAAACACACGTAAGCGGTGTTGTGGCGGTTTTTGTTATTAAATAGTGACCTCGGCGTTGTCAGACCAGTATGGAAACTTTGGACGTTGAGAAATTAATCAATGAGATTCATATTCGATCAGCGATTTGGGATATGCGTTCAGAGGATTATTCCAACAAAATAAAAAAGAAACGTTCTTGGGAAGAGGTAACCAACGCCTTTGTTGATGAGGGTGCTGCAGTGGAGGAGAAAAGACAAATGGGTAATTACATGAAAACTAAACCACTCAGACACAACTAGACAACTGCGAAAGATGTCTCGATAAAAACGTGTCGGTCGTAAGCTGCGGTGACGCCTCGTGTGTTTTGAGCCGCTTCTCTGCCGAGTCGGCGCCGACTCGGCAGAAACCGCTCCGTGTGTTTTAGTACTAAAACTGCCGTTCACCAAGCTTCTGAGATTTGCTCAATAGCTGTCTTAGTTCCTCGATTAACATGTCACCTCTGTACTTCAGTCGCTATTGTATAATTGTACTTATCTGGTGATTTTCACTTTTTTCATTTTTTACAAGTTGTTTCTATGTCGTCTATGTTTAATTTTAGTCTTTTGTAAATTATTATGTTGAGGATGTTTTGAGTGTAGATAATATTTTCAATTTTATTTTTGGTATGGCAACGTCAATTCCTGATGTCATTCTTGGTTATGACGTAACTGCGCTATTTAACTAAGCAAACTGTACAGTGATTGAAAAAGTTGCATTGCACTATTACAAGTTACAAAATGCTGAAATTTAATAAAATTGCCCAAATAAAAATATGTATTCTTCAGAAATTTTGCGTAACTCTTCCACGAGGAACGCCCATAAATTTGTTAGCGATAATGATAATTTTATGTCTAGAAACCCTAGTTGCCGGTTTATTTTTCCTGAGAGGCTTGCATAAAATTCTGCTTTTAAACCGGTATTAAAAGGTTCTACCGAGACTGAGACTACGGAAACTGCTCAAGAGCCAACAGAAAAAACAACTGAGAAAGCAACATACCAAAGTGTTTTACTGTGGTGCCAAAACTACGGAAACGACCGTGCAAAGTACGGAGAAGTTAACTCAAAAACCACTGAAACAACTCAAGAACTTGAATCCAACAAGGTGAAGTAAGTAAGCGTTTCACTAGAAAAGTCATAGTTAATTAATACAATTAAGTAAAGAGAAAATTTCGCTTATTTATTACTCACATCTCACAATTTCAGGTAAGTATCTTTTCAATATTGCAATTCTTCTTGAAATAGAACAAATTCCCTTTGTTCTTGAAAGATTCCTTTGTGGGCAATCAAGTAGGTAGGTATCACTTGTCAACTTAATGTAATTACTACATTTTAGGCTACACTCAATTTGATAAAGATGCACAGAATGAACTTGTAGTAAGTATCAACATCAACCACAGTGTGAGGTACGGCTTTTGTGTGTCGTATTTACTCGAGAACGTTCTAGTAAACGTGCGTTTGTTTCCATTCATTAGAAAAAAACTTCAAAAAATACCTTAGCGAATCAATCGAATTTCTAAATGAGTGGCGATAAGTGAATTGTAAAATTTATTTCGAGGGGTTTGTACAACCTGGCTATATTTCGAAAAATTTCAAAACTATAATTCCAACTGAAGGGGAATCACAGGTAAGTTGCACTGCCTTAGACGTGAGCAACCAAGGATAATGATGGTAGTATCACATTCCTCAAGCCTTGACTTTACTCTCCATTTCATTACGAAGTATGACAAATGGTTAGTAATGTGCAGAAACAACGAAGACATAAAAAGGTTAAAATAATACCAAATTATTTATTAATTTAAATATCTCGTCACTACTCATAAATTTATGATCAACAGCAGAAGATGGCGCAGATATGCTTTAATGCAGTGATTCCTAAAGTTTGCGCCGCGGCTCCCCAGGGAGCCGCGCTGCCGTCATTAAAAAGGAAAGTTTTCCAATTTTTCAAGCAAGTCAAAAATTTAGAAAAAAATCTGATGTATTAAGGGCGCCGCGGAAAAATCCGATTATTTAGGGAGCCGCAAACCGAAAAAGATTGGGAACCTCTGCTTTAATGTTTTATTAAACCTAATACATAAATAAGGTTAAGTCGTTACTTGAAAAACTATATCTCTTCATTCCCTATATTACAGTTTTGGGTACTTACGGGAGTATTCAAAATTGCGGGAGAAACATACTGTCCTAACCTCTCTTCTGCGGCCTTGGCGGATGTGGCAATACAGGAATTTTAAACTGAATTAAATTAAAATTATAAATAATTCAACACGAAGTCATAGATTTAAGTTTATCACTTATGCATCATTAATATCCAATTAGAATCAATCTTCTCTTAGGTATACAAGTTGCTAAGTTGAGAGACTTGCTTGCAGTTTTATGGACGCTGTGGATGCATTTGTCGAAGTCTCCAATCTCGACACCTTAGATAGCATAAGTGCAGTGATTTCATGAGCACTTGTTAATTTAAGAAAAATCGTTATGCCCTTAATCTATATAAACAAGGGTTATGCATTTTGTATAGTCACCAAGCTATGAGAATAGAGGGAAAACTTTATCGCTGAACTTTTCTCTAGGTATATGGGATTAATAGATGTTATACGTACAATGTAAAATGCAAAAGATTTCCTTCCGTAAAGTAAATACTAATGAGGTAGGATTTACAGTATAAAACATGAGGTGAATGCGCAATTATTTATGAGTCTGGCTATGGAATATGACAAAATTTAAGATATTTAAACCACCTAAATTTGACACCGAGTAGTGTAAGGAATTCTGGAATTGACTTTCAAAATATGTATAATAGGTAAGTGAACATACATAAATAAGCATAAAATAAAATCTGCTGTCAGCAGATATCAATTCTGACATTCACCACATTCGAACTTCGGCAAAATCAATACCATAATAGTTACAAGTTCATGATTACTTTTCCCCCTACATCTAATCCAAATTTGGAAAGAACATAATTTTGTTAAACACATGCAATTGTGTATCGATGTGAAAAATGTGCAACACAATTGTCCTACAAGTTCTATACTCGAAAAGATATAACGTTGAAATTTATTTTCAGTCGATTTATTTATTACAGTTGCCACTCTTGTTCATCCCACGTATAAATAGATATCACCACATTTCCCGTACCTATGGCCTACTTTCCTATGTAATAAAACAATAACTCTCAAGAGATAATTTTATGGAGGCGCTTGTTTGTTTCATTTGTTGCTCCTCCCTTTAAAAGCGTCACTTACTCATGACGTAATAACTTTTAAATATTTTATCATAGAATAATGTAAAATTGGTATAGAATGAATAACTAAAATAAAACCATTCTAGGATTTATTTATTACGGTCCTGGACTAGACGCGTCGGATCGTAAGGACAACTCTAGACGGGGCAGGAGCCACTCGATGCCACGGTTACATTGGATTGCACTTTTCTTCAACCTCTTTTAGCACTCTGTCTCGACCACCCCGCGAAAAATCTTCACAAAAAGTAGATTGTGTACATTACTTTGTCTTATCTAGCTGGAAATTTAAAACTCTCTTTTTGTGCTAATGTAGAAGTTCGATAATATAAATTAGAGACCATTAGAGCAAACCTATAATTTTTATAGAGACGGCATATTTATTGCTCGCCACAACTTGATCAACTGGTTTTAAACTTTTTAAACAATTTAAAACGTTTCCTACATAACCTAAATTATTAGTATAAATTACACAATTTGTTGAAACAATCTAACGGGCATTACGGTAATTAAAAAGAGGTGCAAATCAATAAGTGAACATATTAAATGTAAAAGTGCCAAATAAAAATGTTGGGGAACGAAACTTTTGAAAATTTAAACTGCGTCAGGCCAGATCTTAAGGTATAGTTGATACTCTAGCTAGGTCTAGAATAACATTTTTCAAAGTGTTGTCTGAGATAAGAATATATTGTCAATGACCCCCTGCTACTGTACGTGGGGTCTGGACACAACGGCCACACAGAATTTTGTATGCCCATATCGGCCACACTGGACACATCGGCCAAACGTGATGAGTGGACACAACGGCCACCTTGGACGTTACGGCCACAGCTCTAGCTGGACACGATGGCCACCTTGGACACTACGGCCACATATCAGATACGTAGATTGACACTAAAGCGCGTAGGTTATTTGCAGATTTAGTATTTTTTTTCAATTGATACAAAACATAATGCTAAACTTAAACGTAGATTGACACTTAAGCGCCTAGGTTATTTGCAGATTTAGTATTTTTTTTTCTTATAAATAGAAAACTCCTATTATTTGTGAAATATTTATCGCAAACATTACCTTACAATTCTGTGTGGCCGTAGTGTCCAGTGGCCGTTGTGTCCAAGGTGGCCGTTGTGTCCAGCTAGAGCTGTGGCCGTTACGTCCAAGGTGGCCGTTGTGTCCACACATCACGTTTGGCCGATGTGTCCAGTGTGGCCGATATGGGCATACTAAATTCTGTGTGGCCGTTGTCTCCAGTGGCCGTTGTGTCCTAGACCCCTGTACGTCAAGTCTCGGTTCTTTTGCCAAAATTGTCGATAATATTCTGACGTAACGGTTCAATTCCTTGAATGCAGTCAATAATGTTTTCCTTTATAGGCCATCAATTATTTGTGTGGATCGTTCGCATCATAGAGCATAGATCTTTCCTTTCAAATACATAGATCGTTTCCTTTGCTGCATTACATGTTGCACCGCCCTGTTGAAACCACATACTATGCACATCAATATGCTCCAATTCATTCCATAAAAAGTTATTAATCATCGTTCGATGTCGAACACTATTCACAGCAATAGCATTTCCATTGTCATCTTCAAAAATGTGTATGGACCAATCACTCCACCAGGATTTCACCCCAGATTCTGAAATTTTGTTTGTTAACAAACAACAAAGCCATCAAATTCAAAATGTGTTTCATCGCTGTAGATGATATTGTTGAAAAATTCACATTTTTAAATTTTAGTTGTATGGCGCAATTACCGAACTGAGGACGTAAACCAACTTTTTTCTGAGCGTCCACTACGATGATACGTTCTGCTTTTTTCATCTTTTACTGAACCAGTTTGCCCAAATTTTTAAACAATTTTTCCAATTGTAACATTTCACAGATAATTTTCTCTTCAATATTCTTTACGAAATTTTCTTCCAACTTCTGCATAACTTTCATCAAATCTAAAATAATGTTTAATCTATAATAAACACGCGTTGTTCAATCGTATATCTCTCCATTTTTAATAACCGGAATATTTCGACTTGTTATCTGCTAAATAACATAGGACATTATAGTAAAAAAAAATATAAATGGCAACAAATTTAAAAATTAACCTCAATTTGAAACACCCGTTAGAAGTATACAGGGTGCCCAAAAATGAAGGTGCCAAACGAAAATCCCAGTTAGTAGACATTATTTTATGTCGATTTAACCCAAAATACCTTAGTCCAAAAATGCTTCTTAAGCGAGCTGGAGCTCCTTATAGATGGTGCCATGAAGTACTTTTTTTTGTATTGAAACAGGCGACCGTCATGTAGAGTACTTACTGTAAAATTGTGTTTGATATAACTTGATGTAAGGGTAATTTAGTTAAATAAATTAATAAATTAGTAATTTATTTTTCTCGAGAAGGGTGCATCCTAACGATTTGAAACAAGAGCACATTATTTTTAGAAAAGACCCTAGAGAATTCGAATTTGACACAAAAAATTTCAAAAAAATAAATGTATAAAAAATAGAATCCACATGGGACGCTAATGGC
This sequence comes from Pyrocoelia pectoralis, assembly GCA_036250285.1. Lineage (NCBI taxonomy): Eukaryota > Metazoa > Arthropoda > Insecta > Coleoptera > Lampyridae > Pyrocoelia > Pyrocoelia pectoralis. Next base: position 26,470,353 of record CM070078.1, read on the forward strand.
GGCAGCAAGGAAGTATTATTTACAGCGACCGATGTGTGATCAGAAGGTAAGTCATTGTGCAAAGTTTGGACATTTTATTTTTTTTACATTTATTTTTTTGACAATGTAAATACTTTTTTAGAAAAAAATGTTATTAAAATAAATTTTAAAAAATTTTCTTTAGTGCTGTTTTAAAAAGAAAAAACGCTCTATCGAATGGTGAGGTAAAAGTAATATGTTCTCATTTAAAAAAATTATGCGGAACAGTGTAACTCAGAAACAATTGCAGATCACAAAAATTGAAGTACATATTCCCAAGTATAGATAAAAATTACATAAACAACTTTTGTATTGAACAATTTTTCCTAAAATGAATATTAACGACAATAAATCGCCGTCTCCATACTTTTTAATAACCCTGTATGTATACTTTAAGAAACATGCGTAAGTATGAGCAATAGCAAACTTTGAAAAGATTATGGCATTTATGAAATGGAGGCGTATCGAATTAACAACGTTCACTCAATTTAAAAGGCTTCAAATTAATTTTTACTCCATTACCTTCGAAATTGAAACATTTAATCTGTTAATATAAGAAACTCGCTTGATCATTAATACGATTGGTTATAAATACCCACACCCTAAAAACGAGGTGTTATGGTTAGCAAAGTGAGAGAAATTGATTTGTAGCACTATAAAAATCCATTTATCGTGCTTCCTTAGTTTATAAGGAGGCAACGATTTAAGGCTTTAGGTTTAAAACATAAATAACATACAACCCATAGAACAAGATAATGTACATTTAGCTTGTAAGTAGCCATTGTCATTAGTGGACAACACAAAGGATATTTTGGTAACCACTTAAATAATTTTTCCGAAAATCGTCTTGAAATAGTTATTTATTTATCAAGGCCGTCAATACGGCCGCGACCGCGGCAGGCGGCTTAGGCCGTATTGACACTTGACGGGCGAGGCACATATGTATTACATTTTTCTGTCCATGGATAAAACAATTCTTTATTTCCTGCAAGTGCGTGACGTCTTTGAAGTGACGTTTGTTGACAACTAAGTCGCTTGATTCGAGATCGTTGCTAAGTTACTTTGGCGGTTGCCCTTGGCAGCGGTTGTATCAGATAACTTTACGGCCGCATTTTCGTACAATGAGGTTCCCTTGGCAGCGGCCGTATTGGATCACTTTACGGCCGCATTTTCGTATCATTTGGCATTACTTTAGCATCATATGGACAGAAAACAACATTTTCCTGCTTATTTACGCGCAGGAAAATTGAATTTTCCGGACTAGTACTGTAAAAGACTTTACTAGACGCAAAAAATAGTTTGTAACTATAGTTACCAATAAAATTGACAAACTTGATTTTTGTGGAGTTTGTAAAGAATTTTTTTAAAAATCGGCCAGAAAGTAATACTTTCCGGTTTATTTTTAGGTCAGAAAATCTCATTTTGTCGGACCGAGCCAGAAAGTTATTGTGATAGTCCGGTAAAAGGTTTTACCGGACTCATTTTTACTTTCCGGCCTAGAACGGTCAATTGTTCTGCCCGTTTAAAAAAAAATATTGTACGTAATACCAAAGAGAATATAAAGGGAAGAGGAACAACCATACGGGTAATCGCGTAGGAGGTAATGTGTGTTGCCTATGGGTCAATATCCTTATTTTATCTTTGCCCTTCTATTGTAAAAAGAGTAAAGTGAATTTTTACCTAATGAAAGAAAAAGATGTAAGACAACCATTATTGCAGCGTAAATGACACTACCTGCTCTTCAAAAGGCTTCGTTTACCAATGATGCCAAATATAGCACCTGAACTCTAAAGGTTCACTAAGCAGGTAGACGCTATATTCAAAGCTGCAGAAATCTCGTCATAAATGAATATCACAAACTGTTGAAAACCCATTTAACTGATTATCGTCATCGGTATTTTATATACGATAATAATTTCAATTAAGTGGTATCTTAATGAAATAGAAATTTAATTTTTTCTTAGTTCCCCTGCCTTAATTATCGCGTACGAGTTTGAAACATTATTTAATTGTACTTTTATTATTAAAGTTTAAAGTTGTCATTGTTAACATTTGATTATTTTTGCAAGATTACTATATCATTCTTATTTTGATCTATCGTTTTCATCGCCGAATTAGACAGCTATTTAATCAAACGAAGCACCGCGTCGTGACAAAACGTTAAATTACCAGAATGTAATTAATGTAATTAAAAATTTTGTAGTACCTACCTAATGGTAATGCCCATTGTTATCGGGATGGTTACCGCTTTGCGCGGACACTGTAGGTTAGAATTAAAACACACACGGGGGGGGGGGGGTCCTTTGTTAAATAATCAACAAAGTTACAAATCAATTAAAAAACCTATAAATAAAATAAATATATCTAGCGCTAAGAATAGGTATGCAAACATGTCAAAATCTCTCAAATATATACACAAAGAATAAACAAAGTTCGTAATTAAAGGAAAGGAAATATGTACTTACATATAAACACTGATACCGTTGTGGTTGTGTCCAACCACTACACAGGTAGCTGTGTGGTGATGAATAGGAAGGTTTACAGAAGTGCAAGCGGAAATCCGCGATACAGAAAAATTATATTCAGGTATACATGGTGATTCATGAAGAAACAAAGAAACTTCGGGAGGCGAATCTACATCTAAAAATAAGAAAAAAGTTCATATCCGGAATTGCTTCATTAGCGAGTTACAGCCGTTACAGGTAGCGAAAGAGTTTGCCCGAATGAGCTGAAAAATTGAATAAAACAGGTTCCAGACCTGTAGCTACAGTAATTTTTAAGATGGGTATCTAGCGAAATAACTTACGCAAAACTTTAGTCTCGAAAATCATGTTTCGTTTACATTTGAAGTAGATTAACTTTGTTAAATGGGTAATAAACACGTAACGTAAAGAATTTAATTCTGAAGAGAATAATGTAAAATAGAACAATAACAAACAAACTTATAAAAAACGTTTTTTTACATCGAATAAAAATAGAACTGTAAACAAAAATTTCAAATACACCAAATTTTACACCTTCATTAACGCCCAACAAATTTCGGTATAGCTTCGGGGGAGCTAAAATGCGGCCGAACTCTTTATACAGTTCACCGATAACAGTAAATTCAAAAAGATATCTGTCTGTCTCTATCATACACAAGATAACAAAATTGCGGCTCCGTAATGTCTCCGTGTAAAGAAATTTTCAAAATTGACTCTTCACCAATTCCCCATGCAAAGGATTACCGACCGCTGTGCTAGGGCGGCACCTAGGTACGTCTGACGTGGTGCTTAACGTGCTCTAATGCACTAAAATGCAGATTTTACTACAAATTAACCTGTTAATCTTTTAAGGACATCATTGAATAACTCTGGCAGCGGTTTCTTTTGGTACAACAAATACCGCACTGTTGTAGCCACACTTGTATTACTCATTTCGTGTTCAATACTTCAATGCATTGTTAGTTATCTCTTAAATGTGTCTTTTATGACAAAGGTCACAGTAAACACAATTAGCAGGTATATTCTTTTGGATGTAATCCTGTTTGTAGGTACTTTGAAATTCAACGTTGATTGAATTGAAATATTAGTCGAAATTGAAAATATGACATTTTCGTACCTAACAATAGTAGATAACATCATGACAAGCACAAAGTATGTACTATATAGTAATATAGTACTAGTACATAGTATTGTATTACATTTTAAACGTTATCAAAAAATTCAGGACGATATTGTTTTATTTGTCTCCTAACCAATTCGATAAATTAGATTACAATTTATTGTAGTCTTTCTAAATAAAATATGATATTTATTTGTTAAAAAATAATATTAATAGATATAATATGGAAGTTGGAACGTTGAAACAAAAAAAACCTCATTTAATTCTTTATTTTACAGCTTCTGTCAATCACTTTTAGCCTATTATAGTAATGTTCGCGCTAGATCTGACAACAGCGTTTGGCATGCACGGGATGGAAGCATCTAAAAAAGGTTATATTCTACACTAAGTTACTTTTGTTACTCCTCTACCAGGGGGCCTATAGTAGCGCACTAATGCGGTGAGGTAACTTTGACTTCCACGCTTGTTTTCATGTACATTAACTCTCTTCCCTTTATATACTCTTTGGTAATACGTCCCAAAAGTGCTTTTACTGGACTCGCAGGCTTGCAGGACTCGCCCGCGGCTCGCCCTGTAATTTGCCTACTTGTCCAGTAAAAGATCACTTTCAGGACTTGTTACGTAAACTACTATTTTTTAAATTTGTAAATTGAATCTTTTTTTGCGATTTCCGGAAAAATTTAATACAAAACACGTCAGTAAAATCCCTTACTTGACTCGAAGCTTTAAAATACTCGGCACAAAGTACCTCGTATTTCAATTTAGCTCCTCTTCAGTAATGTGAGATTTTCCTGACTTTTATGTAAATAACTATTATTTCACTATTAGTTGTAACGATTCTATGAACGTATATGTAATTAAACCTTTATCTCCAAAACTTTGCAACTTTTATACATTATTCTACATATAATTAAATTTAACACGAATATTACATTTGATATTATTGATCCGTGACTATTATGCAACTCTGCATCGCTTGTTAAAAGCGAAAATATGTCAAAGCAAATTTGAGGACACATACAGTGTGAACTAAACCAGAAGATGTATTTCTTCTTTTCGGGTCCGACATAAGGAAAGAATGGAAATAATAATAAATGGTCATCTGATGAATCTGATGAAAACAAAACCTAAATCCTTACTGACTATCCCTTGCAGGATTGACGCCAAAAATAAGGCATGATTTGTTTAAAAACTGCATTTTTTTATTTCATCGAGATACGAAAGAATTTTAGAAGACTTATCGCTTATATCTAAATTATTATCATGGATTGATAGTTTGGAATCGATTTTCGCGTTTACATTCTTCAACTAATCTAATATCTGACGTGCAAAGTTCACAATTACAGGCGATCGCTTCGTACATTTTTCAGTATGTATTTTTTTGGTCAACATTAATTTGCTATTAGCTATTCTACATTACACCACCAAGAATACTTCATCAATTTCTATTTGTACTTCCATGGGAAATTTCCTATTTCAAAAAATGCTTTACATTAATAGAAAAATTTGATATAAATCACCTTTCTCAATTACGATTACGTATTCTGCTCATTAATAACAGCACGTGTAAATTACTTTGTACTGTATTAGTATATGTATTTTAGGTTTATTAAATGCAATCATTCTGTTTTATCTTTTAATTAACGTCAATAGAGGTTTGGAAACAATAGTTAACAATCAAGTTTGCTATACTCTATTCAAGTCACCAGCCGTTGCACGTCATAGCTTAAAACTTACTAAATCAATGGCGTGGTAATCAGCGTTGTCAAGTGTACAAGTTGTCACACTGATTCTTTATACTTATTTTTAGGTTAGGAATAAATAGATACTGTACACCTGTGTAATATAATAAAACACATCAACTAATGTAGACATAAACGAAATAAGAGTACTGAAAAGTTTTAGTAAGGCAATTTTAAAAAAAGAAAGGTTAAGTGCGTATCGGTGAATTTAAAAAAGTAAACAAAATTTGATGTGACAACATCGAGATATTTTATGAGTTTACACGATTAATGATTTTTAATACCAACTTATGATGACATTTTGGCTGTAATGCAAATTTTATTATAGTAGCGTAGTAAATTATAAATTATTATAGTGGTCACTTGAATAAGGTATGTTTAAATAATTAATTTACTACCTATAAGTACAGGGGTTTCGTAAAGTTAGCCCATTACTTTAATATTTTTTTTATTACGGAAATGTGTCCTTGATTTTCCCTCTAGCTTGTAGATATTGGTACAGCTTTCGTACTAATAGTTACAGTTCATTATTTAAATTATTCTTCCCTTGCATCTTTCTTAAATATTTCTACGCGTTTTCGTGTTTCTAAATTTATGTGAATTACAGTATAATCGTGCTATTCCGAAAATCCGCCTATTCCGAACAGAACTCCCGCTAAACCGAAAAGGGTTCGTAGTTCGGAATAATGGGGTTCTACTGTATTTGGTTTTTATCTATCCTCAACATGGATTTTGTCTTTTGGTGCTTTTGTTCCTCTACTCACTTAGTGACGCGCGTGATAACGTACCATCGGCTACTACCTTCTAGGACCAAAACCATTTTAACTCTAAACGTTCAGTTTGCTTAGTTAATGTTATCCAATCCTAAAAACATAAATTTGCACTCTCTAGTTCCATTATTTTTACAATATCAAATTATCTAACACAGGAAGTTATATGCAGGGAACAGAAAGTAGCTAGACCACTGTTGTCAGGAAGTGTTTAGCATGGGTGTCGAACCGCACTTTTTACTGCATCGTCGAGTTTTTACTTCGTTGCTTTCACTGGACATAATCCACGGGCACGAAGGCCTCACATTCGGGTCCTTTGTACTGCCTCCCTGACTAGAGTAGTCCGATCCCGCAACGTCACTCAAACCATCCCACATGCGAGATGAACCTGAGAATGCTGGAAGGGGAAGAGTCTCTAATCGTAGCGATGTCCGGCCAGGATACCCCCAACATGGAACCTCTTGGCTGGACAAGTGCCAGACACTCACAAAGTATGTGGTATATCGTCTCGTCGTTTGTGTAACATCCTCTATAAGACGGTCACTATACCAAACCCATGCGGTGCATGTGCTTGTTTAGTTTACAGTGCCTATAAAGTATGCTCACAAACAGGCGCAGGTTACTGCTACTTGTTTATTTGATGACATTCGGAAACCAATCTAAAGGTTATCTTTGCCGAGAATTATACTTTAGGGAGAGACCGTATTATAGACATGTCTTTATTTTTTGTGTTACACCCTTGTTTTGTCGTCTGCACATCTCAGAGGTCGAGCTCTTCACTTCACTTTACTCAGATTATTTGTGAGCTGAAGCTATCTATAACCTATTTAAGTTATTGTTATTTACGTTATCCTTCTGTCTTAATCTTTGCATTTATATTCACTTACTTTACAAATAAAACTGAATACTTTACAAACTTTACTTGAACATAACCTCAATTATGGTCACGAGCTACCACCTACTGAACATTATTCAAATTAATCACTGCGCACTACAATACCACCTTCAAGAATCAAGAGTTCAGCTTGTAACACTGGATAGCCCTCTTTGTAATGTAAGCAGAGGATGGGAATTATTGTGCAAATTGTTGACATTAAATCTCCTTTCCTTGTAGGCAATTCGTAGTAAACGATGTCTTCTTTGACTATAATGATTATGTACAACATAACCATCTATCGACGGGCTTCAGATTTTTTGTCGGGCTCGGCCATTTACTTCTCTTCTTGATGTTCACATACACGCACCACTTTTGGTCACCAATGGACAATGTGCGACGGAAGGACGAATGTTGTTGGCGAACAAGCAATTTACATATGTATCTCAGCGATCTGGCTTTTCCGAGTATTATTTATTCATACCCCACTTAGTGCGGTCAAATTTCATTGCTATCTCATGTTATGTATGTTACTATGTTTCCAAATTAACCTTTTCTTTCAGGTATCACAATTACTAACTTAGTCCCTTATTAGATTACTGAGACCGACCCAATTAATTCCCTGTCCCATATTCCCATTGAAACAGAATTACTTGATATTTTTGTAATACTGAACCTAGAAGAAGGCGAAAGAGTTTTATGGATACAAATCTCAAAGTCTACCTACGTTTTTTTTAAACACACATCTCTACATTGTAAAGAGTAGATACCTACGCTACAACCATTGAATAAAGAATATCTTTCACTCAACTATAACGTATAACCTATTTACGATTCTCTCACAAAATTAGTCAATCTACTAAATGTACCTACACGCCCTTTTTGTATTCTGTCTGTCTTGTGATAGCGACGCTGCGCGCGACATGTAATTCAAACACAGTAACCTACATCAAATGCTACTTCAAAAGTGATAAGTAGCAAATTTTAGTATAATTATCTTGTGCGTTTTCGCATTTAACCGATTTGTACCACATACTATGAATGAATGATAACGTCGGAAAGCAACGCTGAAGAGTGCCACATATTTTTAATTTTCTCAAAAATCTGAAAATTAAGCGAATGTTCGCTCCTCAAGAACCTCCCCTACATTTCCGTGTCTCCATAGCAGTAAATGACGTTTTATTCTGATTAAGGTTTACAAAACTTAACAATATTATAGAATGAAGGCCATAAATAAAGTAACGCAATTTAAGTAAGTTTTTCATCATCCCATACGATTTACATTTGCTTACTAAAAATAACTAACTTGTTTATAATTAAATGTTATGTGAAGAATTCTGCATGGCAAATACGTAGGTAGATATGTAATGACATTTTTCAGTAATATAAGGAAACCGGAAATACATATCTTAGACTAAGTAAATTACACTTTCCCATGGCTTGAGAACTAAGTTGTCACATCATTTGCACTCACTGGGTAATAAGACTCCGCATATAAAGTCTTGACAGACAGTATTAACACCCACAAATGGAAATGTAACTTGATTATCTATCTCTTGGGAAAGCTTCTGCGAAAAGCTTCTAAAAAATAGAACAAAACGAGAAGGTCACGATTACTTGAAACTTTTTTACATGCACAACCTACATACATCTAAAAATAAAATGAAATTGCGATCAATAAACAGATTACAAAAGGGTTTAAGCATCAATTAATCGAAACTATCAACTTCTCTCGTAACAAGGTTTGTTTGTAAACATACCGACTGTCTTAAATTGCGCAGCAATTGATCAATAAGTGAATGCAATGTAACAGTATATAGATCGAAAAACAAGTAAACTTTGCACTGAACTACGCGTTTGCATTTCATTTCGCATAAATTCGTAAGTACGCATAATGAAATTATGCACGTTCTTTACTTTACTGATGCGTCAAATACAAAAATATGACATTTAAATATACGCTACTCGCTAGGTATATAAAAATAGCAACTTTCACTATTTATCAATTTCTTTTCTTCCTAAATCCATTTACTGCGTAACTTTATTTGCATGACATTTTGCTGCATACCTGTTTGTATCCTAAACTTTTGCATTGGTAATTATTGCTATATTAACAATAAGGTTTATTGTTAAATATCTGGTTGGACTTTCTTGGTTCCTTTTTTCTTCCTGAGAAAGAAGAAAGGGTTGATTAGTTAACTTTTTATTGAGAATTGAGTAACAAAGTAATAAAAAAGTTTAAAATTAAATTAGCTTAATATAAAAAATAAGTTTGTGTATTTGCGCAAATAATTTCCTTTGTTTTTATGAAGCGCATTACGCTGACGTAGTTACATTCCTATACACATTTTTCCTTGGAAATGTGAGGAGTATGCATGCACGTAGTGTGGTCCCCCGTACAAGGCAGGTAGGTAAACTATTTAATGTTTGAAAGTGATGAAAGAGTAAAAAACACTTTCTGCTAAAATAATTTCCCTGCTTAGACTATTATGTTAACATTGAAATATAATATTTTGCGTTTACATCTCTCATGTTACCATCAACAACGGTAGCCCTTTGAAAACTTCGAAATTACAATGGTCGGATTACAATATTCGTGCAAAAGTACCAGACCCTTTATAAAATGTCCAAATTTGTCAATAAGAAATATAAATTAATTTAGTTGAAAAATTAGATATAATTTATCGAGATAAGTAATGGTAGGACGAGTAAGTAATGATGTGATTTGAAAGATTATACACTCTCCTGATTAGTTTTCATATATACTATTAACTATATCATAATCCATATCACAATTTACAAACTTTTTATTATTTATTGCCGAAGTTAGATTCTCAGTAAACGAACAAATTTTCTCAAGCGCTTACAATCTCGCCCATATTTAAATTTAATACTTTTTGTCTTTTCTTAAATGAACTAAATTTTTACTGTTAATAGTAGGTAGTATTATTTTTATTATTTTATACATTTATTAATACAACGTTGAAATGAATAAATAGCCCAGTAAAATGAGACGAAATTTAACGATTTGGATCGATTTGGATGAAATAATGGTTACAGCTTTGAAAATTTGGGAACAGGCTTGTTTTGTGTTCCCTTTGAAGTGTTCAAAAGTCCCCATCCGTACCTCCCTCCGAAAGAAATGGGGGGCGAAAAAGTGTCAAAAAAACAGGTTTTCGTAAATAACTGAAAAAGTATCAATTTTATCAAAAACAAAAACGTTAAGAAAGTTGTAGCTGACAAAATTCCGCACATTTTCATGTTTTATTTTTGTCTTTACGACCAATAGGAGCCGAGATAGATTTTTTTTAATGTCGACTGTTTTGCGGCGAAACGGTAACACGTGCGCGCATCGCGCGTATTTCGCTTATATCTCGAGAATGGCCATGCGTATCGCAAAATGCTTCAAATAAAAGTTGTAGAGAATTTAATTACGAATAATTTCCTTTTTTAAACATTTCCATACGATTAATATTGACAGAGATATAATCATTTAAACATTTTTCTAAGACACAATCGCTGCTCGTTATGCATAATAAAATCAATAATAAGTCGAAAAAAAAAGTATTTCAAAAATAGAAAATACCGTAAACAATTTTGTGGTCTTAATGATATTCATCATCGAAAAATAGAGAAAGTGGCCGAGACATAAAAGTAATCATTTATAGGTAGGTATGTAACAAATCCAGAAAACTATGAATATTTCGTTAAAAAGACAAAAATTAACAACATTATTCTATCAATTTCAATATTTATACGAAAATGCACGTAGTTAGTAAAGCAATTAAAACATTTGATATTACGTACGTAATTACAGTGCACATAGGTCACAAGAACAAAACTATTTAACATTTTCAAACTAAGCCCCTAGAATAAATTTAACACTCATTCGAAAATATATCGTATTTAGAAAAAATACCAAAGGTAGTTGTTCGCGCGAACTCAAGAAAAAAAAGTCGACGTCTGCCAAATTTTCCAAAAATGTATGCATTGGACAGGATATCATAATGCAACCCTTCTCAGGAGTTAGAGGACAATGCTTTAAATAAGTCTACTCGTTCATTTATACCAAAGGATTTAACGTGCTTGCCAAACTTTGATAAGTATTACTTTCTTGTAAAACGATATTCAGAGTGAAAGGTTTTTAACTTTATAAACAAGTGAAAGATTTTTCAAACAAGTTGTCATCTGCACACATCGATGCTTAATTCAGTTAAGAGCAGAGCAAAGTAAAAGCCATCATCCCTTTTGGTTCATTACCAAACTTATTAGTTATATGTATAATTAGATTCAGTACAATGCAAATTTGTTTACGATTGTCCACGCAAAACAAAGTTTAATGTCTCTTGTTAATTTGCACAACGTCTAGTTGCACTTCAAGCTTGTGTGTACATTGGAAGCCAATTTACTGGTTATTACTTGACGAGTTATTATTGAAGACATTACAGGGACCGATATTAACAAAGCGGAGTAGCGATTATTAATTTTAATAGATATTTTAAACATTATATGCATAGGCTAGATTTCTTATAAGAAAATATGTTATTTTTAAAGTTATAAAGATTCAATAAAATTGATTAAAAATAATACTTTTTTGTACGTGAAATAATGGACTTTCTGGGCCAGTTCAAAAATATATGTAAAGTTGCGGATTTCATTTCCATCCGCATTAATTGGATCAAGGTGGAAAAGTTAAGAGGTACCAAATCTTGCGGACAAATTTTTTGACAACAAATTATTGAAAAAAGTAAAGTAAGTTTTGATATAATTTGACAAAGCTTCTTATCGACAACTTCTAAATAAACTAGAAGACAGGTTTGTTGCATGCTGTCTTGTTATGAACCCACGCCAAGGTAATCCTCCTACTGAATACTGTACAATTGTAAAAGAACCAGGAAACTGGAAAACTGCACAACAATACTAACAAAATAAAAATTTAATGCTCGGTGACCAAAGTACGAAAACTCATCTGAACACAAAACATGTACTCTTGCTCCCAACGTTCATCAAATTGATGAAGAGAAACGATAATGGCTCAATGTTTTGAAACGAGCGGTCGCTGTGGTTCGGTCCATACTAGCGCCGACACATAGGTACGTACCTTCAATTGATTTGACTCTTTTTTATTTGGCGAAAAATATTGCAAAATATGGTAATCCAGGTCACGCTCATGCCTCATTATATTCTCTGCCACCTATGAACAGTTTGTTAAGCGTTTCATAACGGAAGTCACGGAAGAAATTGAAGAAGCACACGCGGCTACATAATTTTCCATTACTGTAAACTCCCACCCAGATCTAAAGGACACTGACGAACCCGTTGAAGTGGTTCTTTGTTTCGTTACTTCAATGGGTCACAAATCGTAACAACTTTTCGATGCTGTAATCATCGTATTTTCTGACCATGCTTCAGATATGACTTGAGAGTAATCTGGCTTACAGGCCAGGATTCGTCAAATTGCACCAACTGTTTCTTTTCTCTTAAGCTTCACTGTTCAGTCAGAAACAAAAGTGAGTTTGAAAAGCTTATCAAACACGTGTCTGCACGTGATGATGCTGTATCTCAGAACTTTTTATTTCCTTTTAAAGAACTTCCTACATAATAAAAATGTATGGTTTACAACAAATTTCAGATTTCGCTCTATCTATCTTTATGCGCTTGGGAAAAAATACGGCAGTCAAGGTAAGACGAAGGGAGATAGAGGTTATAACATTTGGGAAAAGTGACAAGGTATGAATAACTCCTAAGCGACAAATCTATAAACACGCCTTTGAAATTTCTTTCCAACTCAACTTAACAGTTTTTTAGCTTTACTAAATGACTTTTAGCCTCGTTTCAGTCTTTTGATGACATAAAATAACTGGACAAAAGGAGCACATGCTACGGGAAATATTACAAATTGTGTTACGACCGAGCAGTTCCTTTGAAAGTGAATATTGGATAGACTGTTCTTCAGGAGCAGTTTATTTTTTATGAACATATTAGGAATATTAGGAATCCTAATCTAAGGGTACAACGTTAATATAATATTTTGGTGAACGATTTTAATATCAAAATATCTTATTCCGTGTTCCGTAAATTCCAAGCTTCGGCCGACAGTTTGACCAACTTACCCAAGTGATATCAACAAAATAAGACTAAGATGTAAAGACATTAACACTTTTTGATCAAGCATCTGAGTCCGAAGTCAAAATATCAACATTAAAAAAAATTTTCGGACGCGCATACATACATAATTATACACATATGGGACAAAGCGAATACGGTAAAATTAGATTTGACCATACAAGTGCCTTTACAGTTAAAGAAATTAGCCCAGTTGCTACTAAATACAACGCAATACCTTCTGATCATCTGTTATATAAAGACTGATTCTATTACTGTGCTACAAATTATTTCGGAGAGTCCATTTTAATGTTATCCAAAAATTAAACTTCGACACCAGATAAGATGAAGAAAGTCGAGAGCGTCTAATCGAGTTTAGACGAAGACCCGAAGAGAATTATTATTGGAAATGATAGTTAAAAATCCACGCGAGAAGTTGCTAATGCATTGTGAAAGACACTACTTTGCCGGTCACCTAAAACAAACTATAGTACCTATAGTTACGTGAAAAAGTTAGATCAATAAGTGCCTATGAAGTAAGCGAAGATAGGAAAGTATTTGGATGTGTCGTTTTCTTCCATTATGTGTAGGTAACAGTATAGAATTATAGATAATAATCCATTCCTTGATCGGATTATAAAAGGTGACCGAAAGTGGAGTCTATACAGGGTTCGCCATTACTTCGGCCTCGGTTTCTATTTCTAGTGCGTTTGTATAAATGTCACCATAAAATGTTTAGTACTGTACCCATTTCTATTGAAAAGCTGCGTGTTTTAAAAAATATTTTTGTTTTTACAGAATGTTTAGTTTTCGCTGGGCAGCATAAAGGTGCACTTTTTTAAATAGCAACTCATCAATTTTTTTATGCTGTTCGATGAAGGGTTAATTTAGATGAAAAATACTTTTTAAATTTTTTTAATTGACTGCCATTTTAGAGTAGTTTCGTTAAAAATGCAGCATCAGAAAGAAATGGTCACAAAACTGGTGTTTTTTGAAATTTTGGAATTTGTTTTTGTAAATTCGTAGATGAAAGTTTAAATAGTCTAAGATTTTTAATTCGCCATACTTTTGTGTATGAGAGCGCTAATTTTCAAACTCTTCAAATTGCTGAAACTCATTTTTTTAAAATGGAGATGTTATGCAAATATTTATAAAATTTCAATTAATTCACAACAAGCATTATTTCAATCAAGCAGGTTTATTTTAGTAGGCTTTGCTTCTATTAAACAAAAAACTGAAAATTGAAAAATACAGCAAGTGAATCAGAAAATATGAAATTACAAGAAATTTACCGGAGATAGATGCCGACAAACTCATATCGTTGGAAAGGTAATAAAATTTTACATATGATGCAATAAAGAAAAATTGGGCGTGTCATTCAAAAAAATCAACCTTTGATAGAAATTTGTAAATTGACGTAGTAATTTCTCCGAATACAAGAAGAATTCGAATTTGACCGTCCGGTCCGGTCTACGCTAGTACATTAATTTCATGTTTAGTAAATTGCATAGTCACGATCTTCTCAGTTTTGTGATCCCTGCGCATTCAATTTTTTTAGACATCTACTTTTTGTAAAAATGACGAATTGCGTATAAACGAATCGGTTTAGGTACTATGTATGTACTAGGGGGTTCCATTAAAAAAAAATACAACTGATATAAATCACCCTGTATAAACTTTGCGATTCAAGTGAAAATATTTTAGGTTTGTAGCCTTATCCCAGCAACTAACTTTAGAAATGTTCGTTAATAAACTCACAACCCATCCTGTATACATGGTATGTAAAGAACTCATACACTCTTGAAGGTTTTTGATTTTTCGTTTATCAAATTAATCGTTTGTGAAATAATTAAATCCCTAAATGTGCACTAAACTTACCTCGTACATCAACCATTTAGACATTATATTTCGAAATATACAATATGCAAAAACACAACGGAATGCAATGCAATAAAGAATGGTTAAATGTAAAATGCTCTTCTTCACCGTTCGCGTCAGTAGCTTACAATGAAGCGTATACGGTTGAAAAAAGAGAGAAAAACGAAAATGAAATATTGACATAGTGGTGCAATATGAATTCCAGGTCGTTCTTTTAGTGGTAAAGTACTATTCGAAGCCTTTGAGAATGCATCCTTTTGAGTGCAACTACCGTCACCTTTCTCCTCTTTTATGCATTATAAATTTAAAAAATTTAAAGTTGTGCGAAGAAAATCATGTTTCTCTACCTTAGCAACGTCGTCTAAACTATGATAAAATCCCAGACAATATAGAAAGTGTAAAATACGGAAACCCATCAACATTCTGGATAACGAATAATATAAATACATATTTAAATTTATTTTCATGTTGCGGTGTTCAATCGATGCACGCTAGGAAAGCGTTGGTCAAGCAACAGTATATTGTTCATGCAAATGCGGTATAATTAACCGATGCATTCTTAGTAAGTCGATGGCATTAGAATGATTTATTTATAAGGTGTAGGTACATAAATCATAATTTGCGTCCATTAACTTTAAGTAAGTAATTTAGTAATTAATGTAGATACTTGACAGAAGACAGAAGAGAAACAAAAGCTGTAAATAGAGAGTAGTTCATACATGACTTACTTAAGTGTGCACAATTATGTAATTAGTGGACGTCATAATGCAAAAAGGGGCAGGTAGTCTTGGCTGGTCACACTACACCTAAAATATCACGTCGCGTCGGGAGGCAATACGATTAATAATACGCAGTATAATGTTAAAATTGTAACTTTTTATTATTGACGTCCATTTCCCCTTTGAGTTTTCGCAAAGCTTATGCAATCCGCCCTTTTGTTATCTAATCGCACATGTATAGATAATGGTTTGACGGTAACAACTGTACTTTGTAAAACTATCCTTACGTCGCGTCGTTGAGAGAAATCCTTTTACGCTCGATGAAAGAATATAGCACTTGTGCTTTGATCCATACTTCACATAGATATTAGACCATTAATTTGTTAGTACCTAATGAAAATAAATCATTCACATGTGCAGTGTGACGTCGACGATCCTTAACTTTTTCTTATCTAACACGCAACTAAATGAAAAATGGGGAAAGGTTATTAATAAACTTTAGAGAGATGATATGCCTTTGGTAACAAATCACAATTCATTTCTAAAAGTAAGTCTTACTTTCGATCGAAAAATTAGTTTACAATGAAAGGATTGTAATTCATAGGTTCATTTCACGAATAAACCGTAATGAGGTAGGTACCAACCGGCTATTGAGAAATTGAACAATTTTGTACGTAGTTACGCTGTGTGGAATGGTTTCTAGTGTATACCCTTAGAACATTTATAGTACTGGAACGAGCATACTCCGTAAACTCTATTACAAGTCGATGGCACAAAGAAGATTGACAGAACAAACAATACAATAGTATGCAAGTTAAAGAAGGATAAACTGATAACTCGAACTTGTTGGTAATGCGCAGTCGCGTACATTGTTGTGTTTTGACATTAATGGCGAATTTTAAAATCAGCTGACAGCTGACTTAATATTTACTTTTATCTTTTATTTTTGAAATTTTGATACTTAATTACTGGGAAGCTTTTAGTTAATGATGTATTGTTACATCTGTAAAACGAGAAATTTGGAAGTTACTCATCATGTGTAAGTAAATGTGTAAATATACCTATATTTACATTTAAACAATACAATTTTAAATATTTAATATGTTTTATGTTTATAGATTTCCAAAAGACTTCTCAATTCGTAAGAAATGGCTGAACGCTTGTGGATTAAAAGAAAA
This sequence comes from Pyrocoelia pectoralis, assembly GCA_036250285.1. Lineage (NCBI taxonomy): Eukaryota > Metazoa > Arthropoda > Insecta > Coleoptera > Lampyridae > Pyrocoelia > Pyrocoelia pectoralis. The sequence continues at coordinate 26,487,240 of CM070078.1, forward strand.
CGACATCCTCAAAAATACACGTATCTGTGGAAATCATTTTAGCGAAACTTGTTTTCATATCGTAAATACCGTAACAAAGCGTCGATCTTTAATAAAAGGAAGTGTTCCTTCACTATTACATACTTCTAAATAAAAAAAGTGCGAAAAGGTACAGTCCCCGAAAGGTGTATAAAAAAAGGTGTATATAAACTTCAAGGTGTTATTCTTTAAGTGATTTTAAGCCGAAAAGTTCATATAAACATATGTTTCATTGTCAAGATACAGGGTGTCAACATGTTCGGCAATCGATGTTAAGACGAGCTAATGTTTGCATTGAAGTTGAAGGTGGACATTTTCAGCAACTATTATCAATTTTGTGTTACTTATGTTAAATGTTTTTTTTCACAAAAAAATTGTATAATATTTGTTTAAGTGTAGTTTTAATAAATTGTGTTTCTTTGGTATGATCCATATTCTGGGTGTTAGGTAATTTTCTCCAAATGGGGTGAATTGATAATAAATCACTGATCACGAAACCTCCCCCATGAATAACATCGTGTTTCTTGTTTGATTTTTCTTAAATTAATTTTTTCAAAGCAAGATACGAACAAAATTTTTGGTTTCCAAATGCAAAAAAATATAACTTCTAAAATTAAATAAAATAATTCATTGTGGTTTTTGTAAAGATCTGTTAAGAGGTGTAAAAGGCAGTCCACTAGTTGAGGTGAAAAACCGAGGAAACTTGCAAAATGCGGCGGATGATGTTATTACCATTTGTAAAATAATTGAAACGGAATACAAGCAAATTGAAGTTGCTATTAATACTGTTAACATTAATGGTTTCAAAAGCCGAATTTTTCAGTTAACCAATTTGAAGGTTTTCAATGCACCACACATTTATGATCATATATCCAAACAAGATATATTTGTTAATCATAGAATACAATTAATTAAATTAATTATAAACAAATACGTAGGCTTAAGAATACATCATACAAATAAAAAAAGGTCTTCTAAATCTTGCTTAATTAGAAGAAAATATACAAAATTAATTACTTTTTCTAATCAATAATTCTATGTAGATGAAGCATGTTCTATTGATAACATGTATTACAGTTAATAAACCTAAACTTATTATTTTTCTAATGTTAATTGTTATGTCATATGGTTCTATGAACATATTATCGATCACACTCTGAAATTATTGATATTGGACTACCAGTATCGATTATTGGAACGGTGCCATGTGTCCTAAACCATTGCAGTTGAAACATCTCGTTACAGGTACACTAGAAACAGCATTTCCATGAGTCAGTAGTGGGGCTCTATGCCAGCCAATTAGCCGCATTCATCACTGGACTGAATGAAGTCGGACAGCTTCTAACACTGCTTGGGAACTGCTTCCAAGTTGTAATTTCATTTCACAATGATAATAAATTGTTCAATGAAGTGAATACGACATTAATTTGCATTTCCCACTGCTCGTTGTCAAGTCCTTCGATAACGTACACAATAAAATAAAATAAGCATTAAACATCTCACTTTTCCGCCACTCCTTGCTTCAAATTTACGCATAAGGCTAATCAAAATCCTCTTGTATTTCGAATGATACCAATCCAAAACATGACAACTTAATTTGCTGACTGCCACCAAGAAGAGTACATTCTCTAACGGCTGATATGTGTTTTTAATAACATCAATTCTTTGCAGCGTTGCGGAGTCGTTCTCTAACACCGAATTAGTGACTTGAATTTCTTCCATACTAAAAATTTTTTCTAACAAAAATCAAAAATTAATTACATTTGCAAACTTTCCAAATCTTTTCCTTAACCAAGTTTTCACCGATCATGCGCATAAGCCCGCAGTATCAATTGTATATCTATCCTTGTTAATCTTCTTTGAGCCAACTGATTTGCGGTATGCTCGTTCCAGTACTATATGTTCTAAGTGTACCCACAAGTGTAACCACAAGGTTACCATATACGTTTTACCTTGTCTTACTTTTAGGGGCGTTTAATCCGAAATGCGACATTTAAGAACGATATACCTATACATACAATGATAAACAGACACATAGAAAGTACCTACTAAAAGCTCTGAAGTCTAGAAGTATGAGGACAAATGAAAAAATTAATTTCCCACAAATAGTAGGTACATTCTTTCCTTTACTGAATTACTAGTAGGTAGAGATTTTTTAGAAGACATAATGGTAAATGATTCGACTGAAGAAAGTGAGCTAGATTGAGAGTACGGAAAGACGTATAAGAGAACGATTGTGGAGAGAAATGGAAAACCAAGAAATCATTGATTAAAGTTGTTCAAATGTACTACCAGCAAAACTTTGCAAGAATTAAAATAGGGAATCAAGTCACTGCATGCATATGCATTATTTATGGCAACAAAAAAATTGAGATATGGATGCTGCTCATCTCCCATCTTCTCCAAAATATACATTTACAGAGCTCTAGTGAAATCGATCAGAAAATGTAAGAATATGTCTCAATCAGTGTTTTATCAAAGTGTGGAAACTAACTTATTTTGTCATTTTTTCTATTTTGAATGTTCGATTTACTGTTTTAACCACATACACATTTGGTCACAATAACGTAAACTTTGATAGTTTATTGCACCTCTACAACTAAAAGAAAAACAATATTTTGTTACAATTCCTGAAGCAACTGAAGTATATTTATAATTTTTTCAAAAGCAACAACAAATATGGGTATTTATTTGCAATCCTGGATGGTTTTTGCAAGAGAGGCGTTTAGGGTAAGCATCAAAAGAGGACTAAATTAGCTCCAAAACGTCTCTCTACAAAGAGATATGCTTCCACGTTTTCTAATAAGAGAAGAAGATGCCCTGGAGGGATTATTATACTTTTTTTAAACAATTTGATTAAAAATTGTTTTTCTTTTCTATAACAATTTAGCCATACTGAACATTGTCGTAAAATAAAGCTTGATAATACGTTAGAAGAGGATAAATTACATTTCCATTTTTATATATAGTTCATAAATATGTGAAAAATAAGAGTGTAAACAAAATAAAAAGTAAGTAATAACAATAAAAATAATAGATTCATTTTTTCGCAAATTTTAACTTAAGAACTGTCACAGTAGAAATTTACAAGATATAAAAAAGCAATACTTTTAAAGTTTAATCATATATAATCTACTAGGTCGAAAAGACCGACTTTAAATTATATACGATGGAAAATACTTTAGAAAAACTGTACTAAGTTTGTCTTTATTAATTTTTCCTGTCATCTTTAAATATACTTTATACCTAATGAAGAACATACTTTAACCAACAATATGTGGTGGCACGAGGAGATTCTTCTATTAACGATGAGACGATTACTGACGATTAAGAATGCTTGTCCAGATTGTTTTAAGTGTTCCTATACCACGGAACTACTGACACCATCTTGATTCATGGCAATCGTGAAGTTTCGAAAATGGAAATTAATTAATGCAAAGTAAAAATCAAAGATGAGAAGGTGCAACGAGAACGTCTACAATAAAGGGAAATATAATTCAACTATGGCATTATGAAGTATGATCATAAATAAACTTGGTAGCCGTAACATCGCACAGACGGTTTAGTTAGCTTTCAGTACCTTAATGCGAGCAAGATTTTCCCTCATTTCAAACTACCTTTCTAGTCAAATGATGCACGAATTTAATATAGGTACATTGGGCTCGAAGCAGTGGTGAAACCTTGCAAATAAATATTAGTTTTCTTACATGAGACCACAAAACACATCCACAAAATGATGGTAACAAACCACAACAATAGTGACAGACCGCATTCTTGACACGTACAATGTGATTCGATATCGCCATATCTCCCAAGTGCATATCCCACATACACACATGTACAACATTTTATTTCAGCGCAGTGCTCCTTGCAAGTTAAGTAAGATACTACTTTTAGAGAGAAACGTCCAAAATGATATTACGTTCCTTTAAGAATAAGCGCCATTAGTGTCTTTTTGTGAAAACAAAGTTCACGTGTCGCTTTAGGTAAAACAAGTTCTGTTTTATTTTGTAAAAATCCTACTTCACTTAAAATTTTCAAACACTTGACATTTTTTGTTAGGTAAGAGCACTCGCCTTTAATTTAAGTTTCTCAACGCGCTAACTGTGCACGCGAATTCATTAATTTGTAATGGTTTTAACTATAGTAGTTTGTAGTTCGTTATTTTACTTCATGTTCATGATATTTCGTATAGTAATAATGTGACAAATTATCGTTCTTAAACGTAAATTAAAATTCAATTTCTATCACTTTGACGATCAAAAAATGTGTTCACTTTTTATTTATTATTAGGAAATATAATGGAAATTATTAAATCATAAGAAATAAGTTTTACTCATTTCACATTTCTGCTAATTACTTATATTACATGTCTTAGAATGTGTATCAACCATCCATTTGCTCTTTACTTTACTTTACACAACAAAGAGTTGCCTTTTTCTCTCGATTATAATATACTTAATTTTTCCGTATAACTTTTCGAGCTCTTTATGAATTCGTACGTTCTCTTATTTTGCCACGCGTACCTATTGGTTTTTGCGATAGTTGGTTGTAAAGTCGCCTATCTTACACTCAGTGGTGGATTAACCATTAAGCACAATAAGCACGTGCTTAGGGCACCAGGGACAAAGGGGCACCTGAGAATGTTGTGTAACAGGCCTCAGATCGTACACAGTGACTCTCATCACCATACAACTTCTTCTGTGTTTCGTCATTCGTGTGTATTTTTGTGTTGGCGGTTTGAACATTCGCACCCTAGACAAATGTTGTTTGTCTAGGATTCGCACTCTCTATCAGGTGTTTTAATAACCTACAATTTATATCGGGTCTACCAGAAAGTTCTGTCCGTTTATGGAATAAAACAAAATATAAATTTTTCTTACCATCAATAAACTTTATTGAATAATTGCCATTATTATTATAATGACTGCGTTACTATTAATACCAGCGTGAGGGCATATTCGTATATCCCATTTTTGAAAAATGTTTCAAACTTGTAATAGAAACGGTGACAACTTTCCGGTACACCTAATATGTATATTTACACGCAAATTGCCACGGAGGTAGAGTACAAAAGAAAAAAAATATATATTATATATATATATATATATATATATATATATATATTAAATTATGATTATAAAACATGTGACATTGACAATTCAGTCATTAGTCTGTCGAAAATGACAACCAACGTTATAACCTTATACCTAAATTATATAATTTTATTTATTTATATCTGCAGTGGGGCACTGATGTTTTTAAGTGCTTAGGGCACCTGAAGGTGTTAATCCGGCCCTGCTTACACTTGTTAATTATGTATCTACTTATCCAACATGTTGTGGCGTGTATCAAAACTCGAGACAAAGAAATTGTTGATGGAGTACCTACTATGTAATGTGCGGTAGTAAGGTGTGAGAGGATTTTTTAGATCGTGCAATTTAAAAAAATTGTCGATTACGTCTCAACAAACGAATGACTGCGTGTAAAAGATTCTTTTTTTCATCAAATTGTAGCAAAGATCGTCCCATTTCATAATATATATGGTTTATTAGAGTTATAACACCACTGAAGCCGCTATACTCCTGGTCGCTTTTCGTTGAACAGTCTGTATATTGTGCTATATTTATTTTTTGTAGTGTCCGACCGAAACTGGTTTTTACGACCGAAACCGAAACCGAAACCGAATTTCGGCAACGGTCTCAGTTTCGGCCGAAACCGAAACCGAAACCGAAACTTTCTTACAAAGATCATGTTTTGAGGGAAAAATAAAGAAAACGTTATTATAATCAGTCAGACTCGGTTTTAAATTTTTTCTTTAATTCTCACAGCTTTAAAATGCTTAATAATAACTTAAATACTCCACAAACAAGTCACGTCATGATTAGGCACGTGGACGCGGCAAAATGTCTTTGTCGTTTGGATGGAATTTACTGCGCCGAACATGAACGAGCACAGCGCGGGAACTCCAGAATGCAGTTTCGGTTTCGGTCGTAGTTTCGGCAGGTTTGCCGCCGAAACCGAAACTAAACCGAAACTCGTTTTTTTGCCGAAACTCGACCGAAACCGAAACCGAAACCGAACATTCGGTCGGACACTAATTTTTTGAGAAAAGTGTTAATACGAGGGAAGTCTCCTGGCAACTTGCCAGAATTTTTTCCTTCAAAATGGACCGTCGTAGAAACCTGCACTAATTGAACAGTGCTGATATCTGTAGCCTTTTTTTATTCCCATTTAACCTAAATCCAGTATAAAACGAAATGTATTCTATATGCTCGAAACATGCAGTTACTACTATTCTATTGGCCTCCAAACATTAGTTTTAGCATCTTTGAACACTTCAAAAAAGTGGTATGGTTCTTCAAATGATTTTGTCTGCATAGACTGTTGTCATTTATATGCGCTGAACATAATCGAAGTCAACGAAAGTGAAGAAATTTTGTTGTGTCAAAGACGATTGCGAAATCTGATAGAAAATTGAAATGAGGCATTTAAGCAATTCACGACCAATTCATTACACACGTTTGTGGAAGAGTCAGCTAATATTGCTGCAGAGCAGTGGTTTGATAAAAATTTGTAGTTCTAATATCGACTTCTTAGGGCAGTGAATCAGTAGAAACTAGACTAGACTACCTACATCTTGTTCTGTCTAAAATTCCCAAATGGGAGGTGTTAATCTCACCGATATGCTGCTTGTCCTTCACAGAACGACAATTAGTAGATTAAAATGGTATTACTTCAGAAACATTTTTTATTTCTTAAGACATTGTTAACATATGCTTTTGTAACGTAGACACTGCAAACTACACAACATTGGAAAATTTAAGAGGCCAATAACGTTTAGAAGCAAAATTGAACTGGATGTATGAGTATGAAAAAATCACTGGCCGAAACACATCGAACCGAAGGGCGCCGCCAAAGGGGGGCCATCGCCCCCCCCCTGGGAAAATTTTCTGGCGGCGCCCTTGATCGAATCAAAGATGAGGTGCAGGCCAAGCGTATGCCAGGGTAGGTTGTGAAAAATGCAACAATTTGCAACACATGAGTTATGGGTCATTCTTTTTAATTTCATTAGAGAAGCATATTTTAAACGAGTTGATGTTATATGTATGTATGTACATATATATCCTTCCAACAATCTTTTTTCATTTTAATAGATGACCTGTTTTTGCACTTCGAAACGATTAGGAAATACCTTTTCGCACTAACTTTCCATGCATAATTCAAAAATACAGTACTATACTGGGTGTTACATTAAAGAAAAATGTTACTTTGTGTCGCCATATCACGTATTACAAGAAGTACCAAAGAATTTAATAAACGTTGAGAAGAAATTTTTCTTCCCCAGTGCCTCAATTTGGCATCATCAATTGTATTCGGTTTATAATAACTTACAAAAATTATGTTTTTAGCATAGGTAGGTATAAGCAGAGTATCTAGATACTCTTTGGTATAAGCAAGAATGTGGGAAAGAAAGTACTAAGAATAAACATTTGGTTGGAAGCTCTTTACTGGTTTCAACCTTTCATATATAAATAAACACGACCGTCTACCCAATCTTTTAAGTTCCAAAAGCTCGAAATGGTTAGAAAAATGCGTTTTGCCATATACTATACTAGCCTAAATATTTGTATGGCCGATTTGAGAAGAAAGGGATTCTATTTGTTCACAAAGTTTTTCTATTGCTTCCACATTCACCTAAGTAGCAGACATGCGGAGGTAGAACAACTTCTTCACTTGTACCTATAGCTGACTGAAGAACATGGGAGTTTTTTACCTTACACGGTTCCATTTTTATGGTATAGTAAGATAGAATAAAATAACATTTTAAAATACTAATAGGAAACAGTGTGACGCATATAACAATCGATTTGACAGAAAATAGGTACTACAGCAATTTGATGACTCGCCGGTTTTCTGATAAATACATACAATAATGACATGACCTCGCCACACCATACGATAGATACCACGAGTGGAAGGGATAATGCAAAACACCGGCGCCGTTTCTAATCGCCTATCTTTATAGAGTACATATCTTGCTCCTAGTAGACAATTATTATCATATTATTAACAAACTATACACCTGTTTCTTTTTAAATAATTACCTATTATTTTAGACAATGAAAATACCACAATTGGTACCTAAAAAAAATCATTGCCTTTAGGTATGTTTAATAACCCACGTGAAGTTATCCACGGATTTTTTTTAACCATCCACGAGTATTTTTTTCCAAAACCAACTACATTTTTACGAAAAAAATGTTAATATAGGGGACAGATAATGACATTTCAATAGGCTACATAATTTTATTACCAAAAATTAAAGATTAAGTGAATAAAAAGTCTTGAAATACGTGATGTTGTACATATTTCACGATGCTGAACCGAAGACCCAAAAATAAAAAAAAATTCTTTTAATTACTGCAAAGGGCACTTAATAAGAAAGCCAATAACAAAAAATTGTGATGTAAGTATTTTTTATAATGTGAAAAAAATTCATTAAATTACGTTTACGCGCTGTCGCCGATCGTAATCTTAATGAATTTTTTTTGACGTTATAAAAAATACTTACATCACCATTTTTTGTTATTAGGTCTCTCATTAAGTGTCCTTTGTAATAGTCAAAGAAAATTTAAACAAATTTTGGGTCTTCGAGTTCAATCCGGACGATCGGCGCCAGCGCGTAAACGTAATGTTAATGAATTTTTTTTGACGTTATAAAAAATACTTACATCACAATTTTTTGTTATTAGCTTTCTTATTAAGTGCCCTTTGCAGTAATTAAAAGAATTTTATTTTATTTTTGGGTCTTCGGTTCAGCATCGTGAAATATGTACAACATTACGTATTTCAAGACTTTTTATTCACTTAATCTTTAATTTTTGGTAATAAAATTATGTAGCCTATTGAAATGTCATTATCTGTCTCCTATATTAACGTTTTTTTGGCAAAAATGTAGTTGGTTTTGGAAAAAAATACTCGTGGATGGTTAAAAAAAATCATGGATAACTTCACGCGGGTTGTTTAATAATTATTTTTTATACAAAAAAGGTCAATACGAGAACTCCGTTATCACGAGTTCCTGCAGCAAATAAGGAACCTCAAATAGGCCTTAACTGCAACAGTAAATCGATGATTGGACAAGTTTGGTGATATTACACAAAGCGCTTACGTTGGTGAACTATACCGCACCAATTATTGTTGTTTATTAATAAACTTTAAAATTTTACTTTTGCGACATAATTATTGAGAAAAGATTGGAACTTTGGTCATCCACAACGGAAATGTAGCTTGGTAGGTAGTGCTTTTGGTATTTATCAAGAAAAAAAAAGTTACGTGATGACAATTAGCCATTAGGCACACAATCTATTAATGACAGTAGGTATGTTGTGATTTTGCATTGAAAATGTGGATTGAATATAATTTTTTTAATGTAGGTATATGATAATACGCATGAACAACAGAATTTTAAATTGCGTTGTTATGCAAAATGTCTAGACTTGCTAAATAATTCACTTTTCAATAATTTTGTAAACGAACATGCATTCTAAATTTACCTGGAATTTATTTTCTTTATATTAATATTTTAAAAGCGAACAGCAGAGGTCGGTACAAATTTAAATTATTCGCGTATTACAACAAGATAATGGCAGGTAAACGGAACAAGCATCCTGAAAATAAATTAAGTATCCTCTAATGAAAGGTTTAAATGAGAGATATGGTAAATTAACACCCCACAATAAAGTAGAAATAAAGTAAACGTTTAGGTACATCAAAGGTATCAATCAAGAAAGTCTACAGTTAAGAACGCCTCCAAATGTAAACTAAAACAGAGAATTGGATGGAAACGAGGAACGAAGGATAAAATAGAAAACCGAGAACAAGAACATGTCAGTTTGAATGACAGAATTAGAAGTAGTGCTTTTCCAGCCCAATTCTAGACATAAAAGTTTGACAGTGAAGAAAATCGACGTGCCTTGATTCTTGAAAGAGAAAAACTACCAATAATATCTAATTAAGAAATCATTATCAATGAAAAATAATTCTTAAGTGCGCTATAAGTGTGTATTATAGAAATACGAAAAAAAATTAAGCAGAAATTTCCTCTGGCTTATTTAGCGAAGTTGATTTGCTGTGGCAAGTAAACAATGAAATGCCATTACACTTGACGTTTCTCTCCACTTATAAGTAAGTAAGTAACTTGAAAAACACACTCCGACATAAATGAGTAAATAATCCCCAAATTTAATACTATAACTGTTTTCCCAATAACATATAAATATATTTATTTGAGTCTTTGATAAACACCGTCCAAACAACTGAAAATGAGAGAGAATCAAGATTTTACGTGATCGTATATCTGTGTGACAACCCTTCCCACAAACAAAAATAAGAATTTAAAAATTTCTACTTTTACATTTTACGTCATATGCCTTTCGGCCAATGAATTTTTTTTAAATCGATTAAATTAATTATAATGCAACAGATTATGCAATAGAAAACTCTCTAACATCTCGACCATTTGTTGGCCTACCTACTTGTATTTCAATATAATTCGATCTACTAGGACGAATAGTTGTGAAGAATAGATTGTGCGCGCTTTTTTTCAAGGTAAGATCAATATATGGCTTTCAAATGAATAGGTCTATACCTACTTGATTTTTAAAAGACAGAGAAATAAATCAAAAAGGCACCGCAATAAATTAAGGAAAATTTCATAAATGGCTTCTAGAGCAAAAAACTGCACTCTACTTGCATTAGTTAACAAATATGAAGGAATATTTACATGCGCAATTTTTAACTATTACAATTGCAGCCATTGCAGCCTTGAATTTTATTGCTTAACGCAGGAGTGGCCGTAACGGCACTCCTCAATACGCGCGAACGGTGATTCAGTTAACTATTAACAGATACCCTTAAGGTTATTGCAAGCTTTAGTAATGACGAATGCAAATTACAACTTTTGCAGAACTCGTATTTTGCCCGAAACGACAAAACATTTTTCATAGAACAGTTTGCGAATTTCCCATACAATGAACAGAATAAAGATGATTCCTGTTTACGCCATCTGCCTCTTCCGTCAGATATTATGCATTTTGAAAAAAAAAAGATGCCTTTAAGTTTTTTACCAATTACAAATAATTGAGCCGACTTTGGTTTTGTGTTTCTTTTAATACCCTTGCACATACCAGGTATCAATTTGAAAACTTGCCAGACCTCATATCTTCGAAACTGTGAAGGTAAGTAAAATTTCTCGAAAACGTTTCTAGAACATTGAAGGGGAACCGATATGATTGATATAGAAATCTTCTGCAACTCGCCCCTTAGGCTCCAGCCACCTCACTCCTATTATTTTAAATTAATTTTTTACGATCTTTTTGAAGTAGTGATTTGATTTGATATTAGTAGGGATAAATACGAAAACGTACAAATAAAGTTACTGAACCTTTTTTTTTTTTGCTTTTTTCAACAAATAATCGATTAATGACATTTCGTTTAGTACCAATGAATAGCATTTTTAAAGGGCTTTCCAATCATATGTCACACATGGGGTAGTGCAATTTAAAAAACATGGATGAGATGGCCGAGTTGCAGAAGATTGCCCTAGTGGTTCCCCCCTTCATATTCTAAAAGCGGTTTCGAGAAATTTTACTTACCTATTTGTTTTAGTTTCGAAGGTTATGAGGTCTGGCAAGTTTCTAAAGAAATTTTGTTCTAAACGTAGTTATAAAAAGTTGATGAACAATACCTAAACAGATTTGATTTGAAACGATGAAATTATTTCTAGACACTCTTTAAAAACTGATATTGTCGAAAACTAACAAGTCATTTTCAGAGATTTTAAATTTTTTAATTATTCCTAAATATGTTACAGCATTTTTCTGCAATATTCATTCACTTTAATATGGCGGCGTAAATGGGTTTATCTAAAATAGCTGATGTTAGGAGAGAGAGAAATATATTTCCGTTCAATTTTGACACCTCAAGGCAATTAGAAGAAAATTTTTGCGTGGTTTTTACTTGGAAAAATTAATAATGTATTTAATCATCTTTTCTTTATTGTTTTGCCAGATATTTCCATAATAAACGCATGATAAGGACACTGAAAGGTCAATTATTTTTTGTGAATTACATTTGATAACAATATATATAGGTACCTATCTATGTGAAGATGTTAATTTCCATTATATTTTTCAGGTGATTGAAATACAGATTTACATTTTACATTAACGTTTTTTGAAGAAGAATAAACTTACCAGTCTAGAAAAAATAAATTTTATTTAAAATGTTTGCGAAGTTGATTGTTCTTTGTAGCTGAAGGTAAAACCTTTTTGACCAAAAAGTGTCAATACGTAGGAGTTACATAAATTAAAATTCGTTAGTCATTATAATTCATAACGTAGGAAATCGGTTTATAGAGTTTATTACTAAAAGAATTATAGTCATTTAACAAAGTCGCAAATCCTTTCGGACCATTCTTAATAAACATACTCAAATTGGAATATAATTACATACAAGATTTGTTAAAAATCACTTCTTAGTTTATAAATGGCATCAGAATTGAAGAATTAGATAGTACCATTTCGGCAATAATTGGAATATCTTGAAGATAATGAATCCTCGGATGTTCTTGTTTGAAAAATCAACAAGTGAAACGAAGAAGAACGCCTTATTGGTAATTAAAATAACTTCTAACAACTTCCTTAAACGTGCAATTCATAACAGTAACTGAGTAATAAGAAAGAGGGAAATTCTATAATATACAAGCGGAACGAAAACCACCATCATAACCATAATCATTTGTAACAGAATAGCATAGGATTAGTTTGATAATTGCGTGTTTCCAGATGCTTTATGAATATTGGCTGTGAGATTTAGCGCCACATCATCAGAGTGCGTGCCCCATTGTGCCAAACCTGGTGATTCTGAAGCATCCAACCATTGTCTATTATAAGAACCCCATTGTCTTTCTTACCCTAATCTTAAAATTCTTAAAATATTATTATTGCCCATTGAAAGGTTATAATTCTACTTCTAAAATATTGAAAGAGAAATCGATGGAAGGCGAGATAGAATAGAATTTAAACTAAGTAGGTACGTTTCCTCGTAGACACGGATTGAATAATGGAAATATGCCAGACATGGAAAAGAAGTTATTGGTCCAGTACAATCTAAATATAAACACGACGATTTAAATATAATTAAGACGTTGGAGTATGCCAAAAATGTCTAACCCAATTTATATTTTATATACAAATTTGCATAGACAAAATATTTTATAAAAATAAGAAAGCGCTTAAAATAACTTGATAAACGCGACAAATCCAACAAGTTGTTTGTCAACTAATATCTATAAGAAATCGAGGATTCTAAGATGAAAAACATAAAAAGCTCAAACGGATTGAACACAAGAAATGCAACATTTCTAACAAAGCCATAATGAAGCAAATAAAATAACTTATAAAGGGGGTAACGAAATTACTAAAGTTTATTGACAAATTTGTTTTTATATAGATGGAAATTTTTGCAAACTGTTTTATTGCTATCTAAGCAAAAATGTTTTGATTCAGGACTGGCATTTCGTTTACGTAAAAAAACTTGTTTAGCAACGCCTTGTAGATATTTTATGTGGGTTTTCGACGTAGGAGACAGAGTCGTGGGTTAATTCCATGAAAGCGTGGAAAAACTCTTTAGAAATGAGTGACTACTTGAAATAACCCTAACATTACCAATCTGTTTTAACACACGAAAAGTATAATCGTTGACAAAATCTTAATCGGTTTCTTATTTGCATATTAGTAAATATCAAAACCGTGGCGTCTTTAGAGAATTTTTTAGTAAAAAATAAAGTTTACCCAGACAGACATTTCTTATTAGATTTTTGCAATCCTTAAGGATAGTTCATAAGGAACTTCGCAATTGCAAGGGGAATTTTCGCGTGGTTCTGCGCAGATCAATATGAGACCAATTTCCCTTTGCCTCTCTAACCCGCCCTAACCAACAGACGGGGTTCATGTGGTAGAGTAAAGGGGACGGAAACGACAGCACCTTGCAGGTGGGGCGGAACTGTTCCGCGAGTCATTACCTCTGCCGAAAGTGTCTGCCGGTCAATCGAGACGTTTCATGACGAATAATGAATTGTTAACAGCAATTATAACACATGACTTTTTTAAAAGACAAAAATTCACATTTGTAAACGGCAAAAGGACCGACAATTTTTTTACCGAGATCGTAAAAATAAGGAGTATTGCTTATGTACGCCCATGTTATTAATATACACTAGGTATACGTTTTATAAATAACAAAATAACACAGTCTTATAACGAGAAGAAAAAAAGCAATTGTTGTGATTTGAATGTAAATTTATCGTTAATTACGTTGTTTGAAATTTAGTTAGCATGTTTTCGTTTATCTATAGAAACCGAACATTTTTGGCAATTCATCACCAAATTTAGAATGGCATATAAAATAAATGAATTTAACAACAAAACATTAATGCGAACATAAATAATTAGGGTAAACTCCACCTGCGGAATTTAGCTTTAAAGTACCTACTTATATGACATAAATTTATCTTATATGACCATAATGCATTTCTATTTGTTAATATGCTGCTGTTAAGTGCCTATCTAAAAACCTGGGTATCAAAAATGTATTCATGGCTCATGGAAAACACACTGAGCGTAATGGAATTCCCAATTTGGCAAAATTATTGTTACATTTATAAAAACGCTCGTTATTGTAACTGTGTACATATATGTTTACTTTGAATATTGGTATTGTGCGAAGTAACTCAAATTAAATTTCACTGCGATGTTAGACGTATTAGAAAAAAATTCAATCATATTTGAATATGTTGAATTGAAATTAGAAAGTTGCTTGGGGACATTCTGTAGTGAGATTCCTAATTTCTGATGGTTTTGTTATACTAGTCTAGGAGGGAAATAATTGAATTTTTTATACTGATATCTCAATCCTCGTTTCATTATCTGCACCTTTGGCACTCCTGTACCAAATGACATCTGAAATTTATGAAAGTACACATTACACTTCCATACTGTCCAACACAATAAAATTCAGGTCAAGAGTTTTTTTGTGGGAAAAAGTAGTTAAATTTCTAGAATTATGCTACACATACAAAATTTGGCAAAAATGCACGAAAAATACAATCGTTTGAAGAAGAAAAAAATTTTGTTTTCGCATACCTACAAGTAAATTGTCTATTTGCAGTTGTGTAAATGTCTGAACAAAGCAATGGCGATAAAGAAATTTAATGACAATAAATACACAATAGTATATTGAACAACAAGTGTCACAATGAAATTTTGTACCGCACGATGACCAGGAAAGGATGAGTGCGGCAAAAAGTAATTGTGCACGTGTTTTTCATACTATTTTTTCTATTTCGCATGAATTTACTCTAAAATTTTTAATAAATAAAGACACATAATAAAATTGTTTTAGTGATTGTTCCAAAAAAAAAATTGACCTATGCAAATTTTTACATATCTTTGCGTTTCTGAATACGTAGATTCAAAATATGAAAAAAAAATGTCCGTCTGTCGTCTGTAGTCTGTCCGTACACATTCCTTGCAACGCTCTATACTTGCGGTTTTCGCCAATCGACTGCATTCGGGCCAAGGACGAAATTTCTGATATTACCTTTGATGACGCCACTTCCCGTATAAGCTAAAATGGCGGAACTCATTTTTTATATTATGTTGGCAATTCTAACATTTGACAATTCAAATTTAAAATTTCAAGTTGTATAATAATAATAATAATGGTTTGGTTGACAGTTAGTCTTGAAAACTTACAAAAAAATTAAATCCCTGTAACAGTACGGAAACAGAGCTTCTTTCCGTATCGTTTTGGGTATACGGGTATAAAGCTATAACCGTCGCGAAATTGAAAAAAAGGTACTTCTCTTACTAGTCATGTTATGTCTAAATAAATAATGTACTATTATTAGTAGAGGGCGGATTATATGCAAAATGCATATTGTTGAATATTGATGCTGTAAAAGTACCCTTCCGTATCTAGGTGAATCGTATTAATGCGAGTGATATGACACCAATTTCATTTTGCATATTTTGCATATATTTCCAGCAATGTTCATATTTTTGTAAAATGTGTATATTATTGCATAATTTGGGCATTTCTAAATAAATCTGACATTTTACTTAAAAAAATTTCTCTCATCTCCTCAAACGAGCACAGTAAATGAAACTTTTTACATAAAAGATTAAAAACTAAAAAAGAAAACCTTTAAAAATTCCTGTAGAAGGTAAGAGAAGCGTCACTGCTATAATTTCGCCGTATTTAACTTAATTTAATTTAACTTAAACAATTTGGAAAAACACCTTATTGTAAACTGTTATAGGCAGAAAAGCGATGATCAGAATAATATGTTTAATTCTCCAACTGATCGTAAGATTATTTGTAGTTAATATTACACATATACATAATTATTATTTTAATTACTTAATTTTTTTAATTTCATTAAGAACCTTTTTCACATAATAACAGTTTTTGTTTAATACAGGTTGTTTATTCTTTCTTGGTACGCATATTTTGCATATAATGTTGCATATTTTAACAAACTGACTGCATATCTTTAACATATTTGGTGCATATATATGCGCATATATGTGACTTTTTATGTGCATATTAATCCGCCCTCTAATTATTAGATATAATTAAAAAGAGTATGGATAGATAGGAGAGATTTAGATTTTTCCTTTAGAAACTTTTAGCATTTTTATTTTCAAAGAGATATTTATGTATTATTTTTTTAGTCCGCTTCATGAAGGGGAGTTGAGGGCATCAACAGCTAATATATTAGTTTCAATACAAGTGTCAATTTAAGCACTTTTTAAATATTTTTTCAGGATCATGTTTGAATAAAATATTTTATTTAAAAATATAAATATCTTATTAATTAATTATTATCATCCAGTCGATAAAAAAAAAGATTTTTAAAATCATTTCCTCTTTTCAAAGCTGTAAGTTAAGCTGACGTTGTAAATGAAGTTGTGATTCGACATCATTACATTACGATTACAACGTTGTCCTTTGCAGGTTTATAATTAAGGCATTACAAATTATCCATTAGAATTATTTATCCTATAATTGACACTTTCCTTGAGTGTTTCGCTGTCTATTAATTTTTTTGCAAGGATTTGTGACATTCATTATACGTTGATGTGTGATTAATGTAATCCTTTTTGCATTAAAAGATTAAAATAGATCGTCACTGTGTTTGTAATTCATCGTGTAATATTATGATGTAGTACAACGTAAAATTAATAGGTTTGCTTTTATTGAACATGGTTATAAAAAGATTAAAAAGACCTCACAAGTTCATTTCCAATAATGATTTAAGAAACAGGTACTTTGTTTTTAAATCATTATTGGAAATAAATAACAGTTTTATATTCGATTAACATCTTCGATAAAAACCATGGAAAATATATTCTTTAGTTTAGTATAAGAATGAAAGCTAACGTAAGACATAGGTATACCTATAAAACGGAATATAAAGGTTGCTGTTTTTAGTTTAATGTCCATATAATTACTTAACCAGCTGCTAAAATTCAGAGGTTCATTGTCATTAATAAGGGGTTTTGTAAATTGTTTCTTACAAATTGCGGTTTTATGTGAAACCTATTTCTTCGTAAATACTAAAAATAACCATTCACGCGCTGGTCATTAAAAATGGAATTACTTATGGTTATGATGAGTAAACAAAAATGTTCAAATATGGTTATGATTTAAACCTCAAAGAAATAGTCTGTTACTAAAATGAACTATCATTGCTATAAATATTATAATTGTCATCAATTATATTAATAGACACAATGTTTATGTGAATTAAAGTTAAAACAAGAATGATGAACTTTTAAATTTGTTAATTACAGTCATTAGTTAGTCGATAACCTTATTTGATGACTGTATATCGATGGTTGACTAATTTTATGCTTAACTGTGACATTTTAAACCAATTTATCCGCATGTTGACGATCGCCAGTTTAAAATGAATCGAGGAATGGTTTTAAAATTGAGTTTTTCTCAACAAGAAATAGTTTTTTAAATAAAAATATTTGGCACTTGAATGTAAAATTAAAATTAAAGATAAATTTAAGCGATGTGATTCATAGTTACCGAAGTCCAGGTATTTCCGGTGTTACAAAAGTGAGTTTAATTTTACTCTGGCGACGCCAAGAATATAAACCTTTTAAAATGTGCCCCCAAAGAATTTTCTGGTTGTTATTTCCGTAATCAAAAAGTCTGTATACGTGTTCTAATATTTTTCTAGGTATTTTGGATCTGACGATTAGATTCCATAAATTACAGGTATGTTTGTGTACCTAATAGGATATTAAATGAGATGTAAATCGTCGAATTAGGGATATTGCGCCAGACGCACACAATGCCAATTTGTTAATTTTTACATGTCAGTACTAAGAATAGTAATATATGTGTCATTTAAACAAAAAAATCACGTGACCCCTTGTCCTTTCGTGACATTATTCTGAATTAGTAGATTTTATCGACCTGCATGTCTGCTACACTTTTGAAATTTTTACCCTAATTGTGTTTGGTCTAACCGTTCAACAAATGAAAAACGTACCTACCTACTGAGATTTCTAAGAAACGCCTGCATGCGTTCTGCATTTCATAATTTGCATCGATTCAACTACTAAATCGGTAAAAAATTGACGACCTCATTTCCTAATTGATTCATAGTATGTAAAACAGTAAAACTGATTTAGATTGGAATCTTTTCTAATTTTATAAACGCAAAAACTGTTTTTATTACGCGATTTACCGATCACGATTAATTTATAAGCGTACTTACTGCGGTCTAATAAAAATCATTACATAAATGCACGACACAATGTTGTTTTTAGTTCCAATTTGAATATTTTATGTAACTCGCTCTTTTATTTATCAATGAATTCAGAGTAAAACGTGCAAATACTATTTTATTGTAACAAAAATACCTTCCAAAAAAAAGGGACGAATAGGCGATCGTGCTCGTACAACCCAAATGGCAATTCCTAATTAATAATGAAATCCCCAGAAAATCATGGGTATTTTATTAATCAATATTTCTAAGGTTTGAATTAAGATTTAGTCAATACTTACACACCCCCCTCCTGCCGTAGGATGGAAAACTTACCTGGGGAAAAAAACACAATTAGTAATCAATTGCCATCTCAACTTATATGTACTAAATAATTATAAAAGACAAGAGTGCAAAGCACCGAGGACCGGTCACAACTTATAGCTGTGCAGACTGAACATAATTTGCAAGTCGTAGTTCAAAATTATGTTGGAAACACTCGACAGACTCAATGAAAGGAGTTTCTAGGATATTTTTTGTGTTTATCACAGTAATCCAAGCAATGCATCAACGTATTTCGTATTTCAATCATCTTCTAGTGTACTTCCCTAGGTAATTGTTTCTTGGTATTTCCACGACTTAACTAATCTGATAAGCTAGATGGTAAACAATCTATGGAATATTGAACATGATGATGATGACGATTATACCCGTTATTGTCTTTTAGAGTTTATGACATACGTAATCTATAGAGATTTAGAAGCAACGAATTTCCAAGAATCTTTACGCTCATCAACAGTCACGAACTCATGACTGTTCAGACTACAATTTTGAGCACTAACTGAGTAAGGGAATCAAGAGAGTTTTGATACTTTGGAATTCGGAGTTTATAGGATCGCTGTGAAAAGTGCGTTGCGGTGCAGGGACGTTATGTTTCACGAGAAAAAAGTTTCAAATCTAAAGAGAGAGAGTAATTTGAGCCAGATAATTAATCCATTTCGCATATTTTAGAGTACATAATTGAAATATTTTGGAATTTGTCTAATTTATTGTATTATCCTAGTAAATTATTATTTCATTAAAAAATACCATTTCATATATGTAGGTACCAATTTAAATTAAGTTCTTAAAAGAATTACAATTATTATTATCTATTATCATTAACATAATTACAAATTATTTTGTGTACATAACGAATTGAAATGGAATTCATACGTTGTCGATTTCAGTGTCTCAGAAAAGATTGTCAAACGAACTTCGTTTAATGGTTTGAAATGAAATTCGTGAATTTGTATGGTCAAACTATTGTTAATTAAATGACAACTCAGCAAAACAACAAAAAAGTTAATTTCTTGTATGTTTTCGGTGTAATACAATATCTTTGTGGTTATTGGCATTTGTTGTCTTAGTTAAACGTACTTATACGATTTTTCAGCTTATTATAGGCTCATTAACAGGACGTCCACAGCCGTTGTTACAAAAATGAAAGGAATAAATTTTCGGCTTGGAGAGATTTCAATATTGATGAACTTCACAGTCCACTGAATTGGATGAATTCAATTAGTGTATCTTGAGGACATCGAAGACATAAACGCTTCCATTCCGATTCTGGGAAGATTTTTGGTAAAGTAAAATTAAATATTTAATAAATACGTTGGTTTATTTTGAAAATCGGAAAGTAAGATTACATTAAACAAATCGTACGAATTAGGATTTTCATTCGGCACAAGACACACATAACTTTATGGTGGTTGTTGAATTATCAAAGCTTGTACCAGTAATGAATTAAAATAATTCGTGTCTGCTTTTATTATATTTTACATAAAGTTCAGATATCATTTCAAAGAAGGATCATCGAAATCCAATGTTCGATAGGTATGTGTAATGGGGTTATTTATCGCCATTTTATTTTGTTCAATGTCAATAAGACTAATATAAAAATAAATTCACTATGAAATAAAGAAGATCGTTATGAATATGTTATG
Source organism: Pyrocoelia pectoralis (assembly GCA_036250285.1). Taxonomy (NCBI): domain Eukaryota; kingdom Metazoa; phylum Arthropoda; class Insecta; order Coleoptera; family Lampyridae; genus Pyrocoelia; species Pyrocoelia pectoralis. The sequence continues at coordinate 26,508,096 of CM070078.1, forward strand.
TCATTTATCGTTTAACATTGAAATTTGGTGAAGTAGGAAGCTACTCACTCAAGCTCTACATAATATCGTATATTTCTCACACAGAAGGTTTTCCAAATTCATTGTTATGTAGAAGCCGTTTTCGTGTGAACAAACATCGCAGTTATTTTAGATTTAGATAGTTCACTTACAAGTTGATTTCCGTTTTGTTTTAATCTTTAATCAAACTAACCTTTATTGCAAGGAAATCCCAAAAATAAATAAATATGAACAAGAGGATTACACAATTACAATAACTTAACACATTTACATATAAGAAAAATTAAATTTTAAATAACAACATAACTTAACGGTAATAATGCAGATGAAAAAATAATTAGCATATTAATATTTTTAAAAACACAATTAAAAATAGAATGTTCTATGATTACGTGCTGTATGACAGGGGTGGCGAACCTGCGGCACGCGTGCCAGAGGTGGCACGTACAAAAAAATTACTGGCACGTTATAATTTTTAAAAATTCAGTGCGAAAATAATATTTTACTCGTTAAATATATAAAATTATTTCTTAATGTCTTTTTTATGACTAAAATTTAACGATAACATTTTTTAAATTAACTGACGATTGCGCTAGGCTAGATGGTGGACTCGTCGTTGCCATTCGTCGCCACTCTGCGCGAGTATTATTTAACCACGGAGAACTCGAAGTAACCAGTATTGTTATTGTTGCAGCAACGTATAATCGCGTATTTTTATTTTTTATATGTCATTTGAAAATTTATTTTATAACAAACATTTTGAATGAAAAGAATATTGTTAAATAAATGAAAAACTACCTTCCTGGCTTCGAAGGGGCAGTTGTCCCCCCCCCCCCCGACTCGGACTCCAAGCAGTAATAATTTCTTAAATAACGAAACGCTTTTTTAATTTGCTTCATATTGTTGAAATAGCTAATGATCTTCCCCAAATTGACCCCCCCCCCCCCCCCTCCGGACATTTACTGTATGGGCGCCTATGCTTTCTTTTTCATTTTTAAACTCGCTTAGTTCCACTAATAGGAACATTGAAAAAACCTGGCACGTTAGAAAATTTATCCATTTTATTCGCACATTTTTGGCACGCGTTTATAAAAAGGTTCGCCACCCCTGCTGTATGAGATGGAACATGAAAACAAATAAGTGACAATACATATGGACAATCAATTAAATTATTTAACAATTTGAAAAGGAACGTAACCGACATTTTACTACGCCTGGATTGTAAAGACATGAAATTAAAACGAGACAGTAACAGATGATGATCAAAGCCTCTAGGAGGATAGCTATAATCAACCTTATATACCAGAAATTTTAAAAATTTACGCTGCACAATTTCAAGTTTAACTTTCTTTGCATAGGATTCAAAACTAAGGAACAGTACTCAAGTTTCGATCGTACTAGCGACATATACAAACATTTCAAAGAATCAATATTTGAAAATACTCTGCAGTTTCTTAAAATAAAACCTAGTGTCGAAAGTGCAGCTTCAGAAATATTATCAATGTGCTCGGTAAACGTTAGTTCGCTGTCAAAAGTGACACCTAAATCTTTAAAACTGTTAACTCTACTTAGTTTAATAGAGTTAATAATGTACAGCAATTGCTGCAGCTTCCGACTGTAGGTAACAACTTTGCACTTAGCAGTATTTAACGGTAATCTATTTGTGACGGACCGGACCATTCGTTAAAAGTATCTAGTTGTAGTTGAACCAGAGAGCAGTCATTGATTGATGCAATAGAGTTATAAATTTTAAAGTCATCGGTGAAAAGCAAGCTACTACAATACTCTCTGGAAGGTCGTTAATAAACAATAGAAACAAAAGTGGACCAAGGTTAGGCCCCTGAGGTGGCAATTGATAATGGATAATAGTCGTAGCGGTACATCGAGAAAATCGCAAATGTCTGTCAAATTGTGCGGGAAGTGTGAAATTAGGTACATTTATTAATTAGATCAAAATAAACGATTTGACCCGCAGCACCCCTATTTTCAACCCTTAGTTTACAAAAGTGCCCCGTATTTAGTTTTTCCCATCCCCTAACGATAACTCCTTTGTTTACAACTTTTAGAAAAAATTATATTAATAAAAGTTTTAGGAATTCTTATAAGGAACATTTTATATAAGAATAAAATTTTCACAAATATCAACCCTTGTCGAGATATGTGGAAAAAACGGATTTTTGCAGTTTCATTACAAAATCGGTCATAGTTTTCTTGTTTATTGTTTCTCAGAAAAATTATTCAAGTAAAAGATGTAGATATTAATATGAACAATATTTTAGATATATATAATATTTTCACAGAAAGCAACCCTTAACAAGTTATTTCGATATTTCTGAAAGTAAGCAACCCTTAAGTATGAAATCGCCCATATCTTTTTTATTTGTAACTTATGAGGAAAAACATGTGAATAAATATTATAGAAAATTATCTTTCGGGCATTTTATGTTGGTATGAAAATTTCTCAAAAGTTAACCCTTAATGAGATATATCGAAAAAATCAGAAACTGTCAATTTTCACATAAAATCGAGCATAACTTTTCTATATTTCACTACAGTGACATTATTGTTATATAATTCGGTAGGTATATGGATGTAGAAAATATAAGTAAGGGCTAATTTTTTTACAAAAACTCACCCTTAGCGAGATATTTTGACAAAAACAAACTTTCGGCACTTTTTAGAAAAGTTTTCGTAACTTTTTCAATTACGATGGTTAATATTATTTCTTCGCGGTTAATAATAGCCAATTACAGTGCGTTTCATGAAATCATAGTGGTTTTGCACCATATCACACTGGTGCGGGAATTTTCAACGTACAAAGTGTAGGGTTTATTCGCGGTAATATAATTAAAAAGAAACAATCTAATTGTACCCAAAATGGAAACATAGGTCGATTTTTATATCAAGGAAGGCATATTTTGATGTTATTTTCTTGGGGGTGGTTCTCACCTCCAGCGCTTCACAGGGGGTGACATTGAAATTTCGTCGCGGCGCGGCGTATGGTTTCGCTCGGGTGTCGCATCTCCTTTTTAGTCTTCTATGTGGTTGTTCTTACTGAAATACGAGTCGGTGAGATAATACTAACTTGCTGTTGAAGTGCTTACCTTTTATTTTCGCATGTAAAATGTCTAAAGGAGATGCGACACCCGAGCGAAACCATACGCCGCGACGCCCGCTACGTAACGAGCTCGCGCACTTAAGCCAAATGTGTTTAAATAAATATTTCAGTATTTTACTTAGCTACTGATAGAAATAAAGTGAAAAAAATGCAAAAATGAAAAGGCCAAGGAATTAGCTTTCCAATGATGTATCACATCACCCGCCTTCCTATTTGAAATTTCAATGTCACCCCCTGTGAAGCGCTGGAGGTGAGAACCACCCCCAAGAAAATAACATCAAAATATGTCTTCCTTGATATAAAAATCGACCTATGTTTCCATTTTGGGTTCAATTAGATTGTTTCTTTTTAATTATATTACCGCGAATAAACCCTACACTTTGTACGTTCAAAATTCCCACACCAGTGTGATATGGTGCAAAACCACTATGATTTCATGAAACGCACTGTAATTGGCTATTATTAACCGCGAAGAAATAATATTAACCATCGTAATTGAAAAAGTTACGAAAACTTTTCTAAAAAGTGCCGAAAGTTTGTTTTTGTCAAAATATCTCGCTAAGGGTGAGTTTTTGTAAAAAAATTACCCCTTACTTATATTTTCTACATCCATATACCTACCGAATTATATAACAATAATGTCACTGTAGTGAAATACAAAAAAGTTATACTCGATTTTATGTGAAAATTGACAGTGTCTGGTTTTTTCGATATATCTCGTTAAGGGTTGACTTTTGAGAAATTTTCATACCAACATAAAATACCCGAAAGATAATTTTCTATAATATTTATTCACATGTTTTTCCTCATAAGTTACAAATAAAAAAGATATGGGCGATTTCATACTTAAGGGTTGCTTACTTTCAGAAATATCGAAATAACTTGTTAAGGGTTGCTTTCTATGAAAATATTATATACACCTAAAATATTGATCATATTAATATCTACATCTTTTATTTGAATAATTTTTCTGAGAAACGATAAACAAGAAAACTATGACCGATTTTGTAATGAAACTGCAAAAATCAGTTTTTTCCACATATCTCGATAAGGGTTGATATATGTGAAAATTTTATCCTTATATAAAACGTTCCTTATAAGAATTCCTAAAACTTTTATTAAAATATTTTTTTCTAAAAGTTGTAAACAAAGGAGTTATCGTTAGGGGATGGAAAAAACTAAATACGGGGCACTTTTGAAAACTAAGGGTTGAAAATAGGGGTGCTGCGGATCAAAACGTTTATTTTGATCTAATTAATAAGTGTACCTAATTTGACACTTCCCGCACAATTTGACAGACATTTAGATGTACCGCTACGACTATAACTGCGAAAAATTAGAATAAATTATTGCGTAGATTTTAAAAATGTTCATATTTTTTCTAAAACTGCTTTGGAAAATAGAATTTTTTAGATATAATAAAATGAGTGAAGAAAGTTACATTTTCCTCACTAGAGATTAAAGTACAGGGCAGGGGCGTTAAGGAAAACGAGACTTGGATGCGCAATGGTCGTAAGTATAGAGGGGATATTGGCCCGCGTAAATTGAAAATACGTGTTTGTACCACATATTGGTGCATTTCCTCGTTAGTGACCCGTTAATGGCATTTTGCCAACGTCTTGTAAAATTCTATGGATTTTGAATCAAAAAATGGATGGACTCCATTTATAACATCAAGTCTTGTTTTGAACTGTCTATGTATCATGCAGTTGTCAAGAGACAAAAAAGGTGGTAATCACTTTGGCGAAATGTCAGGATAATATGGAGGGTGGCGTTTCCCAGCCAAGTTCGTCTGATTGACCAAAGAAACTGTTTTTGAATGAATGCTGCTTGTACTCGCTGAAGTTGTTCACGATATATGTTCGCAGTGATGGTTTGACCCCTTTGAGAAGTTCAATATGAAACTATGACCATTTTGAGTTCATTTCTAAAATTCACATTTGCCGCTATTCCATGTCAAAAAAATTTGTTTAATTCTTAATAATAATAACCGTTCATAGACAACAGATTTTTCAAATGTAATCAGACTCATTATATCATATATCAATATCATATCATCAAATATAGCAAAGGCTACCATCTGAAAAAGTGGAGCTAGTTGTTCGTTTGGTGTCGAAATACGTTAGGTAGGTATATTTTTGCCACATTTTTGTATCTATAAGATCGTGCCTGACTTCAACGGTGACAACGTACATTCCATTGATTCCACGAGGCCGAAGCTTTTTTTCTCCGTTTTTATATTTTTCTTATAATATTCCAAGATAGTTATTTCAAATTTGGCAGTGACATTATTTTTCGAAGTCTCTTCAATAAAATATCGATTTTTTTCTCCGTTTTTATATTTTTCTTATAATATTCCAAGATAGTTATTTCAAATTTGGCAGTGACATTATTTTTCGAAGTCTCTTCAATAAAATATCGAACATGTCTGCAGCTGCGTACCTGTCCTATAAGGGTGTTTTCGCGTTACGGGTTCCAATTTATGCGTTGTGACCAAATATACAGTTCGGGTAAAAGAATTAAAACTTCTAGTCTTTCCACTATAAATGTGGGAAGACTATAGGAGTTTATTTCTTCCATCGAAATAACCCCCACATAAGAGCATCAGTATGGTATGGATCCTTTCCAAACAAATACAGTTCGGGGTTATGGTCAAGTTGGACTTTCCAAAATACTAATTGGGGGTTGTGTGTGGTCAACATCGAACTTTGTTCTATGTTCGGCGTTAAACTCTAATATTAAGTTGCAAGTTATGTTATTTAAGAAATTGAGATACGCATTCTGCAGTTGGGTATAGGTATACCTATTGGTCGAATAATATTACATAATTAACGTTAAATTTTTGCGTTTTTGAAGGTAAAATCAAAATTAGATGTTTTCGAAAAATATAGCAATATGCACACCTTCTTACATTTAATGAATGAGCAAGTGTGAATCATCATCGCTTGATAATTATAAAAAATAAGTAGGTAAATAACTTTAGAGGGAATTTTCGCTCGATCGCGAAGTGCAATATTATTCACAGCCTTCGCGGAAAGAGGCTAGATTGAAGATTGCTCTTTTGCATTTTCACGCTGCATGTTTAATTTTTAGTTAAGAAGAACCTGATTAAAATGATTAAAATCATCTATATAGACAATGTTTTAAGACACTTTGCCGTATATGGCTTGATTTGTAAGTTAATCAACATTACATGAATAATTTTCTTGTACATATAGAAAGATTTAGTCACGTTTCCATATTAGTACATGTCACCTTAAAAAATGGCAGGTAAGAACAGGATATTTTAAAGATGTCAGAAATTGAAACAGAGAATTTTATATGAAGGCGGTTTGTTAACTATTGCCCCTGACATACAAGGAGACAGTGGAAAAAATGTAGCCAATCTCCTGTCCTTTTTGTATACTTACTTGTATATTGTGTTCGAATGGTTTTCCCCACTTTAGTACAATATATAGTTTATATTATTTCGTTTTCAAAGTAACGAGCAGTGTTTTTAAATGTCGCATTTTAGACAAAATAATAAGTATCACAATAAAAAATAAAAAAGTACCTAACAGGCATATAATAGTTCCAATAAATTGTGAGAAAACAAGCTGAACCAACTCGACAACTTGCTGCTAGCAGCTAAACATGATAAAAATTAATTTCCCTTTAGGTTAATAAACCTCAAAGTATTAATCTTTTGTAAGGTACCTACAGCAGAAACAGATGTGTGATCTAACAGATTTTTCTGATTTAATTTAGTAATTAACTAATTATACATACACATATACAATATGGTTAAAACATCATTACGCATGGATAATTTTACCCGTGTCTGGTGATCCGACAACCAAAAAAGTTTTTCAAACAATAAGATGTGTTCTGACGACCTACATAACACATAATTTGAAACGTACAATATTCGTACATATTTTATGTAAATGTTTTAAAAGATATCAATAACTTCTAAGTTAGACTCGGTTACTAACGCAAAGGTTGGTAATCAACCAAGCGTATTTAAAATATAAATTACAAAATTAATCATCGTAGGCGGCCTCATTTTAGCGAAGATGTCTAGACGTGAATGCCCGAAAAGTTTTATGTAACCTAATATGATTCTATTTTTAGAATAAATATCAAAGCGCTTTTATATTTTGTTAAATCTATCTTTAGATACCTGTCCATAATAACACGACACACGAGTACCTTTTTTAAAATCTAATTTCTAAGATAACGAAATAAATTAAACTGCAAAAACTCTTGAAAAGCATTTTTAACAACAAAAGTCAGTCCACTTTAAGGTAATAAAGTTAACTTTATATGTATAACGTTATTCAAAAGTAAGTTCCCAGTTTGAAATTCTGAAAAAATAAAGCACCATTTTGTTTGTAAAGAAACGGGGTTTATTAATAAAGACCAAATAACTAACAAGAAAAGAGGACCACCTCTACTCTGTTCATTGAGGTATAGTCGTTCTTCTATGTTGTGAACTGTATTGTGAAGTGCATCCAGGTGGAATGTTTTTAATTGATGGATTGTTTCAATTCCTCCTTCCTCTACTAAGAAACACACTTTCTTTGAGGTAACGCTATAACCAATAGTCAGCTGGATTGATCTGGTGATTTAGGAGGCCATCAGTTTGGAAAGTGTCTGTTCGATACTTAACATAATTCCTTTTAATTTTTGTGTATACTAACCCACACCTGTTAGATTTAGTCATAAATATCGATAATTTATTTGAATTAGTTATGTCTAGGAAATCGAAACTTCATATTTAGTCAAGCATAACATTTCTTAAATTATTACCTTAACACCAATAAATTGTAGTTGACCCTATTAAAACGTCAATCATACTTCAGTACATGTTACCGACTAGTTCTCACAGTCAAATTGCATAAATCTAAGTTCCCACCAATCAGAATATTGTATTTTCCACCCTTTTGTTTATACCGATGTATTAAATAAGGTGTAATATGCATTTTTAGAGCAGTCGTACCGACTCGTACCGAGTCGTACTATAACTCATAACTATAATCTCAAGAAGATTCTTACTTTAACTTTATAAGATTCATAACTATAATCTTTACGAGATTCGTAACTATAACTTACGGGATTCTTACTCGCATATTTACGCGATTTTTATTCCAATCATAACGAGATTCTTATTCTCTTAATTTAAGGTAAATTCACTTGTTAATCAATTATTAATAAATCAAGCTTATACAAATATAAATACGATTAAATATTTCAAGTGTTTTACTTATAATCAACTTTATCGTGCATTGTGTCACAACTATATCATCATCAACAAACATTGGCCCTTCGAATTACCCGAATACATCGGTCCTTCGAATTAGCCGCAAACATTGGTCCTTCGAGCCGGATACTGACAGCGACGACAATCAACAATCATCAAATTCACATATTGGTACCTACAAAGCGGGGTGAGTCACATAATTCCTATCTATCGTATTTACTCCTTTATATCTAACTCATCTTGTGTCGGTACTGTGTGCGTCTTGTCTTGCGTTATATGCATTATTAATATTATTATACTCAAATTAAAATATGAATCCTGAAACTGCCGACATTAAACAATTGATCGCTAAACGAGGTCGTTTAAGAAGCAGGATAACGCGATTTGTAAATGTAATTACAAACTTTAATGATAATGATTTGAACAGCTTAAAACTCAGACTTTCGAAATTCGAACCCACTTGGGACGAATTTGATGTTATTCAATCACAAATTGAAGATACATGTACTGACCCAAATACGGATCACGAAGCCGAACGCGAATCATTTGAAAATGCATACCTTAATGTAATTACAAAAACTCAAAATTTGATTTCAAGTAGAGAAATTCGCCCATCGTCTGTTATATCTAATCCAAACACATCAACGCAGAGCGATTCTAATGTTAAGGTAAAGCTTCCTACTTTACATTTACCATCATTTAACGGTGATTATGATAAGTGGTTATCATTTTATGATACATTTAATTCATTAATCCACAATAGCGCTGCAATTAGTGACATTGAACGATTCCACTATCTTAAATCGTGTTTAAAAGGGGAAGCATTAACTGTCATTGAATCGCTTGGTGTTACTTCTGACAATTACCAGACGGCGTGGCAATTATTAAAAAAAGGTACGAAAATAAGCGTCTCATAATTAAAAATCATGTTATAGCACTTATAAATATGCCAGCTGTCCAAAAGGACTGCTTCGCATCACTAAGGCGTTTGTTAAATCATGCCAATACTAATCTTAGAGCATTAAATTCACTAGCTGTACCTACAGAATCATGGGATCTCATAATTATCCAATTATTAACATCAAAATTTGATTATAACACAAATCGGGAATGGGAATTAGTGACGCTTAAAGGTGAACTTCCAACCATGGCTGAAATTGAATCATTTTTAGAACGCAGGTGCCACATGTTGGAATCTTTAAATAAACAAAAACCACAAGCATCGCCCGCCCTCATAAATAATAAAAATCAAACACACAAAATCGCATCACGCATTATAAATTCTGCAACATCCAGTGATATAAATGTAACTTGCACATACTGTAAATCGTCTCATACAATTACAGAATGTCCGGAATTTTCCAAATTATCTATACGGGATAGATTTGCAGAAACAAAAAATCTACAGTTATGCGTAAATTGTTTGAAGTCAAGTCATCAAACATTCAACTGTCGTTCACGATATAAATGTAAAATATGTAATAAAAAACATCATTCATTACTTCATATTCCTGTAGAAACGAATAATGAACAACCAACGACATCCTCAATCAATTACTCTCAATTTTTATGTAATTCCCAAGTACTGCTCTCAACAGCATTGATTCAAGTTTTTGATAACATAGGTAATCCTCATACCTGTAGAGCATTGTTAGACATGGGAGCTCAGTCAAATATTATTTCCGAGCAACTCTGTGCGAAACTGAATTTAAAACCCAATCGCACTAATACTTTAATTACGGGAGTAGCTGAGTCGTCAAATATGGCAACAAAATGCGTTAACATCAACCTAAAGTCACGTTTAAATAATTATACTGCAAGTATTTCATGTTTAGTTCTATCCAAGATCACGTCAAATTTACCTGCATTTTCATTCAAAGCAAGTCAACTTTCAATACCTAAACACATTAAACTAGCAGATCCTAGTTTCAATGTATCAGCTCCTGTTGATTTGCTAATTGGCGCAGAACTTTTCTGGAAAGTAATTGATCATGAACGCATAACATTAGGAAATAATTGTCCTACATTACAAAAAACATGTCTAGGGTGGATTGTAGGCGGTACGATAACGCATGCAAGCCAAACAAATACTAAAGTTCAATGTAATTTATCAACAACCACCTTTGAAAATCAATTAACCAAGTTTTGGGAGGTAGAGGAATGTCCACATAAAACCCCATTAACATTATCGGAAGTAGAATGTGAAAATCACTTTGTTAACACCTACATCCGCGACGAAACCGGCCGTTTCACTGTACAATTACCTTTTAAATCAGATGCAAAATGGCTAGGTTCGTCAAAACACTATGCTGAGAAGAGATTATTTAGTATGGAAAATAAACTCAAATCTGACCTGCAATTGCGCAACGATTATGTTAGTTTTATGAATGAATACATTAAACTAGGTCACATGGAGTTAGTACCGTCAAATGAATGTACTAACCAAAATAACAATGTGTTTTATCTTCCTCATCACGCTGTAGTAAAAAATTCGAGTACATCAACCAGAGTTAGGGTAGTTTTTGATGGTTCCGCAAAATCAAGCACAGGAGTATCTTTAAACGACAACTTACTGGTTGGACCAGCAATACAAGGCGACCTATTCGCAATCTTAGTCAGGTTCCGCATTCATCTTTATGTAATGACCGCGGATATAGCTAAAATGTATAGACAAGTTAAAATGCATCCTAAAGATCGTGATTATCAAAGAATTTTATGGAGACCGAGCCCAAATCACCAAATTAATACTTATAGACTAACAACTGTAACTTACGGTACAACATCAGCTCCCTTTTTAGCCGTCAGGGCCCTTCAGCAGCTAGCACAAGATGAGAAGGAGAATTTCCCCTTAGCTCATCGCGCAATAATGCAGGATTTTTACGTGGATGACGTGTTAACGGGTGCTGATAGTATAGAGAATCTTATTCGAATTAAAAATCAATTAATTACGGCATTAGATAAAGGAGGTTTCGAACTTCGTAAATTTACTTGTAACGATCAAAGGTTGCTTAATTCTGTCCCTACCGAAACAATTCAGTTCGATAAACAAAACACAACCAAAACCCTTGGATTACTGTGGAACCCCTCACTAGATATATTTAAATATTCGGTAAATATTATCAATCAACGCAAAATTACTAAACGTATAATTTTGTCACTTATTTCACAAATTTACGACCCTCTAGGTTTAATTGGCCCAGTAATTGTAAAGGCAAAAATCATACTGCAACACTTATGGTCCACAAAATTAGATTGGGATAAAACTGTTCCAACCCATTTAGCTAAACAGTGGACTGAGCTTGTAGAACAATTAAATAATCTGAATGACATAGCAATACCACGAAAGGTTATCGTTCATTATACCCCTCAAATCGTAGAAGTACATGGGTTTTGTGATGCGTCACAACTTGCCTATGGTGCTTGTGTTTATATCCGAACGTCCGATAACAACAAAATTCATAGCACTTTTCTTTTATGTGCAAAATCACGTGTAGCTCCTTTAAAAAGGTTGACGATTCCGCGTTTGGAGCTATGCGGTGCATTACTGTTAACGAAACTGATGAATAAAATAAAGCAAACTTTAGAAAACCAAATTTCAATTACCGATTATTATTACTGGACAGATTCAACAATAGTTTTAGCTTGGATAAATAATCCTGCGAACCTCAAGGTATTTGCAGCAACGCGAATTTTAGAAATTAGGTCGTTAAGCAAACCCGACTATTGGCGTCACATTAAATCCGAAGACAATCCAGCCGATATAATATCACGCGGTATAAATGCACAAAGCTTATTAAAATGCGATCTTTGGTTTTATGGTCCAAATTGGTTAAAGTATGACAAATCACAATGGCCCATTAGTAATGCAAACTTTTCAAATATAACTGCAGTGGATCAGCAAGAAAGAAAAGTTATGCAAATATCGACAATTAAGTCTGACTTTAATAATTTCTTTCAAAATTTCTCTACACTCTCCAAATTACAGAGAGTATTTACGTACTGTTTGAGATTCGTACATAACACAAAATATCCAGGCAACAAATTCTCCAGCAGTTTAAAGACTCTTGAATTGAAATCATCCATCATAAAAATAATTAAACTAGTGCAATCACATGAATTCTGAAATGAAATTAAACATTTATTAACTCACAATCAGGTAGCAACTAACAGCCAATTATTATGTTTAAACCCTTTTCTGGATGAGAATCAAATAATTAGAGTAGGAGGCCGTTTACGCAATGCTCACATTAATGTATGTCAAAAACATCCTATTGTATTACCTAATAGACATCATATAACAAAGTTAATTATCCTCAGGGAGCACCAAATCCACTTGCATGCAGGACCTCGAGGCACACTTGCCGCAGTCAGACTTAAATATTGGCCAATATCTGGCAACAGCATTGTTAGACAAATTGTACATAAGTGTGTAATATGCTTTAAAGCGAATCCCAAAAAAGGAATAAAACAGATAATGGGCGATCTACCTCAAACTCGAGTGATTCCTGCACGGCCATTCACCAATTGTGGTGTCGATTATGCTGGCCCCATTTTAATAAAAGATGGCTCTAGCAGATCTAAGAAATCTATCAAATCGTATATTGCACTATTCATCTGTTTTGCAACTAAGGCAGTACATGTAGAATTAGTGTGTGATTTAACATCAAAAACATTTTTAAATGCATTTAATAGATTTATTTCACGTCGTGGCAACATATCAAATATTTATTCCGATAATGCATCGACATTCATTGGTGCAAATCGGGAATTAGTAAAAGACTTTAAAATTTTGTTTCAATCAGATCGTTTTAAGACTGAGTTTATCGATCAATTAAGTCTAAATGGAATACAGTGGCACTTTATACCTCCAAGAGCACCCCATTTTGGTGGTCTATGGGAGGCAGGTATTAAATCAATAAAATTACACCTCAAACGAATTACAGGAGATGCATTATTAACGTATGACGAGATGTATACTTTATTGACGCGAGTTGAAGCAATCCTTAATTCACGTCCTATAACGCAATTAAGCAACGATCCCAACGATCTAACCCCATTAACTCCTGGACATTTTTTAATTGGTGACTCACTCACTGCAATTCCTGAAGAAGATTTAACAGCATGCAAGATTAATAGACTAACCCGCTGGGAGCGAGTGCAACAACTTTGCCAACACTTCTGGAGGAGATGGTCATCCGAATATCTATCGCAACTCAATCAGCGATCAAAATGGAAGACCGGTATACAAAATATCAAACTTGGGACCATTGTCATCGTGCATGAGGACAACATACCTCCGCAACAATGGCGACTAGGAAGAATTACCGCTACACATCCAGGAAAAGACGGAGTGATTCGAACTGTAACAATAAAAACTCGCGATTGTGAAGTTAAACGCGCAGTGACAAAAATTAGTAAACTACCCATCGATGACAACTGTTAGTGCAGTGTTCACATTGTGTTTTTTCCAACTTATATCTGTATCATATTGGCATTAGTCTTTAATTCTTTATTTAGTTAATTTGTAATGTAATTTCATAGCTTCCTCTTTGACTTTCTATTGAAAGGAACCTTTCAAGGGGGGCGGCATGTTCGATACTTAACATAATTCCTTTTAATTTTTTGTGTATACTAACCCACACCTGTTAGATTTAGTCATAAATATCGATAATTTATTTGAATTAGTTATGTCTAGGAAATCGAAACTTCATATTTAGTCAAGCATAACATTTCTTAAATTATTACCTTAACACCAATAAATTGTAGTTGACCCTATTAAAACGTCAATCATACTTCAGTACATGTTACCGACTAGTTCTCACAGTCAAATTGCATAAATCTAAGTTCCCACCAATCAGAATATTGTATTTTCCACCCTTTTGTTTATACCGATGTATTAAATAAGGTGTAATATGCATTTTTAGAGCAGTCGTACCGACTCGTACCGAGTCGTACTATAACTCATAACTATAATCTCAAGAAGATTCTTACTTTAACTTTATAAGATTCATAACTATAATCTTTACGAGATTCGTAACTATAACTTACGGGATTCTTACTCGCATATTTACGCGATTTTTATTCCAATCATAACGAGATTCTTATTCTCTTAATTTAAGGTAAATTCACTTGTTAATCAATTATTAATAAATCAAGCTTATACAAATATAAATACGATTAAATATTTCAAGTGTTTTACTTATAATCAACTTTATCGTGCATTGTGTCACAACTATATCATCATCAACAAACATTGGCCCTTCGAATTACCCGAATACATCGGTCCTTCGAATTAGCCGCAAACAGTGTCTACTAATTACATGATCACGATTCACGAATTGTGTTTCTTAATACATATGTAGTATGTTTTTAGTTTTTACAGGATTGTATATAAAAGAAAAGAAACCCAGTTTTAATTTCTTCAAAATCTCAAAAATTAGCAAAGTAATGGTCATTTAAAACCGCGAACTTATACTTTTGAATAACCTTATACATTAATGAGGAACTCTTCTTTTGTCTTCCGTTTTTAACACACAAATTTATTTAATAATTGTTATTTTTTAATTCGTGTAGGATGATTCTTTATTATCATTTTGTTTTGCTTCATTTCAAGCACTCGCTCTCTTTAAAGAACAAAACTTGAACCTCACAGGAATGCATCTACTGTTTCTAATAAAAAGCGCGCATTACCAACACAAGAAAAAATGTACTAATGTCCATAACATATTTTTTCACTAAAATGTGTAACTAATTAATCATTATCTATTACTAAGCTACTTATTCGTGAAATCTTAG
Organism: Pyrocoelia pectoralis; assembly: GCA_036250285.1. Taxonomy (NCBI): domain Eukaryota; kingdom Metazoa; phylum Arthropoda; class Insecta; order Coleoptera; family Lampyridae; genus Pyrocoelia; species Pyrocoelia pectoralis. The sequence continues at coordinate 26,523,269 of CM070078.1, forward strand.
ATATTACACTTTCACATAAAAATTATTGATAGTTCAGCAACAATCTGCCTTATTGATAACAATTAACTCATATTGATATTGATATACCACATTTTAAAACATAAATTCCGATTTATTTTAGAAATTGTAGTTTTCAAAACCTACAATTTCTTGTGGGATTGGAAATCGAATATCGAGCATTTCATCATTTACCTAATCGAGGGAATAGAAAGTCACATGGTCGGACTACATGGCCCATTCATGATTCAAAAGCTTTGAAGAGCAATATCGCTTGGAGCAGTGTCGTGTACCAGACTGCAATAATTTATTTTCGAGCACCACAGTTTGAATTGGTACAGATTAACTTTTTTAAAAAAGAAAGCGTTATCATTACATATTTGTTTCCGGTGAAATGTTCAGCATAGATGAGGTGTCAATTTCTGTAAAAAAAAAGGAAATGCGGAATTTCATTTTGGGATCGCGAGATAATTCCGATAACATCCCATCATTTGGAATTTTTTGCCGCTAATTAGTATGTAGATATTCAAATATGACAAGTTATGTATCGATTTCGATTAATTACGGCTAATTAAATTCACATCAAAAAACGAAGAGACCGTTTCATCGATACCTAGTAATCATATCATATCTGTATGTTCGACTTATTCGAAAACAAAATATTCCAAAAGGAGACCAGAGTCTAGGTGTGGGTTATGATGATTTGGCGACAGTAACATCGATCTCGAGCAGACCAAACCAAACTGCAAAAAGTAAAGTAAATTTCATATTAAAGGTTAATTTACGTTTTTATTAATATTTTCCTTATAACCAAAATTTTTTCGGGCATGTTATACATCGTTGAAAAACACTTTTTAAAGACTACCTTTAAAAGAGGCCAGATTAAGCGTTATTCAGTTTTTGAGGAATGATGAAATCGCCAAATTTTTGATTTTTCAAAGTTATTTTAAAAATTAAAAAGTTAGGTAAAATTTGAAATAAGATTAGTTTCCAGTATTGAATTCTGCAAAACATTCCCCATTTAACCGTTGCTCTAGGTCTTCTAATAACCGAGACTATACCAATGGTGAGCATCGAAACAAATAAGTTTCAATACTACACGGAAATGTCTATAAATTTGTGTCAATTACTTTATTGATTATACTTCATTGTAGTGTTCAAACTAATAGATGTACAAACGATTCCGTTCCCAAGCTATAATTCAAAAATCAGACAAAATAAAAACGTCAATGTTCCAACTTTTTTTCTGAAACAAAGGGAAAAACTATCGCGATTGAAGAAAACTCTAGAAACAATAAACAAAATAAAGGAAAGTCAATCTCAACCAATGAAACAAGCTCACGTTAGCAAACAATGTGCCGTGAAACTATCCTTGAATTTGATCATTGTTATTTCCTCGCGGGTGTTGTAACAAATGACGCAACATTCACAACTTGCTTTACAAATGCCGTAATATCTTTAGTTTATTTCTTATCTATTTTAAACCGAGACAATCGAAAGCTAAATTTACTCACTATAAATTCGATTACTCAAATATCATTGTATGAACGCTTCGTTGAACCTTAACAGGATATGAATTCATGGATCAATGTTACATTTTTTCTTTTAGATGTACTATTATAGCAGTCTATAGTCTTTAATCATTTTCAGAAATACCGCTCGCATTTAATGCATTACATGCAATTCTTGAAGTTTGTTACTTCATTGAATTCATTTATTATGTTAAATAAGAATGGGGATATTGTCAGAATAAATACTTCAAGACAAAAGGATTATTATTATTGATAGAACACTTTCAACCTCCCCTTTACCAATGATTTAATAGGATGAAACGATGGTTATTTTTTTAATTAATAGTTAAACTGCTCTATTGACCATCACTAATTAAAAAAATAATCATCTTTCATCCTATTAAATCATTGGTAAAGGGGAGGTTGAAAGTGTTTTATTAATAATCCCTTGACCCAGGACAGTTAATCATAAAGCTAATAACAAAAAATTCGATCGTCCGGATTGAACTCGAAGACACAAAATTTGTTAAAATTTTCTGTAACTATTTTAAAGGACATTTAACTTTTTTGTAGATTAAAAACACATATCTACAAATTTCAGAAAATTTTGGGTCTTCGAGTTCAATCCGGACGATCGGCGCCAGCACGCAAACGTAATCTTTATGAATTTTTTTTGACGTTATAAAAAATACTTAACATCACAATTTTTTGTTATTAATTTTCTGATTAACTGTCCTTTGAAATAGTTAAAAGAATTTTTTTTAATTTTTGGGTCTTCGGTTCAGCATCGCGAAATATGTACAAGATCACGTATTTAAGGACTTTTTATTCACTTAATATTTATTTTCTTGTAATTAAAGTATGTAGCCTATATTGAAATGTCATTATCTGTCTCCTATACCTATTAACATTTTTTTGCAAAAGTTTAGTTGATTTTGAAAAAAGATACTAGTGGATAGTTAAAAAAAATCCGTGGATAACTTCACACGGGTTAAATGTTTAGGTTTTAACTACGAGAATTACTGATACAAAGTCACTTGAACTATTCTGCATTACACATAATTACTGTGAATTAGGTAGCTACCACTTATTCTGCACTGTTTTCAAAAAAATCTCAAATAACAACAAAGCTTTTTCTAGTAAAGCGGGAGTTTACATGTCAAAGTATAATACTCATTTCGTTGTAATAATAAATGGCGCAATTCCAATTTATTTTTCCACCTTGATCCAAATTCATTCTAGCTAATCGCTTCCATAGAGTTGGATGAGGTAATTTTGCTTTGGTGGGTTACGAGCGGCCAACCATTAACTGCATCATGGTAAAACCAAATAATATAAAACATAGCTAATGTCCCACATAATTTAGGTTTATACCATCTTGCATGAGTAATACGTATTTACTAAGAGTTTACTAAAAGTTCTGCTTGCTTGTCAAATAAGATTATTAAGGTTTAATTTAGAGGAGAATAAACCCAAAGACGGGAAAGCTAAACGAATATAATATAAAGTAATGGATAAACCAGTTGAGTACACATGCGAGTTTCCCTCCTCTGATAGTACAAAGAAATACGAAGAAGAAATTAAAATGATCAATATTTCTGCATTGGGGAAGAGTCTACAAAACAAAGGTAGGTATGACGTGCCTGCCAGTCCAAGTATTTTTTACATTCACCTAAATTAATGAAATGAAGGGTGGCTCTTCGTTAAAAAGTCCGGAAAGGTTACCCGAATATAAAAGCGGTGATATATGATTACACTGTGTGATACTTCAAGAATCCAGACGACCAAATTTCTATTTCTTTTTAATTGAAAACAGATGGTGTCGGTGGTGGTGATTTGCTTTCTGTTGAGAGCCAAACACACTGCTCTGGTGGGAGGATGGTGATGTACAGTTCTGTAGGTGAATGGTCTTTCCAGGGTTATGCCTTTGATACATTTCAAAACCACATCATTTTTTTGTGGTATGTCAAAAATATTTGTAGGATGTTGCGATGTCATTGTTGATGCGACAACTTTCTTTCCTTTCGTAGTACGAACGGATACTTGTTAATTATAATAGGTATTTACACATTCAGTTAAAACAGAAGTTACTGAGTCTGAATTTTACGACACGTCTTACTTTGCACGCCAACATTCTTCTTTAGTGATATCAAATGAACTACCGTAGTGTCGCATCTTTGGTAACACTAAATTGTGCAAATGTAACATTTATATTGTAAAAATACTACATTTTAGTGATGATGTTTCAGTAAGTACTGTTATGCAGTGCCGTAGCGATGTAATTACGGGCCTGTGTTCACCAAGTAACTAGCGGGCCCTACTCTCAGATGGAGGGGGGTGGGTCATGGTTTCACAATAATACAAATAACAAAATAAGGAACATGGTATATACAGTGTATTTCATAATATACCGAATACATTTACATGTTACATAAATATACGGCTCAAATTTTTCTCGAAAACGAAGCAAGATACTCAAAACACTACGTAAGTAGAAAAAAGTTGCATTTTAGTTGCTTTATCTAAAATAAGTTAGAAAATTGCAAAAAAACATTGGGGTTATTAATTTTTTGGAAAACAAGCTAACAAGAGCGCGCCTCAATTACTGTATCAACTGTAGTAAATCCAAAGATGTCTCATAAAGTTACAATCAACCTTTAAAAATTTCATTAAAATTAGCAGAAACGTTTTTTTAAATAGATATTAATAGAACACAATTTTTTTTTACAAATTTTCACAACCTCTATCACGAAGACGAACCGTTTCCGGACATATGTTTATAAAGCAAAAAATGTTTGTTCTCTGAAACCTTGGAAGTGACTCAACAAGCGATTTCAAACTGCCTCAATCCCATGGTATGGTGCAAAAACAAGGAAATTTGGTTCCCTATGGAACTCAATCCAAAGAATATCGAACGCCGTTTTTTAACATGCGAATAACTGCTCCAAAGCCAAAATCGGAAGGGTTTTTTGCATCGAATCGTGACGGGGGAGGAAAAGTGGATCCATTACGACAACCAAAAGCGCAGAAAATCGTGGGGTAAGGCAGACTTCAACAGCAAAACCGAATATTCATGTCAAGAAACTAATGCTGTGCATCTGGTGGGATCAGTTTGGAGTGATCTACTATGAGCTACTCCAGCCTAACGTAACCATTGCTGGGGAAGGTTACCAACAACAGTTGCTCCTTCCGACTTGCTCCGTCGATGATTCATGTTTGGCCAAGCAGCACTTCCCTTCTTACGAAGAAACCAAAAATTGGGTTGATTCTTGGATCGCCTCAAGAGATGGGAAATTTTTTCGCGGAATCCGTAAGCTGCCTGAAAGACGCGGAAAAGTCGTAGCTAAACGATGAATAAAATACATTGTACCAATTTCTCTGAACAACACTTCAATGTTACAAAAAAAACCTCAAAACTTATTTGTACTCGTGATATATTTTACGTGACACCAATTAGCAAGATGCAAATGTTGGTCCTTTTGCGGGCCCGGGCTCGTGTTCCGCACACTGGTAGCTACGGCGCTGCTGTTATGATACAACGTTTAGAAACTGAATTCTAAAAAGAATTGCCGTATGCAGAATTATATTACGGATTTCACAGTTGCACCCAGAAGGTAGTTGTAGTTATACGTTTTCCTTTATATAGACATTTCTGCAAATTCGTAACAACGCTCCTTCTTAGAAGTCGCATATTGTTTTTCAACACCATAACCAGAATTACATCGCGTATTATTCAAGGTTAGCAACAGTGAGAATAACTAAAGAGTTAAGTGTGATAGCATAGGAAAAGGAAAATTGAAGTTCGTAATTTGAATGACATACTAAAGTGCTGTTTTGTTAAGATTACCCACGAAGTTCAGGAAAAGGTAATCTCTGTGTCAAATTCTTTATTCAAGTTAGAATAAACATTATTTAATTCTTGAACCATTAATTAATTAGTTAGCTTCATTCTTGAAGTGCAATTTAACTATTGAACATGTGCAATTAATTGAATGTGATTGATAAATAATGTGTTTCGCCCTCTAAAAAGGTAGCTTGGAAGAATTCACTTTTGATGTCTCAACTATTTTTAACGGCCCTGATCCAAATTTACTCATACATGACATAGGGTAACACGTTGCATTTGGTTAATTAAAGGTGGACCTTTCAGCATGTAGGTCGTCAAGTATATAAAAACCCAAATGCATTTCAATTACACCTAATTAATGCAACTACATACTAAAAATGCAACTCATACCGACACATACTTACCTATTCATACTTCAAAAGTAATTGACCTTCGCTATTTAAAAATACACTCTCGAATAAAGTTGCTTCCGGATTTTTCCAATGCAGCTTATTTTTAGTACAAGGTTTTTTTAATCGGACTGCTGAAAAATTACTGCAAACAACTTTTAGATCTTAATTTATAAGCTATGCAACGGAGAAGTAGGAAAAATAAATAGTTGGTAGTTTCCTAAACAAACATTTCCTAAGGTGAAGTTAGAAAATTTATTTAGGCCAAACATTATACATCATGAGTAGGTGCAGAGGAAAATAGCTAGAACACATAGTAACAAAAGCACCTTCTATAAATACATGACGCTTTGTCTCATGCCACAGACGAACTGAAATAGACAGTCGCGGCCGCATTGCTCAGAAGTCATCTACGTAGCCTCGGTCTATTATCACGTAACTTTAGGTGCACCCAAAATAACCCCTCATTACAAATCGCCACAAACACTATCTTATCAAACGGTCTACACGGAACAAATTTTAACCCAGGAAACAACTTCGCGACAACATATACATACTTTAATCCCGCGCTTAAATCGAACGTTACTAAACTTTTTTCGCCGTTAAAATATACCTGCGAAAGATAAAATGCAAATTTATAAAAAGGTAAATTTTGAACAAAAAAGTAAAAGTTGCAAAGCACTACAAAATCTTCCAAAAAGTTTCTTATCTGACATTAATCCAGTTTCAAGGTTTGATCTAACCTCATCGTATAAAAATGCATTATGCACGATGGATGAAATAAAACTTTCGGATTTACTTTTAAAATGCAATATCATCGCGAATTTCCGTACAGAAATAGAACGGTCTAAAGTACCGATTTACCGAACTATTTTGCTATTTACTGAGTCATATTTTGGACTCAACCACACAAGTTACAGCCAAAAGCGAAACGCATCAAGGCGCTTACCGAGTTGTTCGAGTGTTACTAACAAGAGCGAAAAATGTGATCTCATTGAAGTTTCATTAATAATTCCAAATCTTTACAAAATAACAAGATAGCGTCGTCGAGTCAGTTGATTTTATTAGAAAATGAATTTTAAAAACTCTCCGAATGCTGAACAAACATTGGAAACTCATTCTAGAGCACTTTCCAAGAATTTCACTACACAATAAACTTGTTAAAATTGGCGTTTCAATATGATAGTGAAAACCATTTAGTCAATTGCATTTGGTCGAGAATCGGATTTTAATGCATTACATATTTTCTTTTCTGTCAGTCGTAAAAAGCTTTGTTTTCGTGTAAGTAGGTAGAAACAGAAAAGATGTGTCTAATTGAGTGTAATTGACGTAATTGTATATAGGTAGTATTTAAAAATCGAAATTTTGTTGAAGTGTTTCAATACACTTTTGGCAATAACGAGTAAACATTTTCTAAGAGGAATGAATACACACCTTGAAGTGCTTGTTAGTATTATCCTTATTTATATAAGGTATATAAACAAGGGTATTATTAATGAAATAAAATAATGTTACAATGAATAAATAATACTTTTGTAATTAAACAACGTCTACATGGGCCCAAAGTGTACAAGAATATGAGTGGTTACATTTATTTCAGATCGTCATGCATTCATATGTGCACAATTCTTGCGCGCAAACGTAAAAGGGCAGTTAAATTATGGTACATAGGTAATGAAAATCAAGTATTATAAAATTACATAGGAAAAACAAATGTAATAAAATGTTCGTTTGAAAATTGATTTGTAGGTACCTACTTGGTTCATAAAACAAGTCTAATTTGTGGTTGTTGACCACAATACACCACAATAAAAATTACCAAATTAGACGCGTTTCGTCAGCAACGCTGTCATCATCAGAAATGGTTTTTGGTATTTGCAGTGTTGTGTTTGTACCAAATTTGGAACAGCAGACGTAACTTTTATTGAATGCCTCACTGATGAAAACCAAATTAGCTTTCAGTGGGATTGCTGCACATTCATTTTCACTTTCTTCTCTAACACCAGACAATGTAGTCGGTTTTCTACAATACGTAATATCACTTAAGATCCTCCATCTGCAGGTATCTAAAAGCCTAAAGGTATCTAAAAGCCTAAATCCGTAGAACGCCTGGGAAACTCAATCATACCCAGTGTCATTCCAAATCCTAATCCAGATCCAGGTAAGGTCACACGCTGTGGTTGTACTGCCGCAAGAAAGAAAAATTGAACTTCAACTTTCTCTTACTTAAAATGCAACTTGAAAGCCGTTTAGCGTTGGTCAAACAACAATCATGTCATTTTGATTTATGATCGGAGGCACGACGGTAACGTCGTTGCTACCTGTCATCGGTTCCAGATTAGTCACTCTCTAGCATTTCTCTACTGACGTCATACAATTTTCGATACAAAAATCGTTCAACACAAGCAAATACAACAATAATCACAAAAACTACACTGCATTATTTGAGATGTTAATCAATATCCTCGCCGATGGCGAAATGCGTTTCGTTATTTGGTTTATAAACGGAAAAGATAACTTGTAGAAGTTTGATGGGAGATATTGAACTATCCGCTCTACGGGCCAGATTTGGCACTTTTATCATTTTCTAAAATTAAACGAGTTTCGGGGTGGAAAGCAAATGGAGAATGATGGGATATTTAAAAAAACCGATACTCCATCTATGACGGTGAGGCAGTAGCCCACGGACTCATGTTAAACCAAGATGATCGTGGTCGTATCGGAAACTCCAAAAGTCCAAAGATATCTGTAAACAGTTTCATCTTAAGACGAACATCTCACTTTAATAAATTGTTTTTTGCTACTCTACATTTTTGTCCTTCTAACTTAAGCTTAACTTATTTTTTATTTTTGTATTTCTATGCATATGCCAATTTTTGTGTTTTGATTGCTTTTTTTTATCGACAATTTCTATCCAACTGTATAATCTTTTCTTGTCAATCAATCATTACTATTAATGTCTCTTCTTTTTAACCGTTTTTATGTGTCTGTTGAATAAATGTTCTTAATGAACATACATGGAGAAAACTGCACAATACAAATAAACTCAAAATTGTGGTAACTTTATCAGATGTTCCCATAGAACATACGGCCAATAATTATCCCCCCCCCCCCACACCGCAATTTCCATTGAATCGCTTTGCATAATTAAGTAAGTGCTAATTAGGTGCTCACATTAAAAATTTAACGCTTTGATTATGTTTAGCACACAAATGATTCGATGTAAATGGGGCTACTAACTTATAACATAACGTCCAATTAAAAAATACGAAAAATATTTTTTACGTAAAAAGTAGCTTATAATTAAGTGCTCTATTACTTACGTTTGAAATATTTTGGATTTTCATTACTTACAGCAATACAAGCAAAAAATTAAGCTTAAACTTTATAAGTCGTATACTATTCCTAGAAAAAGGGCAATGGTAATTAATAATAAAAACAAGTAAGTATTCCACTAATTTTTTATTTTAAATGTTTTAAATTCGTCGTTACATTTAGAGACAATTAGTGGAATTACTATTACTGGTTTTTATTAAATTAATTATGGAGTTTTGTAAGTTTGAAGAAAATTAATTCTAGAAAAAGGGTAGGTATATAGTCGATAATTTTCAGAACACCATTATTTATCAGTCATGAACTATCGTTTAGTCAACTTTTCATTCGTACGGAGCATATATTATGGAACTTGTTCTACCTTTATAATTTATTGTTTGGTTGTTAAGAGTTTATTTTCATTATTGTATAAAGATAAAGTTCCTCTACCCTCCGAAAAATATAATTCTGAAATAGATAAAGGAAGGGTGGATCGTTATCTACATTCCAATGTAGATTGTCCATTAGTGCAATTGAAAACAAACAAGACATCGTTCAATTATCTTATCCGAAATAAACCCCTCAGTTCACACTCCAGACTCCACAGTTAAAAATTAAACTTACTCCACAGTCAGTTGTACTCAAAGTATTAACAAAATGTTGAAGAGTCTTAGTTATCATTTATTTATTATTAATTATTACCGTACTAATGCTAAAAATTATTTATAACAAGTTGTACATTTAAAACCTTCAATGAGAAATTTGAGCGGAAGCTCACTTTATTGTGTAGATAATAAATTGTTGTATTCTCGTAATTTTTTTTAATGGATTGGCTATTACTTTTTAATTAAAAAGGCATATTGGCACATTATAAACGACCGGAAAAACAACTTAATGGGTAATATGCAAAATATTTCTTGAAATAGTTCCGCCATGGTCTTTAATAATCACGTCAAACTAACGATTGCGTGTCACTTAAAAAGCAGTAAAACCATATCAGGTATAGTAAATGTACGTAAATTCCGCAAAAATATAATGCGTCCGCCATAACTTTATAAGCACGAAAATCCTTTGGATTAAAAAAGTATAACCTAATGGAATCAAATTCATTTCCTGTCGCCAGCGATATGAATGAATTTGAAAGCATAACTTTAGACTTGTTTAATAATAAACGAACAAAGCACGTCACTGCAATAAACAAACAATTATGGCTTCTATAATCATTTCCCATGAAGAAATGCTTTGATAAAAAAGACAATGCCGATTGCATAAAACGTGTAGGTGAATCCCGTATTTGTGCGATAGGATAGGAAGTCGTAATCATAATCGTTATGGTTTAACAAATAATATAAATAATACCGACCTTGGTTCATCAATGATTTTAGTAATTGTTGGTATACGCCATTCATAAAATAATATAAACAGGAAACGCATGTACACGAGTTTATTATAAATCGATGGCATGTGACTAAAGTTCAACAAAGAGCAGATACGAGCTTCTAAAAATATATTTCACAGATGTTTAAATATCAACCTACCTAGTAACCTACTTCTAACTGACCAAATTACAAAACAATCTGTAGGTATGTCAATTTCTGGCAAATATGGAATATCTGACATTGTAACAGGCATGAGAATTATTACGATAAATAAATAAACAACACAAAAAAAACTAGAAACCTGAGCTTGTTCTAATTCTCACATTTAAATAGCAAATTCAAGGAACTTCCTTTGTGAGCAATTCTCATCAGAACGAAAATTTTTCGCCAAAACACTGTTACACAACTAAATTATGCAGAATTTACTGCTTAATTCAAAATGTTAACAAATCCACTGAAATTATAAATGAAAATGGACTATAAAAATTATTTCATGGCCTAAATAAGTGTTACAAGTACATATTGTATATAATTGTGACCTAAACTGTTATCATTTGAAGGTTATTTAGATAAGCTGCACACAAACGATACATTTCCAGTTATAACAACTTAGCATTCTTGCCGCCATAGTTTTAAAATAGATACTTTCCCTACATGGTATGGTAATATAGTTTTGATAAATGCGAGGGAGTACATTTAAAATTCATATAGAAAAGAGGATTGATGTCAAAAGGTTTTAGCGAAGAAACGAACTTTCCCATATCTTCTTCGAAAATGTGCTTCAATTATCATTATTTTTCCAACAAAACAAGGTCGTGAAAATGGCTCATAAACGTCTTTATGACTGCAGCTTCTAATTCGTGGGTAACATTTGAAATATTGTTAACTTTTTGCACATTATTAGACGATAAAAATGATTGCACATAAAGATCTAATGCGTGTCGGTTGAATAAGCCAAGAGCATATTTTTCTCTCATATTAAGGGTAAGGAATCATAGACATAACTAGGGGTCAAGGAACACGAAAATATTACTCCTTTACGTTGGTAACAAAGGGCCCGAATAGATGGCCTAGGTGCGCGTGGGCTTTCCCACCCTCCCATCGAAATCCAGAATCCAGAGTTGGTAACCACATTCTCTAGTTAGCAATGCTTTTCAATCTGTTCTCAGTATTACACTACGATCTTGTAATGCCAAAAATGAAACAAACACGGTTTTTGAATCCTGTATACTGAAAATGAGTCGTAATCAATAGCGTAACCTCAGTCAGCTCAGGGATTGTCTACTTTTCGCTTGTGTGACGCACTTTGAGGACTCGGCAAATTTTTCCAAGTAAGTTTTTCTACCGGGGTTAAATGTCGATGTGATGTTAAAGATCTCTTGCTGAACCTGGAATTTCCACAGTTTAGGCAAAATTCTGGTAAGGGTGCTGCCGATGACCAAAATAGCTGATGATGGAAATCCGCTGTTCATAGGTCTCCGCCAAAATACAAATCGCAAAGTATTTATTTGTCGAAAATGTTAACTTGAAGGTTTGTATGGTTCGTACAGAATTACAACAAATGAAATATTAGTGCTCAATGGGTATACGGAATAACAAAAAATAAGGGGTGTAAATCATTATTAATACCTCGTAGGTAACTGTACTTTCACATTATTGTTCTTTATGCAGGTGCTGAAGGTATTTCAATTTTTATCGACGCGCTTTACATTATTTAAATGGCAAAAAAGCAGATAAAATCGTCTTTATTTTGCTTAAAACGCAACTTTACCTTTTTGCTTGAAAATGAGACTAGGATGTCTCGAAACATGTCGCATTCATAACTTCAATTTAAACTGTTAATTAGTCAAACTTTACTGCTGTTTTTTCACCTCTGTTGAAGGTTAATAACGAGGTGTTTTTACTTATAAAAATATTTTCCGATTAATGCTGGATTGCCACCCACGTGAAAGTGAGTAGCGGGGTGCTTCCAATTAATCGTTTTACTTCAATACCCGTTAGTGTTGCCGATTAATTTCGGGGCTAATGTTTCAGTATACTTGTATACTTATCTTAAAAAACATAACCACTCACCCCATCCTTCGTTTCACCTAAGTTTTGACTTAATTCTCATATTAAATTCATTGTCAAGGGGAGGTACTAAGTAGTTTTATTTATTATCATCGACCCCCTTCGTGTATTACTGACTTACTATGGATTACTTTACCTGTTCGTAATTTCATTTATAACGCATTTTCTCGTCGTCGAGAGGTAATACGCAAAAATAGTTTACATAAAAGTTAGAGCTTGTAAATTTTGGAATCCAACGATGTTTTTATTTTTGAAATATCTCTATAATCAAGGAAGTTATCAGCAAATTTCTCTATGCGCAGTGACTTGGTTTTTCGATCGCTTTCATTACATCACCACCTTGAACGTTATCTTATTCACTCCGATGCGCCTAAACTGACATAACGCGTTCTCATTTGAAACTTAAGTCTTCATCAAATTATTTAATTACTGAATTAATTTCTTGTTCTTTATTTCAAAGTAATATCGATTTTAATTTAATACTTTGGATTTGTTACTGATTATTTATTGTTTAATTGTACATTATGTTGTACATGTAATTTTTGCCTAAATGATTCCCTTGTGGTATAACAATTTGTACTTACATTGAAGTTATGCGTATAATTATTAGTTGTTTGCTTGATATGTTAATAGGAAATTAAGAATGAATATTATAAACTCTCATTGTACATTTCCTTGCATATCAACAACATGACGGTCTTGCAGAAGCGTCATTATCACAACTGTGACGTCTGCCAATGGAGAGCTGCACTGATTGCGAACTCTTACATGATGTGTCTGCCGATGTGTCGATGACACCTGTTGCATTTAGTTATATATTTGTATAAATTCCTTGGCATTTTGTACCCATTATCAAGAATGACTGTAACCTGGTATGTTTGTACTAATAATTTCTCCGTGCAGAGTTTTAAACGGGTGAAGTGTTTGTATTATGTCCTATTTACTCCTCGCCGCTCAACTTTAGTCTGCGATCCCCGAACCCTATCCGAGGATCGAATTAACTAACCAATCTTCTCTGTTTAGAATGATGTAAGATATTTAATAGGGAAATGTGTTAATTGATGTATGTATTGTATACGTATGTGTAAAGCATTGAGATTGACTGAAGGCCTTCAATAATTAAATTTTTCAATTGTTTTCTGCTGTAATTTAATTTCCCTTTACTTAATTAACGAGAAGTTTTCGTGTTAGTTCTTTCTTCTCGTCAATCATCGTTGCACTGTGCATTCGGCTTTGGTTTGCTAATTAACTAAATTTTAGGGAAAGTCAAATAAACGAATTTTTCATGTCTCTTTTAAACAATAGTGGGATCTACAAGATGATCGCGATTACGTGCCAGAGTTGTGTGGCGTTTGCCGAGTAGTTTAAACTTTAATGCGTTGGTTCAAATTTGTTTTGAAGTTTTGGAGTAAAAGTTTAGTTTTAGCGACCATTTTTAAATATGATTTGAATTTTGTAGATGTAGTGTGAAGTTAGCGCAGGACCTGGGGATTGGAACACTACAATATGTTGAAATATTTAATTCCAATTAAAAGACATACATATTTGTAAAATATATAGGTACCTTACGATTTGACTATTGTAACTATTTTATCGAGGAAGTCTTATAACACGTTAAGTGGCGCAGTAAAGCAATTCCCTTTGCGGCAATTGCGTGGACAGAACTTTTTATTTATCTATATTACAATATAATTTAGATATAAATGCAAATTTTCACTATGTTCTTATGGCGATTTTAGTGATCGTTTTCTTGTCTGTGTTATAAAAGAAAAGAGCAAAGTGTAATTAGATAAAGTGATTCAACTTAAATCACCCGAAACACCTATTATAACGAAGCTGTAAATTTGCTCTATTTTATCTACGTATCACAATTAAATAAATGAAGTCAATGAACATAACAAAATCTTTCATCGCCTTAAGAGATAAGTATCAATGAATTATCATTTCCTTGAAGGGATCAAATTATCACTAACGTTGAAACGTTGCTTACTAAATACGACGTTCATACAAAATGACTGAAAGCACACAGTAAGTTAATTTTGATCTTAATGTTATCTCTCGTTACCATTCGCAATTAGCACTATGCTGCTTTAACACACATAATTTGAATGCTATTCATCTAAATATTTTATGAAACATAATCTTAAATTTCCATTTATAGTACCTACGCAAATACCCACATTTCGAAATAAATTCATCGTTTTCCCCAATAATAGTTTGCATATTTAACAAGACTGAAGAAAAACAATACATAAACTCAATTTACTTACTATAAACGATTTATTTATACAACTTGTACTACTTTCTCATAAATGCTTCGGCCTTGATTGAAAGTTTATCAATAGTAAGTATAATACCCTCCACAAATAAGAAAGTAATCGAACAAACTGTGACGTCTAGACGTCACCTTTGTTGCTTGCATGTGTATGTTATTCTAGATACTAAACTACGCACTACTTAGATACAATTTATTATAGTTAACTACAAGCTGTTTAAATAATTCATTCATTAAATATTTGACCTAAAACACTAAAAGTTGGTGAAGGTCTAATTATAAAAATGTTATTGATTAGCAATCAAATTTTTCATTTATTGAAAAATTCTTTTTAAATAAAATATTCAAATACTTAACATGAACATTTTATATACCTCGTTATATACCTACCTATTCTTAAATACGAAATGATTAATTTAGAACATATCTTTTGACTTAATATATAATTTTTATTAAATAACGCAATTTGGACGATTAAAAAGGGGTACTTTGGGGTTTGATTTAAAAAAGTGCATCAAATAAATTCTGTACAGCACCTACTCACCGAACATTTTTTTTTAAATCGCTTGAAACAAGCTTTCTCTAAAAATACAGTGTATATCACGGAACCCGTTCGTTAGAAGTTTCTGGGGTCCCTTACTACTTATGAATTTGAAACTTTCAGGTTAAGGATAACCCATAGCCTTCTTTTGTTCTAAAATATTGTCGATGTTGTACAACTTCCGGAAAGACGGGAAATCGCCATTCATCTTCTTATTCTAAATGGAACACCCTGTATATTATTGCATTTTTGGATTATACAATCGATTCTGCGTTAATCTGTATTAGATTATCCTATACCTATCTTCAACTGTTTTTGAGATATTATGATTTTTTTGAAAAATTTGCGCTTTGCGGAGGGATGTTTAATAGCCCATCTTTTGCTCTTCTTAGAACGCAAAACATTCATACTTTACAAACACGAAGTAAAACCATAAGGGTTCACAAAATGCATTTGCAAACCTATCACAGATTATACAGGGCGTTCAAAATTAGTGGCAAAGTTAAAAAACTTCAAACACTAAAAAGTCATTTTTTTCAAATGGAACACCCCGTATATTTTTACATATTTGGAAGGCGATTTAATTTACGCATCGATAAACTATAGGTATCCCTATACCGGCTATACCTATCTTTAGCGGTTTTGTAGTTATTAACACTTTTTATCTAATATTGATTAAAACTGCACTTAAAACTTCTGCACATTTGAAAGTAGGCCTCCTAAGTCATTATGATTAGTCAACAATAATTCACGTAATGGGTTCTATGTAGTTAATTTTAATCAAATATTAGAAGTTTCTTATAATCCGCACTGTCCCGCACCGCCTTAAGGTTTAGTTATAATTTCAAATGTAAAATTATTATAATCGTAATACATGTGTATATGTGAAAAGTTTTTTTTTATATTATGTATTTATTTATTTTTAATTAAAAGTACCTAAATTAAATAATGGTAAGCACAAGACACAAATACTTTCCATTAATGACAAAGAAGAAATGTTTTCTGTCGTTTTTGCTTATTTCATAAAGTTATGAGTTATGACGCAACCCGCTTCTAGTTCACTGCGATTGATATTTTAATGTTTTGTAAATCAGTAAATCATTGAGTAAACACAAAATAAACGTTTTCACATTTGGCAACAAGGCGGTGTAATTCTTTGTAAAGAAGCAGGTAAAAAGAGTTCTTCTTATTTAGCACAAATGCTTTATCCTTTTCTTTCTTATTGCATGATGCGGTTTGACCTTTTTACTTATAAAGAAAATAGGTATGACAAAATTAAATATGGATATGCAACTCCCAATACATATGCACGATTTCGTTCGTTTGGTTACACGTCTTATTATTATATGGTCTTTGGTGAAACATAACCCAATAAAGTAATTATTATGTATGTGTCCTAATATTTGCACCACTTTTGGTACTGTACTTCTATGTATCTGTCTGAAAGATAAAAATTTGAAAATATTTTTCCAAAAAAAATGAATAGCGAAAAAGGCAAATTGTATCCTATCCGAGTTTCTTCTGAAATCATCAAGATTATGGATAAAGTTTTAATGCCTAACGACTATTATTTTTAGCCTGATGATGACCGGAAAATCACCTGTCGAAACGTGTCGTAGTAATTTACAATCATTTAATCCCTTTAATTTCAATTTTACAATTAAATTTCAACTTTAATGAAATAAACAACTATGGGGAAGGTTTTGTGATTTCATTTATCCACAATCTACGTTTTGCTCCATTTCGAGACCTACATTTCAACAAGCTGTAGAAAAGGAGAAAGACCGCGGGCGAAGGTAATATAAAAATGTTTCCGAGGATAGATGAATGAATAAAATCAAAACAACATGCAAATCTCTAATCAAGCGTGAGCACAAAGTTCATGGCCAAAAAAAGGTAAGAATTCAGATTCTTCCTAACGAACTTTTGACATTTAGAAGGAAAAAATAAAGGACATGTGATTGCAAGTACAGTATCAGCTGCGTAAGCTCAGTATGACACATACCATCTATCTAATGATGACGCGAAAGTTGTTTAAAGTAATTAGGTATTATTGTAAGAGCTGCAGAAATAATTGATATAAAGGATGTTTTTCGATGTTTTTATTACGCAAATGTTGAATTAAGTTTCGACAACAATTTTTTTCTCCTTAAATTCTTTTCACCTTCACCTATATTATACTATAGAATAGTTTCTTCTCGCACTTCCGTTACCTACATCACATCAACTTAAGTTAGAGCAGGGATAGACAAAACTTCCATTCTACAACCTATAACAATGAATTCGCGTTCCATTTAAAGATACAAATGCCAAATCAACAATCTCATACTACTCAATTAATGATTTCAAGTACTACATAAGTACGTACATTTTCTTAACGGTTCCGATGGGAAAAGTAATTCAGCTCATTCGGTCGCTGGAAAATAATTTGTGAACCATTCTCGTACAGAAATACATATTTAAATTTTCCACTTGCACAAAAAACGACTAATCCCGAACAATGTACAAAAATAACCAAACATTAAAGCCATTAATTTTATTTCTTCCCCACATAATTTGAATATTTCGTTTAGTTAATGATAAAGTAATTTTACGAAGGGCAACGACACGTTGAGAAATTTATTTTTCAAAATTAAGTTAATTTGCTTCGTAACTATATTATTGCATCATTATTTGCCGTTAATGTTTACAAGTTACCAAGTGAAAGTTTCATTAACTTTTAGCGTGCCTGTCTTTCCATAAACCAAATCTATTAATATTACGAGTTATCTAGAGAATGACTAAATGCAAGGGAGAAACTTTTTTAAGTGAACGATGTCGTGTTTGATAACAGGGGTCTAATTGCATTTAATATCTTTTTTAAAACAAAAAAAATTATTTCACATTGACGTTATTAAAATGTAAAAGAATTTTTTCACATTATCGACTAGAAACATTTGACTTTTTCGATTCTTGATGGTGAAGTATGTTTGTGAGGAAAAACTTATCCACGATTTTCAGCACATGCTGTTGATATTAATATAATTTTGTTTCAAAATATTACCAACAGAGTAAGTGATGTGAAAAATCAATAGGCATAAAAATAATTGCCAATATTGTTTGCTACATAAACTTAACGATTCCCGCTAACGTAAAATGTCCAAAACTTAATGTATAGCTTTAAGTTGTACTAAAAATGTGTTTGGTATTTCCTTGGTTTTCAATCGACTATTGATTTAAACTGGGCAATGCCGTCATTTCACAATAACTACTCCTAACAATACATATTCCACAGAAATGTGTAGCCTAATGGAATAACTATGGCATTTGACGTGGAACCCAATCAAACCAAACACTGTTGGACCATCAAAAAAACAGTTTCTTTTTTATGGTTTGCAGTTGATTAATATACAAAATATAAAGCAGGGAGAACATGTGAACAGTAAAACAAAAATAAGATTATCTAGAATCGGGATCGATCATGATGAGAGTAAAAAAAACCACAAATTAGAACATCTGTCTTTTTCTGTTCTATAATTCTATTATCTCCCGATATTTATCAATACCAACTTCCTAATTTCGACGATAAAAACACATGCTTTTACTCAATGAGTCACTAAAGATATCTATAGAATATATTTGAGACTATTGCATTTTTTCTTATGTGGGATATCGCCCGTTAAACAATTCCTCCTTCGGCTCTTGCACAAGAAAACACTATCAAATTGTAGATAAATAATTCAAGATTGTGTTTCTGAAAACAGGTGGAGGGATTTCGCTATAAACTAACAGACAGAAGGTTATATTATTATCACGACATACACTACCCTCCCTTACAAATTAATGTTCGAATTATCAAATCAGAGGAGTACAATTTCATTGTAAGTAAACAGTTGAAGTCGAACCCTTTTTGTTTCTATGACGCTTTTATACCAATATTTAGTTACCACTGAGGTACTCACTGAATTATTAATATACACTACTATACTATACATAATACATACCATAGATACGTTTGTGCTGTGAATGTTAAAAAAGTGAATATCTGAAATAGTACCTACCATAACCCTAAGGCGGTTCTCACATTGAAACAATGATGAACCCAATAATTTCGTTTTTCCGGTTCTTCTTAAATGCGACCACATTAAAACCGTGTCATCGGACTCGTCAGACGACATGATTACTGCGATACTGTTGCTTCAGTGTGAGAGGCGATTAAAATAATTTTGATTGCTGCTCATGTGGATTCTGGATTTCGATGGGAGGGTGGGACAGCCCACGCGCACCTAGGCCATCTATTCGGGCCCTTTGTGCTACCTCCCTGATTAGAGTTGTTCGACCCCGCAACGTCACAAAATTCAATATCATTGAATAAAGTTCACTCAACGTTGATATGTAATAATAACACAAGAAACCAGCGAACACCTCCCATGAAACACTTTTGCATTTCAAATATATCTTAAAAAAACAGGTTCCCATTCCCACTGTTTAATTTGCTTAAAATACAAGGAAAATATGGATTGGATAGACTTAGATTAATAAAACGTAACGTAGGTAGGATAGGATATCAAAAAAAAATATTTTTCAACATACCTAGTTCTCCAACACCAAATACATTTCTACCAACAATATGGCAAAGCCTTGAATCCTTCGTAGACGACCAGATAAAATAGGATTAAGTAGTAGCAACTCAATCTTTTCATTTATGAAGAAATGCTCACCAAGAAAAAATGTTTAGCTTGCAATGGTGGTGGACTGAGCCAGACAATTCTGATAAATAGGACGAGGAATTTTGGAATGTTACCACGCTGTAATATTGTCGTGTTGGAAAATGATCTTTAATTCTCGAAATGTTTCGTCTATAGTTTGAGCAATTTTTTCCAAAAAACTCTCCCACCAGCTGATTATGTCTTTAAACATGAAGAATATGGTACCATCAGCAGTAAATAATCGCATCGAAAATCTTCGAACAGAAGGTTCTCAAAAGAATTTTTAAGAACATGTGAAGAAATTCATAGTGTAGTCCATAGCTTACAAAGGGGGTTGTAGAAAACTCAGACAAATAAAACTCACAACCTGCCCCTTAATTATTTAATCGTAGGAAGTATTATGTGGCGACATGTTTCGGGAAACACTATTCCCAGTTTTATGTGAAGAAATCTTACTACCTATATGTATAACCTAGAACGTGTAAGCATGTGGACGCGACAACTTCATTTTGGTACTTAACTCCTGACAAAGCAGATTTTTTTTTCTTATTCAGTAATTTTTTCTAAGGATACGCACATCAACAATTACATCTTCTTATAAGCCTGTATGTTGGACGTATCAAGGGCGCCGCCAGAAAATTTTCGATAAGTATATATACCCATCGGAGAATGAAAGATTAAATTTATGAAGAAACATCAAGAACTATTTTCTTAACGTGTATTTTACTTTTCGCAACATTTTAAGAATAATGTCAAGTACAGATGAACCAGACTGTTAAAATGCAACTTCAATGTTGTTTGGTAAGTTTATTCTAGGTAGGCTGCAGTTTGTTGTTACTAAACACAGATTGTGGAATGTGCGCTCGCGATCTGTCAAGTTTTCTTGTAAGTAAGTACATTACAGGAGGTTATTGTTCACTTTATTGTCTTTGTTTGAAATAGCTGGTAAATGAATCATGCCAATTACTGTTTTTGTACTGTAGTTTTATTGGTAAATTATTGAGGACAAAATACCAGACGTTCTGCTGCAAGTACAAATAAGATATTGGAGAGTTATCGATTGATGGCAGATTGATGCAATTCAAGTGTGTATTGTTAAGTTTAGTTGTATATAAACAATTACGGCCACACTTAGGTCAAGGAGACAATAGGTAAATAATCTTTCCTACCTTTCAGTCATCGTGAAGTAGGATTTTAGACTAAGATTGATTGCATGGTTCCCGAGGGATTTACTTTACAGAATAATATCTTAGTTAAACAACTCATCAAGGCGGCTAAATATGGCATTCTAAGATACAAAAAATTTCATTTTTAATTCAGAGCTACTTTCGTGACTTATTCTTTAATATTAGGCGATAAACTTAAAAAAAATTAAGCGGTGGTAACATTTAAAAATAATGGATGTCGAATTAATAACAAAACACTGTTATCCGACAATTCAAAACGCAACATTAATTGTAAAGTAATGAAAATGAAATGTACTATAAGACTATATAGAGCGGCAGCCCAGCGTCTTTTTAGGTGGTGATCTGACCGCGTCTGCGAATCATACTACGTTGAAGGTCATGTCACATATTAATAACATAAAAATCGTCGCAAGTTCTGAATCTGGGGATAACATGTTCAAACAACCCTTTTTTTCTGCATAAAAAATCACTGTTTTGAAGTGATTGGACCGCGTATAGTTCTTGTACGAATCGAAGCGACAAATTAAACACGTCGTCAAAAATGTATTTGCAGACAGTTTCGGTGGTGCAATAACCCTGCAGACGATGTTGAAGGTGCATTATTTTTATTATTTTCAAAGTAATTTGACCGCGTCTGCAATTCAGGTTAATGATTTTTCTTCTTGCGTATGTTACGAAAAAAAAATTGCAGACAAGTCGGATGGGGATAAGTACTTTAATTAAACAATTAAAGATGCATTCATTTTCGTCGAATTCAAAGTCATTTGACCGTGTCTGCGATTCAGGTTAATGATTTATGTTCTTGCGTATGTCACAAAACAAAAATTGCAGACAGTTTCGGGTTGCAATCAACCCTGCAGACGGGGTTGAATTTACAGTATTTTTAAGATTTTAAAAGTAATTTGACCGTGTCTGCAATTCAGGTTAATGATTTATGTTGTTGCGTATGTCACGAAAAAAAAATTGCAGACGAGTTGGATGTGGATAAGTACTTTAATTAAACGATTAAAGATGCAATAATTTTCATCGAATTCAAAGTCATTTGACCGTGTCTGCAATTGAAATCATAAATTGTCGTTGATGAGTTAGTGACAAAAAATATAATTGCAGACAGTTTCGTGTTGGCATCAACCCTCCAGGCGGGGTTGAATTTACAGTATTTTTAAGGTTGTAAAAGTAATTTAACCGCGTTGCCAATTCAGGGTAATAAGATGAGATCATCTTTTATTTCTTCAGTGTTTCTACAAAAGGTGAACGAATTACGTAAAGGATAAGGATAAAGACTAATCGTTACAAAGCATTCTCAAGCGTATGATTAATGTTATTGTTATTCCTGAACAGTTACCATGTACATAGAAATGAGTGCATTTTTAACATTAATTTCTCATTTTAAACTTTCTTATATTTTACACTTTATGACTTTTTTCTTATAATCGATAATATTCTCGTAATGTTTGAAAATGTACTTTAATTAAAAGCGCAAATAATAGCTACCTTATGTACTAGTAAATTGCAAGAACGGAAATCTTAAGTTACTTATGATTTAATTCGTGAACGCTAGTGCTTATATTAGAGAAGCCATTAAATACATTACAAAAAAAAAGAAGAGTTTGTCAGTCATTTTTTAAAAATGCCTGTTCCTTTCATTGATGAATGCAGCAATTAGACTGTTCGTGTTATGACTCATCACGAGCATCTTTACGAATGAGGAAAACAGATCGATACGAGATCATGATTGTACACTTGGTATACCTACATATTTTGCGACCTACTCGACTCGTATTACTTTACCGCCAGTTATTGCAGACATTGCAGTAATCTAATAATAGAAATTGAATGATGCAATTTTATGCATGAACTTTATTAATGAACTCTTGGTGCAAAAAATCTATGACACAAAAAAGGTATAAATAAATAAAATGTGTATTGTAAAAATTGTTGTTCCTTCACGTTACTGAATCGGAAAATTTTGTTATTAAAGAATTCTAAACTATTGTAATTATTTTCAAATGTGCATGAAACAACGACACATTACTATTTTTAGTGGAAAACAATACAGGAGAGGATGACGAGTATCTGATATTCCAATTTACAGATGACAGCGAGGAAAGTGAAAATAGTTCGGCATACCGTAACGTGACCATACGTCCCGTTTTGAACCGGAATCTACATTATATCGCATAATATAATTTCATATGTAATATACAGGGTCCTGCAATAGTGCGTATTTCTTTCCTAGCTCATATCTCATGAGAGATAAAAAAAACTTCTTAGAGAAAATTTCAACTACTCGAGGTGACGCATTAATAGAAATTATTTTTGAATATACAGGTAGTTCCATTTTTGCGGTGTCACTAAAAGAGTAATTTTTTTAAATGGAACACCGTGTACCTATATTTTATGACCTTTCGATGTTATCTGCTAAATTCTACATTGGTAACTATTTACTTTGTGATTTGGTAGCAGGGTTGCCAACTTATTAATTTTTTGCGGAAAAATCGTGCGTAAGTAGGCTTATCTTCAAAAAATCCTATCGGCCTTGTGTTTTGAAGTTCTCAAGTAGGTATCGGCAATAATGTTAGTATGGGTAAAGAGCTGTGTGTTGAAGTTTAGAAACTAAAATTTGGTTATACAGGGTATTCGGAACAACATGTCAAACTTTCGAAATTTCAAAGTGCCATAACTCATTATTTTCAAATACAACTGCCATATTTTTTTTCCGCTACCCAGAGGCATTTTTTATAATCTTCAATTTTCGTAAGGGATGTTAAATGTCTAAACTACGTAGTTTTTACAATACTTAATATTTTTCGAAAACGCACCTATTTAGTTACGAGCTTAGGCACCAAAGTAGGCCGTGAAGAACCTTAACGTCAAAAAGTAAACAATGCTTAGTGTCCGAAATTAATACTTGTTATTAATAATAAGTACTAGATTGTAGATTAACAAAATGAATTTCTGACAAGATGAACTTGTTGTTATGATTTTTATGCTGGGAGAAGCTAATAGAAATTTTTTGTTGGCAAGCAGAATTTATGCGGCGCGTTATCCAGAAAGAAGGCATCCTCAAGTAGATAGTTTCAGAAGTTTACTGAATAGATTTGTTGAGACGGGAACGGTGAAATACAGTAAATTAGAACGAGCAAGAAACGTTGTTAACGAAGAAAATGAATTTAGAGTAGGTACTATTAACTGTAACTGCGCACCCGCACATGAGCCAGCGAGATATCGGTGAAGCAAGCGGCGTAAGTGAAAGATCAGTGCAACGCATACTGAAGAAACATCGATTTCATGCATACCACGTACAATTGCATCAAGAATTGACCATTCTTGATTATGAAGAACGATTTGAATTCTGCACCTGGGCAAGAAGACAAATACAAGAAGATCCGATGTTTTCTCAGTATGTGTTATTTTCGGATGAGGCCACATTCCACAAAAACGGAGCCGTAAATAAGCATAATATGCACTACTATTCAATCGGAAATCCCTATTTTATAAGACAGGTTGACCACCAGCAACGCTGGTCTTTGAACGTCTGGGGAGGAATTATTGGAGACCAAGTAGTAGGTCCACACTTTATCAATGGCCATCTTAATGGGCCTATGTATTTACATTTCCTGCAACATGATTTACAGGACTTATTAGACGATATACCTCTGAGAACAAGAATGAGGATGTGGCTACAACATGATGGAGCTCCAGCACACTATGCGGTAAACGTAAGCGCCAACCTCAACCTCAACCAAGTTTTTCCCTTTCAATGGATTGGCAGAAATGGACCAATTGCGTGGCCTGCCAGATCACCCGATCTTACAAAACTTGACTTTTTCCTATGGGGTTATGTGAAGGAAAGGGTTTACAATGAGCCACCTACAACGGCAGAAAATATGCGACAGAGAATTGTTGACGCTTTTAGAACTATTACACCTGCAATATTAAGAAGGGTAGGTACAAATGTCTTTTGAGCAGCGAATTGATGCGTGTCTAGCTGAGAATGGACGACATTTTGAACATTTATTGTAAATAAAACAATTTTATTAAGTCTTTTTTGTTTTCTAGTTATTTTTGCCTAACTTGTAGTACGTGAGTACTGCAAGTTAGAATTGTAGAGTTGTTACTAGTAGAATTGTTACTTTAAAGTATATTTTTTTGAAATTATTTCCTGTTAATGAATGAAATCTATAACATTTCTTCAATAAAATTGTTAGAAAATGGCATTATTTTTCTTCACGGCATCACGGCCTACTTTGGTGCCTAAGCTCGTAACTAAATAGGTGCGTTTTCGAAAAGATTAAGTATTGTAAAACTACGTAATTTAGACATTTAACATCCCTTACGAAAATTGAAGATTATAAAAAATGCCTCTGGGTAGCGGAAAAAAAATATGGCAGTTGTATTTGAAAATAATGAGTTATGGCACTTTGAAATTTCGAAAGTTTGACATGTTGTTCCGAATACTCTGTATAACCAAATTTTAGTTTCTAAACTTCAACACACAGCTCTTTACCCATACTAACATTATTGCCGATACCTACTTGAGAACTTCAAAACACAAGGCCGATAGGATTTTTTGAAGATGATGGACGCACGATTTTTCCGCAAAAAATTAATAAGTTGGCAACCCTGCTACCAAATCACAAAGTAAATAGTTACCAATGTAGACTTTAGCAGATAACATCGAAAGGTCATAAAATATAGGTACACGGTGTCCCATTTAAAAAAATTACTCTTTTAGTGACACCGCAAAAATGGAACTACCTGTATATTCAAAAATAATTTCTATTAATGCGTCATCTCGAGTAGTTGAAATTTTCTCTAAGAAGTTTTTTTATATCTCATGAGATATGAGCTAGGAAAGAAATACGCACTATTGCAGGACCCTGTTTAATACCGGGTGATTCTCTAATACTGATGACAGTTTCAATTTCGCGCGTAAGTAGTGTTTTTTACGGTGTTGAATTGGAGAGTTGAACTGCTCCTGTCGAGAGCAGTTTATGGAAGACCACTCCGTCTTTAATATTCCTTATCGAGCGTTTGCTAACCATAACAAACGAAATATTGTTAATCGGTTTGAAAATTGTTGAATTAGCAGAGGATTATGACTCCCCGTTTTCCAGATTTAACTCCGTTATATTTTTTTCTGTTCAACGTTTTTTGAAACCGTTTCCATACATTGGGCGAACTACAAGCAGCAATTGCTGCGGAAACTTGCAAGTATTACACCTGCAACTCTGGAAAAAAAATTCGACAATTGGAATTGGAACAAAGTGGAATTGTGTGGTGAACATTACGGTGGACATTTTGAGCAATTTATATACAGGGTGGCCCAACGAAAAGGTAACAGACGGGTTTCTGTCTAGAGCATTTTTTTTGAGAAATGCAATAATTTTTAAATCAAAGGGGACAAGTTTTGTCATGATTTTCAACCTGATATGATTTTATCCCTTAGCGCTGTGAGAACAGCCCCTATAATTTAAATAGGGATGATGGGCCAAGTGATACGTCATTTGAAAGGTCTTTCTTTTCTGAATTCAGTGCACTAGGTTTTTTTAGTTTTTTTTATTTTTAACAAAAAAATTGAAGCAGCAAACATGGACAATGAATTTGAGGCATTTAAAAACGAAAAAAACCGCGGACAGGTCAATTGTTTTTTCTTTAGATAAGCTAGGTACTTTTACTGTCATTTGACAACATTGTTTCACCCATTAGGTACAGGGTAAACAACCCTTAAATTTTTAAATAAAATTAAGGGTAAACTTTTTCTTGTGCTAATTAATAAAACCAGTTTATGCAAATTCAACCTTAGTTTAATAGATGTTCGAAGTCCCTGCCTCCGGGGCTTCGGCTTCCGTGCAGTTATACAGATTTTGATTAAATCGTTCCTGTACATTTTGCAAATGCAAGGCGGTGTCCCGTTTTGAGTCAAAAAATAAATGGTCAGGTTAGGCATACGATGTGCAAAGTGACTTTGGAATGGAGGACGAGTCTATGTGATTACCTATGTTAATAATATGATGTTATGTTAATATACTTATAGTATTTAATTACTTTAAAAAACTTATAGTTAGGGAGCTGGTGGCAATTTAGGTATATGATTTCATCGTCATTGGTACTAGAACGTAATGTAGTGTGCAACTATGTGAAGTAGAAAAAATAAGTGCCGAGCTTAGGTAGCTCTGATTTTTTTGTATAAATAATTTCGAAATTGTAAAAAAAAAAACTGTCCAAAAATTATATTATCGTTTCTGTCATCAATTATATTTTATTAAATACATTTGATAGATAGTGAAATTAAAGCTGGCAGAAGTCAGGATTGTGGGAGTTGTTATAAAAATAATTAATAAACTGTAAAAAAAATAATGAGTACTATATCATTCCATCGTCTTTTGAATAATTATTTGTATGTTTTATAGAGTATTTGTAAATATAAAAAAAATATGGCAGACATCTACAACTCTGATTTTAGATGTAATATAAAAAACAAATATTTCATTTATTTTAATTTCTTTTATTAAAATAGATTGCTTTCTTCGTCACTTTCATCCAGAATTCTGTTAGTGGCGAAATCTGCACTTTCATCCATTATCTCTCCTTCATCTGAGGGGCAAGTGGAGGGGCAAACGTATTTTACAGCATTTATATTTTTCTCTTTCGCTGTGTAATTATTTATCTCTATACCCTTCATTTCCTGTTTTAAACCACCTACCTATTCCTTCTAACTTTCATTTCCATGCGAACAAATATAATATACACAAATAATATTAGTGAGTGTGTATTTCTACTCCCTTGCAGCTGTCCTCTGGTAGTAAAATACTTCTGTCTTCGAAAAGACAGTATCGATTTTTTCTGCCTTTTTCATTTTTATGCTTTCCATAACTAATAGAAATATTAGACTTAAAGACAGAAACGATGTTATAATTTTTTTAATTTTTTTTAAAGCATTTTTGCCGTAATACAGATTATTAATGCAACATCATCATAGTGGCAGAAGTAATTTTTTTCATCTCTTATAATATAACTTCAATAATTATTCTAATCAGCCTGCCGATGAAGTAATTTATTTTTTATATATCATAATAATTAAAAAACAAATTAATTACTCTAAAACACAGCAGGACAAACTTCTGCCACTAGCATTAATCTTTTTTTTATATTAAATACAAGTTATTAAAACTGTTAACAGAAGCGATAATATCGTTTATGACACTTATTTTTACTAACATTTTTCGCAAGCTCCTATTTGATATTGCAACAATTAGTGAATGGCAGAAATTGTTTAAAATGATTATTTTACTTAGTACTCTAATATTATCTACCTCTGTCAGACGATGAAATCATATAAAAATTACTGCCACCAGCTCCCTAACTATTATCCCCATTCAAATGGTGTGGAATGTTATGTTCAATTACGTTACATATACTTATAAAAGGGTAACAACAAAAATTTTGTTACGGTTCGAGTACCAAAACATTTTACCCCAAAGTTGTGTATTATATTTGTAGAAAAGCTGGAAAAATGGCCGTAAAAAATGCGCATTTGTTTTGTTTTGGAAGGAAAGTGTAGGAAATTTCCCCCTTATTTTCCCAATATCTTTGTCAATTTTCCTACTTTCGCGGAGATTTTCACAACCGAAGAAAGGACGAAGTTTGCCCTTTCCAACGATGCGAAAAAAGGGGGGGGGGGGGGGCTCGATTTTGATTTCGAGATAATGGATGACAACCGTAGCGCAAAATCGGACGGCCCTATTGCCAAACAAAGATATCGTAGGCGGCCGCGACTTTTTAACGACCAATTCGGCCAAAAACATTAAGAAATTTTTCTCGAGAAGTGCGACTTTCGCGATTTACATTCTTTACATTTTGTAATATTGTTATCGCGGTCGCAAATGGAAATTTTTTGTTCCAATTTTTCGATTGTTTTTTTTTGCCGGGAGCGCGCCGTAAAAAGAAACGATTCCGCGAAAGTTTCGTCAAAATCGGTCGACGGATGGAACAGTTACGCCCAAGGAGGCGGGGCAACAAAATCACCAGATTTAACGACCCCTCCGTGGGGGGATCAAATCGATTCGCGTCGATTTGTCGTAGGGGGGCCCAAACGTGAGAGTAACGCACAACAATTCGTTCTGATCCGACCTACCGTTCGGCCGCAAAGCGCGTTGGAATTTCGAAAATTTGAGTACCGATGGAGGTCGAACGGTGGATATCGAAACTTCGCTGCGTCTGGCGTTCCACTAGTCCTACCCGGTAGTACGACACGCGAAATATGGGGTCGGTCGCATTCCGATTTGTAGTTATAGGACGCGGCGACGTTTTACACCCCGACATAACCATCGCGTTTGTCACTCCCCGATGAAAGATGCGGTCTCGAAAGGGGAATCGAAAGCAAAAAATTCTGGCAAGTTGCCACGGGACTTCCCTTTTTTCAAAAAAACAAATACTACTGAATTCAGAAAAAAATTCTCTTAAACTACTACATAAAAAAACTGCAACTTTATGTAATACAAAAAACGAGTGCCGCCATTTTATCTTACAGTGGAAGTGACGTAATGAAAAGTAATATGAGCATTTTCCTCCTTGGCCCGAATGTAATCGATTGGCGAATACCGCATTTCGATAACTTTAATAGTTTCTGAGTTTAGAGCGTTGCAAGGAATGTGTACGTACAGACTACTACAGACTACAGACGACAGACGGAAAATGTTGTTTTAATATTTTGAATTTACGTATTCAGAAACGCAAAGATATGTAAAAGTTTGCATAGGTCAAATTTTTTTGGAACACTAATACAATACTTCTCTTTTACTTCGTACTCGGGAAGTAAAAACCGAAAACCTATCGATCACCTCTTCGTCCCACCGTCGCCGAGCAAACGTCGCCGAGATGAGAAAAAACCGGCGATCCCGTTCTCGATGAGATATCACTCCTCCCAATGCGAACCGTCCAGATGGAACCGTCGGCGATGAACTCGTATAGAAATGAGACGTTGTTACCGAAAGCGCCATCAAGATCTAAGGGAACGTTTGGGATTTTTGTTTCGCAATTTTGGGATTTCCAACCCGCGTCCCTCGCTTGTGAAGCGTCGGAGGGTATTTTTCTCCCCGGGACGAAAGCCAGCCACGACCCTCAGCTACCTAAAAATATGTATGCTCCGAGACCGTATCTCGCACCGTTCGGCTTCCGCGAATGTTTTCGCTCAGGAGAGGGTGGGGGGCGCGGAAAGGATTTTCAACAAACCGCATACCAAAGAAGCGCCGTCGGGAGTTATTAAGGTATTCGAAATTTTTGGAAAAGTAATAAAAATTGAGGAAGTTATTAGCGAAATAGACGTTAACGAATGTTAACATTGTATAGTATATCGTACCTTATATAAATAGGTACGCTACGCGTAGCTATATAAAAATAGTCCGTAATTGCGGACGCGCTCAAATGACTTAATGTGCTACAGAAGATGGTACTGCAATTGTTAAATTAAAATACTTATGAATGACTTTAAATTTGGTAAAATAAATGGTACTTGAATTGTTAAATTAAAATATTTATCCCCGTGCAAATCGTCTGCAATGTAATTTTTCGTTAATAAAATACCAGCATTAAACATTACCTAAAATTGCAGACGCGGTCAAATTACTTTAAATTTGGTCAAATAAGTGGTACTTGAATTGTTAAATTAAAATACTTATCCCCTTGCAAATCGTCTGCAATGTAATTTTTCGTTAATAAAATAACAACATTAAACATTACCTAAAATTGCAGACGCGGTCAAATTACTTTAAATTTGGTAAAATAAATGGTGCTTGAATTGTTAAATTAAAATACTTATCCCCTTGCAAATCGTCTGCAATGTAATTTTTCGTTAATAAAATACCAACATTAAACATTACCTAAAATTGCAGACGCGGTCAAATTACTTTAAATTTGGTCAAATAAGTGGTACTTGAATTGTTAAATTAAAATACTTATCCCCTTGCAAATCGTCTGCAATGTAATTTTTCGTTAATAAAATACCAACATTAAACATTACCTAAAATTGCAGACGCGGTCAAATTACTTTAAATTTGCTAAAACCAATGGTACTTTAATTGTTTAATTAAAATAATTATCCCCATTCAGATCGTCTGCAACAAATTTTTTCATCACGTACATTACAATAACAAAATAGTGTACTGAAAATTAGCCACGGTCAAATGACTTTGAATTCCACGAAAATGAATGCATCTTTAATTGTTTAATTAAAGTACTTATCCCCATCCGACTTGTCTGCAATTTTTTTTTCGTAACATACGCAAGAAGAAAAATCATTAACCTGAATTGCATACGCGGTCAAATTACTTTGAAAATAATAAAAATAATGCACCTTCAACATCGTCTGCAGGGTTATTGCACCACCGAAACCGTCTGCAAATACATTTTTGACGACGTGTTTAATTTGTCGCTTCGATTCGTACAAGAATTATACGCGGTCCAATCACTTCAAAACAGTGATTTTTTATGCAGAAAAAAAGGGTTGTTTGAACATGTTATCCCCAGATTCAGAACTTGCGACGATTTTTATGCTATTAATATGTGACATGACCTTCAACGTAGTATGATTCGCAGACGCGGTCAGATCACCACCTAAAAAGACGCTGGGCTGCCGCTCTAATAACACAACATACCTTTGTGATTTCCCGGCGGCGGCGGTCCCACGAAGAGTAAGCGGGATAAATGAAATATTGTATGTTAGCGTTGAGTGAATCATATTCAATGATGTTTTAGGTCGTTGAGTGAAAGTTATTCCATGGTTAGGTGTATTTACTCGCATTAATATATATTTTTGTGACAAATGGCTAAAACACTTTGAATGTATGTAAGTACATAATATTAGAGCTTCATAACCTCTCATAAGCTGGCAGGACCAAATCGGCAGAATCAAGTCGGACCTATTTAATTATTTAGTACTTATTTTGTACTAATTTGTACCACTAATAAAAATTTTGCACTCCTTGCCGTTTTGAAAAAAAACAGTGGCGCTGCTAGCCTCATATTAAGCTAGCAGGACCAAAAGGCAAAAATAAATAAAATAAACAAAACAAAGGCAGATACGCAAAGATCTGAATTTGTTGTACCATCAAAATAAATTGAACATGTTCAAAAATTTCCCGTAAGACAACACCCAAATGATATGAAGCCTATTAGGGTCAAGAGTAAACCACCCTTTGCAGTTTGCCATAAGCAGAATCAGTTGATACTCGTACAATCGAAGCAGGATAATTTGTACCCCCTAGTTTCGAATTTCGTACCCTCCTCCTTTTGGAATCTACTCCCGATCACTTCGTGCAATTATAATATTGGCACAGCATCTTAAGATAGATTTAATCTTTTAAAAATGATGCAAAGGTGTCGATTCCACAATTTCATTTAAAAAGTATTATTGCTACCTAACGCTTGTTGAATAATTATTATGTTTTTTGTAAGTCTAAACAGTTTTGTAATTTCTTTTTTGAAATTATTACTTACTAAAATCAGTCAAATATTTTCCTTTTGAATCTTATTGTTTTTGATTAAAATTCATTCCCTCATTTCTCTTGGTGTATTAAAAATGTTTACAAGCGTTTTCTACTAATTATTTTGTTATAAAAGTACATACGTGAAATAACATTCTAAAGTACAATATTTATACAGGATGATCTTTCAATAATATTGAAATCGTGCAAGCGGGCCTGGAAATTGAATAAAATGATTATTATATCAATGTAAACCAGGGTTAGGCAAAAATTGATTTTTATTAAAAAAATCAAAAATCATTGATTTATTTAAAAAAATCGCGATTTTTTTGATTTTAATTAGTTCATTTGTTTTTAACTAATATTAATAATAGTTTAATGAAATCACCTCATCTAGGTATATGATTTTTATCGTCAATTATCCGTAATTCAATTTATTACACTCTAAATATTTGCAAAAACTTCTTGCTAGAAAGTTCTTGTCGTAACTTGAGAAAGCGGGAAACTAGTATTTTTGTTTAAATTTTACAATGAAAATGCAGAAACCTGAAATTTATGTCTTATGTGCACCCACTTACGTTTTTAATATTTTTAATATTGTTTTGTATTAAAGAATAAAAAGTTAGTTTGATTTAAATCGCGATTTAAATCATTTGATATAAATCAACCCAACCCTGATGTAAACATATTTAGTACTTTACTCTTGAGCCGAAAAGTGATCGGGGGTAGATTCCAAAGAAAGGACGCGGGTACGAAATTCGAAACTTCATATTTTAGAGGTACAAATTATCCTGCTTCGATCGTACGAGTATCAACTGATTCTGTTTATGGCAAAGGGTGGTTTACTCTTGACCCTAATAGGCTTCACATATCATTTGGGTGTTGTCTTACGGCCCTTACGGGAAATTTTTGAACATGTTCAATTTATTTTGATGGTACAAATTAGTACAAATTCAGATCTTTGCGTATCTGCCTTTGTTTTGTTTATTTTATTTATTTTTGTCTTTTGGTCCTGCTAGCTTAATATGAGGCTAGCAGCGCCACTGTTTTTTTCAAAACGGCAAGAAGTACAAAATTTTTATTAGTGGTACAAATTAGTACAAATTCAGATCTTTGAGTTTCTGCCTCGATCTTTCCTGTTTTGTCTTTTTTCTTGTGGTCCTGATAGCTTAATATGAAGCTAGCAGCGCCACTGTTTTTTTTAAAACGGCAAGGAGTACAAAATTTTTATTAGTGATACAAATTAGGACAAAATAAGTACTAAATAATTAAATAGGTCCGACTTGATTCTGCCGATTTGGTCCTGCCAGCTTATGGGAGGTCAAAGGAAGTAACTATGTAATTTTCAAATTTCAATTAGGTTTCCAGAAGATTAATAGGCAACTTTTAATATTGGGGGATGATCTGCGAGAGCATCTGCCAGTCTCATAGATTTTTCGTGTTACCAATACAAAATTTGATAAAATTGATACAAATAATTAAAATTGTAAAGTGAACCGTCCTTGTTTATTATGAAAAGTTAATAGATCTATATGTATCTACATCCAAAAACAAATTCAATTGAGGAGTCAAATGGGAGTTTAAGAACAACATCCATAAATACAGAGGTAGAAAACTGCTTGCACTAGGAAAATACAGAAAGATCAGTAATTACCTAACCACTATTCCACAGTGGGTGAAAATAATTATCATTTAAATACCTACACATTCCATTTGCTACAGATGAAATGATTACCTTCTTTGCAAGGTCTGTGTCATAGCAGCCCAATTCAGCCATTTTGTTGTCAGTCAGTACACAGTAAATAAAAATCTTAACCATAGGTACATAGCCATACAGATTATTTTCTATTTAAAAAGCCCAAACAAATGCTGTTTTTAAAATTTTTATAAATGAAAACATCAAAATTGTTCTTTGTGTTTTAATAGTGGGATCTGTTTTAACAACTTAAACGTTACGCCTTGACCGATTGGAGCCTTTTATTGTTCGCAGTAATTGTCTATCATACTTTGACTTGGACTTGATTCGCCAAATTGTAAATGTGTATTTATAGGTTAATTTCTTTGGGACAAACGTATTGCCTCGATGGGCGAGAACACCTGTTTTACTACGGTAGTCATTCTTGTTACCAGTGACATCTATACAAAATCTTTACTTAAGTACCTACAGTTATATCAATACCCAAACCCAACCCTAGGCCGATTTCTGCGACTTTGAACTGATATTAAGCGGAATTTTCTATCGGGGATGAAATTTTCGATTTCTATGCCACGTGTTTAAAAAAAATGCGCTTGGTCTGCACATAAGATTCTTTCATTTGATGAAATTTTTGGAAATAAATTGTGTTAGAAATTTGACTGTCCGAATTACGAGGGATAAGTTTAATTAACCAATAACCAAGTGTCTGTAATACTTATTTCTGAAAAAAACGGTTGTCATTCACAAAAAATAGCCCGTCCAATGTCCCAAGTGAAATATTGATGTAAGCCACCCAAAGTGTGGAAAACTACGTATGTACCTATTAAAGAAATAGTCCAGACTCCAGAGTATGCAAAGTTGACGTTTTGATATTGATTGACCGCTGAGTAGAAGTTTCAGTAATTGTTAGGAAAATAAGAATATCAGAAACAAATGTTTTTAAAAAAAATTCTATAAGAACACGAAAATGTTGGTCGATGGGTTCCCAAGCTGCTCAATCTCGACCAAAAAATCTATAGGCGACAAATTTACGAAACATGTAGCAAGAGTTCGTGTAATGGGTTCATATGGACTTTCCATGACCCAATTAGACAACTGAGTGTGGTAATTACGTCCGTAAGTTGAGCACAGTAAAAATTAAATGCTAATTAAATGATCTGGTCTTTTTAGAGTTAAAAACTGCTAATTTCACGGGAAAGTTATGAGTATACAATCATTAAAAACAAAATTTCAATGCGATCAAAGAGCGAAAACTTTAAAGGCTAATTAAATAACTCTATTTTTAAATTAATTCTTGCCTCGGTTTTCAAGAAATCAACAATAAAACTAACAAAGCGCATATAAAAATGAAAAAATGAACGAACTTTTGATGGTGTAAGTAACACTCAATTAAATGCATCCATCCATGCAATTTCTCCTCAATGTTGGTGACACATATAAAAACATTGGGTAATATTGTAATAACACTATTGGCGTAAAAAACAAAATTGCTTTTTTTTTAAATTTTAATATGCCAAACTGACAGTAGGGATTTACTTATGTTGATATGTTTTATTAATGAACATTTTGGAAACCTTAAAAATGTAATAAGTACTTGGTTTTTATTATAGGTATTGCTAACTTGAATGATTTCTCGAAAACCGTAACGGAATTTAATTTTCGAATATGCATTTAATTAAGCCCTTAATAATAAAATCATTAAATATTTGTACTGTTACCTTTACAGATGAGTTAATCTGTAGATTCTTTCGTAGAGAAATAACATTTTGCTTAAATTTTCTCACTTGATGTTTTCATTTCATAATTATTCTAGTTGAAAGTAGGAAAATGGGATCGGTCACTGGCTAAAGCTTATACTTTATTTTTATTTACCATGATACTCAAATGTTCTTTTGGTCCATTTATTAAAAATGAAAAAAATGTGCGCCTGAAGCCAATTCTGTCGTTCTTCATTAATCTTCGATGAATTGTTCTACAGAATGTATGCGGAAGCTGTATCTAAAGAGAGGCACTCTCCTATAAATTATTTGCTTGAGAACTCTTTCGACATCTGAAACGTAAATACATAGGTAGCTAACACGAATCAACTGATTACGAGTCAAACTTTCTACACATAAGTTTTTAATGCCTATCATGTCTTGGTTTTTGTCCGCCTTATTGAAAATGTCTATTTACTTATAGGTCAATTTCTTTGAGAAAGAATGCCAAACGTATTGCCTCGATGGACGGACAAAGGCAAGAACGATACTTCATTACATGGTAATCAATGTAATCATCATCTGTGATGAGAGATGTCTTTGGAGACAGTGAAACTCATTCCATTGTCACGATGGTAAGTTACTAAATCTGATGGTTTGTAGTTTGTATTGCTGGAAATCTTTTTGATAAATCAAAAATGTCCCCTGATATTTTAATTTTTGTTATTTTAAAAATTAGGTACTTTTTCTGATTGATTGGTTCCATAATATTGATAAAAGTTTTTCTCAGAATGGGGTAAAACGTAATCAAGATGAAAATGAAAATCATACAACATGGGGAAGGTTGTGTGATTTTCATTTTCATCTTGATTACTTTTTCTGCTTTAACTTCTTGCAAAATTTTCAAAAATTAAAATAATTTCTGTACTTTTGAATTTTCTACGGCAATGAAACGTTCTATTAGTTCCTACCTATGCATTTCGAAACAAAAATGCGTTAATGTGCACATGTCAAGATGTCATGTATGTACACAATAATTTGTATCTACTTGTTATTTCTTATTAATTTATTGTATGTTTTTACTCACTCATCTTTCTTATGACACAAATGTGTTTACAATTCACCCTTCATGCCCCTACGTTTGGGAATCGGAGGTAAATAAATTTGTATTATTTTAAGACTTAGCTGAGAGAGAACAGCCCTCGTAATTAATTACGGTACATATTTACGTCAACAACTGGGAGTTAGCAATAAGAAATTTGATACAATTTATTTCGTAGTGAAAACTGATACAAATAGAATTGCGAAGTGTAGCTTCGTTGTTTATTATGAAAAAGGCTTACAAACCTTCAGGTGCATCAAGAAAAATCGTGGATTGGTGGGTTGGCTGACAGTTAAAGGGTACGTACCACATAGGTACGTAAATAAGAGATAAAAAGCAATAAATAGCCAGGGATAATTAACCAAGTGTTCTATGTTACTTACCTAAAAAACGGTGGTTACCATATTTATTACAATCAATTATGGAACTACTAATAAATAGTATGGTAGGGGTGAAAAATAAAATGCTCAATATCAACAAAAATCCCAAATTACTCATCAAACTAAAAAATCAATAAGTACAACATTCTCATTAGTATTTTTACGAAAGAGAAGAATCCATATTTAAATACGTATATTTTGTTATATTAAAAACCAGATAACGGAAAGGCCGTTACAAAAAATAAACAAAAATTGATTAGAAAAATAATCTAAAAAACCGTTTTTACTATGAACTTTGACCTATGAGTCTTTGCGGCGCCCAAATTATAAGTCTGAATCTCACAATTTTTATAGAATGCCTTGTGACCTCGGCTAAAATTCATTTTAAGGTTCGAGTACTTAAAATATTTACAAGTGCTAATTACCGCCAAACTTGAAACGACGGGAGTACAAAGTCGAACTTTAAATTATCATTGCCTTGAAATTCGATATAAACAGATGGCATGAAAGTAAAAAGTTTGAAAAAAAAATTATTCGTGGAGATTGCACATTTTGGAAGTGGGAAAGGCGGTAAAATTTGTTATGAAAAAAGAAATTTGTTAAAACAATTGTCACAAATTACGTTAGGGTGACTAAGATCTTATTGGCGAACTAAAATGAATTAAAGAGAGAAGGAATGCTTATATAAGGTTCACTCACATTTAGGTTTGGACTTATCCATTAACATGAGGTGGTCGTGCTTATGCCACGCCATGGGCTCTTGGGACATCATAGATGAGGCCCCGCAATGGGCCGGGGCTCCAAAATTGTCACTGTAAGCACATCACTCACGAATAGCCGCCTTCCATGTTGTCACAGGGTAAACAATCCGGCGTGCTCGGGGCACTAACCTCCGCGCGCTCAAGGCCAGCACTGGATGCTGATGCCTCGACAGACACTGCCACTTCCGCCCCGTGCTAGAACGAGATGGAACGACAACAAACAGTCACCGTGCGTTCAATTAACGTCCGCTTCCGGTTATAAGCGAAGCACTGACTCAAAACAATGTCGCATCCTTCCTATCAAGGAAATAGTCACTCATTATTTTCATTAGGACCATAAATTGTCATGCAAGAGTATTCCACGCGCGGTGGTAAAAGAACACATATACCATGCACCCCTCGTCTGACAGAAATGGACTAAACCGCGAGCTACCACAAGGCACTGCCTCGGCGCTCGGGTCAAAAGCACACAAGCAAAATAATAACAATTGCGTGCGAGACTGACGATTTTACCGTAAATATGGCAATAAGTCACTCAAAAATCAGCCGGCAATACTCTGCCATTAGAGAACATGGCGTCCTGAATACTTAACATACAAAATCTTTCTCGAACGCGCAAGCACTCACTTTTCAATGTTTATAACCCTATTATATTCCCCACGTGTGTTTAAACGCGTCTTACAGCAGTCTTTGACACCAGACACTGATACGCGTTAATATAAAAACTCAATCTATTTCACAAACTATCATTAAATTAGGGAAACACGTTTATAACGCAAGATACACAAGTATTCCGTAGAACGCCCTGCATACATAACAACATGGCAACTACTACTGGGCGCAGGCGACTGCCTCGTCAAGGCGTATCACGGTTAAAGCTGCGCGAACTGCACAAAATCTTTAACGGAACGTCCGCAAGAGGCGTCAGTTGTCGGGCAACAAAACGAACGAACGAATTTTAAGGACGAAGGGGTACTGTTTTCTGAAGTGCTCAGCAACACCATCTAAAATGACTTTAAAATCAAATTTCGACATAAATCATTAATCAACAAGGTGATGCATTTCGCATAAATATAACCTCAATTCAAATTTTGTCTATTCACATTATATTATACTGCAAGGAATCAACAATATTTACGTAAATGACGTCCAATGATGCGCACTTATTATCCGCCTACGCTCGCCATTATGACGTAGGCAGACGCAGACGCTATCACACGTCATACGAATGACGTTTGATTGCTAGGTGTAATTATTAAAATTGACAAAACAATACTGTTACAATACAAGGCATAAAATCAATTTGTTTATTAAATTTACGATCAATTAATCTTAAGAATACGTCGATCCGTTAAGATATTTTTTGCTTGGCAACCAAACGTAGGTAATTTGTTTATATGTATGTATAAGTATGTTTACTTACCTATGTGTTAATGAGGTTAATTACACTCTATACCGGTCACTGTAAAATGTTCGTGTATTATAAGTA
Organism: Pyrocoelia pectoralis; assembly: GCA_036250285.1. Lineage (NCBI taxonomy): Eukaryota > Metazoa > Arthropoda > Insecta > Coleoptera > Lampyridae > Pyrocoelia > Pyrocoelia pectoralis. The sequence continues at coordinate 26,563,076 of CM070078.1, forward strand.
AAAATTCTTGTTAAAAACGGAATTATGTATTTAAAAAAGTTGAATTAGGTAAATGAACTCGTACTATTTTATACCATCGTAAGACGTAAATAACACAAAATCGACGTTCCTCGTTTTTTTTAATAGTATTTCAAGAAATTGTGAAATTTGTTACTTACTACAAAACGATCTTTTAGGACATTTTTTTTCTTTTCAGGTATAGCTTGTCTCAATTTATATCGTCTTGAAACTTATTTCGTAAAAGCATTTATTTTCAAATCTGCATTGTTAGTAGATAAAGACGTTGTAAATGCCTACCTCATTGACATAACAAAGGGGACCTCTCTGTATTTTATGACAGGGCATCAGAGGCGGACCAAGGTAAAAATATTAATATAGCAATTTTTTTTCAAGGCATCCGTTTTATTTCAAATAAATTACGAGTTTTAAACTAAATTATACGATAAATACAAATTACTCGTATTATACTTACAACAACAAGGATTCTTAACGACTGATACTAATTCGTAATTATTAATTTGAATTGTTATAGCACTGGGTGACGCATACCTAACCCAACCCTGAGTGGGCTGGTAGGCATTTACAACGTGTTTATTTACTAACAATGCAGATTTGAAAATAAACCCTTTTATGAGATAAGTTTCAAGACGATATAAATTGAGACAAGTCATGCCTACTTTTTAACGCTCTTATCGGGGAGAGTTTGAAAGTGGTCTCCCTTGGTATAAAAATCGAAGAGCTTTTGAATTTTTGTGAAAACATTTATTTTGACGAGATTTGCGGGGGGGGGGGGGGGGGTACAAATTTTTTTTGAAACAGCATGTATTTACCTATGCTATTTTTCGATGTGATCCCCCCTCCCCTCCCGCCAAACAGTGCGCATCAATGCACTTCTGCCATCTTCATGGTAGAGAACTTGAAGACTCCTTTTCAAAAACTTTTATGGTTGCGTGTTTAACCAGTTGTGCACAAATGTGTCACTTAAGTGGTTACAAACTGATAGAGAGATCAGGACCAAACGGGGACGAGGTAGGGATTCCCAATGCAAACCTGAAGGCGTCTATTAAGTCGAATGAGCGATGAGGGTTTAACGTTTAACACCCTTTGAGAAGTTGGGAATGGTACCTAAGAAGCATTAATAGTGCGCCTTTCCCTTAAAAAAGCAACCACAAATAGGACCATGAATGTTCCAAAATACGTTAGTCGTGATTTTGCTTACTGAAGAGCACGTTTTTGCAACTCCACTTGAAACGGGGGGGCTAAGCCAAAATCTAGGTCAAGTTCGTTAATGAGCAGTAAAATTCAATCAGTTCAGTCAGCATGTTTAGGGGGTTAGAAAATTAAAAAAAATTCGTTATTGCGCATTTTAAAAAGTTGCAAAATTATACACAAAAACGAATATTACTTTCTTATATAATTTTGAAATAAAAAAATAATAATCACCAGTGGTGCGCATTTTTTAATTTACCTTTTTTTGAAAGTCGGGGATTCGGGGTTTATTTTATTTTTATTTTTTTTTTTAAGCAGACACACTGTATATACATAGGTATAAGTTATATTGTTATAACTTACAAGTTAAATTTTATAAGAAATATACAAAATAAAAATATTGACTTTTTTCAGATGAAGGTGGTCGTGTATAATTGTTGTCACAGATGAGGATCCAATCCTCAGTTCTGTTATCTTCTTCCATAATCTTCTTCACAGCAGCAACGTCACAGCGGTAATGGGAGGGCCTGCGCTTTTCTGTTGGTCAACTGTAATTCGTCCACGTTCGAATTCGTTCCTTAAACTTTTCTTAAAGTCATAATAAATCTACCAAATTTCTTCATTCTCAGTATCTCTTGTCTCGCGTATTTCCCTTTATTTTACCAACGTGAAAATGGACAACCTCTATTATCGTATACGATATCGTTCTTTTCTCATACCTGTACTAATTTCGACACGGATCCTCAACTCCTAGCAAAAACCATGCTTGTTGTACTACAAGCATAATATCTAATGTTTTAAGTAAGGTATATGTTAAGTAGCGTTAGAAATAATGATGGAAAATTAAAGTTTAATCACAAAATATAATAAGAAGCAACGTTATGTACAATTAGAGTTCTAGATGAAAAGATATTTGATTGATAACAAAACACAACGTCTGCGTTCATGCTTGTAAATTTAGAGTTCATCAAACCCTATATAAAACTCTCCCCCTTTTCAACGCACGAGAGAACAAACCATATGGTAAAAACAGCCATTAATTAATTGTACGTCGATTTCCTAAAATTCTAAGTAAAAATTAACATCTTTAAATATCTGTTTGAAATGTTCTCTTTGGAATAGTATTTCGTGTTAGTAAGTAGGTAAGTGTTTTGTAATAGATTGATTAATTATTATCATATTTTTAATATCTTCGGGGACGGTATTAGTGAAATAATTATTTAATAACAATTTATAGATAAAAATTAATACACAGGTGCTTTAAAAGGATTTTCTTTCCTGGTAGGTGAAATTATTGACAGCTTTGAATATTATTTAAATAATGATTCAATCATTAATAACAGAGACCATGGAACGGTCAATAATATTGTTAGTACCACAGCTGTAAACTTTAACTTAAATACATAGTTCTTTATAATGTGCGAAATTTTCGGGAATAGTGACGACACAACACAACTGCTTTATATTCTGGTGGGTCGTGTGATACATCCGACATCCGCGGAATTTTAAATATGTACCTATCTAATTTGGTTTTGTGGATTGTGTTTCCGTCAACAAATAAATGTAATTCTTCTTTTCACTCGCGAATAACGTTGGCGTTACATGTGCAATATTAAGATCTACTCTGTTCATACTTTACGGAATCGTTCTGATCTCTCTGCGACCTTTCTGAAATGTTGTCTATTTTGATCAACAAGACTTAACATGATCGGTGTTATAGGTGGTTCTCTATTTTGCACTTGACCAAATTGTTGCCTGTCAATAGTCAATATGTCAATATGTCATCACACTGCATAATATCTTATCTGCGAAACCTAGTAAACGGCTTCTCTGCCGTCTTAACGACAACGGCTATTATTATTATACATTGTTAACCGGCAAATTTAAGGTTACTCTGTGCAGTCTCAGGTAATATGCTCACAGACTGACGGAAGAATGGTATAAGACCATTCCTGATCCAAAGGCTTTCGAACTCGTCTATTTTTCCAAAAATTCCGACACTTTTCAGAATCATTGAAGTGATTAGGCATATCAAAGCGAAAGAAGCAAATAGGGCTTTCTGATAATATCGCCGTACGTTAGGGCTAGATTTGTTATGGAGTAATCGTCGAATGACCCAGAACGAGATTCATCATGCCCAAAGACTCGCTTGTCTTGCGTTTACAACCCCTACAGCCGTTATGGAGGACCACTTCATCTTTACATGCAAGAGCTAACCGTGATGACAAGTCCAATACAAGGCTAATTGGAACTTGCGAGAGAGAGAAAGAGAGAGACCTTCAAGCGATCATCTAGAAGTTTGGTGCGTTTTTCACGGAAGAACCTGCGATTCTTCGTGGGCATACTTTCTGGGCACCACCTCACCACATTCTTTTTGAGTGTCCTGTACTTGTCCAACAGAGAGGAGTCATGTTGGGGGTATTCTGGCGTCACATGGCTACGATTAGAGCAGTGTTCCCTTCTAGCATCATCAGGCATATCTCACGTATGGGTTGACTTGAATGACGTTGTTAGGTCGGACGATTCTAGTTAGGAGATATCCCAAAGGCCTGGTAGGTATATAGGATAATAGATACCCGAATTCACCTACGTTGCATTTTAAAAAGATTATGTGAGTAGATTCAACTCACAGTAAAAGGACTGTCATAATACTATATTTTTAGTATATATATAGTTAGAGAAAATAGAAAGCCCGCTTATTTGAGGGACTACGTTTGTTCTTCTACCTAGGAAGAATGTCATAATACATACTAACATAGATAATGAATGTTCGAATAATTAGAGAGCTGTGACTGTTATGTCATTATTATTTGTCAGAATTGTCTTTGTCTTGCAGTATTTTGTTGAATAAAACCTGATAAACTAGGTTTTGTCTCGTTATATATCAAGAACATAGCAAAATATACTTCCTTAGTATTGGATTGCGATTTATTAAAATATGACTTTTGCAGTTTTGCTAATATTTTGAACAGACCTCTAATATGAAATTCTAAATACATACATATACATATTAAATTTTTGTTACGAACCTTAATAATAACACTCCCTGTATACTAGATGAGTTATTTTTATCCACGAAGATTTTATAAAAAATTGAAAGATATAAACAAAAGGCTTGAATTAAATCTAAAAGGAGCAGATGATCTGATAAATTTGGATCAATGGAAATTTCCTGCCCAAAATGAAGAGTAAAGATTTTTCACAAAAGAAACAAAAACGCTCGGATTGATTTAAAATATTTAATTAAATTATTGACCAGACGGCATGCTGTTAGGTACCTACCTTTGGCGTTTCGCGCCTTGGTATCAGTAAACATATGCCACTGTAGTGACTGAGCTGTCTTTGCCGTACACAATTTCGAAGCGCATGAATTAAAGTCGATATACTTGTAGTACATTGTACCTACCTATACCTATCTACTTTCATCTCATGTCTACTTTAATGCATGAGATTAAAGTATATCTACTTTAATGCCAATTTATTACGGACGGACAGGACACCCGTTCATTCGCAATTATTATAGGTATAAACGGGGGTACACGCGATTCTCGCGTTTTGCGTGCTTTGGGGGGAGGGGGTATCTGTGATTGGTTGTAATAGCTTTTGTTTTAAAATATCACACCTTGTTGAGCTGGCTTAGTTGCTTGAAAAAAGAAAAAAAAATTACGTTTTTGTACCTTTTCAGATTTTTGACCCTGTAGGTATCTGTAATATTTAGCAAGTTATTAAAGTAACTAAAATAAAGGATTACATTTACTTACATTTGACGTAAAAATCACAAAAATGGGTTGATATTTGGTAAAGATATACGAATTCGTTCCTACCTACTTAAAGTAAATTTTTAGCAATTATTAAAAAAAATGTAATATATTTTTTTTTGGAATAGATTTGAGACCAAAAATACATAATGGCCCTTTCACAATGTTAATTACGTCTTTGCACATAGTCTTTGCCCAAAAATTAACGAAAATATAACAAATTCCGTGTGAACTTCATAAGGATAGTTTAGAATGAATTTTGAATGTAAAAGAACTCAATTTGGACACTGGCAACTTTTTGGGAATACGAATGGCCTTAGGGAGAACGTTTTAACATTCATCTTTAACTATAGTAAAACTAAAAATACCATAAAACATAAAATGTACAAATAGAAGCTGGTCTAACGTTGCATAACATCTGTTTTATAGAAAGACCTTCTCTACCTTAAACAGTTTCAAATTTTTGTTTATTTCACTAACTAAAGGCCACCATTTACACGTCGGTATATGTACAGCAGTAAATATGGATTTTACTTCCTCTTAATTACAATATAAGTTGTATATTTAGAAGTATAGTCAAAGTATAGGTATTCTCTTTGGTATAGTGTAACGTAACAATACACTTGCCACCTACTTTCATTAATAGATATTAAGTTAAATATGTAGAGAAAAACATTTTTCTCGGTGAAAACATTCGACTATACAGGGTGTTTTTTGGGAGATTTGGTTAGACGATGTAAAATATTTTCAAAATGGCAGCACTTCTGGAAATGCCGGAAGCAGCTACCAACTTCGTTATTTTAAATAGCAACCCCTATTTTTTATTGCATTTTTGGATTCTACGTGAAATTTCATAACTTTTGATACCAACATGTCAATATCTACAAGTTATGGTTTTTAAGTTATTTTCATTTATTTAAAAAAAATGGCGGATGTAGACAGTACTTGAAGAATTCATTACTTGAAAACGGTTGTAGCTATGGCAACCGAGTTTTCACCAGCTCATAGAGGAAGAATAGGGCTTTCTTTTGGTGTACTTAAAAAAAAGTTCTGTTGCGTACGACGGCACTTATGAGGCTCCAAATTTTAAAAAATTCAAAGACTGAAAACTCAGCTTTTTTAAATGAAATGACCATTTTCTTACTATTGCATTTGATAGAGAATCAAAATGGGCATATTTTGGTATTACATGTTCCTATCCCTATCTTTAATAGTTTCTGACTTATTCTCATTTCAAGTGATAGGTACTAAACCGTCACCTGTAATAGGTTAACATAAGTTTTTCAATAATCGAATAAAATGAAAAATGGCTCGCAATGGTTTTACATATTAAGATTTTTGGAATCTAATTGTTATTTATGGTGAAATGAACAGAATCGCGTTACATGTCTGTCATACGTTCATTGAGAGATATCCAGAAAGACCGCGTCCTAATGAACGTACCATCCGAACACTGGAATGAAATTGTTTGAATTTTGGAAGCTTTGTACCACCTTACCTACAGTAAGAGTTTTACGAATAGCTAATGTTAAGGAACCAGGAGTTCTTTTTGGGGAACGTTACTTGGTCAGACGAGGCCAAATTTAGCAAAAATTTAATCGCCATAATTCGCATTGCTGGTGTCATTAAAATTCTTGTTTGAATAGAGATGTACACTTTCAAGAGTGCTGGAGTTTTATTGTACTTTATGCGTTTAAAATAACAATATTTTGTGTTTCCAGTTTCCACATTTATACAGAAAATTTGAATACAGAACGTTATTTGGAAATTTTACGCAATATTGTTGTTCCTGCAACAGAAGAGCTGCCTGCTGCAAGAATATGCTCAATACTGAATCACAAGTCATGCAATACTCCACACGAATACATTTACGAAAAATGGTTTGTGTTTGGAACATGAAGGCGCTCATTTTAAGCATGTGTTGAAGAAGACAAGGTTTTAAATTGATTTGAAACTAACAGGTGACGGATTGATTTGTTTAAAATTCGTTTGCCATAAGGTCATGGCCAACTACTTACTAAAAAATCCGAAAAATATGGTATCATTGTAATGAATTGAGAATAAGTCAGAAACTATTAAAGATAGGGATAGGAACATGTAATACCAAAATATGCCCATTTTGATTCTCTATCAAATGCAATAGTAAGAAAATGGTCATTTCATTTAAAAAAACTGAGTTTTCAGTCTTTGAATTTTCTTAAATTTGGAGCCTCATAAGTGACGTCGTACGCAACATAACATTTTTTTAAGTACACCAAAAGAAAGCCCTATTCTTCCTCTATGAGCTGGTGAAAACTCGCTTGCCATAGCTACAACCGTTTTCAAGTAATGAATTCTTAAAGTACCATCTACATCCGCCATTTTTTTTAAATAAATGAAAATAACTTAAAAACCATAACTTGTAGATATTGACATGTTGGTATCAGAAGTTATGAAATTTCACGTAGAATCCAAAAATGCAATAAAAAATAGGGGTTGCTATTTAAAATAACGAAGTTGGTAGCTACTTCAGGCATTTCCGGAAGTGCTGCCATTTTGAAAATATTTTACATCGATTCGGCTTTTTGAGTAACCCCTAAGTACAAATTTTCAAAAATCTACCTATAAAGCTGTCCCAGAAACGTCTAACCAAAGCTCCCAAAAAACACCCTGTATATGTTACCTACGACATCGTTCATCGTTCAAAATCTCTAAATTCGAAATAAGCACACAAACATGTACATTTCGAAAGTTACCGAAAGAAGGTATCGGGACACATAAATTAGTCTACGATGAATACTGTTACTACTTTTAAATCATTTTAACCATGAAAATGTTAACGCGAGGCATAATAGACTCATTTTTCATCATTTAAATAACTTTTCAACTTGAAATAATTAAATTTCCATGTTATCGAGAAAAAGTTTCCGATACTTCTCATTTTGAAAATTTTCGCGAAAATACTTTCTGGCATTGTTTTAATGTTCGAAATGGGTTAAGGACCTCGGACAGACAAACTTTGCATGGTTACACAAAATTTTCACCCAAAAATAAGCACAAATAGCGAATTCTATTTTACACGTAATCTCCGTAAGGAAACTTTGAACGTATTTTTTAAGTAAAGAAAATATATTTAGACACAAATACCGCTTGAATAAGATGACGGACTTTTATACCTACTAAAATGTTTAAAACTTACTTTGAAAAAAATTAGTGCAGATATTTACGTAGTTTGCGGGGTATCTATAATTGTAGCTTGTAGCATTAATTTGTAGGTTACAAATTTATAATAGCTTTGGTTTTAAAATATCACATCCGCATTCGTCGGGATTCGGCGACTGTCGGAAAAGTGCACAGCAACACAAACATATACACACGTCTCGGTTATTATACGTATATAGTGATACCTATGATTATAACTAAGTTATATTACTTACAATAAATACTCCTATAGTAGGAGCTAAGGTAGTCAAATAATTCAAATCAAATATAGGTACACTTTTCTCGCTTTTTTCCGCAAACTTATTTATTAAATTTCTAGATTTTCTGCCTCTGTACATAACGTGACCAAACGTCTCGTTTTGAACGGGACCCTCCCTTTTTTCGGTACTCCGTCCCGGTGTCCCCGAGAAAAACCCCGGGACGCAGAATTGTCCCGTTTTCACAAACCGCGCGAAAATTGGCAGACTGGGTGCTAATATTTTTGTCTGAATCTACTAAAAATTTACAAAAATAATTTAAAAAAATACCGGAAATGTACATTATATATTATACCCCATAATATAACTTTATATGTAATAATAATAAATAATACACCGGGTGATCCTCTAATACCGATGACAGTTTGAATTTCGCGCGTAGTGTTTTTTACGGTGTTGAATAGAGTCCGGGCAATCAGCTGACTTTGAATGCAACTCTCACGTTCCCTTAACGCGCGCAACCTGTACATGCAAACACTATAGGCTGTGCTATTACGAATAGAAAAAATTTTGCCCCCAGAGCCGTCAAAAAATAGGTTAATGGCCTCACTTTCCCGGTCCCTATTGGGGAGTTGAACTGCTCGTGTTGAGAGCAGTTTATGGAAGAGCACCCCGATTAAATATTCCTTATCGAGTGTTTGCTAACCATAAGAAACGAATTGTTAATTGATTTGAAAATTGTTTAATTAGCAAAGGATTATGACTCCCAGTTTTCCAGATGTAACTCCGTTATATTTTTTCTGTTCAACGTTTTTCGAAACCGTCTCCATACATTGAACGAACTACAAGCAGCAATTACTGCGGAAACTTGAAAGAATTACACCTGCAACTCTGGAAAAAGAGTTCGACAATTGGATTTGAAACAAAATGGAATTGTGTCGTGAACATAATGGTGGACATTTTGAGCAATTTATATACAGGGTGGCCCAACGAAAAGGTAACAGATGGGTTTCTGGCTAGAAACTTTTTTTCTTTGAGAAATGCAAAAACACGTCAATTTTTATATCAAAGGGCACAACTTTTGTCATGATTTTCAACCTGAAATGATTTCATCCTTTAGCTCTATAATTTAAATAGGGATAATGGGGCAAGTGATACGTCATTTGAAAGGTCTTTCTTTTCTGAATTAAGTGCACTAATTCTTTTTAGTTCTTTTTATTTTTAACAAAAAAATTGAAGTTGCAAACATGGAAAATGAGGAAAGAGTTTGATGCATTTAAAATCGAAAAAAGCGGGGAGAGGTCAATTGTTTTTCTTTAGAGAAGCCAGGTACTTTTACTGCCATTTGACAACATTGTTTCACTCTTTAGGTCCAGATTTTGATTAAATCGTTCTCGTACATTTTGGAAATGCAAACCGATGTGCCGTTTTGACTTTTGAGTAAAAAAATAAATGGTCAAGTTATCTATACACAATAGTGACAAGCCTGAGCCGTTCCTGTCTCATATAGAAGTCCTAAGATAATTTTTATTAGTTTTAATTACGAAAAACTTCTTTGTTGTTGTAACCGGAACGGTCAAAAATAGAAAGCATGCTGTTATTACCTTCGGAAAACTGGAGACAAAACTATTGAACTTTATCAGTGATAATTCCCAGAGTTCCTTAATGGAATGAATTTTCTGAATTTCAGATTTTAAGCATGTTTTCAATGCAATTAATTGTTCATACAGATCAACTAACACTAACATGCCTTGCCTTTACTGTATTTAGCAGATGGATTTCCCGCATCCTTTTTTATTATATCGTTTGAAAAAGATAAGAGTTGCTACTATTGTAAGACTTCGAAGGTGTAACTCAGGTCACAGAGGCTCCGAAATCTTTGTTTAGTTTGACAACACCAATAGTAGGTACACATTGACTTTGTAGTACGATTCCGGGTATGAAATTCTCTTATCTTCTGATAACTCATCAAAAAACGCTTCGTTATCTTCCGTCTTTTATTTTTGAAAACATTTGTTACCCACTCTTTTGCTAGATCTCCGGACCCGTTTAGCAAACCATGGAATGAATTTTGATTTCTTATTTCGCTCAGTCTATTCAAAACATTATTTAGTAAAATACATACTACTTAACTTTCTGTTAAGTCATTATTTTCATGCTGTATTTAGAAACAGGGTTAATGATTATCATTTCAAATAGTGAAGAAAGAAGGCGACAAGCAATATAAAATCGTAACTCTCTAAAATGTTAATTAAATTTTTACATTCGTCACGTTCGTCTTTTCTTTTTTAGTAATTTTAGTGGAAACTAAATTTAGTTGGTACAAAATTTTTCCTTATAGCTGATAAAGCGTCGTTTCTTGAAGACCATCTAGTTGGACATACCTTTTTAAGGGTAATTTGATATTTTTCAATTAATCGTTACTCAACATTGACCAACGTTTTATACTATTGCCAAAAAAGTATATATTTTTTTCAAATTATCGAAAAAAATTGACACTTCAGGAACGCGTTTTGCAGCATGGTTTAAAATTAAATTTAACGCGTGTACCGCACAGTGAACATAACATCCACCTTTTGGGCGCCCGCTTAACTCGGGTAAAAAGAGATTACTTTTTTTGACTTTCGTAAATTTTTTAAATAACCAATCTGAATTATAGGTACGTACTAGCAACATTGAACTCTATGTTCAATGACTAGCAAAGACTATCCTTCCCCCTAGACAGCTCATCAAAAGCGAATACTTTCATTTCAAATTTTTCGTTTTTGAGGTGCCCGCTGGGGGGATCATTCTGCAGTTGACTACAATCGTCCAATATAATTTAGAAAGTGTCAATACATTGTGTTATTCATTTGACCAACAAATTTGGTCGTTTGCCAGTTCGCGTTTTTTTTTTGTTTTTCTGTATGTGTTATGGAAACACACTCAATAATAAGGTTATTTAGTGCGTTACCGAGGAAGCAGCACCTACTTACCTACCAAAGTACGTACCAACATACTTGTTTACTATTTGCTGTGGGTTAAGAATAGACGTAGTGTGGAATTCTTAGTAAGGACAGTGAAAGTTAGGACGTCTTTTTGAGTTTGGAACATACCTTCAACAAAACGAGCGATGCTACTAAAGCCTATGGGATACATTAAAAAGTACACTTTTACTGGTATGGTATACTTTATGGAGCTGTCTATGGGGGAAGGATAGTCTTGGGTAGTAGGTTCACTCGTAATTCGAAGTAATTGGATTTTATTATAAAATAGTTGTCCCAGCAGTTACTCTCAAAAGTGTTATAAACTCTATAAAATGTTAAACATTGTAAATTGCCCCAGCTTTAAACATTTACATTACTGCGCAGACACGGTCTGAGAATGGTGTATGATCTTGTATGAAAAGATATGATTTTTTTCCCGGGAAGTACGGCCTAAAAGTTTAAGTGAGATTGTGGATAACATTTAACGCATTTTTGCTTGCAGACGTTCTGACGTTTGGGGGCCCCGTATCATTGATAAGGCTGATACGGCAGTAGCTACGCCCCTGTTGCGCAGTTATAATTGAACTAAATAAATGTGTGGAAACCAAACGGTGTTGAAAAACAATTTTCCAAAATTGCGTGCCAATTAAAATCATGCAAATAGGTATGCTCCAACAAGCATATTTTTAGTTCTTATTGCATTATCAGATAAAAAAGAACTTACGAGGGAAAAGGTTTTTTTCGGAGGAAGAGTCGAAGAGATCGATGCTACCGTTCGGTGTTATTTTAATAGTGTTCCTAAAGCTGCTTGGCTTGGAGCATTTAAGCAGTGGAAGGAAATAATGGCTAAGTGCATTATAGCACTTTGAACATATCTGAATCTAAAATAAAATTTTGAAAAGGTTACACTGTTTCTTTTGACTTTTATTCTCAATAATAATGGCCTGTCCCGCGTACTTCATGAGAGATATATGTTTGAAGATACGATCATATACTGTAGTAAAACTTTAAGCGCTTAGTTTTTGCTAAATCAAGTATATGTATGTCTTGAAAAACTCAAACAAAAATAGCATGAATAAAAAATTTTGCAAATCAAATACTTATGCAAGTTAGCTAAAACAAGGACATATAATAAAGAAGCGAAGTCTAAGTAGTCATTCGGCATTCGGTATCGCGATTCTCACATATATCATTCTGATGCTTTATATCACAAATTACTTCGTCCTCGTTTGTATCCCTCACTTAATTTTTATCATAAATATAAAAAATAAAGGAAGTTCCGCAATTTGCCGGTTAAATCCTATATGGCTTTTGAAGTTATTATTAAACACTTAAAATCTCTTTTTTTCGGCTTTTATAGAGGTTGTAGAGGTTTCATAAAAATTCCGAATGCGCGTATCTAAAAATCAATAAAATTTAAGATTATTTTTCGCATCCCCGCATAATGACATTTTCCGAATAAGTTCTCATTATCTCACGTACAAGTTTCGTAGCGTTTAGGGTTTTATTCATTCCACGCTTTATGGAACTTGTTTATGTGACATTCGCATTTCAGTAAATAAGTTCTAATGATACTTCGTACAATGAGACATATCAGACATATGCATCATACATGCGAAAAAAAACAGAGTGTACACCACAAGAAAAGCTTAATTTTTACTAATACGGTCGGATGTGTATAGGTACCATTCGTAAATAGAGTAAGAACATCGATTTATTCACCGAAACTGAAATTGTTGTTTCACCACACTCTTTGTGAGCGATTGAGAGAATTGGGGATGCAGCTCAGAAGAACCTTTTTGGTGGACGAGCTGCATCACTTCATAATTGCTTTACCTTTTTCTGTACAGAAGCACTGCTTTACGGAGATTAAAACGTGATAATCTGAAAAGGTATCGTTGGGACTACATGAAGGATCCAGTTCAGCTGTTTTGGACAGGCCAGACAGAGCACTAGAAATACTGAGATGGTTTGTAGGTAAGTATTATTGCACGTGAGGGTACTGCATAGGGGAAGTTAGGGAGGGGGGGGCTTGGCAGGGCTAAGCCCTCCCAAACTTTAATTTAGCCCCCCTATATTGCCTTGACATCTTAAAAAAACTATATACGTTACACACATATACATACTTCTTCTCATATTATCTGTGGGGCTTGACTCTTGAGCCCCCCCCCCCCCCCCCCAGTCTGTTCACCTAACTTCACCCATGGGGTACTGCCTTTTAAGACTATAACGTCGCGTATCGTTTAAGGGGATGCTCATCGGGTCTATGTCCGCGTATGGCACGCTAGTGTGGATGAGGATCAGCTTCAACACCAATGACTACTGCCCCTTCTCTGGCGATGGCGGTAACGGGTCCAACATGCGCCAGTTGTCATTTAAATACATTCCCATCCTTGTTCTGAGGCTTGTTTTAAATTCTTTTAGCGTTCCCATTTTTTGCAAGTGTTGAGATGCTGGCCCAACGTCTCAACAACATTTATTACCTACTTCTACATAACCTACTTTCCATCATAAAATTACACGCACCTTCACGGTTTCTTGCTCATACGTCACATGGCGGGGCGAAAGGTACACTTTGTATGTTTACTGTGGGTACACTCCTCCACAATCAGCCTGATACTCAGAGGTGGGTAAATATTTGAAATAAATCTATTTGAAATGCCTATTTAAAATAGAAAATAGCAATTTGTATTTTATATTTCAAATACTTTCCTGCAAAAGTATTTTATATTTATTATTTGAAATAGAAGACAAAGGTATTTTCTACCTATTTGAAATGGTTGTAGGGCAAATCGCCCCATGACACATCGCCCCCGGACTTTTCGCCCCGTCACTTCGCCCCACGGACCGTTCGCCCCCGGACATTTCGCCCCCCGGACAGTTCGCCCCCGGATATTTCTCCCCCCGGACAGTTCGCCCCCGGACATTTCGCCACCTGACACTTCGCCTCCAAGATATATCGCCCCCATACACTTCGCCTCCCAGGACATATCGCCCCCGACAATTTCGCCCCCAAAACATATCGCCCTCACATCGCCTTCATCCGTTATACAGTGTGTCCACATTTCGATGCTCACCATTTTTAGAGCTATTAGAAGAAGTAGAGCAGAGGTTAAATACTTAGGGAATGTTTTTCAGGGTTTAATACCCGTGACATTCAAATTCTCCATAATTTTCGTAGATTTTCAAAAACACAGTTCTGGTTTCTGTATTTCACAGTTTTACTTAGCACTTGCATACCTTTAAGGTTATATTTCTCATGTGCTATAGATAAATACATGTTTTTGTTAATATCTCTCCCATAAATAAATATTTTTCAGGCATGTTATACATTTTTGAAAATCTCTTTTCAAAGGCAATTAACTAATAAAAATTCTATAACATCTGCCGTATGAAAACCATTGCTGGCACACATTGCTTAAAAAATTAAAAATAGAACGGTGGTTTTCTGATTACATCAATAAGTTTGTCTTGAAAATGTTTTCGAAAATCTAAAGACATTGAAGAGAATTAGAAATGAGATTTATCGCGAGAATTGAATTCTAAAAAACATTTCCTATTTAACCGCTGCTCTACCTCTTCTAATAACCGAGATACCGATGGTGAGCGTCGAAATTTGGACCACTGTATAAGCTAATAGACAATGGATAATGGAATATTGGGGCGATGTTTCGGGGGCGAAATATATAAAGGCGAAATCTCTTGGGGGCGATATGTTTCGGGGGCGAAATGTTCGGAGGCGAAATGTCTTGGGGGCGATATGTTTCGGGGGCGAAATGTTTTTAGGCGAAATATCTTGGGGGCGATATATCAGGGGGCGAAATGTCTTGGGGGCGATATGTCCGAGGGCGAAATGTCCGGGGCGAAGTGTCCGAGGGCGAAGTGCCGGGGCGAATTGACCGCACACCATTTGAAATATATTTTTTCGATTATAGTGTATTGAGCATCTGTTGTATAATAATTACGACCTATTACTGAAACTTTAAGATCAATTGCAAGGTTCAAGGCATACATATTATGGAGAGCTTCTTCCACATTTAATTCTCTTACATAAAATTTTAAAAACTTTTGAATTAGGTAAAATATTTTAAATTTTGCTCTGTTCTTGTGACAACATTATTAAACAGCTTGCAAAATAGGTTTAAAGATTATCTATCACTCTCATCGGCAGTTAATGATGCTTTTTTAAATTGCGTTTGGTTTCACAAGACAATAAAAATACATGAAAAGCATTTTTTATTTAAAAACTTATTTGAAATGCCTATTTTTCATTTTGTATTTTAAATAACAACGGTCACTTCTATTTCTATTTTGTATTTTAAATATGTAGAACTAACCTATCTTATATTTTCCATCTTAAATGCTTTTTGGAAACCATGTAGGTATACATCTGTGGTTTGTACATAAACGTCAACACAGACAATGATTATATTGGGTTAGGCGAAAAGTACAGTGACAAAGTCACTGTAGCGGAAAGTACTATGACTTTACTAGAAATAGTGGCCACAAGCGATGTATCAATTTTTATTGGCCTGACTAGTGACGTGGTATATTTTGCCTCTTAATGGCGGCCTGATTAGTCACATGGTATTAAGAGGCATATGCCATAATTAGTTACAGATTTGAAGTGTGTTAAAATTATTTGGATTTAGCAAGTTGCTAGGATGCCACCGTTGAGTTCATACAAACCAGGAGGCCTTGTACAAACCCGCCCAAAATTTTCCCTCGTATTGGCGGAGCTAATCGCTGCTTGTCGTCACTGTTTGTAGTACAGTCACTGTAGCGGAAAGTTTCTTCGTCCTCTTCACGAAATAAAAGAATAGGAGACGTTCATACAGA
Source organism: Pyrocoelia pectoralis (assembly GCA_036250285.1). Classification (NCBI taxonomy): domain Eukaryota; kingdom Metazoa; phylum Arthropoda; class Insecta; order Coleoptera; family Lampyridae; genus Pyrocoelia; species Pyrocoelia pectoralis. The sequence goes on from CM070078.1 coordinate 26,579,246, forward strand.
AATGCTTCCGCATTTAATAAAAAAGCTACGGGTTTTGCCGCATGTTTTTGAACATTTTCCGTTCTCATCTATTGATCTATAGCATCTCGTGTTCCCTATCAATACTGCTCTGTCCAAATGATACGTGCTTTTTTCCGTAACTAAAAATAAGTTATTGATAAGAACACAAATAAGTGAATGCAACTTTTCCTACTTGTCTTGAGACTTAGTCCGTAATGTTGGAAATTTGTGCAGTTGGTGAAGGGATGGGCTATTTGGCGTCATTTTGTTTATTTCGATAAAGCATAATGACGGCCGTGGTAGACCAAGAAAAAGAATGTTGAACAGTTGTCACTGTCTTGCGTTGTAGGAAATTATATAAGGAAGTAAGTGAAAGAAATCAGTTATCTCATGCACATGTGTCGCCATTTCCATTTCTATTGAAAACGTTTAGTTGCTGAAAAATCAAAAACTACAATAAAACTTTATTAAATCGACCGCGTTTTATCAGCGTAGCTGTCATCATCAGCGAACAACTAAATGCAAATGGGCTATTTATATCTACTACTTAAAGTGGAAGTGACTGTTGCAGTGAAAGTTTATAAGTTGTGATAAATCTAAAGGACTCGAATCATCATTATTCATTAGATAGCGTTTGTTTTTTTGAATTTCTAAACTGTCACAACCGTCGAGTTCATTATTTTATTAGCTATTTACTTGCTCAACTAAGGAAATATTATCTACGGGCAACGGCAGATTTGTACCAACGATTGTACCTATTTGAGGTGAACCAAGCGCTTTTTAAAACAAATTTTGAGTGATTTTTTAGATTGCCCAATATACACTTGGTTACAGACTTTACAATTGATTTTATGTACCTATAATTCCCGACTTATCGTTAATATCTACGGAGTGCTTGGGGTTGCTTAGAAGTTTTTGTAAACAATTTTTTGAAGTTACGACCGTTTGCAAAGTTAATTTGGAATCGATTTTAGACAGACCCTAGGGGTCCAACTGTGGCAAATAAACAAGAAATTCTGACCAGGTAAAAATGCTTAGGTAGGTATCTCGTTTATTCCGAAATTACGCTTCAAGTGGCTATCTGATTTATCTGAATCACAAATTAAAATCTTATAGGTTAAACCTAATTCGATTGAATAAACCTTTATGCTCTGAAATTAGAATTGGCAAGTAGGTACATTACCTATAACCACAGACAAACTATAACGAAAAATGTGACACTCTTAAAACTATAAATAATTATTACTAGACCTTACTAATTAAACTAAGAAGTAGTGAAACAATCTTAAAGTTCATATTGCTTAACAAAGCTGTACTAAAGTTTGCGTTAAATAAGGGATTACAATTAATCCTTTTTACGAAATTTGCGTGGACACAAAATGTATAGGTACTTACGGTTTTTAAACACGCTTTGTTAGCCCTAATACTTCAATGACGCTGTAGCAGGATGAATTTGATGTCCAGATGACTGTAAAGATAACGAACAACTTCTTTTAACACTTTCTGTGCATAGTTCTAGGGGATGGTTCATGATGATGATGATGATATTTTCACTCAAGTAAAAGTTCGCAGAATAAACGTAAACGATACGGTTTAATTGTAACTTCTAATTATTAAATTCATTCAATGTTAATCGAACGAATCTGTAGGAAAGGTATCCTTATTAAAATTTTAATACGGCGAGCGGCGCAAGATTTGGGAATCTCTAATTACTTCGGGTCGACGACAACTCAACTCACTCATAAGGTGAGACGGTGAGTATCAAACTACGTACTTACCTATCTATTTCATCAAACTAAGTTTTTTCGTGCACTTAACTTATTCTTTAAAATATCTTATTAAAATGTTTATTACCAGTCAGTCTACGTAATTTACGGTAATAATTACTGAGCGTGGTTGCATAACGAAATTCACCTATTCGAGCTATACATAGTTTGCCAACTGCTGCCTGTTTAATTTGTTCTTGTCTTGATGTTTACTGATCCATCCGCATGCATTTTTCCCTTACGATAGAGGCACATTTCAAATTTCTTAAGGTAGTGGTAAATATTTCAAATTGACTGTGCATTCCAAGCACCGAACTCAATAATATATAGAGTTCAGTGATTCAAAGCAATTCCTAATGTAGTAACATCGTCAATTCTCCAATACAGTTTACATTTCGGCCTCTAATCTCTAATGGTAAAGGCAGGGCCGCGCCAATGCTTAGTGGCGCCTGTGTGCAAAAATTTTCATGGCGCCCATGAAAATTATACAAGGGTAATCCACAATCTAACCTCCATTTATGTATAGCGCGATAAGTAGTGGGAGTAGCACCACCATTTCAACATCAGTGTGCGCAGTGATTCTTTACGCTTCGAGCTGTGTAAGGAAGAGTATCGTACGGTCACGCGCTCTCAAATTCAAAGCTGAAAACAATCACTCAGCAGCTAAAATTCATCGTGAATTGTGTACGGTGTATTGCCCAAATATTATGTGTGACAGTGTAGTCCATCAATGAGTACGTTTTTTTTTAATGGAAGAACTAACGTGGACGATGAAGCCATCAGGAGCGGTAGGCCTTAGGCCATCTCTTGTCGGTGATGAATAGAATGAATGAAACAATTCGTGTAGGTTGTCGTTTCACAATCTCGGAACTTTCCGATCATTTCCCTTAAATTTCTATGAGTCTTCGACACGAGTTAGTGACAGAACAATTAGGCTATCGTAAATTTTGTGCATGTTGGGTATCAAAACTTCTTGCCGACCACCACAAAATCAAAAGAATGAGTTCTTCCATAGACTTTCTTTCTCGGTACGACGGTGAAGGAGAAGAATTTTTGAAGAGGATCGTTACTGGCTATGAGACTTCGGTAGCCTATGTGAATGTGGAGACAAAACAACAGTCAATGCAATGGGTCATACACATTCTCCAAAGCCAAAGAAAGCCCGGACTTGGCTCACAGTGACTACCACCTGCTCCCATACATAAAGCGCAGGCCCGACAAGAGAGGGGGGGGGGGGGGCTGAGGGGGCAAATTCCCTGGGCCCGAGCCACCTGTAAGGGCCCGTACGCTGTACACAAGCCAGGATAAATACAATTTGTGTAATTAACAGGTACTTACATTTCATATTATAACTTAGCTACTTAATTATTTTTCATATTTTTTTTCTTGCAAAATACGATATATGTCTGCATGTAAAAATTTAGGAGACCGTAAGCGAGGGCCCGCAGACGAGCGTAGTGACCGGGCCCCAGGTAATTCTCGACGGCCCTGATGAAGCGGTGGTTTGCATCTCAGCATTTTGCCAATGACGGAAGAGCTTCAAAATGCCGTGACAGGTTGGTTACGTTCGCAGGTGGCAGATTGTGCATTAGCCTGGTAGTTAAAAAAATCGTTTGGTATTGTTAAATTAAAAGTTAAGTAAAAACTGACACTTTCCTTATACAGAACTACGAAAAGCGATAAATTGTGACAGATCGCGAGTCGCGACGTGAATAAGATTGTTGACAAAATTGTAGCCAAGGAGCTGATCTGATAGGTGATGTACGGGGCGCCGATGGCGATGCGTGCATTCGATTTGTGTTATTGTTTCTACAGGATTTTTCCTGTTTAAAAAATGTAGTTTATAATTTATTAACAAGACAGGCCTTGCAGACAGCATTCCGTTTATTAGACCTCTGTAATTCATCTCATATCTCTAACATGGTTTAAAGAAGTCTGCAATTTGCAATTTATTAAATAGAGATGATTAAATTTCTAAATTATCATGGGAGATTTGGAATTTTCCGCGCCCCTTCAGACCTGTGTGCGCCGCCGCACATATGGACGGCGCGACCCTGGCTATTATAAAGGCACTTACTTCTAAGTCGCACTGTTGCACGTCCAATACTGAATGGCTCCGTTCTGCATCACGTACAGTTGATGAATATACTGAGAGAGAAGACAGCAAACGTGAAGACAATTTTGAGTCAGCATGGTCCAAAACTGAATGATACTGCTCCTCAGGTACAGTTGACCACGATGACTCTCCAGACTCATCACACAACGATTTCGACGGTTTTAAAAGGGAAATAACATTATTCTTCGACTTACTATGTGCAATGTAAATTATGTCGGTTCGTATTTACTATGTACCTAATCAGGTTTACAGCCCTCTTCATATCTCAAAATATTTACAATTTTCTGAACCGTTATTGCATTGTATCGACTGCTAATGTTGAATGTATTTAGGTATAACAAACACCTGATTTAACGTAGTTTTTCCATCTACAGGCATTACTAATATCAGTTTTCTACCAAATCATCGCATCTGTTTGAAAAGCGTCCTACCACGATTTAGTGAAGTTCGAATCTTCTGTTAGCAAATGCTATCACTTTTTGATCGGCGGCCCATTTTCAGTACTTTGCAACTTTTTCAACATTCTTAAGCAACAAAATTGTTAGTAATATCACCAGCATTATATTATGAATGTTTACGTAAGCGTACCTACTTATCTGTAAGCGTTAGTTTCGAATTTTCTTCAGATGGAAATTAAGTGAAATACTTATAAATAACATATTTCTTATGTTAATTTAATTAGGTAAAAGAATGCAAAAAGTACGGTCGTATAAAATTACTGGTGCAGGGAACGGTGCCATGCGTTAAATAACAATTCGCTGTATGTATTTAGACTGCTAGTACTATCTACATACAATAATTGCAGAAGAGGAGATAACACAAATAACTACAGCATTCATTTCCCTTATGAAATGCATCTAGAAACTACGAAGCGAAGATACTGAATGTTTTGCACACATCCGTTGTTTCGCAAGTAATACTGTTATATTGTTTCATTCCTATGTGGATCACTGCATTTGAACAAAATCCTATTTCAGAACAGGGAAAACAATATCACATGTAAGATAAGTATAAATTTGTTGTATGAAAGACTACCTACCTATTACTTTTATTTAATATTGATAATTGATAATATAATATAATAATATGTACATATAAGGATCAAAGTACTAATTTATTAGATATTGCATTACAAAAAGTGTTCATGAATATCGCACCTAAATTAGGTAGGTACATTTTTCAACAGTAAGATCATAAGTGCTCAACTATTGTCGGAAAGATTTTTTTGTATGAGCACTGGTTGCTTGGCAATTAAACGAGATCAAATTGACGAAAAGACCCGAGCGCGAAGCGCGAGGGTTCTTTTCCCAAGAATTTGATCGAGTTTAATTACCTTTTAGCAATCAATGCTCATACAAAAAAATCTTGCCTGACAAGAGTTGAGAACGAATGATCTTCGGTTGGAGAATTAACTGAATGAAGCGTTAAATACGTCAAATTTTTTACTTTTGTCAAAATGACATTTGATTTTTTTAAATATAGGTTGCTAAAACAATGAGGTAGCGGCAAGAAAAGTAGCATACATTCTTTTCAGTTAAAAAAACTTGTGATTGGTGCATGTGACACTGTTCTTAATGTCTGATTGGTCTACAACACTATGAGGTTAATTATCAGTATCAAAATCAACGGATTCCGGATTGGCAAACAAAAATCTTTTAGAATTGGAGCAAAAAACCATATTGGGTCTTTTAAAGTTTTAATCACTATAATGACGTTTTGATAAATAAGCTTGTGCATTTCCAAGTTTTTTCGGAAACCTTTAACAATTAAGCTGGCCTGCGTGAATTTTCCAGCATTTATTTTTTGTCTCGGTTGTAGAGCAGGCAATATTTATTTTTGGTATTAATCTACAGCACTTTTTCTGTATGTGTATGTTGTACAGATGTCATCCTCGATGATGTGATGTCAGAAGGCAGTACCATTAATTCAGAAACTTACATCAAAACATTAATCGCACTTAAGGCTCCTAAGGAGAGCTCCGCAATTCATATTGCTAAAATGGTCATAAAATGGCCATTTTGGACGTAATCATCTAACAAAAATTAAAAAAACGATGCATAGGTCAAATTCTATGTTGCATAGTGATCAATTAATGTAAACCTTCTGGTTTCAAATTAAATATTTAAGTTACAATCTTGGTCGAACTCGAAAGTTGCGTAAATGTGGTACCTCTCCTTCAGAACTTTCGACCAAGATTGTAACTTAAATATTTAAATTGAAACCAGAAGGTTTACATTAATTGATCACTATGCTACATAGAATTTGACCTATGCATCGTTTTTTTAATTTTTGTTAGATGTTTACGTCCAAAGTGGCAATTTTACCAATATGAACTACAGAGCTCTCCTTAGGAGCCGTAAGGAGAGCTTCCAGCGACTTAAACGCCATAACAATCTGTGAGCTATCTTTTGATTCACCTTGATCCCAAACAAATTGGACGATTCCTGAACACATCGCAAAGATGGGTTTGACAACGTTACCCCATCCATCCTACGCACTGCTTGGCTTCTTCAGACTTTCACCTGTTTGCGCAACTCAATTCGTACAAATTATTTTGAGGAGGGTTCGGGGGTCAATCAAGAAATCTTATACAAACAGTATATGGTGGGCGACCCTCGAGAAAAGACTTACATTGGCGCATCTTGTAAGCTATATTTATAGATAAGCTGTGTGTAATACAAAAGAAGGATTTATTTTGATTCACGAGTTCATGTTTTGTTGAAAACTACTTTTTGGAGCAGTGTTGCAATGCTGTAGTGATGTCCATACACCGTAGGTACGCTGTAAAGTCAGGCTGACACAGTAACTTACATTTCACCTTGAGATTTTGTCCACTACATCAACTACATGGGAAAGTTGTATTTTTTTATAGGACTATTTCTTTGGAAAAAGATGAACGAGCTTTTATGGTTTTAATATCTTAATTCTTAGTCATGATTTTCTCTTAGGTACATACGTCCAAAATCTTTGGAATAGTGATGTCCAAAATTTTCATTTACAAACCAATTTCCATGGGAAAACAAGCCAATGCATTTTTGCCATTAGAAATAACTAAATATGATGCTTTTGCATTATATTTGGCAACCCACTTCATCTATTTGTCTCCTTACATGATGGTTAATAAAATTACAATTTCTGTTTTCAAAATCATTTTTTGATTCACCTTTAACGACATACTTGTACATAATTAGAAATTAAAACAGTATGTGCCATTGCCAGTGAACTCTATACTAACTGGAATGGCCCCGACGCGACGCGCGACGGTTGTAAACAGAACCGAAGTTCATGCCAGTGCCAAGCTATAATACATTGACGTGTATCTCTATCTTTTTTACGCTCATAGCACGTAGTAAACGGTGTCAGGAAATAGTACACCGTTGAATAGGGTTTTTTGTGGAGAATCTGATGGTAAAGAAAAATGCAGGGTGTTTCATTTAAAATATTCGTAGATCTATTTAAAGTTCACAAATTTTGAATTCCCATTTTAAACACTCGGTGTAAAATTAATCACTTAGTTTTTTTTTATAAAGAAACACGACATTAGGGTAATATTATTCATCAAATAAATTTTTTCCTTTTTGAACAATAACTTAGTTAGGTACGAATATTACAGTCTGACCTTGAATTGTACAAAATTTTGACAAAATAATTAACAATTTGGCAACCGCACATCCAATATCAAAAAAAAGTGCAAGTGTGATATAAATACGGTTGGTCGATACATGAAGGGAAAAAATACAGGGTGTGCCATTTTAAAAAAGTGACATTTTCCTGCCATGTAAAAATGCAACATAGGTACTGTAGATATATAAATATTTTTAAAAGATGCACAATTCAAATCAAAGCAACCTTTATTTGAAACTTTTTCCTGCATCTTCAACCCACATTGAGTTATGGGACAATTACGGAGCAGTGTGACATCCTGTATACAGTACCTACAGCGGAACTATATCTTTATTGTTCATTTCCCAACTGGACGAGGTGATTTTGAAAGAAGTCGAGGTGAAAAGTGAAAACACAGTGCATAGCATACGTACGCTAATAGTTATAAACTTATAAATATTGCGTAATGCGTTTAAACATACTTACGATGATAGATAAAATTGCAAGAAATGATTTTGAACAAAACAAATAATTTTAAAAAAAGTGGTAAAATGTATTTCAAAAATAGATTGGGAAAACAAAAACTAATGAAGTACCTACAAGAAAGAAATTGCTTTATCTATTTAGAGAACAAATGCTCCGTATTCTATGGATCCTGTATGCTCTTTGGATACATCGAGAACAGAATCAATCTCTTTGTAACAACGGTTTTAACGATTAGAAGAATACAGACAGAAGTTCCAGTAGCTCAACACAAAAACATCTACTTTAAAGGATTATTAGGAAACAGTTTCGAGTTCAGAGGAAGTAGGTAATAAAATATTTAGTAACATTAAGTTCCTCACTCTCACTTGCACATAGTACCTACCTTAAAAATATTAATATTATAACGAGTGGTTACCTATATCATCTACCTACCATTGGAGGCTTCCTAACTAACATGAACGCCAAGATATCACAGTGTTGTGATAATTTTGGTATTTCGCATTACTCAAGATCTTCGGTGTCGACACTCATTGGATCACAGCATCTATCTTTACTAAATTGCAAATCCAGTCGCAGTAATGGTACGAAATCTTAGAAGTGGTAATAATGGCTTTATTGATCGAAAAATAAGACACACAAAGTCCGCAATAAGCCTCATTTGTACATAGGTAACACAATTTATTTAATGAAACATATTATTTAAAGACTGTTTTAACTTACCTGTTTAATGACGAAATTCAAAAATGAGGACTGAAACAATTCGAAAATGTGATTATTAACTATACTAACTGATTATTGTAACTTTTTATGTAAGTATGTAATATGTAACGTTTGATTTTCGAGAAGGTGCGTGTACGTCATTAACGTCATAGACATTTTACATATAGTTACAATTGTTGTCAACAATATAATAATAGTAACTAAGAAAAATGCCTATGACGTACACGCACCTTCTCAAAAATCAAACTTTAGTAAAATTACAAATGTCAATTTTTGAAAAGCAGAAACTAGAGCAAAACAAGTATCAAAAGGCGCAAATTCTTATAGAATTTTAATTTCAACCAACTTCAAATTTGTAACTAATTATGGCATATACTATATACAATATATATGTATATAACTACCCCCTCTCCCCATCACAGACACAACCACGCCGGATTCTGCACAAATGAGTCATTGTTTTTCTTTCCACCCTTAAGGGAGATGGGAGTGGAGAGGGTGACGGACAATTTGTAAATCACGAAAAAATGTTAGAGGAAAAAAAAGTAAAAAAAGATCGTTTTTCTGCGGACGTGGAATTTTCCCCCTTTTCACCCCCAAAAAAGGGGTTCCAGTTGGGGGTGAAATTTGCAATTTGAATATCGGTTTTTATGGAGAATCCAAAAGTAATAAAAAATAGGTGTTCCCATTTAAGTTTTGAAAACTCACCCCCGCTCCACCCCACAGGAGGGGTGAGGGTGATGTTTACGTATCATGACTCAATAGGTTTCATCAAATAAAGGAAACGTATTTTTTTCTTTTTGTAGTTGGGCGTGTCGTTCTCGAGATATTAAAGGGTGTATATTTTGACTTTAATGGCGTCCCGACGGCGAACGGGTGATCCGATTAAAAAATTTACCAGCGATTTGGAATCAGTGAAGAATTTCCTGTAAGATGACACCACTTCCAGCTTTCTAAAACCTGTAACATCGACCAACGCACAGACACACAGACACACAGACATCCGGACGAATTTAGTAACCAACTTTTTGAAGTTGGTTGAAAACTTCAATAGACGTACCTACTTATTAACTAAATTTCTGAAATGATGAGTTAGAGCTGAATACGCTGGCACTTACCTACCTACACGTTTCTGGTAGACTTTTAATCTATGGTTTTATAGCTAATTCATTCCTTTGGGAGAGAAGTGAAAGGAATATAGATACTTACCCACATAGAAAATTAATTGCATTGGAGAATGGTATTTATTTAGGGTTTTTACAATAAAAAATATACATTTTGCCGCTATGACGTTCTATTAGGGGTTAGTTCGAAGACCAAGTCTTCTAACCGCCGCCCGCTTCCGTTCGAAGTAGTATCAGACCTTTTATAATGTAATCGTTTGAGCTTTTTATCATTTGTTGTGTGCATCCAGTGCAAAATTCTGAAGAAGCTTCGGGCCATAGTTAAAGAGTTATAACTATGGACATTTTCTGCACTATGAAAAAATGAGCTTAATTCATACAAGTTGAAGTTGTAAATGTAATTTAGCTTAAGAAGTGACAAGGGAATTTCATCAGATTCAACACATCTGGTATTATTTAATGAACGTATCTAATAATCTTATTACAAATTTCGAAAGAGGCAGCAGCCTCCGTTTTGGTGAATGTAGGATTCAACACGACGATGAAAACTTTCATACGAGTCATACGACTGTTACTACACATAATTTTTCACTAAATGTCTGCTGCGGTCTTGGCGACAATTTCATCGGGGCCGTTGTTTTTACCATTTAGGTTCTCAGGAATATTACTTTGTGCAAAATAATCTCGATAAGCTTCTAGATGATATTCCGATTGTCAATAGACAGAGGTCCTGGTTCACGCATGATGGTGCTCCAGCTCACTATTGGTAACCGATGGGCCGAAACGGACCAGTTAAATGGCCAACACATCTCGACTTGAATTATTTTGGGGCAGAACAGGGACTGTAACTGTCTCGCTTTATCTTATTGTTTTAATTTTATTTCCGTTTTATTCATTATTTTGAAGTTAGAGACGACCTATTCAAGTGTAGGTAGCTGAAGTCTATTCTAGGATCGTTTTTGTGGAACTTTCCAATTACAATACACAGTGGTTTTCCGTCATCTTTGGAAGTTTGTAAATTGCATCAAACTTTAGGTAGTAATTATCCTATAGAAAGTGTCAAAATGTATATGACTTACCTTAAACGATGCATGGTTCCAAAAGATGTTCGCTCTTCTGACTTTTTATACAAAATTACCTAGTGTAAATACTTACCTACCGATATATGGAACTTTAAATAAAAAATAGCTAGTGGAATTACAGTTAATTTTATTTGGTTATACATTATAATAAGTAATTCCACTTAATTCTTTATTTTAGATATCTAAGTGGAATTACCTTGCATCGTAATTTACCTGATATAAGTTTTTATGAACTTAATTTAAATTTTTTTACACAATTTTATGAAGCACTGTTTCGCGAGCTGTATATTAAAGACGTTTACAGATTTATTTTATTATTTAGTGTGTTTTATTATTTAGTGCTCCTAAGTGTCTTTTAAAGCACGAAGTATAACTTATATTATGAATTTTCCTTTAATGTTTGAAGAAGTTTAGATACACTTTTGATTTTTTATTTGCTTTAACTTATCGCTTTTAAAATTATTATAATAATAATACATTACACTTTTCTCTAAAAATAAATAAAGTTGTGTGTTCCTTTGTATTTTTCTTAAAAAAACAACATTGTGTTCATCTCAAAAAACGAAATAGGTAGGTAGGTACTAAGGTAACGTTTTTATAAAAAAAATAGAAAGAATGAAAATGGCCACGTTGATTTTATAAGAAAAATGTTGCGCTCTTAATTATTAGTGAATGACTTCTTTTAACAGCATTTCAAAATAATAATCAACAATCAACCAATTTAACAAAAAAAAACTGCCCTCTCCGCCACTAGAAAAATAATGGAATACGATGTATTTCTGTTATACAGTACACGACATTTTATTTTTAGCGATGTTTTGATTGAATTGATCACAAGTACGAAAATATTAATAATGCGCCATTATACATATAGAGCTTTTATTTTGTTTAGGAAAACTTTGATTGTACAAAGTAGGTAGGTATGTCTAAGGAGCTTTCTATTATTTTTATATTGGGCTTAACTAAAAAAAAGCGAGACGTCACATGACATTTTCCTCTAAAACTACACAGAAAGGATTTATTTTACGGAATTTTGGAAAAAAAATTGTTTCTTTGTACTTTTACTCCTATTTACTGTGTTTAAGGGCATTCTGGGAAGGTTAATTTTTTCGCAATTTTTGGAAAATAATAATTGTTTTTTAGTTTTATTTCTTTTAATTCAAAGTACTAAATATTATTTCTAGTACATATGCAATAAATAATAAACATTTTCACTTTTATTGTGCTCTAATTAGTATCTAGGTATTTTATGAATTGGATATTATTACTAATCCAAAACAGTCCCAAAAGTGCTACGAAACTTTATAAACAAAATGTTTAAATAAAACTAATTTCATTTTAAGAATAACTTCAATATTTAACTATTTTCATAAGCAAATACGCTTGTTATAGTTCCTTGAATAAAAAAAATTGCAAACACATACATTTTGAAAAAATGTGAAAAAATTAAAAATCGTAATAAGTAATAGGTTTGTTAAAACTTGGTAAAAAGGAATAAAGGTGCAAAAACCAAACCTTTTTTACACTTATTAGGAGATAATGCAAGTTTTGATGGCTGCAATATGTTATGCATCCATGTACCTATATCGATTTTTTCTTCTCAGACACGCAATTTTTACTAGGTAAATAAAATAATAAAAAAATACAAAAGTAGGAAAAATTAATTATAAATAAAAAATCCCATTCGCTGACACTGTATAATATAATAAATTTGATTAAATAATTGAAATCTACAACTCTTCCTCTTCGCAAAAAATTACAAAAAAATGGCTCCTTTTAGCTTGACATTGTATTGTCCTTTCCAACGGGATTCCTTTAATACTTCAAAAACTTCCTTTGTGTCAAAATCGGCGGTATTCAAATCAACAATCTTCAATCACAAGTGTAACTTTTATTTTTATTAACAAGAAAGGTGAAATTTACAGCTCGTCGAGGGACGCCACATACCTACCTTTAACGGTTGCAGTGTTTGGAGTGCAATATCTTTGGGTAGAAAATCACCTCTTGCGTTCGTATCAGATATAACCGACAGAAGAAAAGCTCACCATTAGAGGTTACTGCCGATGTGCTCTAACAACCTGCGACAAGTTGCATGGAATAAGATTCCACAACGAACCACATAGACCATGTCTGTAGCAAAACCATGGTGAATAATTAATTTTTTTAGAAATTGTCATGGTGGGAAAACCTGATTGAGTGAAATCTCGTTACTATTGATGGATGCTCAACCATGGATGAGCGAATACGCATACACACAATAATATCTATTATTATTATTATTATTATTATAACCAATTAAAAATATATATTGTGCGAATTTCAGTAGGTACTTACTATACGAACGTTACAAAATTTATAATCACATTATTTATATTTATATGAACTGAAAACGTGGTTTATTCTTAATTTTTACACATTCGTAATGTTAATTTAATAAACAAAATTCTAATTTACTTTAAATAATTGCAATTTTCTTAAATTCTAGGTAGATCACACATTATTGTTTTAAATTTTTCCAATTAATGAATTATTTTAGTTGTAGGCATAATTGACATTTTGAGTTTTCGTCAATTTTATTGAATTTCTACTTTAACTTGAATTTCGGGTGGGCTGGAACACATTAAAATTAATAAAAATTAAACTAAAAAACCGCTATTTACGCATATTTAAATTTCCTTGTTGTTTTATGTAGGTATGTGTCAACAAAACGATAGGAGTGTTTTTCAGTGTAGTAAAACAATTTTATTATATTTCCATTATAACTTTTCTTTTAAATTTGAGTTTTTGAGTCAAGTACGAAAAAATTGCACCTATAGTGCAGGAAACGGAAAACACTGTAAGATAAACATACGAAAAATGCAGGTTATGAATTCTAGGTGTCATTCGCTCAGTACACACCCCTTCAAAAAATACTGCGGGTTCGGCCGTGGTTCCTAAAATAGTCCAGACAATTGTCCTGAATATAGATGAACGTGAACATTTATATTTAAACTTTGGCAGTGGCACATCACAAAATTCACTATCACATACTTCATACTTAAAATACCATATTTCAAGGAACCGTTAACAACAGTTGGAAGTGTGGACCTCGTAACTGCAAGATGGTAAATAAGGTTCGTCATTTTGTACTACTGTATTGCACACTGTTAAGTGAAGTATGAATGTGCATAAAATTTTCCCACGAGGCAAACCAATAAAAAGCTTTACCTTAAATTTATCCCCCCCCCCCCCCCCCCCCAGCACTTCATCAAAACTGTTTCACCAATAATAAACACAAAACGTCTCAAACTGTAATGCAATTTAAAATTTGGCGCCAAATAAATACGAATGGGGTGTTCAATTCAACTATCAATTTTAATCTTTATTCATTTCCAAATGAAGCTAGTCTTTTCTTTTAAAAATCCCGACAATAATTACCAACTGTACGAAAATTTATAAATTTGATGTCATCATGATTTAATACAGTATCCACCAAATAAACAGTTAGGAAATTTAATTTATTTTTGTTTTTTAATTCCTGTAATTTAAATGTTCACTAATGTTCACATCACTTGAATACAATACGGAATACGGTATGGATAAACACCAATTGATTTGAATATTCGACGTGTAGATGTTTCACTAAAGTTGTGTTTAAATGCATTTCTTACAAGGCTTCTTTTTTGCCATGAATGGGCGGTCAAAAACACGTCCTGCGTTTTACTTGATACACACTGTTTCTCGACGGTCTGAAGAACGACGTTGACACACACAATACACTACCTGTTGTAAGCTTGGACCTTCAATGCGACCGTCACTAAAAATTTCAGTTTCTTCCAAAAGATAACGCTTTATAAACGATATAATACACATCTATGATTTTTCTATAATACTTAATTGACCTTGGAAGAATGTCAATATGAAATTTTTGCGACTAGGTAGGTACTACATTTTTGGTTGTATTTTCCTCCTTAATTATACAGGATCTTAACACTAAGTTATAACACTCGAAAACTGCAGAGTAGAACTCATTGAAACAAATAACTTTTCTTAGTTCAAATTTTTGATTTGGAGCCCTAGTTCATACTTACAGATGAAAAATACAAAAGCTTTCAGCATTTGGTTTGGGTTCCTAAAACATTTGTAGTTACAATTATTTTCTATTAATATATTAAATAACAAAATGGCGACCGATCAAAAATTTCAAAACAAGATATTTTGAAAAACACTATCGATTTTTGAAAATAAAACATTTATAAAATCCTTAAACTATCTACTATGACATTTGCCTGAAACATTTTTTTCGATCTGTCCAAAAAAAGTTTCGTTCAAATTGAATTAAAAAATAAATTTTAACAAACTGCAACAATTATTTAAAAGAAAGTAGGCCTGCTGCCATTAAACAATGAAACAAAAGTCAAGTAATAAACGCGTACCTACTTCAAATTCGAGGCAGGTGTTTTCTATGTAGATACGTTCAAATTTAAATACTTTTTGATCTTGTTCTTTAGAAATGTCTTTATTAAAAAAAAATATTATTTGCTGCTTCATATTCAAAAGTGATTTGCGTAATTTGTGTATAAAAATGCATAATTATGAAAACGCTGAACTTCTTGACATGCTTTTGGTTTTTGGAGAGGCAAGGAGAAATGCATAAGAAGTTCGTAGAATTTATCGGAGAGGGTATCCAAATCATCAGCAACCTGGTTGTCGTTTTTTTAGGAGAATATGTAGACGTTTGTCAGAGACTGGAAGTTTTCGGGTGTTACAACTTAGTATTAACACACTGCGTAAGTCTATCGCCTCCAAAAGTTTCCATGACATGATAAAACTCTATTTCACCGCATCCTCGATTTGAGTGTTCCGCCTATGTGTTGCCTCGTCCACGCGCCACTATGTATCTGCTGCCGTAAGGAATAGAAAATCTCAATTTGCGAAAAAACTATCGACAGGGTACGCTTATTAAAGTTGCACTAAAATTTATCGGGGATTCCAAATATGCAATAATTTAATTTAAAAATTTTAAAAAAAGTAAAAATTAGTTTGAAAATGTAGATGTTTGGAGCAAAAAAATGAACACCCTGTATGAAATAATTTAATGTTTCGTCACGGTTCAATATTCTGATTCAACCCAAGTCCACCACCGAACTTACGTAAAAACAAAAACAAAACGTTAAAAAAATAAAAGCGTATAATGGAAGAGTTGATATTTAGCAAAAAAATATGTATTAGGTAATTAATAACTTGGCAACGCCGCATATTAATACAAAAATAATGTACGGCTAAAAAGTCCACACCTTGTAGTAGAGGATGTTACACAGACGACGAACGATTGTCCCGTACCTGTCCAACTGAGACGATTCATGTTAACAGCATCCTGGCCGGCCATGGCTACGATTGGAGGCGCTTCCCTTTCTAGCGCCCTCAGGTTTATCTCACGTGCGGAATGGTTTGCGTGATGTTGCGGTATGTACTTTAATAAATGAAATAAAGTGAAATTATATTGCCAATTAAATTCGTCCGACTTGGACCATCAACGACTTCATACTGACTGAGGGTAGTGTACACATCGGGACTGAACCGTGATCGGACGCGAACCCATACTGTAGATACAGTAAGATTTTACCGAACCGAGACTGGACCGAGAGCGAACCGTGACCGGCACTATAGTGTGAATCGAGCCTAATAGTGCAATGATAAACACCATCATTATTCAAAGTAATCTAACGAAGAAAATATTTTTTTCAAGAGTGAGTGGCGCACAGTGTGTTGCATAGTCGAATACAACAAAATTTTGGTTAGACTGCAGTTCATATTCTACTATAATTGGTTTACCCGTAAGTAGTGTAAGTAGTCAACAGTAGTATTCAGGTACTGGTCGTACGGAGAAAGATTGCCCCAAGGTCGGATGCGCACTCGTATAATTGTAAATTTTCCAAGCATGGCAATCATATGATACCAGTGGTGTCGCCGCTAAATTCCGTTTAATTAGTAACATCTGGCTTGAATATTAAAAAAAAATGATTTTTGTCTTAAATGAGTATATGTGATTTAATTTTACATGTACACGTATTTTTTCTTACTTGTTACTAAAATATAAATTTAATAACACTGCGAGTTTTATTTCCTCATAAAAAGCAACGCCAGTGTTAAACGTGGAAAAAGCAGTTTACATGCCGATCGCTTCCGAATACACGAAGTTCACCTGCGCACCCGAAGCAATCTTTCTCCGTACGACCAGTATTTACCGAACCATTGTCCAGTTTCGTTAATTTATTTAGGTAAGTAATCAAATGACTAAGCGATATTAGAGAAGAACTTGCCAAATCCACATATTTTCAAAATGTTAGACTATTATGTGCCTTAAACACGTGATTAGGTCTTAATATTCAATAGCTGAAACTAAATTTAAGGAGTAGATAAGGAATAAGTGATTTTATAGAAATCTCTATAATACACTACTTACTGAATTATGAATTAATCGATGTTTAACGTGGCATCTTTTTTCTAAACCACATACCTCAACCATTTGCATGCTTTGGAGAGATGACTATGGCTATAAAAGGTGCCAGTTTGGTGACTGTAAAATTTGCATTGTGATTTAATTCGGTGAAAAACACTTTAAATGTTATTATTTTATAGGTTCATAAGTGCAAATGATGTTTGTCAAGTGAACCCTTCCTTCGCATGCTAACATTCTTTTCTCAAAATTTTCGATAACACCAATTTCTCCATTTGCTTGAGCAATCTTAAGTCGAACGGGTTCAGCTGTTTGAGGATTGTAAGTGTAAACTCTTTCCAATTGCCTCATGGGAAATAATCCGGCGGTATGATTGCATCGTTGCATGACCTAGACGGCCAAATAACGGCAGCTCTTCGGGAACTGATTCGATCACCAAATCTCTCCCTTAAAAGATTCAGTGTTTGATTTTCCGCACTCCACATTCTGAAATTATGCTTTTTTGACATATCCGTCAATTTCGAAATGAGTTTCCTCACTAAAGATGGAAAACCCGTAATTTTGTTGCCTTTTTTGTAAGGCGCAATGAACTCTTGATTGTCTGGTTTTAATTCTTGATGCAACTGTAGCTTGTACGCTGTTATATCTTTCTTTAAAATGTTATGCAGACTCGATCTTTTGATGTGAACTTGCCGTAAACATTATTTATGAGGTGACATTTACGGGTTGTCATTAAGGCGGCAGTCGCACAGACTTTGGTCGCCGACCATAGACGACCGACCAAAATTTCAATACCACGTTGTTAGATAGAGCACGTCTTACAAGAACGACCGTCCACGATCGTCCACAAGCAACCACGACCGTACGGTTTGAAATTTCAACCCGGCTTTAAACTTTTGGTCGACGATTAATGGTCGGTGACTCATAACATTTGAAATTTTTTTACTAACCTAATATAATTATTTATTTTAAAGTATTTTATTATTGTTAAGTATGGATGGGTGGACAGTCGAGGAAGTGGATGAATGAAGTTGTTTAATTTGCTTAATTTGTTTAATTTACTGTGGGTAACATAAATATCGATTTTATTTATGGTGGGTATGTAGAAACCTGCAGAATTATTATCGACTTTAGCGCGACATTTAAAAATCGGTTGGTCTTGCAGGGTCTTCCCTGTGCGACGGTTGTTTAATTTTTGGTCGGTCGAAGTTGGACGGTTGCGGATGGCCATGGTTGGTCGTCTCTCTGTGCGACTGCCGCCTAATACTAACCCTTACCGCAGTAATATTAACAGATGGCGACACATTTTTTTCCGAAATGCGTAGGGCATTTTTCTAGCAGTTTCAGCAGACAGGAAAACATTTTCCATTTTGGTAATGAGTTTGCACAATAAATAAGCTTCTTCAATGGAAAATCGTTGACCAAGCCACAAGTAATCCTAATCGCCAGGCCCGGATTAAAGAGTTGAGCGACCCAGGGCTCTTTACGTGAAAGGGGCCCTTTTTTAAACTCACTCGACCACGCTAAGGCGCAAAAGGACCCCAATATGAGGCATACGTGAGGGCGTTTTTTGTGCCCCCCCCCCCCCCCCCCCCCCCCAATCGCAATCAAGAAGACATGCAGATTGCAAAAACCCGTTGCATGGCGTTTTCCATCGTTGTATTGTTTAAAGAAAAAAGTTCTGCAGATATTTGGATGGGATTTTGCACTTCTTTTAAACCCTCGAACTTATTGGAGTTTTATCGTTCGAATTTAAAAAAAAAACGATCGCCTATATTGTTGTATGTTAATTGGATGCGAAGATGGAACAAAATTGCATAGAGCGTGTAACAAAGAGCGAAATGTTTCAAATAATCATACATAACGGTAAATATTAAACGTAAGGAGTTCAATCTGTTGAATAACGTGATATTTTTCAACCGATTTTTATTTTGATGCAATAGGTCTCTTAATCACATTAGGAAGAGGGATCTACGATTTTTTCCACTGAAATTACTGTCATACATATTGAAAATTAACGACAGTAAAATTGTAAAAACGAAATAAGTTTTTGTCAATTTTAGGATATCACCTTGAAATTGTATTTTAATTTAACGAAATCTTTCAAAAAAAAACCACACATTGGCGCTCCTAAACCGCGTTTACGTTATTGCTTAAATTATTTTTTAAAAACTATAATCAAATAATGGGCACCAAAAAAATACACGACAAATACACCGTAAACTTTATTGAATACATAATAATTTACATATTGATTCTACAGGATTCACAGAAGCTAAGTCTACAAATATAAAAAAAGCTCTGGTAGGTTCTGCATTCTGCATCATTACTGTACAACTTTGCTGATTATAAGTAGCTTAATGTAATGACATTAAATATTAAATGATGTTATGATTTGTATTAATGGATACAAGAAAAAATATAGAACAAGAATTAATGTAGTAGAAGTAAACACCGAGAAAGGCGGGGAAGCGTCTTGAGTATTAATAAATTAATATGTAATTAATCTTAATTGGTTGTAAGGAAGAAATTAAAATTGCCGGTTTTTGATGGTCAGTTCACGCACCATCATCACAATGCAGTAGAGCAGCACCTACATTTTGTGGAACACTAGAGTATCAGCGTTCTTTGTTATTAATTCTTAGTAGGGAAACCGCCTCTTTTGAATCTGAATCGTATAGCAAAACTTACAGTAATATTAGTAAAGTGCTGGTTACTTTCATCCCTTTCTACTTATTATTGATTTTATTACATAAGAAGACTGAAGAATAGTGTTAAATAATTTAGGTAACGTAAATATAATATGTGTCTATATATACGAGTAGATGCATAGGATATATAAATGAAACAATTTTACGATTCTAATGTATGAACGAAATTAATGTTATTAAATACTGTAGTCGCGATATTCATAAATTTCATAAAATATGAGATATCTTTCCGCCCAGCATTCTTCAAAAAGTCACCCCATTGAGCTTTTTTTATTTGTGTATATATTAATACCTATAGGTAGGTACTTACAAGAAATACAACAAATATGGAACAATAAGGATAACTTTTCCTATATACCTATACAATTAATTTCGCATTTAGTAAAGTCGAAAAAAGGTTCTACAATTTTTTAAACATCACGAAGCAAGACTAATATTAGCGCGATTACAAAACCTAAATCGAAAGATAAATTGATGGGTTGGTCTGCATTTTAGTTCAGACAGGGTTGGGGTAGGCTGACTTTGCCCTTAGACTCAGTATTGATCTTTATTCTGACCCGTCTGAGTGCAAGGAGGGCGTATTGTGATTACCAATAAAAGGTAGGTATGCGCTACCAAGATCATTCGAACTTCAGTACGCAAATATGTAAAATAAATTTTTACAAAATAGATGGGAAAAAAATGCTTATAAAACTAATACTAAATAAAAATTGTTATTGCGCACAATCGCTACGTCATAAACACTAAATTAAATCATATTCATTACACTTTACAATTTATTTACTACTCAAACTACTACAAACTAACAGTAACTGAAAATTACAATATACCGCGTTTAACATTGTAAGTCACCAAGAAATTCACGTAACACGAATATTCACTTCAATATTTTCGTCCGGGGTATGGAATCGGTAACAAACTACGTTTATTTGAAGGGGTAGGATTTGGAATATTGGGAAAATTATTACGAGGTTCATAAAAATCATTCCCACCCATGTTTATTCCTTTGTTTGGAGCGGTGGGAGTGGAATTTCTGTTTTCAAATATTCTATCATTATCTTCAAAATGGCGAGGTCGGTTTTCAAATGGAGATGTCCCTGGCATACGATTGGTATTAGGAAAATTACCAAACGGCGCGAATTTCTCAGGCATCGAACGTTTATCAAAACCAAATATTTGACGGGCAAAATTGTCGTTCGTTGATAAATTGGGACGGTTAAAGTCATCATTAGGGCGATAGTTTTGTTTCTCGGGCGATATCTCAGAGGATAATCGTGAATTTTGTGAATGATCATCGGACGATAAAGTCTGCCTCATAAGTTGTGCCGGTGTCAAGTGCGACAAGGACTGATTTTTCAAATTATCTTTAATAGGTAATTTAATCCCCATGCGTATGAAATCGTCCTCAGATACTTGAGTACCGACGCTTATGGAATCAATTTCAACTTGTGAAGAGACATTAACGAATTTGCGCGATTTACGAATTTCACAAAGTTGACACTTAGAGGAATCAGTTTGACACATTTTTGTTTTCTTTGGTGTACTCATGTTAACTGTATCGACTAGTGTTACATCACGATTTGAAATATCATTAGCATTAGTTACGTGTTGCAAAGGCTCTGGTGCTACGCGACTTGGGGAAGGTTTTGCCGTAACAGGTGGTATAGCTTCTACTACTCCAAGGCTAGCCAGAAGCTTGCTCAAGGTACTCTGCATCGTTGTTTTCTCTTCACCACTTTTAGAAGGTGTCGTAAATGAAAACCGGACAATCGGTATTTTTCTTAATGGAGACATAAATTTTCCTTCTTGGGGTTTTTCAATTTCTTTTTGTGTTTTCGTAAGGAAAAATCTACCACTAAGTTGCAATTCGTTCCCAAGGATCTTTATAACGTCTTGGCATAACGATATGACTGTAAGTCATTATATAATTTAATATGGAATAATATTGGATTTTATGTAAGGACAGCTTTTCTCAACTTGAATATGTTAAACAATGCATCTTTACACATACTTATAGACTAATTATTTAAGTGAAAGGTGAAATTAATCATTTAAGAATAAGATTAAGTAGTACTTAACAATATTTACATATATAATTGTTCTTGGATATTAAGACTATAGTAGCTAGTAGGTACAATTAAATAGGTAGTCCAAAATAGCTCAAATTTAAACAATAACGACACTTGTTACTAAACTTAAAATAAATCTCAACTTCAGGAAAAATAAAACTTATATGAACAACAAACTTAACTAACATAGAATAAAAATCATAAATCTAACTTAACTCTAAAATTTCTTATTTGACTAATATAAGATTATTAGATAATACAATACAATCATAAAGACATTATCTAATAGTAAATTGCAGTAGAAGAGGTTGTCCAGAACAGCAGATGAATACCAGCATAATGTATCAAATGAAACAACTTTGTCCGACTTGCCAACAGCGAATTACGATAATCGTGTAGAATTATGTTCACATGTACATTTGTTGTATGTGCACTTGTTGAATTAAAAAAACGGCAACGTTGTAGGTGTAGTAAGTTAAAGTTAAGTATAGCGAACATTATACTCTTAAGTGCAATTACTACATGTAATGAAGAGTATTACATCGAATAATTATAACCCTTTTTCTATATAAACAATAAAAAACTTGAATACATTTAGGTACATATTACTGTTTTCTGATTTATATTCCGCATCAATATCTTGAAGTACTTATACAAACAAACATGCATCAACGAATTAGAAAAGTATGCAAAAAGCACTATAAAAACAACGTATATCACAAATATGCGATGGAAGTGACTTCACATAATGAACCTAATTTGTGACCTAATAGAAAATTAAATTGGATATGTGTGATCTTGTTTCACGTTAAGTGTTACGTTTCTACCTATAATTTGAAAATTTGAATCTTTGTAACGGTGTGTGTAGGTCATCGACTTTTTGTATAGTTACAATTATTGTTATTAACAATATAATAACAATAGTAACTAACTAAAAGTATTATTTAACACACATTAACAATTCAGCTAACTAAAAGAGCATGCATTTTGGATTACCTACTAAAACAAAAGCAATAGCAAAATCTTTGCTGTATTAGATGTGTATCAACAAAAACATTGAAAATTACATCAAACGCCGTAGAATTTTTGAAAAATTGCAAGGCAAAATCGAAAAGAGTCAATGATAATAAAAGAACATCCTAACTTAACCATTTGAATGTATGGGCCGTGATATTATGAATTTTGAAAATACTTATTACTTGATGCTGTACAATTACTATTCTAAGTGACTAGAAACAACAGTTACAATATAAAAATTTCAGATACATAATAAATGCTCTAATAGTATATTATGCAACGAGCATGTAATGATAGCTATTAATACACGAGCACGAGGTAAGTTATGACACGAGCCTTGGCGAGTGTCATAAATCTTGTGCGAGTGTATTAATAGCCATTACATGAGAGTTGCATACACTATTTTTTCTACGACCTGTGTTAATTAAACAAAAATTATTATAAAAGAACGAACAAAATTTTTGACAAATATCAAAAACTCCTGTAACTATGGCAATCAAGTAAAATGCTTGACAGCTATTGGCTAATTGACTCGTTTTATAATGAAAATCTGTATCGAAATGAATATCATTTCGATACAATCTAATGACACTTAATAAGTCGATTAAAGTATGGGAGTAGAAAAAAGTAGTTTTTTTAACACTCTCATTTTAGGCTCAGGTTTTTCTCCAGCACAAATTAATTTTAATCGAAGAACTCGTACCAAATTTTTTTTTACTGAGAATTCACTGGAACCATAACTAATTCATATTTTTATAAAGGTTTTGGACAACAAGAAAAAATTCCAAAAATATTATCACAGAAACGCAGTGTAATCACGAACTTAAAAAAGGGGAAAATGTAGTATACATATACGTATAATAATACTTCGGAACCAGGTAAATTATTACATTGTGCCAATACACCAAGATGATATGTCGAACATACTGACGTTTCCCTGCCTATACATACTGGAAGCACTATGTTATGCAAGAAAGAATGTGTCCAAAATGTTAAAGCAATCGGATATACATGAGTATGAAACGCGACTCAAGAATAATATCAGAATAAATTTCTGTAGGTTAGCCAAAACGCAGCACGGTATAATGTACCAATCACAAACATTGTATAATTGTCTACCTGAAGACATTAAACGTCAACCGATGTCGGTCTTTAAAATTAGCGTCAAGAACCTTTTAGTTAAACACGCATTTTATTCGGTGGACGAATTTATTAAGCAGCGAAACTGAGTAATCTGCTTATTACCGATTTGGCTTGTAAAATTACTGTTAGTCTTATTAATTATCATTGTTTTTTTGTCGGATGTGATGTCAGTTTTACTTGAATGTTCATTGTGAATTGTTCGTATAATTACAGTTATTCGTAATTTATAGATCTGTTAAGATTAAATATTGATTGACGAGTGTAGTGTGCCCAAACACGTTCAACACAATAAAGATTATTATTATTATTATTATTATTAAAAGATGAAAACGACAGAATCAAACACAGGAATGCAATAGATGTTAGAAAATCCATGCTGAAATCAAGTTTTCAAGCGACAGCAGACGATACAATAAATCAAAACACATCAGATTTAAGATCAACCGATAAGAGAAATATGACCACGACTACCCTACGTAGCACAGCTACTTATATAGATTGTGATTATAAAACAAGATTTGGTAGAAGTACTAAGAAACCAAGTTGGTTAAATGTTTACAAAATGTAAAGTATGGTTGTATTGCTTTTAGCTAAAAAGAGAGATGGGATACCCTGTATATAGTTAAAACAGATATAGAAGTTAAGTGAAGTTGACTAAGAAATGAGAAATTAGAATAAAAGCAATGTTTCTTTATACAGGGTGTCTCACGGTGACCGTCGGTTAGAAGTATATCAAGAACTGTAAAAGCTAGACATTTGAAATTTTGCACATGCGACATGGAGTGTTGAATCTATTAAATAAAAATATTTTCCAAATGGCAGCACTTCCGGAAATACCGGAAGTGAGCATCAGCTTCTTTATTTTAAATACAAACCAGGCAATTTTTTTTCACATTCTGATGTGTTATAAAATGTTTAATAAGTATGCTTAAAATGAACGGCGTATCAATTTTGATTGTTGAGAAAAATAGCTATTTATCTACCAAGGGAACAAAGTGATTAATTTTCTCCCGCGGGTGAAGTTTAATGCCCGACGCGAAGCGAGGGCATTAATCACCCTCGGGAGAAAATTTCACTTTGTTCTCGCGGTAGATATATGATTTTTTCTTATATGTGAATTTATTTTCCGTTCACAACAATTATACGTTACCATTAGTTATTTTTAAAAAATACATCAAGAAGGCTTTTGTCATGTGTCACAATTTTTAATTAAATATATTTCATCAATATCTCATCATTTGTAGATCGGTATTAACGCTTTTTGAAATGTCTAATGAGAATTCAGACTCTGATGTATAAGAAAATACACCAGCCGAAATATTAGAAGCTGCTAATGAAGCGACTTATAATACAAGGGAGAAAAAGTATAACAAAATTCCCAAGGGAGAAAAAGTGGTACTTTGCTCCCTCAAAATAGGGAAAATACATCCACTTTCCACTCACATATAAGAAAAAAATTTTTTTCACTGAAAAATGTCAAAATCGTGTTTAGGAAATAAAATTGAAAGTCGAAAGTGGTAAAAGTTAGGGAAATGGGATTTTAGGTTCTCAATGTCAAAAGATTGAGACACAATTGTCTGTAATGGATAATAAAAAATTGCCCGCGGTTAAGTATCTATTTGACGTTATTTCCAGGTTTAAGAAAAACTTTAAAAAGTCTCTTTTTTTAAATGGAATGCCTATTTAATTATCGCCCCATTCGATGCAGAAATAAATTTCCTTTAAATTGATATACCATGTTCCTATACCTAAAATCAATGATTACAGAGTTATTTACATTTTTCTATTTAAATTTATAATTACATACTTTACAAAACATGGTTGGCTTTGAAAATTTCCAAAAAATGTTTATTCAAATGTTTCTTATGCTTTTATGATTATTTAAAATTCTATCTATGCAACTTATTGACTATCCAAGGTCTCTTTCCACCGAACGAACAGAACTTTCAGGGAAAACATTAAAATATCCCAATACATTGGTTTCTGCAGCGTCATTGGGGACAATTGGCTTTGCCAAACTTCGAGGCGCATTTACTTCGCCCAAATTTAGAAAATTCTTTTCAATCATCCTGATTTTTCGTTCTGTCATTGTGGGTAAATGCGGATATCTTTCGTTAAAGTGTTGAGTGATTCTTTATTCAATAGTTAAAGGTTCTGCAGGTCCGAAAAGTAATACGAGCGGACTCGCCATGAATGTAAAACAAATTTAGAATATCAGCATTTGTGTATTCCATATTTCCCAATTAAAAACAAATATTAAGCGCAAAAATCAAAATTCAAACAGATAACACTGATAACAAACGTAAATGTAGCGTAAACTTTCAACCTGATAGCTAACTGACAACTGTCATCATAAGAAACAATTGAATAAACATTTTTTGAAAAGTTTCAAAGCCAACCATGTTTTGTAAAGTATGTAATTATAAATTTAATTAGAAAAATGTAAATAACTCTGTAATCATTGATTTTAGGTATAGGAATATGGTATATCAATTTAAACGAAATTTATTTCTGCATCGAATAGGCTGATAATTAAATAGGCATTCCATTTAAAAAAAGAGACTTTTTAAAGTTTTTCTTAAACCTGGAAATAACGTCAAATAGATACTTAACCGCGGGCAATTTTTTATTATCCATTACAGACAATTGTGTCTCAATCTTTTGACATTGAGAACCTAAAATCCCATTTCCCTAACTTTGACCACTTTCGACTTTCAATTTTATTTCCTAAACAAGATTTTGACATTTTTCAGTGAAAAAATTTTTTTTTCTCAACAATAAAAATTGATACGCCGATTATTTTAAGCATATTTACTAAACATTTTATGAGACATCAGAATGTGAAAAAAAATTGCCTGGTTTGTATTTAAAATAAAGAAGTTGATGCTCACTTCCGGTATTTCCGGAAGTGCTGCCAATTGGAAAATATTTTTATTTAATAGATTAAACACTCCATGTCGCATGTGCAAAATTTCAAATTTCTAGCTCTTATAGTTCTTGATATACTTCTAACCGACGGTCACCGTGAGACACCCTGTATAATAATAGTTATACAAAATTAGACGATCATATTTATTAACAAGCAATAAATATATCACTGACACAAGATGGGTATGAATAATACGACAAACAATTAAAACTATAAAACCTCCTCCATACCTATTTAATTGGCTATTATTTTGGATCATAATGGTCAACATTATAAGGGTTAAAAAGATCACCGAGATATTCATGATTGTTTAATTATTTATGGGTCGATATTAGTACAATCACATTTTACCAAGAACTCGCTTTTCAGTATTATCCCCATCTAATAAAATTAATTATACGAGAAGTTTTGTAGTTTTAATTCTTTGTTATAAGAAGAAGTAATAGGTATGTAAAGAAGATTTAAGTATGGTTTGGTTACAATAGTTTATTAGGTTAAAAATCCCAATCAGTGAAGTAAATATCATCAATGGTGTACAATTGTACATTCTACAACTACAGACAATGAAAGGAGGCAACCAAGAAAATTAAATACAGATCACTGTAATATCGAAGTTACAGCAACTAAAAGCGCAACAGCTATTAATTTACCTCTGTTTACTTTTCACAGTAATGTATCAGTGTATTTTTTGTTCTACTTTACAAAACAATTCAAAAATCCTTACAGTCTGTAGTGTATGTATTGCAATAAATAGAATACAATTATCATGAGCTTCGTCCAAAAACTATTATAATTAGTATATGAAAATCTAGAGCACAACATGCAACTTATGATGTTAACCATAACCTCCTACGCTTAACTCCGAACACGGCTATAATACCCAAACTTTGTTTGTGGTTGGGCTTACAATATTACAGAAACATGAAATGAAAATAATAATCACATATGTACATATAATTATATAAAGACAAATAGTTTTAAGAAACATGTGACATAGAATGAAACTATATTACAGTCACTCATTCTTTTCCCATGTCTGCACCATCCCAATTTACTTGCTTCTATACTTTCCTTGAATGATCTAATCTTCAAATTTTCTGTGCGTTGTGGTCCTTATTTTGTCCAATCTGATTTTATACTCTATTTTTCTTACAAATCTCATTTCTAAGGTCGTTATTTTCCTTTTCAGATTTTCTGTCTTTTAACACATCAGGAATACTTATAAGAAAATTAATAAAGTTTACACTATACTTCTCACGTCTGTCGAAACTTGTAAAATAAGTATCACTCAAAAATCCATCGTTGTTAAGCAGAATTTAAGACATACAGTTTCAGTATCGTATTTTACTAAGTACTTTTATAATTATGTAATTTATAGTACAGAACATTAACGAATGTCATATAGACAGTTAAGCAGGGAATAATGTTCATCAAAACAAAAAGGAAATACATACGTACTTATTAACATGCGGAAAAAAAAGATTCAACCTCTTCTGTACAGACTGTCATTTTTAATATTCTAGGCATTTTTGGCAACATTTTCACAGATAGTATTTCAAATTTGGTACAGATATTTACTTTTTAAAGTCTCTTCAATAAAGTATGAAAATTTTTTGTGTTCAAACCCTTTTATTAGTAACTTATCTGTGCTTTTATCTTTTCGACCTTTTTTGAGATAACCTGTGTAAATAAATAATGACCTATTTTAATTTTGCGGGTTACAGCCAATTGGGAGTTGAGAGCAAGTTAAATGATATACAGGGTGAGCTTTTTCCGATGTTTATAGTATGGGGATCTTGGTAACTAGCAGAGATACAGAGACGATTAAATGGGTAAAGAATTGCAGTTTTGGCAGCTCAATTTAATGAGCTTTTCGTTTTTTTGGAAAAATGCATGGCTAACTAGATGTCTCAAAAAAAAAGTGCAGGCAGGGAAAATAACGAGGAGGGATTACAATGTTGCTGGGAAGATGTGAAGAAGGGAAAGCTAACGTATGGTCAGGATGACAGGTGCTACTATTACGAATGGGGGAGATATGACACAAAGGAGGTACAGAGGCGAGGAAAGAGATAGTAGAGAGGAATAGGGAGGCGATGGTCCAGGAAAGGTAAGGAAAGTAAAGGATGGAAGATATAATGAGAAATATGCGATAATAATGATGGAGGGTGTACCAAGGTATCTGGAAAGTGGTATGAGTATGAGGAGGAAGAGATTGATTGCAAGATACAGATGCGGAAATGAGGAGAGCGAAAATAAATACCAGTGAGACGACGATGACGGTTATGTAGAGTAGACTATGTGGACTAGGTAGGGAAAGTATTGGGCATATGGTAGATGAATGCGAGGAACTGCGGACTGAGAAGAAGTTGGAGGGAGATCTTAAATGAGGGAGGGGAAGAGATGGGGTGGATTTTGGCTCACAATAATATTTGATCCAAATTCAGTTATATAAAATACAATTTGATTTGTGGCAAAACTATGATCGCTTACAACTTTAATAAGTTTGGTTGAAAATTTTGATGACTGAGCAGATGTTGGTCCATATCATTGCAAATTCATTCACAACTTATCTGAAGAGGTAAATATCAATTAAAGAATAATTACTGTAAACCTCCCCCATCAAGTGAAATAAGAGTTACGTGTTGAACTCCCTGCAGTAAAATATGTTAGACAAAGTAGGAGGAATGGTCAAATTAGAACCTTAGACAGGTAATATCAACCTGGTTAGAATACCCAAAGCTGATACTGTAGGGACGTGTATAAAGCTTTATATGCACACATATCTAAATGAGTAATCAAATTATTAATATTATTAATCGTTTTTATTTTTGAGTGGGCCTGGCCCACTCAAACTTAGCCCACTATATATTTACGATAATTACATGTTCGAACCCTAGCACTTGCTGTACTGTACCAATCCACTGGGCCTTGGTGTTTGATAGAATTCCAGTCAAAGAATTATGCAATATCGCAAATTGTGTCCATAAATGTGTGATATCTTTGTATATGCATTACAAGTAGGTTAAAGGACATTTATTTCTGAATACCACACACAAAGATTGCTATCGATAAATAATGGAGCCGGTTTAGAAGATTGATGATGATTTTATAAAGATATAACACTAATTCAAAGGTAAAATTGACTTTTGTATTACATGTAGTTATATTTTGAAAAATCATATTGGACTCCAGTGTACACACCCTCGGTGTGTGGTGTCCAGCAATAAACCACCATTCGTCTACAAGCAATAAAAGGGTAATAATATTAGAGAAGTCTAAATGACAAATTTTTAAAATATTGTCTTCTTAGTTCACTACATTTGTGAATTTGAGGCTTAGTCTATGGCAGGGGTTTCCCTAACTTATTGATCGCGCCCCCCTTCTACAAAAAAAAATTCGATAGATAGATAGAAATATAAAACGTTTAAAGATCACATTTTTTTATTGCTCATTAAAATTGCAAGGGGGTGGTCACATGCACGAGTTGGGATAGATGCCCAAATCAACCGCTCATTGCGATTAGTGTTTTGAATAGTTAAACGCTTGCAGTTAAGAAGCGTACATAGTATTTACCTTCTTGAGACATATTGAAAATGTTATGTTATTTTTTGTTTGTAGGTAGTGAAAATATTCCTAACTATATTCGTCCCCCCCCCCCCCCCACTTTGAAAATCCCTGGTCTATGGCTTTGTTATAGTCCTGGTTATGAATAATAGACAATATTAAAATTCACACTTGGATTGATTGTATCCTTGCTATACCGGGAGTTCGTTCCAAAGTCGAACATAGGAATCTAACATGGTATTGAACGTTATTGCTAATTGTTGCTCGCCTATTTAACTTAGAGAAAAGGCAATAGTATCAACAGAAAGAGAAAATTATTGCGATTCAAATAATGCTACTGGCAAGACTAAAAGTGTGATTTATTCTTTATAATACTAACTTAAAGTATGACACTTTTGTATTGTAGTATTAAAATTAACGGCATACAAATCTCGAACTCTTCTGAAATTAGCGTCACCATAAAAACCCTTTCTTCGTTGGTATTAGATAAATAAACTTTAATACGTGGTTTAACGTCAAATTCCACATTTGTATTGACAAACAAGCAGTACAAAAAACAATTGCTGTAAAATTTTAAAATCAAGGTGAATGCTACTTAAAAAGTGTCATACTTTAAGTTAGTATTATAAAGAATAAATCACACTTTTAGTCTTGCCAGTAGCATTATTTGAATCGCAATAATTTTCTTTCTGTTGATACTATTGCCTTTTCTCTGAGTTAAAAGGGCAAGTAACACGTAGGAAAAAACGTTCAATCCCATGTTAGATTCCTATGTTCGACATTGAGAATGAACTCCGGATATAACTACATAGGTAGTTAATCCCAAAGATTTTGAATTGCACTTAAATACAAGAAGATAGTCAATTAGCTCAATAATAACCTCAATACAACAAACAGGATGTCCATATTTTATTTTACAACATTCATATTCTTAACATTAAATGTATGACGTTATCAGCATTATGTCAATCGAGATAAAAGATTCAAACTTGTGTTTCATTTACCAAGGTAGACAAAATTTACATTTACAAAACTTATAATAATCTGGCTGTGCTGTTCGAAAGAACTTACATTTTACAAGAAATTGGAATTTAAAACTAAAACTACAAGTAAGGCATTGTAACATTGTCATAGACATAATTCGCAAGCAGAGAAGAGCTGTCCAATGAGCAAGCCCATATGGGTATAGGAAATGTGTAACACATATAGAAAACAGAAAATATAAGTTCAGATGTAAATCATTTACTTGATGATTATTGATTATTATACAAAAAATACTAAATAAAAAATTACAAAAAGACACTTACCCTTTATCTTCTTTTGCACATTGATAGGTTCTGTGGAATCTAAACATAAAAAGTGATAATTTAAATTAGTTACAAATATGAACAACTTACCTGCATGTTTTGCAGACATACTCAAAAAATCGGATAAACTTATTTTCTTGTCTTCAAATAACTGTAACATTAAAAACATTAATAATATGAAAATGTCTATAAGGAAAATAAGCATTACTTTATGAATTGCTTCCTTTTCTTTTTGAACATCAATGCTTATATTGTTTGATGTTTCAATATTGGTGTTAACCGCATTGCTAACATGAACTGGAACGGTAACAGAACTTGGCGATTCAATTTGCATAGGTTCTACGATGGGAGCTTCAATTATGTTACCATTACTTACATTCTGTGAAATATCTATGAATGATGCGGGAGGATAATGCATAGGATTTGTTGGAAACTGCTGACCAATAAAAAAATGATGGTCATACTGAGGAGTAGTATCCATATGTTGTGGAAAGTACTGAGTAGGTCCTGGTGTAGGAATTGGTATTGGCATTGGTGCTGGAACTGGTGCGGGAACTGGAACGGAAAGAATTGGTTGGTAAGTAGGTGGATGTTTGAGAGGTTGAGTTATTATTTGCTGCACTTTTTTATAATACTTCTTTTTCTCCGTCTTCGCTAATTTATTAGCCAACTCCTCCAAAAAATCCATCCCTCTTGATCGGCTATTTGATCGATTAGACCACGATGTTTTAAGAGGGCGTTTGTCCCTACTTCTATCGGATGGAGATTCCGGACTAAATTCAATGCTAAGACTTCTTGAACGTCTCCTATACCTTTCGGTGGGGTAATCTCTATATTTGGTACTTCGTTCTGAAAACAATCTGCGCTCAGAACTCCGTCTTCGTTTAGATACAGGTGACCTAGAATATCTTGCAGGTGATCTTGATTTACGGTAATATGGACTTCTGCTGTATCGGTAACTACGCTTAGGAACATGTGGGCGGGAACTTACATTCTTTTTATCCCCATGTTTATGAGGTGTAGTTGATTTGCGTTTTTCATTACGTGAAGCCTTAGATTTAGGATCTATTTTCGTACCAACTGATGACTTAAAAACATTTAAGTCAATATCAAGTTCAGTACCTGGAGGCACCAAACCAGTTTCAACAACTTTAAGCTTTTCAGAAATAAACTTCTCTTCTTGATTTTTTGCGCACTTGTCTTTATCTTTTTGAATATCTCGTTTAGTTTTTTCTGGGTCTCTTCTATGATCAACTAGAGATTCGTCAGTTTCGGTAACATGTTTGGCATCTTTATTTTCTGCTTTAGGACCTGTATAACCCCTTCGCCTTTCCCTAGACCGTCTCTCCCTTGAGTAACGTTCTCTAGATCTTCCTCTTCTTTTATACTCTTCCCTATACCTTCTACGAGAGGTACTTCGTGTTCGTCGTCGTTTCGAATGAGAAGATTCCCTACGACTGCTTCTACTTGTCGATTTTCTTTGCGGAACAGATGTTTTACCATCTTTCTTCTCACATTCGTCATCCCAAATGTCTACAACGTCTAAGCCATCCATAAAATCATTATTCAAAAAGTCATCAAAGAAATCAGATGGAACATCTTCGTCTTCAACAAATTCACTTTTCTTAGAGATATTTTTAGTATTTTCATTCTGTACAAGGGAATCCATTTCTTTGGAAGCAATATCTTCCTCACTATCATCAGACTCGATCAATTCTATTATATTGTCTGTAGTATTCATAACCTTAACAAAGTAAAACGAAAAAAAAATTAAGTAACTAAGGATAAAAACAAAAGATGAAATGAAATAAGCTGATATACGTAGCCGCTATAAATTATTAGAAACTAATCTAAATAGATATTCATAAGAATACATATTTATAAAAATAAATAATATTTAAGATTATACAATTTTGTTTTAGTAATAAAATACAGTCAGAGAATAATTATATTTAATGGTCATGTGGACTACCGACACAGTATAAAGACAAGTAGATCTGTAAGCATTAAACTGTGCTACCGATTCAAGTCGAATAATAGCCGCATTCCATGCGTTTTATGGTACGTTGACACGATCACAGATCATGACACGATGCTAGTTGTAGTGATGGGCAAATTCGAATTAAAAATAACCGGTAGTCCGATTATTGAAATAATCGCCTTAGTCCGATTATCGGTTTCGAGTATGAATTACGATTATTAATTATGACTTTATGAGTTTTCCTCTCATGTTTTAATTTATTTATAGAACATAATAACATAAATGTAAATACATAATAAAACGGCAAGATTTGCGTATTTCTATTATCAAATTTCACCTTAAATAATATCAAATGTCCTGTTGAATGAATGCTGTCTCAGCGAATGTCTGGTAGGGTACTCTGTGTCTGTGTGAAGCTGTGAACTGTGAAGTTTATGCTTACGACGCTTAAATATAGTTAATTTGCTTATGTTATAGAGGTTATAGTCCGTTGTTGCTTTTACTCTACTAAATTACTACTATTCAAGTTTGAATTATTTTTAATTCGATTTATAGTCCGATTATCGCAATCCTCGAATCGGCATATTCCGATTATCGAAATTGTCCGATTATGCCCATCACTAGCTAGTTGACTGGAACCAGTCAGCTGTCTTGTATGCGCGCGCAGCACTCGCACCGTGTCAACACCTCAAGCACAGTTTAATGCTCTTTATACTGTGCCTCAAGACAGTACGGAGACAGTCAGTTGGACTGGTGCGAGTTAACTCGGATGTCCTTCTACTTTTACCGTGCGAGTTCAATTTCAAGATGGCGACAAGTAATAAACCTTGTTCGAATGGTAACAATTGAGTTACAGTTAGTCGCAAATGATTTTTATATGTAACAGAATCTTGAACTGCAACTTCCTTCAAAAAAGTTGCCGAAGCGCCTAGACAGTTTCTTTTCGCTATCCAATTTCTCACCCACATTCGACGTTTTCTTTTTTTCTTATTTTCATCTTTCAAATGTGCAATCACCATATCAGCTACAATATTGATTCCTTCTTGTAAAACGGGCATTCTCTGTATTTTTGATAACAAGACAGTGAACTGTTTTCAAGACAGTCAACTGTCTTGAAAAATATCACTCGCATGCGAGTTGACTCGTATGCGAGCGGCCATTCCAGTCAACTAGCATCGTGTCAACGTACCTTTAAGGCTAATGTCACACCAAACGTAACAATCGCTATTCTTTATTCAAATGATCGCAACTGACATGAAATGTATGACGTCAGCCGGTGATTTATTTGTGGCGGGCTTTTAAATCGGCATGTAGGAGTTTGATATATTTTTATTGTTTAGAGCTTTTATTTGGGTGTTATTCAAAATTATTTATTAAAACAAAAATAAGATCATGCAGACCTGAAAATTTAGGATGAATCATGGTCAGTTAAGCTTTAATATTTGAAGGAAATAGGCTAAACATAGGTATATGAAAATTAAGTTCTTTTGAGATTTTGTCATATGAGGGAATGGCTCCCTTTTTTGGGGGTCGATACTTTTTGGCTTGTATGGAAGCAACTCATGTTTTAAGTTTCGCTCTTAGGTGTTTTCTTTTTGCACGTTGTGGTAGACCTAAGTCAGCTCTGTCAATAACACACCATTCGTTTTATAAAAATAATTTGACTCAGTTCTCAATAACCCTATTCGTTTTAAAAGCTTTATTTAAGTTTTATATTAACCTGAGGCAGAAATGTCTACATGACGCAAGGCACTTTAATCACGTGATCACGTGATGATTGTAACTTTACCTAACCCTGTGGCGATGCAAAAAGAAAACACCTATTGTATCATGCGTATGACACGAAACGAAATTTAGTACTTCACTACACTTCACTACTTCTACTATTACATCATGCTTCTACTTAAGGCCTGTATGACACGAGACTGAATTTAGTACTTAATAGTGGGCAAGTTGTGCAAGCGGAGAATTAAAATGTGTAAAAGCTTGGCAATATGAATCTCCCGTTTGCCACCAAAGCGACTTTTTTACTACTAACAGAGACAACACTCTACTTAAGTTACTAAGTTAGTGTTGAATCTTGTTTTGCGACAAGAAATTAGAATTGGTTGTATTTTAAATTTTTTTAAAATGTCCAAATCTGCGCGCGCACATCTTGTCCACTATTAATTTAGTACTAAATTTATTCTCGTGTCATACGGGCCTAACACTGAACATTTTTAACACTTAATACTGAGATGTCCCACTTTTGGATGCAGCTACCGAAGCCGGCAACTTGCAGCACAGTACCGCAATGAGGGCAACGTCACACTCCAAGAAGATCGTACTCTGTGGCAATGTCTATGAATTCTATGATACTCTAACGTAGCATACTTCATATTAATCTCTATATATAAAACAGCACGATATAAACACTAAAGATAGGATGTTGCGCATGGTGGGCGGTCCGCAAATATGACGCGTGACGTCACTTGTAGAGTGAATTACATTTGAGGAATACTCATTTGATGTGTTTTTCGTCTGTACCGAGTTTATTTTTCGAGATACAAAAAATTTCATAAGATCAAATATGCTCCTTATGATATCTTTTATATGTTAAAAATAATAGGGTAACTCAATCTCTCTCAGTTAACCTGAAAAATACTTGTATAAAGTATCATAATTACATCTGATGGTGTTTGCGCCGCGACGACACAAAAACGGTGCTAGATAGAGGAAAATTGCATATGAACAAATTTGTAGAGCACAAAATTTACTAAAGAAAAGTCCGCGGGAAAAAGCGGTGTGGACAGTTGCGCGAATAAGGTTTGCATCATTTTGGACGCCTGTAACTCTTAAACTATCGAAGATCGTGACACCCTACCACGGACTTTTCTTTAGTAAATTTTAAGCTCTACAAATTTGTTCATATGCAATTTTCCTCTATCTAGCACCGTTTTTGTGTCGTCGCGGCGCAAACACCATCAGATGTTAACGTTGCCTAAATATGATATTTTATACAAGTATTTTTCAGGTTAACTGAGAGAGATTGAGCTACCCTATTATTTTTTACATATAAAAGACATCATAAGGAGCATATTTGTTCTTATGAAATTTTTTGTATCTCGAAAAATAAACTCGGTACAGACGAAAAACACATCAAATGAGCATGTCGCAAATGTAATTCACTCTACGGGTGACGTCATGCGCACGGTCTGACGAAATCTGAACGTCGGAGCATCCGGCCCTGTAAAACAGCTGGAGGGAGCTTTTGATTGAAATTGAAAGTTTATTCAATGATTGAAAGGGTCTTTTACTTTTTTGCTTTAACTAACGTGCACAATTATTGTTAACTTCGTGTAAATTTGAATTTTGTAGTTTATTGCTTGTGTATCAACACTTGTGTTTAATCCAGGTAATACCTCGTTATTCTAATATTTTTATTGCAATTATTATTTAACTATTTTAATATCTTCATATTTGTGTATCTGTAAATGTGTTGTACTGTTAACGTTGCCTAAATATGATTGTAATAGATGGCCGTGTAGTTTGCTAGACGTGGGTCTGTCGATTGTACTGCTAAC
Organism: Pyrocoelia pectoralis; assembly: GCA_036250285.1. Taxonomy (NCBI): domain Eukaryota; kingdom Metazoa; phylum Arthropoda; class Insecta; order Coleoptera; family Lampyridae; genus Pyrocoelia; species Pyrocoelia pectoralis. The sequence continues at coordinate 26,616,866 of CM070078.1, forward strand.
TTTATTTTTCATTGTGAAATCGAACCCCGGCCTTACCAACAATTAACCGAGTCTGATTCTAAACTGTTGTGAATCTAACTAACCACTTCGGCCTCGAAGGCTTTGCATACGGTGAAAACTAATCATGCTAACTGTTATTAGGATTGCATTTTAATATTTTGTTCTGTGGTAGTCATGCTTTTGCCGCACGCTTAGTTGGAGGCAGTTTCGATCCCCTAAAATTTGTGATTGGTTGATCACCGTCTGGAGAGCTGAACTACAACTTTAGTCTGCGTAACTCCCCGCACAAGGGGCCAGATACCCATGGGGAGGGTCCCATTTACATTAATCTTTCTTACGTTTTAGAGCCTATGTTTGATAAGTAATGTATGCGAGTTAATTAGTGGAAATGCCAGGTGTCCTTGTTGATGCGCTTTTGTTTTCCTTTTGATTGTTGTACAAAGGGAGAGACCTATTGTCTTCCAGATTACAGTGTCTGACTCATTTCTTGTTTTGTGTATGCAGGTAACCTGTTTTAGGGGTTTCCTTTTTGAACAAAAGGTGCAACACGTTTCAGTTGTTAATATTTTGAACAGAAATGTGTCACCACCAGCCCTTAACCAATCGCGATTTTGATCACTCCAGCTTTTTGTGTACAGGTATTTAATCAAACTCGAGGTACTTGGTTGTTAATATTTTGTAACTTGTAGATTAGTAATGTAACTTTAGGCAGGTGATGTTCCGAGCAGTAGAATGCTCTGAGGCCGGTCGCTTAATTTATGTGTCGCGTGTGTATTGATAACTTTGTCTAAGTGATATCCATTGCTTTCATACTGAAGACGTGTTTGAACTCGGGGAATGACTTGCAGTTAACCAATTATTTTATTATGTGTGTAACCAATATGATTCTCCGATATATCTAGAGCGCATTAGGCCGAGGCACTGCCACGATACTATGTGACTCGAACTTTATACCATGCTTTATTCTGATGTTTTACTGTGTCTTATATGTTGGGTTAATTGCGGGACATCCTCCAAGAGTCGTACATTTTTTGCAATTCAATATCTAGGGATACACTGCGAAGGATGAAGCTATCATATTCGTAGCCGGGTCTAATGGTGCTGTGTAGTCGTTTTGTAAATTCCCCTTTGATTGTCTTTTTATTTTTGTAAACTCACCGTTTGTTTTATAGGTAATGTATTTGAAATGTAATTTGATTGATTTCCCTACTTTGAATTTACTCGTAGTTGTTGCTTAGAGTATGATATCTGATCGGAGCACATTACCAAGACCTCTTTAATTATTTCATGTTAAGATTGTTTGCCCGTCTCGCTGTTAGAATTTAAGTGAACTGAGTTTACGAATGTTAGTTAAGTCAACGGGAAGTTTTTTTCTCTCCAGTTCTTTTTTCTTCCCACGGTTCCCCCGTGTAGAACGTCCGGCCTTTGCATGTCCCAAAATTGTAGGTTATGAATTGTAAATAAAATCCTTTTGTGGTTTGAATATTGGTTTTGATTTTCCTTCCCGCTAGAGTTCACTACCAGTGTATTCGTACTTTTGTTATACGACAGAGGGGCAATAAGACGATCACGAGTACAGTGACTTTATTACAAACAGTGACGACAAGCGACGATTATCCGCCATTAAGAGGCAAAATTGTGGGCGGGTTTATATGAACTCAACGGTGGTATCCTAGCAACTTGCTAAATCAAAATAAAAATCACACGCTGATCAAAGGTAAACACAGTCAGGCCGCCATTAAGATGCAAAATATACCACGGCCAATCAAAATCGATACCACGCTTGTCGTCACTGTTTGTAATACAGTCACTGTAATCACGAGCAGGTGTCATTTTTGTTTGGTTTGTTTCGGAGGGAAAGTTTAAATCTTCGAACATTATATGTTCGAAGGTTTAAATTTAGCCGGCCATGTTTCGGTATTCCCCCTTCGATTTGAAATTTGGTAAAGTGTAATGTGAAGTTAGCGTTCCGAAAGCCTCTTAGAAACATTACAATACTAATGAATATTAACAATTAATAATAAGAACAACAATTCATACTAACAATTATTTAATAGGTATGTTTTTAATTTATTTTTAAATAATTTACAAAAGATGCATGTTTTATATCATCTAGTAAATCATTATATTTCTTAAATCCAATAGAAAAGAAAGATTTCATTGTATTGGTTTTGTTTGTAGTCTGTGGCATATTGGTCTACGCATTGTACGCTTAGACCATATACTACTGGTCTAAGATTGTACGCTATAGCGTATAGTTCAATGCCCTTAATTCATACGGACCCTGAGACACGCGCCTCGTATACATATCTTATAATAGGTGTTTTCTTTTTGCATCGCCACAGGGTTAGGTAAAGTGTCATCATCACGTGATTAAAAGTGCCTTGCGTCATGTAGACATTTCTACCTCAGGTTAATATAAAACTTAAATAAAGCTTTTAAAACGAATAGGGTTATTGAGAACTGAGTCAAATTATTTTTATAAAACGAATGGTGTGTTATTAACAGAGCTGACTTAGGTCTACCACAACGTGCAAAAAGAAAACACATATTAGGTGTTTTCTTTTTGCATCGCCACAGGTGTGCCACAGGGTTAGGCAAATGCACAATTATCACGTGATTGAAGCACCTTCGGTCATGTAAACATTTCTGCCTCAGGTTAATAATAAAGCTTTTAAAACGAATAGGGTTATTGAGAACTGAGTCAAATTATTTTTATAAAACGAATGGCGTGTATTGACAGAGGTGATTTAAGTGTGCCACAAAATGCAAAAAGAAAACACCTATTGTTAATCCGACACTCTAAAATAATTAATAAGTTTCTCTATTACGTTATGGTGCACCATAAGTAATTATTATTTGAGTATTTGAGTGGAATTATTTGTTATTATAAATGTTTAAAATATTCATTGCGCCCTCGAATGTATAGCATTACTTATAATTGTATTCAAAACCGACTTATAAAGTGTTCATGTCTTCTTGCAGTGAACCTACTTCTTCTCAGCCGTCCCAGCGTTCGGTTTGGTCTCATACAGTTCTTTATTTTCTTTGCACGGTTTACGACACACAATATCACTTTTTAATTAAATAAAATTGTTTTAAATAAAGCACTTTATTTATTTGGAACTATAAAGCCTATTGATTATGTAATGATAAAGCGTTAAAAGTTGACGGGTCACGCACAAACCACTAAAAATAGACTGTCCACTGCTATAGGAAAATAGTTGGTAGAGAAATGCGGGTGTTGACTTCACAAGAGGAATAGTTATTTGCACTACAAGTGGCGGTAAGTGATTTTTTTTATTCGAGGTGGGAGTTTGTGCACCGAAGCGGAGCTGAGGTGCATAAACCCACCGAGAATAAAAAAGAAACTTACCTACGCGTTGTGCATTACGTTTTTCTCACTACCACAGGGATTAACTCTAATAATGTGTACAAAATATTTGGGTATATAATAGTAATTACGTATAATTAAAAATTTACTGGCATAATCGAGTATGCTGATTGATTAGTTGCTGTAGTTACGACAAACAAACAAATTCAGTAGAAAAATTTTGATCAGAAATCCGTTTTCTAATCGATACCATAAACAAATATTTGTGATCAATATAATGAGTGATTCGAACGAGGTTGTAGATTTTTTTGAAATTGAAAGTAGTGCTAATGCAGCTCGAGCGTCGTTACTGCCTGAAAAGTCAAAGGCTCGATATGAGCGAACATATACATATTTTAAGGAATGGTGTAATTCAAAGAATGTTAAGACAATTAATGAAACTGTGCTTTTGGCATATTTTAACGACAGGGCATCGAATCTAACGTCTCCAACCAGCTTATGGAGTGAATATTCTATGTTGAAATTAACGCTTTGTGCTAATGAAAATCTTGACATTTCAAAATTCAAGCAGGTACGTATCTAAGTATATCAGATTTTAATTTTGCTAAATGTATCCTACCATTTTATAGGTGATCTCATTTCTCAAGAGAAAAAATGATGGGTATATTCCTAAGAAGGCTAACATTTTTACCAAGGAAGAGATAACGAGGTTTCTGTGTGATGCTCCGGACCACGCATTTCTATTGATGAAAGTTGCGATGGTTTTGGGAGTTGCCGGTGCTTGCCGGACCGATGAACTTTATCATTTGAATTACGAGGACGTTGAAATTAAACCTGACGTAGGGATTGTTAAGATTCTGCAATCCAAGAACAAAATCCCACGATCATTTGTGGTAACTGGTTGCAGTGAAACGGTTAATTGGCTCAAGATTCTTGAAAAATATATGAAGTTGCGTCCCTCTAATACCAAAGAAAGTAAATTCTTTTTACGTTATGGTAATGGTAAATGTGTACGGCAAGTAGTAGGCAAGCATACTTTATCCGCGATACCAATGAAAATAGCAAAATTTTTAAATCTGAACCACTGCAAAGACTACACGGGCCACAGCTTTAGGAGAACCTCCGCTACTCTTTTGGCTAACAGCGGGTCGGACGTCCTATCTTTGAAAAGACAGGGAGGGTGGAAATCCAACACCGTTGCAGAGGGGTACGTTGGAGATTCTTTAACCCATAAAGTCCATGCGGCTAACAGCATTTCCTACGGAGGAACCGTTGAAAATTCTAGTAATGCAATTGATATAGTTAATAACGTTATTTCTGTTACGAACAAGGAAGAAAATGATGTTAAACAATTTGTAAAGATACCCGGAATTAACATTCAAGAATGTTCAAATTGTACTTTTAATATTAATATTAATAAATAAATGAGTCCTCTATTTAGGTATACATGACAAGTGTACATAGGCGGAAAGTGGTACATAGGCGGTAAATCGTTTTTTCACTCCTTAGATACCAAATGTTTATGTATCTAAGTAACGGTTTTACTTTCCATTTCTGTCGTGTTTTTATCAAAGTAACGTTGATTTACCAAGGTGGTAGTGAGAAAAGGGGATTTGTAGGTTGGCTAACCTGTTCACAAAATTAATTGGTACTGAGAATTATAAAATTAAATTGTGACATTTCAAACGAAGCCGATAAAGCGTTTGATTTTACGGCGGTATTTTTCGTTTAAAATATGTGAAGTACATCAGCGTCACATAACCGTTCATTATTGGGTTTTGCGTTTATATTTTGTTGTTTATTACTTATTGTGTATTAAAGTTTATAGTTTTCTGGTAAGTTTTTAAACTTGCGTACCTACCTATATTTACTTTCGCTATTTGTTAGAATTAAGAACATAACATGGTCACCGCATGTGTAATATGGAAGAATAGGAATAGAAAAGCCTGTAGATGTAGGTTTCAAAACCCAAAAGATTTATATATTTAAAGTCCATTTTTAACAAATGGGTTGAATATTTATTAATGGAGAATTTAAGAATTGGACATGGGTTTCCCTTTATAAAGTGACATATTATTAAAGACTTCAGCACAATTTTATTACGTAATGATGCATTTCCAATATATAAAGTAAGCTTATTGATACAATATTATTTTTTTAATTGAATATATTTATGAGTTTCATATGAGTCTTCATATCCACATTTATTTCAGGATTATGAAGAAGAAACTGTTGCTGAACGTTCCAAAAGTGTTGTTATGCCAGCATCGCATTGTACAATTTCAACAAATTCACCGGCAGATGTATTACATTGTAGAATAGGTACTGTTTTCACTGTTATATATCATGTAAATTGTAACTAAATGTCTTATTTCATTTTCAATAGATACATAAATGATAAACATAACCATAAATATGATTTTATTAAAACAATAACCTTACTTTATTTCAATTCAAATTTTCCCCCAATAAAGCATTAACCAATAAGGTGCTGTGGGCGTCACTCAACCTACCCTTTACCTCTTGTGAAGTCGCCGTCCCGCATTTCTCTACCAACTATTTTTCTATAGAAGTGGACAGTCTATTTTTAGTGGTTTGTGGGGTCACGTTATGTTAAAAATGAAATGTGGCAACCGCAAGTTACACCATGTTGTGGCAACATTGCAAACAACGTTCATCTGCGTCCTCTCCTCAGCCACAGCCCACAAATCACTTTGTTAGTGGTTTGTGCCACAGACCACTAATTAGTGGTCTTTGGTTTTGTCTAGGGGTTTGTGCTCTTAGATCATAATATGATCTAAGTTTGTGCTCATAGTCATAGCACAGAAGACATATGGTCATAGTTGTCATTTCATTTCATTTTCGTTTAGTTAAGCTATGACACAGTTTAATGCTTATAAATACTTGTCTTTATACTGTGGCTATGATAAATTCATAAATGGTAAGGGTAAAATCGCAAACGGAATTTTATTTTAATTTGTTTATACATTAACCATCTTTAACTTTCTTTCACATATTTATGCATAATTCGCCTCCTTTTTTGTTTAATAAATTTTGTTTAATAATAATTTTTGAAAATACATAATTATGGCATTTATTAAAATGTTATCATTTGTTTAAAATGATGATATCAAACATATTTGGTTAGAACCCGATGGTTATTGAGCAACCCCTAGGGGGGTTGGATTTATTCCCGATTACTATACATAGTTTGATTTAGTATTAACAAATTCTAATAACATTTTTAATCTCACAGAAAATTTATTGCACCGCCTCATGGGTCGATGGGTTTCTATCCCAAAAACCCTGATTCCCAAAGACATCGCACTAAAGTTAAGGCTTTCACCAAGAAGGATCCAAGCAAAGCTGTACATTTAACAGCTTTTATTGGTTTATAAAGCTATCATAATGCCTATGGTTCGTGAAGCCGATCGTCGTGGTCCAAGTAAGTTGCATTTTTCTTTTGGTGTTCGAGTGACAAGTTCAATATGGAGCCATTACCTTCTACTGGCGAAGCATATTTGTCATTTTAATGGCAACTTCCCTCGCAGTGTCGCAAACCAGGCACCCCCTGGTGGTGCGTAAGTCGTATTCTGTGATCTACGTGTAGCCCCTGGGTTATGACACTTGGGAAGCCCATGCCTTGTACACCCCAATTAACTGCCATAATTTTCTTTGAATTAATAAAACAACTTAAAACCTCCCCTTAGACAATGAATATTTAATAAAATCAAAATTTTTAATGAAGCGAAGGATGATGGTTTATGTTTTTTGTAGATAAGTACCAAAGTACTGAAGGACCAGCCCCATTAATGGCAATACTGGCCAATAGTGAAATTAAATGACTAATTAGGATTCATAGCTCGTCAAAAGCACCCAAACACGATAATTACAAACGTTTGAAAATAAATTTTACTATAAAATAGTGGAAATGCCAATTTGCATCTGACTACTTGATTTTTGTTTTATTAATGGAAAGGCGAATTTGCATTCCTGTGTTAAGGTAGACACATACATACAGTTTTTCCTCAAGGCAAAACTGCGCAGTCCAAGCCTTGAGGATTTTCTTTAAATGAGGCCGCCCCACACACGGACTGACGTACATACAGTTTTTCCTCAAGGCAAAACTGCGCAGTCTAAGCCTTGAGGACACTGACCTGAGGATTTCCTTCAAATGAGGCTGCCCCACACACGGACTGAGATTTAACGTCAGTTCGTGACCCGTAGAGCAATGGCATCTACTGACGATGTTGCTTTGGCGGTAATAGGTTTGCTTATAAATATATAAATACTCAATTGAATGTCGTAATGTTGAACTTTAATAATATACAGGGTGGGCCATTGAAAAGGTAACACGCCTGTTTTGGGATACTTAGATCAGTTTCTTAAAAAAACGCTCGGACACGTCGATTTTCTATTTTTGGGGGACAACTTTTGATGTCAAATTTGACTTTTGTCAGGTCAACCACCTAGCCCCAGCAGCTCCTAACTCAAGAATTTAAATAGGGAAAGGGTGTCGAGCGACCCCTCATTTGAAGCGTCTTTTAATTCTCTATTCGACAGTATGACCGAAATTAGTTTTATTCAATTTTTTTTCACCCCCCAACAAAAACAAAAATTACGGTAAGGTGGTCGAGTGACCCCTCATTTGAAGCGTCTTTTAATTCTCTATTCGACAGTATGACCGAAATTAGTTTTATTCAATTTTTTTTCACCCCCCAACAAAAACAAAAATTACGGTAAGGTGGTCGAGTGATCCCTCATTTGAAGCGTCTTTTAATTCTCTATTCGACAGTATGACCGAAATTAGTTTTATTCAATTTTTTTTCACCCCCAACAAAAACAAAAATTACGGTAAGGTGGTCGAGTGACCCCTCATTTGAAGCGTCTTTTAATTCTCTATTCGACAGTATGAATGAAAATTAGTTTTATTTAATTTTTTTTCACCCCCATGAAAAGCACCCTCTAGATTAACTACGGTGAGGGTGTTGTTTAGGAAAAATCCTGAAATGTGCCGTTCAAAAGGTCAAAGGTGGCGTTATTCAGGATTTTTCCTAAACAACACCCCCACCTTAGTTAATCTAGAGGGTGCTTTTCATGGGGGTGAAAAAAAATTGAATAAAACTAATTTTCATTCATACTGTCGAATAGAGAATTAAAAGACGCTTCAAATGAGGGGTCGCTCGACCACCTTACCGTAATTTTTGTTTTTGTTGGGGGTTGCTGGGGCTAGGGGGTTGACCTGACAAAGTCAAATTTGACATCAAAAGTTGTCTCCCAAAAATAGAAAATCGACGTGTCCGATCGTTTTTTTAAGAAACTGGTCTAAGTGTCCCAAAACAGGCGTGTTACCTTTTCAATGGCCCACCCTGTAGGTATGTCGAATAGCGAATAGTAGATAAACATCTTTAGTATGTAGGTATTCTTTGTTCAGAGTTGGGACAGAAAAACCAGAAGATATACAGTATCACTTTTAATTTTCAATTTTTCTTCATGCTATACCAAGTAAAATTTTAAAAAACAGCATATACGGATGTGGATTTTTTTAATCTAGCAAAAAGTTAAATAGCCTTTTCGTCTAAAACAATTGGGGAAGCAAATAAAACGAATATTAAGATTTTTATACATTGAAATCCCTAATTCTACACCCTATATTACATACATTTAAGTATGCACTCTGCGTTAAACCTTACGATACCACCACACACGCCGAGTTTGGCCTGTACAGGCGGCCTGCGCAGTTATTCGCAATGGTTTTTCGAATAGGATTTTGTGGACTGTACAGTCCACCGGCGGCCTCAAGGTTTTCACCACACACGTTGAGGAAAATCTCAAGGCGCGGACTGCGCAGTCCGCGCCTTGAGGAAAAACTGTATGTGTGTGTCTACCTTTAGGTACTTGATTTTTACAAGAAAAATTTTGATTTTTAATTTTTGTCTTAAACTTGGCTAGTAGTGGAATAAATTGTATATACACCATGGTGGTGAAGACATTTATAGGCCTCATACCTTGGTGCTAGGTCAATAATAAATCTTCACCACCTTGGTGTATAATATACTATTTTCCACTACTAGCTGTGAAGTTGACAATTATTGCGTATCCTAGACAACTGAGAAGTTTAATTTCTCTACCTAGTGGTCAATAATTTATTATATTATTAACCTAGGTTAATAATGGGAATTTGCATTCCTGTGCTACCTACTTGATTTTTACAAGAAATTTTTTTATTTTTAATTTGTGTATTAAATTTGACTAGTAGTGGAAAAACTTGTATATACACCACGGTGGTGATGCCATTTATAGACCTCGCACATTATTCCGCTCGGGGCAAAGCCCCTCGCAAAATAATCTTGGTGCTCAGTCAATAATAACAGTCTTCACAACCTTGGTGTATAATATACTATTACATTGTACCGGGTTTTGTTGTGCATTATATTGTTTTATGATGTAACAACAATAAAAAGAATGACTCACATTTATCTTTTATCTCCCAAAGAATGTGAAAATGTGCACCCAGCAGCGATGAATCGTGAACACGATGTATGACATATAGGTGTTCCCACAAGCTCGCTGGCCATGTCTCAAATCTGCTAAAGCTAGAAAAGTGGCACCTGTTAGAGAGAGTTGTACGATGTGGGCCATACAATTCAAGTCGTGTTTCTCGCGCTTCTCATACATAAAGAGTATAAAAATATGCAATTAATAGCGAATTAAAATTACTATTTCCCTCAACATTTAAGCCAATCAAATTTTTTTAATTTCTGAAATTTAGCCAATCAGATTCAAATTATATGATAATTTTGCACTAGTGCACAATTTCTAATTTATTTAAATCAAAGAAAACCTTCCTTTTAATTTTTTTTGTATTTCTCACAAAGAAAGTATTGTTTTTGTAAATTTCATTTGTTAAATAGTCGTGCACTCGACAAATTATCAACAATTTGGCATGCACTCGGAATATAATGATTGCTTGTTCAAGATCAGCAAATGGTCAAAGAAAAAAGAAACTGAAATCGTTATTGTGTTTATTCAAACTTTTACAATGAAAAACAAACAGTTAATTTTATTGGCAGTTTCATATGTATGTACAAAATCAACACAAAGGGTTTTTCACCAAACTTACCGTATAGCAATCTGTTTTTAATTCACGAATTAATAATTAAAAAGACGTATGACTACGGCTTATTGTCCCTCTGCAGCAAGCCAGTTTGTGGAGAATTTTGTGGAGATGTGTTGAAATTTGTAATTAAAAAATATATAGTGCATGCATTAATCGTTAAGTGATTTTTGTAGAGCTTAAGAATAAATATTTTCCATGGTAAAAAAGTATTTTTAAAAAGTCATAAGGTTTACGATGCTGCACTGCTGCAGTATTAACGTAAGGAGGAATCATAGTAGTAGTCTAGGGTTAAGGGCTCCTTAAATTTTAAGTAAGCCATAACTATTCTAAACTTGCGGGGAAAACGGCCTTTACTCTTGAAACTATCTCTGGTAACTCTTACCAGAGACATCACATCTTTTCTACTCTGTCATTATGAATGAAGTGGAATAGTAACTTTTATTCATTAATGTTTGGAACTACTGACGCTTGCTTTAAAATTTTCAAATTATTAACTGTTATTTGCACATATGATCGATGTTATCATTCTGTTAAACCTCAGAATCGTTTTTGGTGCTCATTGTGCAATTTTCAATGTTCAATGTTACCTTATTTTTAAATGTTTGAAATACTTAAAATAGTCGATGTCAGGATTGTAGGGAAATTTTTTATGGTTAATTAATGCTTTCTTCATTTTAGGAAACGTTTGGTACCATGAATAATAATGAAAATAGGAACGAGATGTCAGAACTGGCACCACCACCTCCAAAACCCACGGCCAAGGCTAACATAAGTTGGACTTACAGTGATACCGCGTTTAGAGGAAAGTAATGATAGTTAAATCTTTTTAAAAAATAATTTATTGATGCTAAGCTGTTCGTTTAAAAGCCGTAATATTTGAGGAGTAAATAAAGGCGTTCAAGGAGGTTCTCAACATGAAAAATTATACAGACGGTTCCATTAAAAAAAAGGTTATTGAAGCAACCCGTCTTTTTTGGTCTAGGTAAGAAGCCTGACGGACTGTTGAAGGACCCTGTACAAAATCTAGGACTACAATTTTTACTTCCCGAGTAGAAGTAAAAGGGAAGTATTGTATTAGTTCCAAAAAAAAATTGACATGCAAATTTTTACATATCTGCGTTTCTGAATACATAGATTCAAAATATGAAATTTTCTGTCTGTGGTCTGTCCGTACACATTCCTTGCAACGCTCTAAACTCAGAAACTATTAAAGTTATCGAAATGCGGTTTTCGCCAATCGATTGCATTCGGGCCAAGGACGAAAATGCTGATATTACCTTTGATGATGTCACTTCCTGTATAAGTTAAAATGGCGGCACTCATTGCTTTTATAAGATAAAGTTGCAGTTTTTTTATGTAGTTTAAAAGAGTATTTTTTTCTGAATTCAGCAATATATATTCATATATTGTGCCGTAATTATTTTTTGGAAAAAGTGTTTAAAAAAATAATTGCTAAAAAATGACTGCAACGCTCGATACTCAGAAACTATTAAAGTTATTGAAATGCGGTTTTCGCCAATGGATTGCATTTGGGCCAAGGGCGAAAATGCAAATATTACCATTCATGATGTCACTTACGGTATAAGCTAAAATGGCGGCACTCATTTTTTTATAAGATAAAGTTGCAGTTTTTTTATGTAGTTTAAGAGTATTTTTTTCTCAATTCAGCAATATATTGCTATATTGTGCTATATTTATTTTTTGAAAAAAGTGTTAATACGAGGGAAGTCTCGTGGCAACGTGCCAGAATTTTTTTAGTTCATTTTCAAAAAAAAACCCGTACCATTTTTGAAAATTTTGTATGTTTATTTCTAATAACCAATGGTTTTTAAAAAATGTAATTTTTTAGTTTTCACGTACAGTACAGATTTTTTAAAAATGTAAAAATTTATTACAATTTATACTGTGTCCAGTTCAAAATAATATTTACATGATGATATTGTAACAGTAAGACATACAGGGTTGGTTACCTTTCATAATTGAATTTGCCAGGAGCATCTGCTTGATTTTTTATGTACAGGTGATTAATAATCTTTATGGCAAAAGACTGACTACCTATGCAGGATTTTAAAGATTATCCGAATTTATATATATTACTTAAATACATACTTGGGGGGAGCTTCTGTTCTTCCTGCTTCGTTTGCTTCGTCTAATTTTGTTATGTCTTTTAACTTCTTTTCCCCTCCAGTTTTCATTAAGTGTTTCAGGACCCATGCCATAAGGTTATTTTTTGTAACAGCAGCAAAAAATGAATGTTTGATCACTTCCCACGCTTGTCTCGTTAGCGTACCTTGCAGCGTTTGCCCCCCCCCCCGTTAGCCCCCCCCCCCCCCCCGTCCCGGTTAGCGTATCTTGCAACCGCTACTTCCCATTCTTTGTTTACCTTTTCATATATTACCTTACAACGGTTGCCCCCCCCCCCCGTTAGCGTACCTTGCCCCCCCCGTTAGCGTACCTTGCCCCCCCCCCGCCACCGTTAGCCCTCTTGCGCTTCTCCCCGCTCCGTTAGCTAATCTTGTAACCGCTATTTCCCATTCTTTGTTTACCTTTTCATATATTACCTTGCAACGGTTGCCTCCCGTCCCGTGCCGTTAGTGGTTTTTTGCCCCCTCTCCCCGTTAGCGCTCTTGCGCGAGCACTTCCCATGCTTGCCTTGTTAGCGTACCTTGCAGCGGTTGCCCCCCCCCCCCGTCCCTTTAGCTCCCCCCGTCCCGGTTAGCGTATCTTGCAACCGCTACTTCCCATTCTTTGTTTACCTTTTCAGATATTACCTTGCAACGATTGCCCCCCGTCTCGTCCCGTTGGTGGTTTTTTGCCCCCTCCCCGTTAGCGTACTTTGTATAGCTAAAATATATTGAATAATTTATTATAAAGAAATTTTGTGTAAAATCTTCACCTAAAAACTCTTTAATCTCCAACTCACACAGTTCAGTCGTATTTGTTGTCCACGTTTGCTTAAAATATTTCTTGTAGTCTTTACTTCCAGTCTCTAGAGTAAATTCTGTGCTAAATATATTGCAAAATTCAATACTGTAACCATTTTCATCATATGTAACCATTTCCTCATCGTCCTCAAAATTTGGCATAATAGGAAAATGCATTTTCACTTCTTTACCTATTGTTAGGCATACACCCATACCTAATCTTGCAACCGCTACTTCCCATTCTTTGTTTACCTTTTCATATATTACCTTGCAACGGTTGCCCCCCGTCCCGTCCCGTTAGTGGTTTATTGCCCCCCCCCCGTTAGCGTACTTTGCGCCCCCCCCCCCCCCGTTAGCGCTCTTGCGCTTCCCCCCGTTCCGTTAGCGTATCTTGCAACCGCTACTTCCCATTCTTCGTTTACCTTTTCATATATTGCCTTCCAATGAGTATCTTCATTTTTCATATATACAGTTTAATATAATCTTTACAATTATTCACAGGTAGTGGTTTGCCATTTAAAAACAAACTCCACAAGTTGATGCGGCAACATAGAGCGGCAAAAAATGAATGTTTGATCACTTCCCACGCTTGTCTCGTTAGCGTACCTTGCAGCGGTTGCCCCCCCCCCGTCCCGTTAGCCCCCCCGCCCCGGTTAGCGTATCTTGCAACCGCTACTTCACATTCTTTGTTTACCTTTTCATATATTACCTTGCAACGGTTGCCCCTCGTCCCGTCCCGTTAGTGGTTTTTTGCCCCCCCCCCCTCGTTAGCGCTCTTGCGCTTCCCCCCGCTCCGTTAGCGTATCTTGCAACCGCTACTTCCCATTCTTCGTTTACCTTTTCATATATTACCTTCCAATGAGTATCTTCATTTTTCATATATACAGTTTAATATAATCTTTACAATTATTCACAGGTAGTGGTTTGCCATTTAAAAACAAACTCCACAAGTTGATGCGGCAAAAAATGAATGTTTGATCACTTCCCACGCTTGTCTCGTTAGCGTACCTTGCAGCCCCCCCCCCCCCCCCGTTAGCCCCCCGTCCCGGTTAGCGTATCTTGAACCGCCACTTCCCATTCTTTGTTTACCTTTTCATATATTACCTTGCAACATTTGCCCCCCGTCCCGTCCCGTTAGTGGTTTTTTGCCCCCCCCCCGTTAGCGCATAATAGGAAAATGCATTTTCACTTCTTTACCCATTGTTAGGCATACACCCATACCTTGTCCATTATAAGTATGTGCTCCAATTTTTTCTTTTTCCTATAATTATTTTCAATTGTGTTTTTTTTTATTAACAGTGGGTTCTGGAAGTAGTGGTGGTGGTGCCATTTGGATTCTATTTTCCTTATCATTTATGGTAGCAAACATTTCCTAAAGGGAAGGGGTATAAGCATTATTTAACCATAAAAACGCAAGGGGGTTAAATGTGAACCTCACGCTAAAATTTCCCTACAATCAGAACACTTACCCTTGCACCTTACATAGCTAAAATATATTGAATAATTTATTATACTTAAAGACACAAACAGTTTAAAATAAAATAGAGTAGACGTAGACTAGACCAAAACGCTAACGTGAACGTGAACATTAGATTAGAATTTCAGAATGGACACCGGAAGCGGAAAACGATTCTCTCTTAGATTTTACGAAATCCGTTAAAATCAAACTTCCGCGATTTCTTTAAATATCTAATATCTTCTGTCTTCCAATGTTTGCCAGATAAATTGGTACAATGCTAGCAGTATATTCTTTATATGTATGTATATGTAAAATAGTAAAAACTACAGCATAATAATAGGGTGAAGTGGGGTAACTGCGACCACCAACTTGCAAAATTATAATATAAATGTCAATAATTTTGTCATATGTAAAGATAAAGACTTCAAATTTTATGGTGAAGTAGCTGCCAGTGGGTACTTTTCGAATGTAAAACCAAATTTATAAGAAATAAAAACGAGATTAGTTAGAATTTTTTTTAAAATTTTTTTTCTGTAGTCGCACTTGCCCCGAATTTTGGGGCAAGAGCATCATCGACTCACATTTTCCATTGCAAAATAAAGAAAATTAGCTTGGGGTAAGTGCATTATAATACACTTAAATGGCTTTCATTTGCCGTAGTGCAAGATTTTCTATCTTATTTAATTTTTGAATAATAGGCCAAAATGTACGAGGATTCAGGTTTCTACAAATGGGTCATAAACCTTTCAAGTGAATTTACTTCTAAGACAACTAACTAATATTTTTTCCCATATATTAATTTAATAGTTTAGGAAGTTAGGAACGATATAACGCATAAAAAATATTTATTAAGGGCGAATACATTTAATTAGGCCCTATAAAGTTTTATAGATAAATTTGACAGTGATAAGCCCTACATTAATGAAATTTTAATCCAAACGGTAACTTGAAAATGTGAACCCCACGTTGAATTTCATATCTCCTCGTCGTCCAACATCAGGTTCTGGTAAAATTAAAATAACTGAATCCCGTGGAACTACTGATATATCGTCGACAGACGGCCAGATAAACGTCGGCTCTGTAACACTATCTTGTTTCACCTGTTTCTTTTTTACAAACTTGATTATCGGATCGTTTGTTTCTTCTTCAAAAGTTTCCAATTTACCAATAAAATATTTAATGCTGCTCTTCTGGGATTCAAACCTAACTAGTACCCAATCATTAATTTGCATCTCACTAGCATTTTTCGTAAATTCTGATATTTGGTTATCATCATCACTAAATTCCAAGTGATCACTCTCTTCTTCATATTGGACACTGTATTCTGAATCACTTGATGTCACCTCAAGAGAAATATTTTTATCTGAGAGCACCTTACCTCTCTTCATTTTCTTCATATTCTTAGGCTCCATATTGGAGTCATTACAGTGATTTTCAGATGTTTCGTTCTCCTTGTTCTCTTCTACTCTGTTTTGGCCTTTCACGGGTTTCTTGTTTTTTCTAGATGCATTGCTGGTTTGAAGATCCTTGAGATCTTTCAATTTTTTATGTACTTCTGTCGAAGTTATTACTTCAGCACCAGCAGAAATCCTCTTTCTTGTTACTTTTGTACTTGTCTTCTGATCCTCTTTACAGTATTGTAATAATAGAGTTTGGAAGTCAGTTGGAACAGTATCAGTGGAAGTACTTGGCAAGTTTTCATTTTCCGAAATGGTTTCTACCATTTCTACATCAATTGTATTAGTGTCCAATATCTCACTAGCATTGACCTCTGATATGAGCGCATCTGTCACACCTATCACTGCATCTATAGCAACTACTTCTTCGTTTATTTCTGTGGAACTGGGAGGATCACCTATATGTATTTCTTCCAACTCAATAGATTTCAACTCCTGAATGTTGAAACCATTTGGAAACTGTTTTTCAAATCTTTCCAGAGCTGCAGGATCAAATTTGTCTGCAGGGACTGCATTGCTATTGAAAGGATGTATTCCTCCCTTTTTAAAACCTGCTTGAATTACATTCACTTCTATACAATTCCATACAATACCGACGAATTCTGTCAATGTACTTTTGTTAAGTAGTTTTCCTACGTTCTTTCTCTGCCATTTAACCAATAATTCGTCCCACTTTGTCTTCACTGAACGAAAAACTGAAAGGTCAAGAGGTTGTAGTAAATGACTAGAATGTGGCGGCAACTTGAGAATTGTAATGTTGGCATTTATGGCTGCCTCAACGACCTCTAAATCAATATGAGTGGCGTGGCCATCATACAAAAGTAACACAGGTCGCTTTTCTGTTAATTGAGGAATGAATGTTTTCGTAAAATAAGTCTTAAAGATTGCAGTTTCCATCCATCCATTGCTTGTAGCTGCATACGTGGTCCCTGGATACTCCTTACCTTCCTCTGGTATCCACGAGTCCCAAACGTTTTTTCCTTTGAAAACTATCAGTGGAGGAGCTTTTGACCCATCTGCTGCTGCAGCAAATAAGACAGTTGTATTTGACCTACCAGTGCCAGCTGTAATACGTGTACAGGTGGCGCCTTTCGCACCTACAACTTTAATTCTACTGGGATCACTGCAGAAACCAGTCTCATCCATATTCCAAATCTGTGAGGGCTTGTCAAATAAATCAAGCTGCTCGAGAGTATTTTTTAGCAAAGCAAAATATTCATATATAATAAAGAGGTCCGTATTTTTTTTTCGGGCATACTCCACTGCCTCTGGCTTTTTTATGGATAGGTTATGACGTTTTTTAAAAAGTAAGAACCAGTCCTCACCAGGTTTACCATTCTTGAATGGTACATCTTTAATTTTGTTCAGCTTAACATAGCTACCAACAATCTCCAAAATCTCCTTTCTGCTCAGGCCAAAGCCCCATTTTTCTAAGCACCTGTAAAAAAAGTTGGTATAGAACAATATTCTTTTATTTTGGCAAAACATGCACTCACTTTAGACATTCGGCAAGTTTTGCTTCGACATCCTTTGGCAAAGCTGTTGGCCTTCCACAGGTTTCACTTTTTATCCCTCGCCTACCTGTTACATGGTCCCTGATAGTACTGCGAGGAATTTTGAATTTTGTGCTTGCTCTTAAAAGGCCCATAGCCTTCATCTTTACAGCTTTAACTGCTTCCTTTAACCTTCGTCGTACCGTGCCAAAAAAATAGCACAACATACCGTGCGGGGTACGTTTGTACCCCAAAATAAAAATAGATGATTTGTTTAATTGATCGCTTTATTTTACCAAATACATATATTAAAACGCATATATTATTCAGTAACGAACACAAACAAAAAGTTTCTTTATTTAGATTAAGGTATAAGAATAAAAATCAAATGAAAATTACATTTTTGTAAGAGAACACAGAGTTTATGACGAGTAGGTAACTAATTTTCGGCAACATCAGGTTTTTCCTGACATTTTTGGCAAAAGATTTGCTTTACAGAGTGCGCAGAGCATGTAAAATTTTTACAGCTGCAACATATCTGCCTGGACTTGCGATCATTTTTTCTATCACACAGATAGCACCTCCCAGACATAGCCCGCACAAGTGATTGATCATGAGCCTCATTTTGCGTTGCCAAATCGGGAATAATATCTAGAATATGATTTATAATAATTTTGTGCATATATTTTTCTGTTTTGAATCTTCTGGTTATATTGTCTCTAATCAATGACTCTCCCAGTTCCAACAAAAAAATTCTTCTACAATCTCTGTTGATTTTTTTGTATGGAAATTTAATTCCCCATATCACAAATGCATTTATTCCTGCCACGTCCAATAACTGACCAAACATAGCCATTGGCCACCGATTAGTAATTCGACGGGCTGAATACTCCTTCACCATTTTATCTGTAGTATCTACCGCACCTTTGGTTTGATTGTAGTGCAGTATAATATCAGGTTTGAACTTTGTTTCTTGTCCCGAAACCGAATCCAAATGATGCTCTGTAGATATTAAGATTACAGCCTTTCGTTTACTGGGCGTGTAAGATACAATTGTGTGATTTTGTGTAAAACCAAATATACTAGAAAAAACTGGTCTATATACTTTCGGCAAAAACTCATCAGGGATATACGTTTTATTTTTGCGCAAAGTGCCACAAAGCGTCATTTTTTTCTCAAGCAGCTTATCTGCTAATGATAGGCTTGTAAAAAAATTGTCCGTAGTAATGCCATATCCAGTTCCAATGTTGCCAACGAGGTCGAGGACAACTCGTTCTCCCTGATTCCTTTCTGGGACGTTGTTTGTTTTACCTAAATATGGTTGCATGTTTATAGTGTAAGCGTTTTCACTGTCAGCTGCCGCCCAAATTTTCAATCCATATTTATCGGGCTTACTTTTCATATAGACCCGAAAAGAGCAGCGACCTCTATACTATATGAAACTAGTTGTTCATCCACTGTGATATGGCTTCCGGAATTATAAGCTCTCTGAAAATTTTTTACGAAAAGATCGAACAGTTCTCTGATTGGGGCTAGTTTATCAGTCGCTTTTCTGACTTCCCTCGTTTCTGCATTATCAAATCGGATAAACACCGTTAGAAATTGAAAACGAGAGCGCGACATGCATGCAGGAATAATTGGACGAGCATAACCTTTTTTAGAACACCATAACATTATAGTTGGTTCCTTTGTAGCTTTTAGGGCCCCTAATATTAGAAGCAGACCAATGTATGCTTTTATTTCTACATCGTCAGTTGGTTTCCAAGTACGTTGCTTTTTATTTAGATTTTTTTCATTCCAGTACTTGAATGTCTAGAAAACAAAGAACAAAAATATTTAGTTGCTAAGTATGATTATAGAAAGTAAGAGTACTACCTGTTCTGCTCTTTCATTCGTGTGTTGTACAATGATTTCTATTATCTCATCAGTTAGAAATAATCTAAATGCATCAAGTTCTGAAGAAATATTCCGACTATACTCAGTAAGACCTGGTTTTTTCCTAATTATGTTTTCAGTACCGCGACGCTTTTGTCTCCATGGGCGTTTGTTCCATTTTATGCCATCTTTACAGGTGTAAAACAAACTAGCTTGTTCCGCATCCTCTTCACGCGGAACCGTATTTTCTTCTGCATGTTTGCGTCATTTTCTGGTGTTATGTTGTCATCTATTTCCTCTGTGATTTCTGGTTCATAATCACTGTCTTCATCACTATCTTGAAGTTCTATATCTAAATCATCTATATCATCATTTATAAACATTTCCAACTCCGCATCAGTCAACTTTTTAGGATCACGAACTCTTTTAGACATTGTAAATATACACAATAACAAAGCACTAACGTATAAAACAATTTCTACTACAACGGCCGACCGAAAAGGAGAACTGCAACTGATGTGTTAATTGTCCCTGCAAGTTCTAACAAGAAACATGTGATAATTACGTCACAGCGCATGCACAATTGCACTGAACAAAGTATGACTTCAAATACCATGCGGGGTACAAATGCACCCCACAGAGGTTACAATTTTTTATTCGAGGATTGTACCCTAGGTTATTAGCAAAAATGCCGGAATTACATTTCGTAAATATCAATTGACAATAAATAAAATTATAGGAAAATAATATTCAATAATAAAGAAAATATTCAAAAAAATTTTAGCCTGGGGTACGTTTGTACCCCGCTTGGTACGACGAAGGTTAAGTCAGCTTCAGTATAGCTTGGTTTAGGTTTCTTCCTCTCATAATTGCGCACCATTTTGCTAAAAAAACAAAAACGTTTGTACCTATACATTCACAGCATCAACGAGACGGGGGAAGCGCGACAAGTCGCACTTGCCCCAAGTTTCACGACGCACTTGCCCCCCGCTTTGGGGTCGCACTTTCCCCAGGTACGACTTTTTACGGGGCAAGTGCATCTACCGGAACTAATAGGTTAGAATATGTTTCATAGCTAAATTCATGTTATTTCATGTTTAAGTAGTATACATACAGGGCCGGATGCTCCGACGTTCAGATTTCGTCAGACCGTGCGCATGACGTCACCCGTAGAGTGAATTACATTTGCGACATGCTCATTTGATGTGTTTTTGGTCTGTACCGAGTTTATTTTTCGAGATACAAAAAATTCCATAAGAACAAATATGCTCCTTATGATGTCTTTTATATGTAAAAAATAATAGGGTAACTCAATCTCTCTCAGTTAACCTGAAAAATACTTGTATAAAATATCATAATTACATCTGATGGTGTTTGCGCCGCGACGACACAAAAACGGTGCTAGATAGAGGAAAATTGCATATGAACAAATTTGTAGAGCACAAAATTTACTAAAGAAAAGTCCGCGGTAGGGTGTCACGATCTTCGATAGTTTAAGAGTTACAGGCGTCCAAAATGATGCAAACCTTATTCGCGCAACTGTCCACACCGCTTTTTCCCAAACTAATGGAGATAATTACACCCTCCCGCGGACTTTTTTTAGTAAATTTTGTGCTCTACAAATTTGTTCATATGCAATTTTCCTCTATCTAGCGCCGTTTTTGTGTCGTCGCGGCGCAAACACCAAAAGATGTAATTATGATACTTTATACATGTATTTTCGGGTTAACTCAGACAGATTGAGCTACTGGGATTGAGATAATTACACCCTCCGCGGACTGTTTTGTAGTAAATTTTGTGCATTACAAAATTGATTCAGTTCATTTTTTCTCTGTCTAAAATATATAATGGTTTTCGCAGCGTTCGAGGAGAAAGCGTTAGGAGATCTGGGTGATTTCATTGATGGATTCAAGACAATTTCGCACTTAACTCTATTTTTTAACACCTTGTGGTAATTTACATTTTAAAAAAATGGTTACCTGTTGATCTGCACAAACATGAACATCATAACACAAGGTGGAAAAATGTACCGTTTATTTATTTATTGAACATAACTTAAATCGAGGCGTGGTTTAAAAACGTGAAATAAAAAAGGTAACGTAGGGTACCAATAAAAAAAGGTAAAGTAGGGAACCAGTAAAAACAATATGATAAAATTAACATAAAATTCATTTTGTGTCTTTTATATCTTAAAAATAAGAGGGTAGCTCAATCTCTCTGAGTTAACCCGAAAAATACTTGTACCTATAAAGTATCATAATTACATCTGATGGTGTTTGCGCCGCGACGACACCAAAACGGCGCTAGATAGAGGAAAATTGCATATGAACAAATTTGTAGAGCACAAAATTTACTAAAGAAAAGTCCGCGGGAGGGTGTAATTATCTCCATTAGTTTGGGAAAAAGCGGTGTGGACAGTTGCGCGAATAACGTTTGCATCATTTTGGACACCTGTAACTCTTTAACTATCGAAGATCGTGACACCCTACCGCGGACTTTTCTTTAGTAAATTTTGTGCTCTACAAATTTGTTCATATGCAATTTTCCTCTATCTAGCACCGTTTTTGTGTCGTCGCGGCGCAAACACCATCAGATGTAATTATGATATTTTATACAAGTATTTTTCAGGTTAACTGAGAGAGATTGAGCTACCCTATTATTTTTTACATATAAAAGACATCATAAGGAGCATATTTGTTCTTATGGAATTTTTTGTATCTCGAAAAATAAACTCGGTACAGACGAAAAACACATCAAATGAGTATTCTTCAAATGTAATTCACTCTACAAGTGACGTCACGCGTCATATTTACGGACCGCCCACCATGCGCAACATCCTATCTTTAGTATTTATATCGTGGTATACATATGTATTAATAGTAGGAGATACGTTATTAGAAATATATACCCTCATCTGTTATTTGACCATGACAAAGATTATAAGTTAGATTATATATAGGTCGATAAATTGCAAATGGGTTGTCTAGCTAAATCTGGGTCCGATGCTGTTAAATCCGCTTTCTTTCAGAAGAATGCTCTGCATCCCTGTCTGTCACGTGGAATGGCGCGCGCAACGCTCTCTGTCACTACCATCACATTCCTGGTTGCCTAGATTTACATATTATCTTTTCAGCGCGAGCGTGGAGAGTGACAGAGAGCTCTGCATCCGCAATTCCATGTAGCAGACAGGGATGCAGAGCATTCTTCTGAAAGAAAGCGAATTTAACAGCATCGGACCCAGATTTAGCTAGGCAACCCATTTGCAATTTATCGACCTATATATTATCTAACTTATAATCTTTGTCATGGTCAAATAACAGATGAGGGTATATATTTCTAATAACGTATCTTAGACTATAAGTACTTACCACAAAATACACTGTGTCCAAGATAAGGAGGGCCACTATGGGGATTTCGGAAACGGTAAGAGATAGAGTTTCGGTTAAATGGGAGAAAAGTTGGGCAATTTTGAGTTTAGTACAATGAAATTTTTAAACTTACGAAATTCCGAACCGTTCCGAAGTTATGCGACAAAAAGCGAATTTTCAGGATTTCGTTTTTGACAAATTGTTACTTTGTCGTTGATGTTAACTGAAAAGTAAAAGGACCTTCTACAGGTACTTTTTAACGTTCTTTAACATGGCATACAGCAAATTGGAATCCGACGTTTCGTTTTCGAGTAACCATCATCAACTTTATTTTTTTAAATACGGTCCTGATTTTTTTATGCATAATATTAGAAGAGCTTTTTATTCTGCATTCAAGCATGTATCACACTTTATGGTTTTATTGCGATTTTATACTTACTTTACGATTAGCGGAAAAAATCCTAAGTACGAACCTGTATCCTTCCTCAATAACATTCAAACTGAATTTTATTTATAAATGGACTTTTGCTAACTGTGCTTTCCTCATCAAATTAATGAAATGACACAGAATTTTCAATTTTGAACACAAATTTTATAACCAAGTGTACATAATTACAAACAATCAACTAACACGTCATAAATGAACAGAAAACATTTTATGAAACGAAAATTTAAACATGACACATACCAATAATTAGAAAAAAATTATAATAAATGCTCGCAAAGCCCTCCTTAGTTCTCCAATCGTCAATAGCATCTTCTAACTGTAGATTCCAAAGCATTCTTTAACATTGTAGGTGTTACAGTTTGGAATCGGTTAAGTACAAGCTTTCGGAGTTCTTCTTCTATTCCAAAGGTATCTTTGTAAACATAATTTCTTACGTACCCCCAAAGAAAAAAATCCAGCGGGGTTATTTCGGAAGAACGAGTTGGCCAGGGCGTTTCAGAATTGGCGCTTAAAACTCTTTCGGCAAACCTATTTGAAAGGTAATCCTTAACCACCCGTGAATTGTGCGCAAGTGCACCATGCTGCTGAAACCAACAATTGCGTACTACGGCTTAGGGTAAAATATCAAGAGCATCTTCCAAAGTAGAATCTAGTAAATTTAAGTACAATAGTAAAATAAGTATAAAATCGCAATTAAACCATAAAGTGTGATACATGCTTGAATGCAGAATAAAAAGCTCTTCTAATATTATGCATAAAAAAATCAGGACCGTATTTAAAAAAATAAAGTTGATGATGGTTACTCGAAAACGAAACGTCGGATTCCAATTTGCTGTATGCCATGTTAAAGAACGTTAAAAAGTACCTGTAGAAGGTCCTTTTACTTTTCAGTTAACATCAACGACAAAGTAACAATTTGTCAAAAACGAAATCCTGAAAATTCGCTTTTTGTCGCATAACTTCGGAACGGTTCGGAATTTCGTAAGTTTAAAAATTTCATTGTACTAAACTCAAAATTGCCCAACTTTTCTCCCATTTAACCGAAACTCTATCTCTTACCGTTTCCGAAATCCCCATAGTGGCCCTCCTTATCTTGGACACAGTGTATACTTGAAATTTCCCAACGCGGAAAAATAGCGATTTAATTCTATGATACCTGCTAATTGAAAATGCACTCTAAAAACGTGTTACTTCGTATGCACTGACCTGTATCATAAAGGACTGAGCATTCTTCAATACAACATTGAAGCAAACAAGCCCCACCTAAATATTAGTTACTTCAGGTGCCAACTAGTGCGTTAGTTATATAATGATGGTAGCTCGGTGTTTATAATGTGTTGGTAGTACTGGTATCAGCTGTTACAGTTTAGCTTGTTCTAATCTATATGCTTAATATCTGTGAAAAGTAGTATAATTACAGGCTCATAATTATTTAAAAACGTAAATTATTAAAAATTGTATTTTATTGCAATGCATAAACGTAGTTTATACTACGTATGAAACAAGGTTATGTTTATGTAAATAAAAACATTAGTTACAGTGTTACCAATAATCACCAACACAACAAACCTAAATTACTAATTGGCACCTTAAAACACCGGTTTTCAATTTGCTTCAAAAATAGTGGAGGGGATCATTAGAATGCTCAGTCCTTTAAGATACAGGTCAGTGTTCGTATGTCATCACGAGTAAACACATCTGAGTGTGCGCGCTGCTGTGGAAATTAACAGCTGTTTGAAGGAGTGCGTTCCGCAATATTACGCCATATGGCAACGTTCACCAATTATTTTTATGAAAATTACAAACCAGAGTTGCACTTACCCCGATTCTGCACTTGCCCCATCTTACCCTAGGTGTTTTCTTTTTGAATCGCCACAGGGTTACGTAAAGTCACAATCATCACGTGATTGAAGTGCGTTGTGTCATGTAGACATTTCTGCCTCAGGTTAATATAAAACTTAAATAAAGCTTTTAAAACGAATAGGGTTATTGAGACTCAGTCAAATTGTTTTTATAAAACGAATGGTGTGTTATTGACAGAGCTGACTTAAGTCTACCACAACATGCAAAAAGAAAACACCTAATACAGTAAAATAACTCTAGGAGTGGGTGTCAACCTGCGCACCTCAAGTCCGTCATGTTTTAAGTTTAAATCATTAGCGTAGTAAGGATTTATTTCTGTGTAAGCATCGATGTAATCAGTGGTAGAGTGAAAAATTATCAAATGTAATTTTAACGTTATTTATATTTAAGTGTGTAATCTGTTTAGTGTACATATAAGTTAGTTAGTATTCAGTATTTAGTTATTAAAGTTGTAAATTGTTTGTGCAGCAACAAATTATATAAATAAAACTTATAATAGTGAAATGCTGTTTTTCAATTTTGCTAAGGGTGAGGGAAGGTAAGATAACTTTGCAATATTGTTTTTCCTGCGTGCATTAAAACCCTTAAAGGCAGTCATGTGTGATGTGATTATACTAAGAAGCAAATAAGAATAAAGTAGATGACGCTTCGATCTAAGTTACATCAGAGTCAGTAGATTAATAGAGTACCGCAAGCCTTTGACGCGACAAATGCCGCCCTGGCGGCCATTTTTAGTCCATATACATAAAATATACTTACGAAGTGCGTAATTTTTAATAAAATGCCGTGTTGTTGTGCCGTTAAGTGTATTTTTTTTATTATATTTCGAAAAATTTAGTCAAAACATCATCTACTTTACTGAGCGTGTAGTGAGTGAAGCGCGGAAAGGACTAAAAATGGCGTAGGTTGCGGTACTCTATATTAATCTACTGACTCTGTCCATATATTAATCTACTGACTCTGGCATTGGACAGAGTCAGTAGAATATTAATCTACTGACTCTGTCCATATATTAATCTACTGACTCTGGCATTGGACAGAGTCAGTAGATTAATAGAGTACCGCAAGCCTTTGACGCGACAAATGCCGCCCTGGTGGCCATTTTTAGTCCATAAGTATACATAAAATATACTTACGAAGTGCGTAATTTTTAATAAAATACCGTGTTGTTGTGCCGTTAAGTGTATTTTTTTTATTATATTCCGAAAAATTTAGTCAAAACGTCATCTAATTCACCTGAGCGTGTAGTGAGTGAAGCGCGGAAAGGACTAAAAATGGCGGAGGTTGCGGTACTCTATTAATCTACTGACTCTGAGTTACATTAAGCCGGCCGCACATTGAGCGCAGCAGAGGAAAACTATTCCTCGGCTCTGTGCCTATTGGTACTACTACCGAGATATATTTCGATTCTGAATTAGAATCAGATTCGGAAATGGAAACCATAATACTATTGTACAGTACGACTAAGAAACATAGAAAGTCTGTATGGATGGTGAGTTTCTCCTTTTAAAGTGAAAAATGTATTTTCTTTTAAACAAGGAGCAGTTTGTTAAAATACATACGCTTATAAGGTACTACACATAAAATATCTCGGAGCCCGACAGAGGCACAGAGGAAAACTGTGTTCAGTTTACAGAGCACGTAGGCAAGCAGAGGAAAAAATAATTCTCTGCCGGTACTACGTCTCGGCTGCGTGCAATCGCTTTACTTCCTCTGCTGCGCTCAATGTACGGCCGGCTTTATAGTCCCTATACATATGTATTGAGTACGGTAATTGCTAATTTTTAAAATAATATTTTATAGTGCATGGACATGGCTAATTGGCTAATGGCATGTGGGAGAGCAGACTTACTTCCGAAAATAAAGAATCTAGGTAGCTATAGGCTATGATATAATTATTGTACCTATAGCTTCACTTATTTATTTCTATTTATTAACGTACCTACCTATTATATATAATATGTTTAAAGCAGTGAACTCTATATCTGGAAGGATAACGTCGAATATAAAAATTGACCGGTTCTGTTAGAGCAAGAGGGAAATTAGTGCGGGGATCGTTATCCTTATCTTACTACATTTCTCTTATGGATATTAAAAATAATGTTTGGTTATGTAGTATCCACAGTTGGGTTACCTATATTTTAGAGATCCGACAACATGTACAAAAAGCTGAAAAGTAGTGGCAACGTCGATACTTTTGTTTTACTGTAGGTCCCTCTGGCGGAGGAGATTTGGTGTAAGGCGGGCTTCCGAACGTTAACTTTGAAATCATCTGATTTGAAACCGCGAAGTAGTAAAGATCGTTTCATTTGTTTTTATTTTTGGTGACTCCATTTTAGTGCTATCTACAGCCAGGTGATATGCTTTCGATTATTATGTTATCGTGTGTAGAATTATAGTAGATGCGTCTTATGTAATATCTATTTGTTTTCATTTTAAATATGTGTTTGAACTCATGGCATTTCCGACATTTAATCTAATGTGTGTAGTTAGTAAAAATGTAGGTACGTCTGATCTGCCTTCGATCGTTATTATTAATTTTATTATGATATCTCTTATGACATTTATTTATGTTTTATGTAATTAATTGGAGGACATTCCAAATGAGTTCAAATTGAATATTATGTATTAAATATTTGTGGATAAACAGAAAAGATGGCTCTATTGTACTCGGAAACCGTACCTAACGGTGTCCTTTGTGTATCTTTACCTGAATTTGAACCCTTTTTGTAACTTGTAAACTTCTATCTCTTTAAACTCTCCTGACCCTTTTATTTTGTTATGCAATGTATTTTATTTGGTTTTGATTGTTTAATTTAATGTAATGTAATTTTCTTTGTCTCACCATGTGTACATGTCGTTTCTCAATAAGAGCCACACACTTGTTGGAAGCTTAAATTTAGTTGCAAACGTACTCCCTCATGTATGTAAGCGCCTTGATGGATGTATAACTAACGATGTCTTTTTTTCGCCCGTGTAGAGTTGGATGTTGGGCTGTAACAAAAGCTAGCAACATTCTTCTCGAAATCCAACTCTAGCCGATTAAGTTCGCAACCAGGACAGTCGGTACCTTTCGGGGGGGGCCCCGAATAACTAACTTCTTACATGTGTTTATATATGTTTTGTGTACGTGGTAGTTGACGAACCAGGAGGGAGTATAAGTAGTGGGTAGTTCCGTTTGTGGCCTTGAGTACCGAGTGTACATTGGTTTTGCTTTGTATTACTTATATAACCGAATTTGATTGTTTATTGTGCCATATAAACCATTGCTACATAAAGTATTTAAATCTGATCGAAGAGTAACAACAATCTATTGTAAATGTTTTGTCTTGATATTATTTAACAGTCTTGCTGCTATAATTTTGTATTTGAATTGATGTCATGTATGTAATTATGTCAAAGGAGGAGTTTTTTTAGTGTTCGCACTTTTTCTCCTCTGAATCGTCGAGTAACTGTCAATAAATGAATGATTTTGGTACAGTTAATGTTGGTTTTGTTTCTCCTTCCCGATCATGGTTCACGACCAGTATATTCGAACCTATTACACGATAGAGGGCCTGCCAGACGATCACGAGCTTGTGTCATTTTGGGGTTGGTTTGTTTTAGAGGGAAAGTTTAAATTTTGTAGGCCATGTTTAGGGATTCCCGCTCCTTTTGAATTAATAACGTAAGGGGGTGAAGTTAGCTTCTTCGTAAATGTAAGTTAGTTAAGTTAGGGCTAGGGGGGTACATTACAGATTTGTTGCCTGTGACCAGGATATACTGTTAGTGAACTTGTGGAAGGTAGTTTCAATCCATACACATTTAATGTTGGCATTTGTTTTATTATGTTATGTACGGACATACTGCTGTTTGTGTTTTGTTTCAAGGTAACACGTCGCAGACAATCGATCCACTTCCAAGGAGACACCAGTGTGACTAGCGGAGGCCACCAGATCGAGTTGAAAAAGGGAGAGTTGAAGGCAATTGGTTCTACGTCAGGGTACTCTCTTCGAGCAGTTCATGATGAATCCACGCAGACATTCAACCAGACATTGATTGAGAACCTTCCTGTTTCGGTTCGTTGAACAGCTAGTCGACAAGGAGAGGAGTTGCTGATCAGAGTTTCCGGGTCGAGTGAGTATGTTTGTTTCCCCTAGGCTACATCGATGCACAAATGACAGCGAGTACGTGGCCATGATGTTGATGAGAGAGGAAGGAGTTGGCTGTGTCTTTGGTTAAACGTGCGGTGTGAATACGTTCTTACGTAAACCTGGTTCCAATTCTGGTTGAGACCACTCTGTGATCTTCCTTAATAAGTTTGCACGTTACTTTAGGGCATGCAGATACACGAGTGAGGAGAGGTTGCATTCTGTACGTGGCTGTTTAACATCTAGGGTGTCTTTAGAAGGAGCGAGGTTGTTTTCATGTGATAGGAGTTTGTTAATGTCGGAGTATCTTCTACAACAGGTGAACGTGTCCCAAGGCCTGTCATCTGAGACACCTGAGGCTACGTTAGGTCAGATGTCTTGTGTCAGTTCCCACCTATCATTTGGTCACTTTAGTTGTAGATGTAGGTCGATCGAGAGCATCAGGATCTAGGTCAGAGTTGCAACGTCTACTGTAACTCGACGTTCATTTTCAGGAGTTGCTGATACGGTTTTCCTCACACACAGGTTTCCTCTTATTTAGTTTTTCCAATTCTAGCTGCGAATTTTACTCCTATTTACACAGGTCGACATGTCGGAGGAACACGAGTGGGAATCAATAGAGAGGTGTTGTCTTCGCTAGCTTTTGAATTTTTATTTATAGATGCCATTTCCTTTTATAGCTTTGATACAGGGGACGAAGGGGCGCACCGACTTAGGTGGTTCTGTTTTTGCCGAGACTTGACATCATGTTTTCCTTTTTGGTTCCTTCACGAAACGATTGGGAGTGTGAGTTGTTGTATGGCACATGTGCAAAACAAAAAAAAAAAAAAAAAATATTCGGTTGTAGGAATTTTGTGATCATCTTTTAGGTAACGGATATTCTGATTGGGCCCAACTTTTGTTGTAGCTGCACTTCAAGGGGCGTCAGAGGTGATTTGGTCGCTGTATGTATTGGGGGGTTCGTTGTCCAAGGGGCGTAGCAGAGTGTCTTATCCGAGTTGTTGCTTCTTTTTCGTAGGTTCTAAAATAAACCATGTGTCAGTCCTGCTTACCATACCACCCTTTACCTCACAGCCTGATCCTATCCTAATTTGTTTATATCATTTGTAGTAATATCATTTTGTGGTATGTATCTAGATCATTAATTTTGTATTTATGTCGCGACTTAGAGCATATTAGCTTGCGCATGTTATGATCATCTGCATCTTGCATTAGTTTTCATTGAATGTTAGTCGTTTGAACTATTTTAAGTATGTTGAACTACTGTAGTTATTGCACCATTTGTTTTATTGTATACTCATCATTGCACCATTTATGTCTTTGTCAAAATTTAATTCCGGTAACTGTAACATTATTATGCACATTGACTGTTGAATGGTATTAATGCTGTTTTATTTCATGTCTAGATTGCTACCAACTGCTGGCCGTATCCATAGTGTGATTACAAGTATATCAGTTTTAGGGATGATTGTGAAAAACTCTCATGTATGTTTACCACACCTGATCCTTTCTCAAAGGGGCGTTCTGTAGTATCCACAGTTGGGTTACCTATATTTTAGAGATCCGACAACATGTACAAAAAGCTGAAAAGTAGTGGCAACGTCGATACTTTTGTTTTACTGTAGGTCCCTCTGGCGGAGGAGATTTGGTGTAAGGCGGGCTTCCGAACGTTAACTTTGAAATCATCTGATTTGAAACCGCGAAGTAGTAAAGATCGTTTCATTTGTTTTTATTTTTGGTGACTCCATTTTAGTGCTATCTACAGCCAGGTGATATGCTTTCGATTATTATGTTATCGTGTGTAGAATTATAGTAGATGCGTCTTATGTAATATCTATTTGTTTTCATTTTAAATATGTGTTTGAACTCATGGCATTTCCGACATTTAATCTAATGTGTGTAGTTAGTAAAAATGTAGGTACGTCTGATCTGCCTTCGATCGTTATTATTAATTTTATTATGATATCTCTTATGACATTTATTTATGTTTTATGTAATTAATTGGAGGACATTCCAAATGAGTTCAAATTGAATATTATGTATTAAATATTTGTGGATAAACAGAAAAGATGGCTCTATTGTACTCGGAAACCGTACCTAACGGTGTCCTTTGTGTATCTTTACCTGAATTTGAACCCTTTTTGTAACTTGTAAACTTCTATCTCTTTAAACTCTCCTGACCCTTTTATTTTGTTATGCAATGTATTTTATTTGGTTTTGATTGTTTAATTTAATGTAATGTAATTTTCTTTGTCTCACCATGTGTACATGTCGTTTCTCAATAAGAGCCACACACTTGTTGGAAGCTTAAATTTAGTTGCAAACGTACTCCCTCATGTATGTAAGCGCCTTGATGGATGTATAACTAACGATGTCTTTTTTTCGCCCGTGTAGAGTTGGATGTTGGGCTGTAACAAAAGCTAGCAACATTCTTCTCGAAATCCAACTCTAGCCGATTAAGTTCGCAACCAGGACAGTCGGTACCTTTCGGGGGGGGCCCCGAATAACTAACTTCTTACATGTGTTTATATATGTTTTGTGTACGTGGTAGTTGACGAACCAGGAGGGAGTATAAGTAGTGGGTAGTTCCGTTTGTGGCCTTGAGTACCGAGTGTACATTGGTTTTGCTTTGTATTACTTATATAACCGAATTTGATTGTTTATTGTGCCATATAAACCATTGCTACATAAAGTATTTAAATCTGATCGAAGAGTAACAACAATCTATTGTAAATGTTTTGTCTTGATATTATTTAACAGTCTTGCTGCTATAATTTTGTATTTGAATTGATGTCATGTATGTAATTATGTCAAAGGAGGAGTTTTTTTAGTGTTCGCACTTTTTCTCCTCTGAATCGTCGAGTAACTGTCAATAAATGAATGATTTTGGTACAGTTAATGTTGGTTTTGTTTCTCCTTCCCGATCATGGTTCACGACCAGTATATTCGAACCTATTACACGATAGAGGGCCTGCCAGACGATCACGAGCTTGTGTCATTTTGGGGTTGGTTTGTTTTAGAGGGAAAGTTTAAATTTTGTAGGCCATGTTTAGGGATTCCCGCTCCTTTTGAATTAATAACGTAAGGGGGTGAAGTTAGCTTCTTCGTAAATGTAAGTTAGTTAAGTTAGGGCTAGGGGGGTACATTACAGTTATGACACTTATTTCATGATTAATTTTTAAATACACAATTATAACATAAGTGTACGATAATTATATATACAAGAGTGAAATTCTTAATATTTTGTGTTTATTTCTCATTATTAAGTATTAACCATGCCTTCACACGTTTATACAAATACGTTAGAAAGAAATAGGGATCCACTCACGCAGTAGCGGTGCTTGTCTAACAGTCGAGGACAAATTACGAAAGCATTTGCAGTAACCGTTATCCTTCCAGTTATATATAGAGTTCACTGGTTTAAAGTTTACAACAGATTAACATTAGAAACAGAACACGTTTATTAACTAACTTAAGTTTAACCTTACTGAACTCAATAATAATATATATAAGAGCAAAGGCGTGGAGATGCGCGTTAAAATGTGTGCAAATTTGAAGAGAATAATATAATAAGGTCGAAAATAGTTTAACCACGGGGACTACGCGTTTTGCGCAGTGGAAAATACCATGAAAATACATCGTGTGTTGAAGTCACTGAACTCTACCTAATAAATTGAAGTTGGGTTAGAAAATTTTACGTGTTTGTCTTCGTGAACACGTGGATTAATTTGATTTATAAACGTTACAAGGGAGAAGGGTTTACAGTGGGTGTTATGGAGTTCATAATTAAAATACAGTTTTAGATAATAACGGCTGTTTTATTTGTATGAACTCTCATTTATTACGGCGCATGATCGGGAACCCCGTGCGCACTGCGCATATTCAATTTGTACAACTTAAATCAGAGACAAAGTCAATACTCTTAAAATTTACAACTTTGCTCTTCCATTATACATATAATAGAGTTCAGTGGTGACCACAGACCATTAAAATAGTGGTCTGTGATCTAAACAAAGTGTTTTACCCAATGAATAAATAGTGTCAGGAAGAAGCATTTGCAATATTATCGTGCGACCGCGATGGCCTGTGCATATGGCAGATGATTGTTTCCTGTTTCACAGTGGTGTGCTGTCGCAAAAAGATACTTACTTGAAAAATAATAATAAAATATAGATTTCTACTTTTATACATTCGTATAGTACTAGTTTGGCTACAAACGGTTATTTGAAGGTAATTTATAGCAATAAAACACACTATATCAACGTGCGAAAAAAATTTTAAGCCCTTAGAAACAACACAGACGCCTATGTTTTAACCTCAAATTATGTGTTAACGAATCATGAATTCTACATAAATTAAATGATCTGAACTACTTCCATATGAAATCATGAATTGTGATTTCCACACTAATAGAATAAAAATCACCACTAATTTATCGTTAAAATGTAAATTTAAACAAAAACTAAGTATACGCCTACGCAACGACCATCAACATAACATAAACAAAGTGAGTCAAACTTGGCCTTTCATGGCCGCATTTCCGTCTCGCATTGACACATACAGCCGTCTGCTATATGCTTCTTCCTGACACTATTTATTCATTGGTTTTACCACAGTATACGTCTTACGAATGCAGTAGTTGAACTGCTATAATAATTTTTTGCTAAAAATATTTCGCGCAAGTTACTGCGCATTTGTCAAATTCGTCTGTTTATTGAGGTTAATTACCCGGAGAGGATTTTAAAGTTACCACGAACGCTAGTTGATTGCTAAATACAGTGAACTCTGTATGTATAGAGTTCACTGGCTAAATATAACATAACGCCAATGCGCCGTACCTTAAGGCCGCAATAGACGATCATAAAAATTCATGTAAAATTGATGTAAATTGTATGGAAAATACATGTAAAATTCAAGGACATTCACTTGATAATACACGTTTATATTTTTTGTGAAAAATTATAAAAATACCAGAGTTAATGTTGGCGACCATAAATTCAAAAAGTAAACAAGTTAACTAAACTGAATGTAGTCGACGCACGCCACCTTTGACGTTGCAGTTCCTCCAACCTCAAGTTAACGCCACCTTTTACATTTCAAAATTACCATAAGTTACTGGAAATACACGTAAATGACCTTCAAAAATAGAACATGTTCTAATCGTCCAAAATTTTACATGTAGAAATACCAGTGGCGGCTCGCATCGAATTGGGTCAGTGCAGCCGGGGGGGGGGGGGGGGTGCTTTTTTGTAATTAGTTGTGGCTTGTGGCCTTTCTTTCAATTAATAAAAGTTCTTTCTTATCTTCCTGAGTCCATCGCGAAAACGGTTTTTCTAATAATAAACAAACTACCTAAGTCACTAACCTGTTCCATTGTAAACAAAATTTAATACCTAATTTAAAATATAAACGTTGAAAATACTATAATAATAAAACGCCAAAACAAGAAATACCACACGCTAATAAATGATAACAATAACACCGAGTATGCTGTTTTTAATGTAGCAAGTACAGACCATAAGTCGGAGCAACTGCGAGATCTGTACCTGCTTAGTAATGCAGGGCGTAGGCATACAAAAATTATCGAGCGTTGCCATAGAAACCGATGACCAAGTACAGCATGAGCTTCGAACATATAACAAAAGGAAGGAACATGTATATGGCAAAATGAGTAACATTAATGGTTTACCAATATGGCTACCTACTGTGACGTATTCCGTCGAGTCATTGGTGTACTGTTAAGCAGGGTCGTAAATCCAACATTTGTATGTTTACGCGCCTGCTGTAAACAAAATAAAATGCATAAATGTTTTTTTAAACTTTATTGCCCTTTAAACATAATTAATTTGGTATGCATATTTCTAATTTTTTGCACATTCTCTATGTACTTAACCGTATTATGAATTCTACGCTACTGGTAATTTTATACTTTTAAATCGACAAACTGCACGCTACACCCGTTTGACCAATCATAAATGGTTTACTGTTACGTCACTGTGACGTAAAGCCTGCGTAACTTCCGTTACATTGTACCGTCTACTATACTATAGGGATATTCCTTCCTTTTGTTATATATTCGAAGAGCATGAGTTGATTTTAAAATGTTGAGCTGTAGTTGCCTATGGATAGTGGATACTAACCTACTCCGTCTTGTTTCTGAATTATATTTTATTATGACATAATTCAATCTTAAGTTATTTTATTTATAATGTACACTCTGCAATGTAATGCTTTTTAAAATGCACAAGAAATTTTATTAATATACACAAATCTACTAATCAAAACGTAATAGGTTAATATATCTCTCAGTGTACTTGCTGTATGTGAGAAAAATTTATTTGAAAGTATTTCATTTGTAATGTTTAGTGATAGTGCATAGGTATCAATTTAATTAAAAATATTTTAAAAATGATTCATTTACTATCATGCCACACATTGTTTTTGTATTTTGCGCATAAATTTACCAAAAACAACGTAATCTTTTTTTTTCTCATTTTTATTTTATCTAATACAGCCGGGCTGAACCTGCTGCCCCTGAAAAGCCGCCACTGAGAAATACATGCAAAATACATGATTTTTTTTTGTCATAATACACGAAGTAGTACAGGTTACATGTAATTTATTTGTAAATTACATGTAAATTATGATCGTCTATTGCGGCCTTTATGCGCGAAAAAAACTGAAGACATATTTTCCCATGTATTTTATAGGTAGTTCAACTACTGCATTCGTAAGACGTATACTGTGGTTTTACTAAAAACGTGAGTGAGTGTTCTTTTTTTGGTCATGTGTTTGTGGTTTTATTTATGTACATAACCTCTATTATACATGTGATGCTTCGAAGTTGCAATATTTAATTAGTACGTAATTATAAAAAGTGAACTTAATTTTCCACAAAGTGGTGAAAGTGAAATGGAAGAAGAACCTAAACCTGGGCGCATTAACTTTATATCTTGTGTGAAATGGGTTAAAAAAGGAGTAGCCAAAGGTGTACCCGAAAAAGTAATGTTTTCTGTTAACATGTTCTCAAAAATAATGTAGCAAATTGTAGGTTCGTTTAAATAAACAGGAATTAGTTCGTTTAATAAATCAAACTAAAGCAGATCTGCAGTAGGTAACATTTAAAAAATAGAAGGTTTTTTTATATGATTTATTATAGAGCAGCAGAAACTGGAGAAGGTGATGATGCTGTTACTACACGAATGAATACAGACGATGAGTTTAATTTGGAGAATTACGATGAAGACAATAGTAAGTAAAAAATGAGATATCTGATTACAGAATAGGTCATGTAGTCAATTATCATATAACATTTTTATTAGATGCGCTGCAAATATAATCGTTTAATTGCTATAATGTCAATCTTGGTGACGTCATTTACTACCACACTCATTTAGAGCTGTGAATGTTACCTTTGCTAGAATTTTAAACTGGTTTTCGTTATCGTTTATGTACAACGTCCCCAAGATAAGGATGGACAGCATGGGGATCTTGAAAACAATAAGAGAGTAGCGAATGCAGCTAAATTAGAGAAAAGTTGTATAATTTAGGGCATGTTTACATGTAGTTTGCAAAAGTGCATTATTTATCGTTTCTGATATTTAAAACAAAATGCGATTTTTGGGTTTTTCTTTTTTCGTAATTCCTTCCTTTCAGTATAGGAAAATTTTAACAGGGATTAAGTTCTGTTGCTATTGTTCCCAGTATGCCTTGGGCCACATGTTTACTGCATTTTGTCATCGTGTCCTTAATTTAGTTTCCCAAATACCTCTTTTCAGTTGAGTGCGGTGTAATCCACCATAAGGCGTGTGCACTATTATACATTTGAAGTTTGAGATACTAAGTGTTTTTTGCGATAAGAACTTCAGAAACAATTATGCCAAGACAAGTTGGTAATGGTAGACGAAATGGATCAAAGTGAATATGATGAATAAATGTTTGCATAAAACACATAAAAAATTTGATTTTCACAGTCGCATATTTTGTTGAATTCATATATTTCTGTAGACAGTTTATAATGTTAAACTTAACAAGTGAAAACTTTACTGTTTGAGTCGAATAAAAAATTGAAAACTCCATTTAATAGAATTCAAAAAGTGACAATGAAGAAGTACCTTTGGTTTTAAAAAATCTTTTAAAATAAAGGAAGGAATTACGAAAAAAGAAAAACCCAAAAATCGCATTTTGTTATAAATCTCGGAAACGATAAACAATAATGAACTTTTGCAAACTACATGAGTGAACATACCCTAAATTATACAACTTTTCTCTAATTTAACCGCCTTCGTATCTCTTATCGTTTTCAAGATCCCCATTACTGTTCATTCTTATCTTGGGCACGTTGTCAATTACATTATGTGTCAAATCGTGTCTATTCAAAAGTGGTTTTATTTATAGCAGATCTGCCAACCTCAGATTGAGAAAATGCGTGAGATATTTGGAATATGTAGGTTTGGGTGGGGGTGGTCATATTTTTGGGATCAAAATGGAGCAATTTTAGCCTATCTATACAGGGTGACCCAGGGCTGCGTGCTTGGGCCATAACTTTCTTGCTATTCAAGATATCGACATGCGGTTTTCACTGGCAAGTAAAGACACTTATACTGCACATTTTAAAAATATTTTGGTTATATAAAGGATGTTCCTATACAGGGTGGTAAACCAAAGTTATGTTTTTTTAAATGGGACACCCTGTATATTTCTACATTATTAGTTATTACATGAAAAAATAATGGGACTTTGTATAAGTCACTATGGGTCTAGTTCTCGCAGTTTCGGCGTTACTCAACGTTTTGTTCGAAAAAAGGCTCATATTTGATGCATCACTGCTCAGTAGGCCATGGATGTTTTTCAACAAACTTGCCACAGAAAATTTTAGAATAACTTGGAATTTTAATAAATAGTCGACTTTTGGTCCATGTATGCACATACTATACAGGGTGTGCTGAAACGCAAAAGGTCGAATAACTCTTTTTTTATAAATGGAACACCCTGTATTTCTGTTCACGAGTCGATTCAGTTTTGAATAAGCTTTCCAATGATATGCAGTTTGTATGGTCAATTCTGAATAGTAGCACAGCTTTCAACCCAAAAGTCACTAGATCTGGTGACTTTTCTAGTGACTTTTTGGGTTGAAAGCTATCCTATATTTTATCGAGAGAAAATGAAGGTCAACCTAGTGACTTTTTGATGAACGGCTTAATTTCAAACAGCTTGTGTACAAACGAGTATAGCGGTGAACGGCTTAATACTGGAACAGGTAATAGCTATACCCGTTTGTACACAAGCTGTTTGAAATTAAGCCGTTCATCAAAAAGTCACTAGATTGACCTTCATTTTCTCTCGATAAAATATAGGATAGCTTTCAACCCAAAAAGTCACCAGATCTAGTGACTTTTGGGTTGAAAGCTGTGCTACTATACTACTATTCAGAATTGACCATACAAACTGCATATCATTGGAAAGCTTATTCAAAACTGAATCGACTCGTGAACAGAAATACAGGGTGTTCCATTTATAAAAAAAGAGTTATTCGACCTTTTGCGTTTCAGCACACCCTGTATAGTATGTGCATACATGGACCAAAAGTCGACTATTTATTAAAATTCCAAGTTATTCTAAAATTTTCTGTGGCAAGTTTGTGGAAAAACATCCATGGCCTACTGAGCAGTGATGCATCAAATATGAGTCTTTTTTCGAACAAAACGTTGAATAACGCCGAAACTGCGAGAGCTAGGCCCATAGTGACTTATACAAAGTCCCATTATTTTTTCATGTAAAAACTAATAATGTAGAATATACAGGGTGTCCCATTAAAAAAAACATAACTTTGGTTTACCACCCTGTATAGGAACATCCTTTATATAACCAAAATATTTTTAAAATGTGCAGTATAAGTGTCTTTACTTGCCAGTGAAAACCGCATGTCGATATCTTGAATAGCAAGAAAGTTATGGCCCAAGCACACAGCCCTGGGTCACCCTGTATGAGTGCAAAAATTAATGTTATTGATTAAATTTTAATCTAAACAATACAGTAATTTATTCTACGGGAGACAAAGTTTAGTAGCCCATTGTTGCTAAAATCAACGTTATACAGGGTGTTTTGTAAATGTCCAGCAGAAATTTCTGCCGGACATTTACAAAACACCCTGTATAACTGAAATGAAGATACGTAAAGTTAGCAACAAAAATTTCCAGCAGCAAACCAGTATAAATCTAATGAAAGTTGATATAATTTACATCGGAAAATCATGTTCCCTTGATTACTTAACAACCATTTCGTACCGAACAAATTTGAAAACTTGAAGGAAAAAAATGTATCCTCCATTATCCTTTGTGATAAGATAGATAGATAGAAAAAGTCATATTTCTTTTGAAGTAGGTAATTATCACATTCTTCATGAAATACTTGTGAACACAAGTTAGAGTCTCCTAAGTTTTATTACTTAAGGAATGCCGACTTTTGCAACAACATCAAAGCAAAATAATAATTCACTACACATAATGAATAATATAATATAAAAATACCACCACCCAATAAAACGGTATAATTAGTAAATGTACAATGAAATGCTTCTTACTTACACTGTCTGGTTGCAAGCAGGCTTTTCTATCAAATTTGGACACTCTTTCAGTTAGACTGGGTGTGGGGAAAATTATAAATTATTAATAAGATAAGATAAATGTTTCATCGGAATTCTTTTTTATAATCAACAGGAATGTCTGTATTGGGCCAAACAATTAAGGTGCACTCACCACGCGGAATGATTGCATTGAATCCATTTCCCATCTGATTTCTCGCATTACACTAACACAGAGTTTCCATTTTTGACATTAATACCATGACAGCATCTTAAGAAAGCGTAGATCGAGATCAATGGATACAAAATTCATTCATTGGTAACGATGACTTTAAAAAGAATTCCTGCACTACCTGTATACGAAACTATCGTATTTAAATACTCTGCTATTCTGCACAATATTTCCTACATAATACGTAACAATGATACAGCAGATATAACCATCTCTTTGCTTGTTGTAATGCACATGAACTAATTTCCAAAGCTGTGTTGGAAGTTCTAAGGAATATAATATTTGAAACATTTGAAAATATTTTCAATTTAGTACTTTAAATTCATTTAATTACTGAATATCTTAGTGATTAGTGATAACACATACGTAGGTTGTTTACCTTGTTTAGGGAGTATTCTCACATACATAATTTTAATAACAAAAACCCTGGTATAAATCTAATATAACTTTTCCACTTGGTTGACACATAGCCACATGTAATGGTTGGTAAACGTTGACCGCATTGTGGTGTTTAGGAACAAGGAATTCGAGGAGATACACTATTATAGGACTTGTTGGTTTGAACAACATAAAATTTTGAGTAATTGTGATCCTTTTTTATTTTAACACATAGGTGAATTTTGAGGTAACAGTTTAGAATCCGGGCCCATCCTAATTTCGAGTAAAAATGTGAGGAATGATAGGGAATCGTCCCTTATAGGAAAAATGAAAAAAAAGGTTGTGTTAGGCACTTAATTGTAGAGTTACGGTCTACTGTTCAATAGGTGGCGTTATAGGTAGATGAATTTCAGAGTCAGTAGATTAATAGAGTACCGCAACCTCCGCCATTTTTAGTCCTTTCCGCGCTTCACTCACTACACGCTCAGTAAAGTAGATGATGTTTTGACTAAATTTTTCGGAATATAATAAAAAAAATACACTTAACGGCACAACATCACGGCATTTTATTAAAAATTACGCACTTCGTAAGTATATTTTATGTATATGGACTAAAAATGGCCGCCAGGGCGGCATTTGTCGCGTCAAAGGCTTGCGGTACTCTATTAATCTACTGACTCTGATGAATTTCAGAGTCAGTAGATTAATAGAGTACCTCAAGCCTTTGACGCGACAAATGCCGCCCTGGAGCGAAAAATTCTACGTTGGAATAAATCATTATGGGATAATTTCCGTACGGTATTTCCGACATAACAATGAATTTCACGAACTGTCGTTCAACGTACTACTGACGACTCCAAAGCGGCAACTGAACATTATTCTATCCTTTTCTATATGTTATACGACACTGTTTGCAGAAGCGAGAAAGAACTGTCAAATCGAAAAGGATAGAATGTTCAGTAAGGTAGCGCCGTTGCCGCTTTGGA
Source organism: Pyrocoelia pectoralis (assembly GCA_036250285.1). Classification (NCBI taxonomy): domain Eukaryota; kingdom Metazoa; phylum Arthropoda; class Insecta; order Coleoptera; family Lampyridae; genus Pyrocoelia; species Pyrocoelia pectoralis. Next base: position 26,658,515 of record CM070078.1, read on the forward strand.
GTCGTCGGTATATTTTCCAAATAGAGACACAAATGAATGTTTATAGTTAAAGTACAATGTAATCAGACTTGTAAATAGCTTACATTAAACAATTATTATTATTTCATTTAGCAGTTTATTTTTCATTACTTTTTTTCTTAGCTTAATTAACATACATAGTTCAAAGTAGTTGTTTAACAAATAATAACATCCCGTATTGAAATCTGCACAGTTACAACGTTTACATTCAGTTATGAGTTACTTTTAGAAATATAGAAAGAATAGTATATTGAAAAACAAGTATCACAACGAGACTTTTTGCCGCACGAAGACCAGGTTTGCAGACCTCCTTTCAGTCGGTCTGCAAAGGGATGAGTGCGGCAAAAAGGAATTGTGACACGTGTTTTTCATACTATTTTTTCTATTTCGCATGAATTTACTCTAAAATTTTTAATAAATAAAGATGATAAAATTTTCTTTTAAATTAAGTTGGCAATTCTGAGATTTGACAATTCAAATTTAAAATTTCAAGTTGTAGTCATTTATTGTTAGTTTCTGAATTCAACAGATATTTACCTATAATAGTTATTTACGTAACCAGTTATGAAAAGACTAACTTTATTTGACGAAATGTAATATTTGCCAAATCGAGCGAGCGAAGTGAGCGAGTTTTGCAAATTACATGAGTCAAATAAAATTAGACTTTTTCATAACGTGTTAAGTACAAAACTTTATCTAATTCCGTAATTTTATCTACCTTTTGATTTTTTAATGAGAACATTAATCTGAAATGAAGTAGTTTTAAGTTCATGGTTACTATGGAAACAAACATCGAATTTTGACAATAATTAACCAATTACTTATAGTTTCAAATTGTCAGTTGTGTAATATTATTACATAACTACTTTACATAACTGTGATGAGACAGTTTTGAAAAAGATCACGTTACCTAATTTTAAACAACAACGTAAACTATCACTTTTATTAACGGAATTAGATAAAAGTCTTTACCTTTGTTCCAATTGATAAACTAGGGTTTAAATATCCAAATTACTGTAATGTAAAGTAAAACAGTCTCATCAAAAAATAATGGTTTGGTTGACAGTTAGTGTGGCAAACTTAAAACCATAGACAAGCAAAGAATAGATGTCCAACTTAATGACTAGTTGACAGTAAAAAGCGCCACCAAACAACCTGGGGAAAAGCTTTTTTAAAAGTGCGGAAAATGTAAATTATGTAATGTTGGAGTAGAATCTTATATATTTTTAAAATTAATGTTTAAACAGCAAAAATAAAAACCACATTTCAAAAAAGTTTAAATTTTTTTAATGACATACAAGCTTACGTATAAGTAGGTACTTAGTTGTAAACAAGAATAACTACTATAAAAGTGCATAAATATGTGAATATAACGAACTTAATAAATCATTTACACTAACAAAATTATTTAATACACTCCCAACTGCTTTTAATAATCTGTAATAATACAATTACAGAAAGGAAAAATAGCAATAATGCGTTGAAAACTTTTTCAGGGCTCATTTGCAACAACTTCATATTCCCACACAAGTGGATCTACTTTTTAAACATAACTTCAAATTTTCCTGGATTGGGAAAACGATGCTTGCTTTCTTTTTTGAGCCCCCACAACCATACACAGCACAATACGAACCTCCCATACCCTTCAAAAAAACTGTAATCGCAGGAAAAACACTAAAATTGGATTAAACTTGTCAAAACGTAGAGCTGTCAAGGGGATAACGAATTAACGAACAACCAAACGGTAACGAAATAAACAAGACTTCTTCGCATTTTTTCGGAACAATTCGGTGATTCAAGCATAAACGAAACTTTTTCGGATTTTTTCGGTGATTTAAACGCCCCCTAACGGCTTGGGGAAAAGCTTCACGTACCGCCTTCTAGATTAAAAAGCAGTTACAGTTGCGTAATTCGAGTTGGACATCTATTCTTTGCTTGTCTATGCTTAAAATAAAATACAATCCCTGTAATAGTACGTAAGCAGAGCTTCTTTCCGTATTGTTTTCAGTGCGGCAAAGAGCTATAACCGTCGCGAAATAGAAAAAAAAATCTTACTTACCTGTAAATCTAACTCACAAAATATTTAATATAAATTATAGAAATGGGGGGCGTTATTTTATACAAGTCAAATACATACATTTATTTAAATTGAATATACTTATGGTTTAACAATAAAACATTTAATTCATTACAACCATCTATATCACATTGATGATATGATCATTTTTTTAGATCAAACAGGTACAGCACAGTTATTAGGGATAGGTTCTCTGGCGGAAATCGATGGTAATGCAGAGGAACATTTTTCAGAATCGGACGATTCCGATAAGGAAGATGATGAAATCAAACCTGACGATAATTTAATTTTGGCAGGGAGAGTAGAAGAAGATACAAGTACCTTAGAAATTTATGGTAAACAAATTGTATGTTTGTCAAAATTATTTTTTATATTCATTTTAGTATATAATCCAACAGAAGAATCCCTTTATGTACATCACGATTTTACTTTATCGGCATATCCATTATGTTTAGAATGGTTAGATTATGAACCGGGGCATTCCCCGGGAAATTATTGTGCTATAGGATCAATGAATTCTATTATTGAAGTGTGGGATTTAGATATAATTAATTGTTTAGAACCGGCTTATAAATTGGGAAGAAAACCTAGTAGAAAGAAAGGTTTAAATAGGATTGGTCATTCAGATGCAGTTTTGAGCTTGGCATGGAATAAAAATTATCATCATATATTAGCGAGTGGTTCAGTTGACAAAAGCATTTTATTATGGGATATGGATTTAGGAGAACCAGCAACCACAATTAATGCTTTTACGGATAAAGTTCAGTGTTTGGAATGGAAACCGGAGGAACCACAAACATTACTTGCAGGTCAGTTTTAGAACAATGTAGGTATGCAACTTTTACTTTTGTTATTAGGGAGCTGTGATAATACTGTAAAATTATTTGATTGTGCGACTCCGGAAAATTATAAAACCTGGCAAACTTCAGGGGAAGTCGAATCTCTTGCTTGGAATCCATTAGAATCATCCTTATTTTGTGTTGGTACAAACACTGGATTTATTCATTGTTATGATTATAGACAAGGTAGATTCTGAAATCAGATGGGTAATTTGTTAAGCATATTGTTCTTAGAAACACCTTTGTGGACTATACCAGAAGCGCACGAAAAAGAGGTTACTGGTTTGAGCATAAGTGACCGATACCCAGGTTTTCTTGTAACTTCATCCGCAGATGGATTAGTAAAGGTGTGGGATTACACGACAAATAACCAACCTCGTATGATTTCTGAAAAAGATTTTGGTATGAATTTGGTTCATTGTTTAGCATTATGTCCTGATTGGCCATTTGTGATTGCTGCTGGTGGTGACAATAAAATGAACAATTTTTCGGTGTATGATTTGCAAAATTGTGATGCTGGTAGGTATTTCTGTATTGCATCTTGAATAAGATGTTATTTAATTAATTTTTTTATAGTCCGAAATACATTTGAATCTAGAGAGGTGGCACAAGCAACAAATGAAAGAATGGAATAAATTTAATGCTTTTAAATATTTAACAGTCATTTATTTTGTTTGTAAATTATTTTCTGTTAAATAATATTTTCTCATGACATTATGTTTAATTTACATCATAAAACCATAATATAAAAAACAAAAGATGCAACATAAACTGACATCTTTCAAAACATCACAAATCAAAACAACGGTGTTTGAAGCAGATGTGCGCCGGTAGGTGGAGCAGCAAAGCCACCAAAATCAGAGTCGGTAGATTAATAGAGTACCGCAAGCCTTTGACGCGACAAATGCCGCCCTGGCGGCCATTTTTAGTCCATATACAAAATACATACATAAAATATACTTACGAAGTGCGTAATTTTTAATAAAATGCCGTCTTGTGCCGTTAAGTGTATTTTTTTTATTATATTCCGAAAATTTAGTCAAAACATCATCTACTTTACTGAGCGTGTAGTGAGTGAAGCGCTGAAAGGACTAAAAATGGCGGAGGTTGCGGTACTCTATTAATCTACTGACTCTGACCAAAATTACCCCCATATGGGGTCATAACAATTTATCAAGTTGTATAAGATGCACAAGTTAACAACTCTGTTTGTTTTATAATTAAATATTTAAATAAAGACCAGGTTTAGTCCTTAAACCATTTAGTTACACCAGCTATCCAAAGAAGGGGTTTCTAACGCTATTTACAATAAAGACAACTTTTCTTCAGTCCTCTTGAGGTTAATTGCTATAGACCTCGTACTGTTTTACTCTGGCAGTTTCTGAGTGTTAAAGTTGATATTTTGAGCATTTTGGTGTTTCTAGCTCAAATATAGTTTACTCAATAAACCATTTCAAAATTTATTAAGCAATGTGAATGCATTATGGGAATATACATTTTCTTATGGCTATATATTACATAGTTTTTTTGTAGGACAATTTATTAATCATTAGCTGACCCGGCGAACTCCGTACCGCCATAAATTCCTAAAAGATTTGTTTTACTATTTATGCCCGCCTTGGCTTCACAGGGGTGGTGTATAGTCGTGCACTAAGGAAATGTTACACTTCCTGTAAGTTCAAATTAGTTTGATTATCAATAATTCTATACAGGGTGTAAGGTGTTTCAAAATTGCACGGCACTATTTCAGGGATGTGTTCTCCAGCACAAAATAAACAGAAAAGTTCATAATATAAACATGTCTTAAATTAATTTTTTGATGAGATATTGAAAGTCAAAGAGGAATATTTAAAAGCTCAAAGTTGGCATTTAATTTAATTATTAAACATCTGTCATCTGTAAATTTGCACCATTTTCGGTTTTACTATTTGGTTTATGTTCATTTTGGTGTGATTCTTTGAAGACTGTAAGTTGTTATTGCTGTTAATTTATGGCGAGGTACATAAAAACGCCACGGCTGCTGTGCGAAGATACCATGAAGCATTTACAGATGACAGATGTTTGTGCTGGAGAACACATCCTTGAAATTGTGCCGTGCAATTTTGAAACACCCTGTATACTGACACGTTTGACTTATCGAAATTGATTAACCTGTCAAATTAATAAGTTCCGGAAATGTCACATTCTATCATATCTGAATGCCAAACGTTCATAGGTAATTGTTAGTAATTGTATATGAATTAATTAATTATGACGTGTGATCTGTTTAAAGTTAAGAAATGCTGACTAAATACCTGAACGTCCATCTGAGATCTCTCACAGTCTTCTGTCTCATTCACTCACTTACTTTCTCACAGTCTTCTGTCTCATTCACTCACTCAAAATTAGTGGAATTTTTCTTTTTGTTTCTTCGTCTTCTGCTACTGTCCCCCTCTTTATAGTATGTTGTCTGCTATCCTTGTCCAAACCACTGCAGTTTTCATTACGTATTTTCATTCAGTCTTGTCCATTATTAATTTAATTCTCGTTTTCTAATTGCTTCATTTCTTAGTATCTTCCCTGTAATTTTTATTAGCTGGAAGCAATAGCGGATTTTTCTATTTATGAGTTATCAATTTTCATAAGCCAAACCTTTGTTTACATATATGGGAAAGCATTATGTCCGTTAATTTGGCAGCAGTTTTTTCATAACAATGTCAGTAATATCATCTCTTTAAGGGCATAGACCTTTTTGTTGCCTGATTCATATATTTTTCACCAATCTAGTGAAAAGGGCGATTGCTTTCCCTTAGTAGCATTAAGAATGTTCAATAAAATCAAATGTAAGAGTTTGATTAGCAAACATGATATTGATTGTGTCTCTTCAATAATCCAATTACCTACGTAATAAAATGCAATGCGTAGTAGAAAAATGTAAAAGGTCAAATTATTTCTACACACTAAAATCTATACCCAAAATAAATAATTTAATTTCATCATTCTCAACCTACCATTAATAAAATTATACAGGTTTATAATGATTGATTGTTTTAAGCTTGAAAGTGCTTTAAAGGTACAATAATGATACTCTTTCTATATCTACATACATAATTATAAAATCCATAGTAATTTAAGAATGTGTTTATTCATACGAAAATTATTAATCTAGTGACATAGATATTCAATTTTAAACATTTGCCCCATTTCTTTATCTTCATTTACAAAAATGGGACGCAAACTTAGACAAAATTCACTCGGTAAGGTTTTCACTATACTATTATATTTTGATTACTTACTTTGTAAATTATAGTGCATATGTGGAATGCGTTTAAACAAAATTTAATGGAATTTTGTGAAAACACAAGTCTTCATGCTGTCCGTCATTTTACTGGTGATAACTCACATGCACTAAAGAAGATATTTTTTGGATTCTCATTCTTTTTCTCCCTTGCCCTTTGTATTTATTTGAGTATTTTGCAAGTTATTGAATATCAACAAACAGTTACAATAACTAGCTTAACCACTACAGCATATCCTATCTGGAAAGTTCCTTTTCCATCTATTATAATTTGTAACTTTAATATTGTCTCGAAGAATGGTGTTAAGGCAATGTTAGACATATTGTAAGTGAGATTTAATTTCAAAATTTTGTCTAATAATCGATTTCTTTTAGAAAACCTTACAAGATTAATGAATCAATTTTTAATGACATTGTTATGAATTTGTCATCTTTGATAACTTCTGATCCTTTAGATGAAGCAAAAGCACACACATATGAGCAGATTTATGAGATCATACACACTTTCTATGATACTGATAAAATGATGGCAAAGGTGAGGATGTAGGTAATCAAATTAGCACAAGTGTACATTTAACACGTTGGCTGCCATGGGAATCACCAGTGAACCCATCATTTTATTCAAACTAGGCCATGGGCATCACCCGTGATCCTGAGCAGCATTACAGTAACATGTAAATATATTTTCGGGGCTTCGTAGGACTGCTTTCATACTTGGTACGTGGTTTGGTGGTAACCCAAAGGCACGCCATACTGGGTACACCTTTGGGTCTCTTATGGTGGCAGCCAATGTGTTAATACTTACAAAGATGCATAAAACATCTAAAATATGCATATTTAACTTATATTAAATATATCCAAAGATTTCAAATATACTCTCTTTTGCATTGTTCATCTACAGTAATTTACAATCTCTCAATTTCAATTTATCTATATGTTTTATAAATTTTTTTAAAGAGATAAATAAAAAAAATGTTAAATCATTACGTTGCCATGGATGTACAAGTGAATATTCAAGAAACTGTGTTAAAAACCTTTTGAAAAACACAAATAAAAATAAAATATAAAAACTCTTACCAAAAGAACAAATGGGAACAACACATAGACTGTTACCACAGATAAAATTTGTGTACACTAAACTGCACATGCTGGAACACTGAAAAGAAAAAGCTAAACCACCATAATTAATGATCTGCTGCCCCTCCCCATCCTTCACTTCGAATGATTACAGTATTTACAATCAATAAAATTTGCTAAGTAGCCTGTTTGCATATAAAGTACGTACACCAATTTTTAGCTGGCGCAACCATGTTCACAAATGTTAAAAGAATGTTTTTGGCAAAGCAAAAAAATCAAGTGTACTAAGTACTTTAAAAGAGTCAAAACAAGTGATGGATTTTGTTGTGCGTTTAATTACGATGGAATGTTTGATATTTCAGACCTAGTTGATAGGTAAGAAAATAAAAGGGCCATGTCGATATTTTATTTGTATTTGTTTAAGGGAACCTACGAATCAGTCAATTTATGTCAGTGGAGCAGGGTCAGCTTTAGGTTTACGAGTAGTTTTGGATCTTGAAGAAGATCAGTATAAATCGGTCATTAAACCTGTTTATGGATTTAACGTAAGGTGTATTAAAATTATTTTCTAATATTGTATGTATTTACTACCTTTATAAAACTGCTGGTGTATTCTTTTTACCTATTAAACCTGGTTGGTCAGGAGAATACACCTTACACAAAAATTGTGCATATTGTACATAAAGATGTCTGAGTTGTGTATTTGAGGACAGTAGGCTTCGAACATATATGTTCGAAGACAGTAGGTTATGTTATAACCTTATAACTAACTAAACACCATGGTGTTTTTGATTCATAAGGGATATATCAACTAAAATTAATACTCAAGTTGAAACATATGATAAAAATAAACACTTTGTGTAGGTTGTTGTACAAGATCCAATAGATTTTCCAGAAATGGATCTGATAAGATATACATTAGAAGCTGCTGAAGAATTGACATTATCTGTTACACCAAAAGTGTTGACTAGTTCCAGTAATATAAGAAAACTGGATGCAGAAAAACGTCATTGCTTCTTTAAGGACGAGGTATTACATTGCTCTTATTTTAAAGGGTTTGTATTATGGAAACTGAAAGGAATCATTCCTCATTTTTTAAATTATTCAATAATAGACCATTTTTTACAGCATAATTATTATACTGAGGGGTATAATTGTGGGTGATCACATTTTTAATATATATAGTAGTTTAATGAAAATGTTTTATATAAAATTTATCCTTAATTATGTTCTAAGGGGTCACTTTATTATAGCACACATTTTTTATTATTTTTGCCCTGTTATACTGAAAATAATGTGTTAGATAAAGCAAATTTTAATAATTTAACATTTATTTCAAAATTATATACTATATACATTAATTTCAAGATTAATTTGTACATTTTTTACAAAAAACTCAAAAATATTAAAGAAATTTAAATGCCAAAAGTCAGTTTTGTAAATATCGCCACACAAGTTTTAAATTTTTAAATTCTCATTTATAAAGTTTATATTACTTATCTGTGTTTATAGTTTTGAAAATGTTGCTAAGGAATTTGTACATTTTACTGCATCCCCATACATATACATACACGTTCTAGGTTATCTAACTTATTTTTTAATGCAAAATATGTTAAGGGCATCCATTTAAAATAACTGACCCTTTGGGTCATTTTGTTTGACTTATTGACCATGCTCAAGTTTTTATGCTCTACCCTACCATATTGCAGTTCTTAAGTGTTTATAAAGTTGACAAACTCACTTTCAAATATATTTCACTAATGCCTCTTCTAATGTTATTGTTTTTTAGGGTGAGGTAGGTTGGTCCAATCATTACAGTTATCAAACGTGTACAAGTAAGTGTAAGGCAGATACAATATTTCAATTATGTAAGTGCTGGCCATTTTACTATCCACTTCTGGGTAAATAAAATATTTTTTCATATACACATATATATTAATAGTATGTATTACTTTTAGAACCAAAAAGGATATGCTCATTATTAGATGTGCCATGTTTAAGTCATCACATATGTATGAAAACTCAATTCGTCATTATAATATGCTTGTTTTTTGTTTTTTAGATAATTACAGTAGCTTAAATGACATCGGAGTTATAGGTGAGCAATTTTTATTACAATTTACAACAATTGTGGCACTATTTTTTAAATTTTAGTACAAGGTGATCAGTTAAGCAGTACAAGTCAATGCAAATGTTATCCTCAATGTGAGAAGACAACTTATGATTTGCATTCGGATCGTAATAAAGCAACACCATTGTGAGTTGCATGAAATTTAGCCAATGTATCACACACCTATACATCAAACCTCATTGGTTAATTTAAAATGTTTGCGGCGAAACATTTTAAATTAACCAATGAGGTTTGACTGCCGCACAACGCAAACCGCAAAACGCTGTAATTGAAATCGACCTTAACGTTCATTGTTGGTAGTGGTGTTTTACTTTGCTATCGATTGAAGCTCGTATTTAAGTGTATACAGGCGTAGTCACATAAGAAGGCGAGAACCGGCGCAACCCGATTCATGACTCCGAAATCCGAATACTGTAAAAATACAAGTCAGTTGCGTATCATAATAAATGCATTCACACAAGTGCATTTTTTTCAATAACTTATTCGAATTTCATTATATATCACTAAAGTATGTAATTATCCTGTAATTATAATTCAATAAATAACATTAATGTTCATATTTAATGATTAATAAACATATCTACAACAACAAAATGAAACGACACTGACTTATTAGCTAAGCGAAATTTTACAAGCAGCGTAAATTCGTCGTTTGCGCATTGCCGCGCTCGCCTTCTTATGTGACTACACCTGTAATTTGATATGACTTACCCTCACTAAACATTCTGGAGCTGTGCACTAAACAATCAATTGTTTCAGGCAACATTATTATGATACCAACTATAGCATATTAAATGTTTATTATGACACAATGGGTTGCCAGAAAATTGAAAGCAGTTTGTACAATTCATGGGATCGTTCCTTAGGTACATGGTAATTTTAAAGTATCTACCTAATGTTTTTAATCTAACTTTGTTGCAGCGTCTATTGGAGGCATTGTGGGATTATGCTTGGGAGGATCAATCATTACAATTTTGGAGATTATCTTCTTTTTTAGTAAATGGCTGATAGCTGTGTATAAACATAATGTTCAAAATAATACTGTTCAACAACGTAAAGTGAATCAAGCTCCTGTTTATATTCACGACTTTAAACTGTACACTCTTAAACCATAAATGCGCAAATAAAGTAAAAAATTGTGAATTGCAATGTCATAAAATTTAAAATTTTTGTAGTAAGTGTAACTGTTCATTTACTATTCTCGGTTATTATTATTATATGTGATTCTAGTACATTGTATTTGCATTTCTTAAGTGCTTAAATTTTATGACAACATAAATACAACTGCAATTAAAGTAGATAAATTCATTGGTATAAATAATTAAGTTTTTTTTTTTAAATTCACATGATTTATAGTGTGAGAAATACATATATTGTGCATTTTTATTTCTAGTGTGTATTTTGGAACTGCTAATTATCTTTAATTAATCATATTGAAAGTGAATTCAAATTATAGTTATTGCTTATACATCTGCTTCTATATAATTATCTATGTCCTATTTAATTACAATACAATGTGTGTTATATATAAAGTACGTTTTTGAAGATTTACATTACTTTACAAAATGTGTACATTTAAAGAAGTTGTTTCTGGTTTTTTCTTTGTGTGGAATGCAATTAAGCAAAATGTAAGTGAATTTTGCAAAAATACAAGTCTTCATGCTGTTCATTATTTCACCGATGACAATTTATGCACAACGAAAAAGATATTTTTTGGATTTTCCTTTTTTCTCACTGCCGCCTTCACTGTTTACTTGAGTGTTTTACAACTGATCGAATTCCAAGATAAAGTTATTATAACGACTGTCAGCAGTGCGACATTTCCCATAGAAAAAGTTCGTTTTCCAGCTGTTATAATTTGCAATGTTAACGTTGTCTTTAGAAATGCAGTTGAAGCCATGCTAACAACATTGTAAGTGCTTGGTTTCTTTTTATACTAGGTAAATGAATTATTGTTTTTGTTTAAGAAAGCCTCACAACATTTCTGAAACTACCCTTTATGAGTATACCAGTGTTTTATCTTCCTTAATAACCTCTCATCCTCTGAATAATACAGGCGTTGATTATGCTTATGTTGAAGAGATTTTACAGAACTTTTATACTGTTGACAAATTGATGGCAATGGTACGTAATTTATTTGATTTAACACTGTTAGTATAAGAAGCTTCGTACGAAAAGTTTAGTTAAAAATCATTGTTAAGATATATCAATATTATTGTTATTTTATTATGTTATTGCATAATAACCAGGTTCAATAATATGATGTTATCAAACAAAATCCAATAGGTGTATACAATTTTAACTTTATCTATATGACCACATTTCGACCACCCTTGGAGGGAATATAAAAATTATGATATAAAAAGGTTTATTGCAAGTTGTGATGTATGTCAGGATATTCACAACTTTATTATTAATTCCAACTTGTTTAATTAAAAAGGAGTTTCTTTTGCGAATGAAGAAAGTTTATTATAGATTCATAGCACTAACATGTAAAATACAAAATTATTCCATTAAACTAGTAGGTATTTGTGTTTGTTCGTTATGATTTTAGTTTCTATCAGTATATCTTGTTGTTTTAGTTGGCTCAGCCATGTTCAAGTATGTTAAAAGAATGTTATTGGAAAAACAAGAGAATTTCATGTACGAAATATTTTCAAAGAATAAAAACAAGTGGTGGCTTCTGTTGTGCATTTAATTATGACGGGATGTTTGATATTTCAAATTTAGTGGACAGGTAATTGTTGTGCATTATATATAGTTATTTATTTACCAAATATGGTAACTATTTACATTTCAAGGAATCCGGTCAACCATTCATATTATATTGCGGGTTCTGGATCAGATCTAGGTTTAAGAATTGTTTTAGATGCTCAAGCCAATAAATATCATTCAGTAACTAAACCTGTTTATGGATTCAATGTAAGCGTAATTTACTTATTAAACAAAGTAGATATAGAATGTTATAATTTACGGCACATATTATTTTGTTAATCACAATTCTGCTTTTCATCTCTCCAAAACGGTTTTAATGTTAAAGATTTAGTACATTATGCATGAATGTTTATTCTTGCTTTAATTTTAATATTGTAGGTAATTAATTTTAATGCTTTAAAGACTATTATGTGTTGTTCATTATTTGTAGATTGTTGTTCAAGATCCAATAGAATTTGCAGAAATGGATCTAATAAAATATACATTGGAAGCGTCAGATGAATTGTCATTATCAGTTTCGCCAAGCGTATTTGTGAGTTCCAATAATATCAAAAGGTTGAATTTACAAGCACGTCAGTGTTTCTTTCAAGATGAGGTAACATCTTTGTATACTTTTGTTGTTATTGTTATTTACCAATTAATACCTGTGGAGGTTTGTTTCTTATAGTGAAACGTTCTGCTTTGTCTACATTTAAGGTATACTTAAGTGATAGTACGTTTGAACGGGCAGATTACATTTATAATTGAAACTGAAACCCCGCTTTAAATTGTAAATCTCTGACAAACTTTTGTGTATTCGCCTTCCTGTTGAAATTAAATGAAAAATGTCTGCTGACACTGAAAAAACAGATCTAATTATACATATTCATTGTCTAAGGATTTTTAGAAAGCTGATGACTAGTTTAATCAATATCGTAGCGAAAACTTGACCCCTTAATTTATATACCTACTAATTTTTGCACATATTATCTCATGAAGTGTGCGAATACTCAAAAAGGAATTTAAACAGATTTAATTATGCACACAGTTTTGTAGTGCATGGTGTACGCTATTACTTATAAAGTAAAATAAGGAAAGTATTGAATGTGTGAGGTGGCGCTGTCAATGCTTGTTTGAAATAACTTTATTAAATTAACTATGAAAGAGCCGTTCTTACCTACCATTCCTTGTTCTGTTACATTAATTATGTGGTGTTACACTGTGTATCTTTTAGGGCAATTTATATTGGTCAGATCGTTACAGCTATAAGACGTGTACAAGTCAGTGTAAAGCATACACTATATTAAAACTGTGCAAGTGTTTGCCATTTTATTATCCACTTATCAGTAGGTACATGTGACTTTAATTGATAGGTACTAAAAAAACCTACCTATTTTAGGAAAGAGGAAGATATGCTCTTTAATGGATGTTCCTTGTTTAGAGGAGAACATGTGTAATAATATTTAATTAATTTTTTTTAAATACCCTTCTTTATTGTATTTTTTTTTAGATAATTATAGTAGCTTAAATCATAGGAGAAATCTAGGCAAGTATTACAATTGTAATAAAATACTCAGCTGTACAATGATTATCTTTAAGAGGTGGGAGAGAAAGGTCAAGTAAATGATGGGAATGGTTGTAACTGTCATCCACAATGTGAGAAAACTGTATATGAATTGTATCCTGATCGAGTTAAAGCAACAACAAAGTAAGTATGAATTTACTTTGAATACTGGCCCTATAAATACACTAGCCTGTGATTTTAATTAGGTGCACAAAAAGTTATACCAAATTTCTGTGTACAGTAGAATCTCGATATTCCGAAAATCCGCCTATTCCGAACAGAATGAAGTGCATTCAATCGACTTGAGGATCTAATGTTCCGCCATTGCGGCATCATATGTTGATATTATTCATGAAATCCGCCTATTTTGAATTCCCACTAAACCGAACATGGTTTGGTCCAAATTAGTTCGGAATAGCGGAGTTCTACTGTAATTGAAATGTTAGAGAAAGGGTTAAGTCAATCACAAATATGAACTAATAAAAATTGAATGTATTTGAATTTTAAATCGAGCAATCCTAACTTACAACCCCTGTTTACCTTCAGACAGCTGATTGCCATGAAATTGTGTGTGTTGGATTGTACGTGGTACATAGAAATTTCCAGGCTTTCATTTAGTCCATCTGATGGGTTGAGGAGATCTGGCGCATTACTCCTCCTTTTCAATATGTAGTTTCATTTTTCAGCTTGAAATATTCCAAGCCATTGCTCACATCTGTCACTCTCCTTACCTTCTATACCAAATAAACGATGAAACGTATTAAGAACTTGATTTTGGTTGTTTTTGTCTTTTCGGAATAAGTGTGATTTCAACGGCTCAACTGATTCCATATTATCAAAGAAGTTTATCCAATTCCTTTTCAATTCCTATAGTTGCCTCTGTTTTTTGTTTCTCTATTTCAGTAGCATGCTGCTGCCTCTTGATGGTGTTAATTGTAAACAATTAACAGACCCTAGTCAAACAATGGAAATGCATGTATTGTTGTATAATTTCTGATGTATGTATAGTAAGTATATAGGTACAAAACGTGGATTGTGTTAAAAATAATATTTGTGTTCAATTATTATTTTAATTTCATGTATAAATTGTATGTAACTGTAAGAACAAGCAATTTTAGTGCTGTAATTTAGACAAGAGGAAATAATTTTGATAAACTTGAAAATGCCCAAATTTTATTACTACTCAAAACATATGCCAGTATATTTGGTTATTTTCTGACGAATATAAAATAGAATTGTGGTTGGCGTTGGCCAAAGTTTTTGAACTATATTAATGGATTCATTAAGACCAAGAGCATTGATTATTATATGCCAAGTCACCAAGAGCTCTTTTTAGATGAAAGAAATGGCCGGACCTACAATATTCATGGAATTATTGGTGGGAGTCATTGCAAGGAATCTGGTGGAATAAAATACTGCTCAGGCGATTTTTGTGTTTGTTCCTCCTGCCGAAAATAGGCCTTCCAAAATATTGTGTTTATGCACTTTGTAAATCCAACTATACGTTTATTCATCACATTATTCATCTAAGGGTTCTTACATTGACTTTATAGTATATAAAGTCAATCCCTATTGGCCTATTGACCCCCCCCCCCCTCCATGATTTCTCTATCTTTAATATAGCCCAGGGTTATTTTAGTGGGGTGAAATCATTACTTGTACATTGGTAGATGACTATGGCGTTTTGTCTTTGGAGAAGGAGAAGAACATTCTAACATGATTTTAGTAAATTAATTCTTCCAATTAAAAAAGTAAGTAAAAAGTGCTGTTACTACTTACCTTCCACAATCCATTGGTGTTTCTGGGCTTTATCAGTATAAATGATGCCAATAATTTAGTCTTCATTACTGTGATTAATGATATGCTCTGTACACGAAAACAACTATCTTTTGGTTTTTCTCATAGTTACCATGCTAAGGTGGTTCGTCTCTTATTATTTTGATTTGAGTCGAATTACTTTTTTATTATCATAAGTACTATTTTGGTTTTTTTACCATTCTGGTGCGTCTGTTTCTATCTCTTGTTCTCTTGCTTACAAAATTTCTATCTGGTATGTAATGCAAAGCATAGGCGCTGATTACGTGGGTGATCCGGGGCTCGGGCACCCACGGGTGCTATAGGCTCACACCTAAAAACAATTTATGTGTGCATTTTACAGTACTTTTATTCTCTTATTAAAGAATATCGTAGACTGAAAAAATATTGAGCACCCACAGAAATTTTGAAGTCAGCGCTTCTGATGCAAAGTAAAAAAAATTTCATTTTTACAGAAAGTATTACAATACTAACTACAGTATTCTAAATGTCTACTACAACACTAATAGTTGCCAAAAAACTGAATCGGATTTATACAGCTCATGGCAGGGTGCTATAGGTAAGCAATATATTATGCAACTTAAAAAATGTTAATTTAATGTGTTATTTCAGCATTGGTGGGAGGTATAGTTGGATTATGTTTAGGAGGATCGATCGTAACGGTTTTAGAAATAATTTTTTTTGGTTGTCAATGTCCTGTAAATGATAAGGAAATTGAGATTCAAGAAGTGAATCACATTTTAGTTAATGTTCGTGGTTTTAATCAAACTACCAACAAAGAATGTGTTATTGGAAAATAAATACCTTATCTACATTAAAATTTTGAATCACATCTACACAAATACATTGCATATTATATAACTGCACATATCTGTGGAACTTCTGTGAAAATTTATATGGCATTGGTGTTCTAATATAATAAATCACTTACTTAATTAGTAAATATGTCACGTATCTATAGTCTATACCTACTTAGCAAATTCATACTAAGGTAGTATTATATTATATGTAATTATGTACGTACTTTCAAATTATTCCAAAATATTTGTAAACGTTTGCTCCTTACATTTATTTTTTTTTAATACAAATTACACGAGCCATATATTATTATATTTAATGATTCTAAAATTATTGTATCTAAGTGAAAATATATATTTTTTATGTATATAGTTGTTGAACAGCAAGCACTCTCATTTTTACAACAAACTCGTAATCATCTTGTCATTTAAAACAAATAGTAGCAACATCAACCACAACAAACATCTAAGTTTAAATTAAAAACTATGTGATAAATAAATACACACGCTGTATTTTATTTCTTCAACAATTTTGTGTTCTACGAAAACTCTTAATGGGTAATTCCTATGCTTTTTAGAACACTGTAAGCTTGTTTAAACCATACAAATACTATAAAAGTGTCTCCCTTTCTGTTTGTATTTCCCTCATAAATATTTGATCTGCAATTGACCTTCCCTTTTGAAAACCGCACTATCCTTTCCATTCCTGCATTTACTCTATTATTTATGCATATTGCCAAGATTTTGTCTACTATATTATAAATATTGCACCCTTATTCTTATATAATGGGCAGACCGCCACACTGTTCTTGGAACATTTTTTTTTACTCTACCCAAACCAATGCCGCAGAAGTCAAAACAATAAAAGCAATATTAATATCAAAATAGGAGAAGTACCTGCTCAAGGCGAAAGCACATAGCACAACACATTTAGGGACTTATTAAACTAGATTATTGCAACAAACGAAATTCTCAAACACTGGAACACTGGTTCAACATATATAGCTGTTATACAAAAAAGGAGATACCAAACAGCGTTCATACTATATAGAAGAATCACAATAACAAACACACACCAGGGAAAAGTATATACACAAGAATGATCAAAAACAGACTGAGAGAAAAATTAGAAGAATAGCGGCGTCTGGGAAAGTCTAAGGAGAAGAGGAATCACAGAATGCAACGGAAAAATAATTAGACAAAAAAAGGTGCGTAGACTGTATAATACCAAAGATTTGATAATACACATTCGTTCAGTCAACGATAATACACTAAAAAACACAATCTCCTTACTCATAGAAAAAACACAAGTATACCATAAAGGGGTAAGTATAACACTATCACTAGTACATGGAAGCAAAACATGGGACATTAACAGAAAGAATAGTACCTACAGTAAAATTCAAATGGAAATGAGGTTCTTCAGGGGAATAAAAAGGACAACTGAAATGTCTGGGACACCTCCATAGAATAACAAGAAGTATGTGAAGCAACTGAAGCAAGGCTAACACGAAAAAATGAAGAAGGAAGACCACGAAGATGGGAAAAATAATTCAGACAAAAAGCAGTATACAAGAAGTACGAACAATATAGAGAGGAAGGGTGAGGCATAGTGCAGTGCAGTGAAATATAAATGTAAATCAGTAAATAGTGTACTTACAACGCTTTAAAGGTAAAGTACTTTAGGTTAGATAAATAAATATTACATTTTCCACAGACGTTGCTTATTATATATCAAGTTATACCAGCTGATTAGCATCGTAAAGTTGAGAAGGTGGGCCACCTAATCCTAATCATCTAAGTAATCCTAATCTTAATCACCACATGACCACAATCCTTTTGTCAACGACCTAGGAATGAATAAATAATGTGACCATAGTGCATCAAAGAAAGATTTTTACTTCCAACAGATAAAATAGTCTAAGCGGTGTGGAGTCTTTCTTCTTTATCTTTATAAGTGTGCCAGAGGTGATGTGATCTTCCTAATACTGTTACTTAATGGAGTTATCACTCCCACCCTTGTAGAAGTTTAGGGGCAGTTATGCACTAGGTTCAAGTTGGAGCTTTCATTCCCACAGCATGGAAACATCCTTTGTGGATTAGTGTCAATTTTATCCATCTGCCTTCCATACTTAAACTATGGAGAGGATTTTAAAGGGCTATATGAGACATTGCTTGATATTCAAATTATAAGTACAGCCTTCGAAGAGATAGAATGACCAATCTACGAAGATAGCCTTTCATTGAAAGAAAGACCCGCCGTACACGAGCCGCATTTTGCAGTCGGACCGACCACACAATTGCGGTCGCGTTCCGGCCAACTGCAGTCCCCCATAAGAAATACTGCACCAGACGTACACGGGCGTTCACTGCAGTCGAAACGCGCGTCTGTAGTTTCTTATGGGGCGACCGCAATTGTGTGGTCGGTCCGACTGCAAAATGCGGCTCATGTACGGCGGGTCAAAGTTGCTTCCATCTGTTTCATATATAGTGAAGGAGCTTTCAATTGTTCCACTTATTGCTTCCACATCGAGCATTGCGTTAAATGCATGTTACAGAGATGGGATAGTACACAAAACACGGCACGGTCACCATGTTAGTGACTCCACATAGAGATCAATTTTTTTCCTTCACTTTGTTTGCAAAGTTGCTGAGAAGATTTGGTAATGACTGTACAAGTTACACAGATGATCTCGCAGTGATGATTACAGGTAATAAGTGCATATGGTGTATGGTCTCTAACAAAACATATAAACTCTTGCACGGTACTGTTTTAGTGGTGGATCTAGTTGCATTTATTCTTGATTTACTGAATCTGCATAGGAGTGCAAATACCTCGGTGTCAAACTTGATAATAGGATGTATTTGGAAGCCTCATATCCACCAACAGGTGTCTTGCAAATTTAACCAGCTGTAAATGGGATTTGGAACCACATAACTTGTCCATACACTTTAGCGGCTTAGCCATTAGGACACAGCATCACTTATACAGTCAAGCAAAGAGGACATCTGGACATGAAAGAGTTCCAGGAAATTAAGCTGTTGATTGTTTTGCCAAAGTTCACATTAGTAAGGCCAGAACAGTTAGCTGTGCAGCGATATGGGAGTCAATGGCGAACTTACCTTGTAGAACTTGCATGTGCAATTATATTATAATAAGAAGTAATTCCGTACAATCGCTTATTTTAAACATGTAGGTGTAACAGCATTTATAAAAACTAAAAAAATTAACTTTAATCTGCACATAATGCAATACATTTAAACTAGGTAAAACATATTTTTATAAATATATATTTGTACGATTATTTTATTATATGTCAGATATCTCTTCTTCATCGCCCCCGATTGCATGCCAAAAAGCTGTTACCATTTGTTCTGCACATTGTTTTCGTTGACTTATTGGTAAAGCTTTCATAGATTCTTGAATCATGTGTAATTGAGAGAATAATTCCGTGAAATCATCTGTACCCTCGTTTGTTAAAAAACTCCCACAGGAGCTACCCTCCTTTACTTGACTGGAGTTTAACGCAGTGCCTAATTCTTCATTGCATGTATTACCTACATTTTCACGATTACTCTTCATGACTAAACTTGACCACATATGTGTTTGTAATGCTTCAATAATACGATCGACACCCACTTTTTCTTTTATAATTTCATCATCGTTGGCTTCACATTTTGCTATATTTGGGTACAATTCGATTAATTCGTACCCTCGCTTTAAGCACCACTCAATAGCATTCGCCTTTTTGACTTTGGTTTCGGTATTACAGTAATTGCATATTAAAAGTTTAATTTCAGGATCACAATCGTTTTCAAGGGAGGTCCATTTTTCTAAATCGTCCAAGCCCGAATCCTTATTACTATCCATATGAATAATTAGGGCTTCAACATTATCGTTAAATTTACTCGTACGGTCGTATGCATCTGTTACTCCGTAAATATCGACATTTGCTGTATAATACTTCGTATCGATTTGCCAAGTACATGATACTTCGTTCTCAGTTTCCGTTGTAAGATTAGTGGCACCAGTTAAAAGCTTAATTACTGATTTTGGTTTTGTACTACTGCTGCTTACAATAAGAATGATGGGTTTTGATAACTTACTCTCCATTATTTGTTTTATTTATAGTTAACAATAACAACCAAAAGTTAATATTTCATTCTACATATAGTTCAATAAAATAGGGTTATGTTATGTTATGTTATGACGTCAGGGTCTGGCTGTCAATTATATATTCATATACAAGGTGAGTAGACAACAACGAATGTACTCCCAAGGTCCCAACGTCCCAAGCTACGGTCGCGGTGGAATAGGCTGGTAAAGTAACGGCCATTATTGTCTTAAATTCCTACTACTAGGTAGTAGATTGGCTGTTTCATATTTCGTTCGAGAACAACAAAATGCATCATTAATTCATCGAAAGTTCAAACTTTTTGATTTAAAATTCATAAAAATAGGTAAAATATGCAAAATTTTACATACCAAAAGCAGATCTGAGAGTGAATTCTCGTTCTTAGCTTTCAAATCGTTATTTGGTTCGTTCCATAGACTAGGTTGACTACATATAAGTGGAAACAACTATAGAGTCCCTATATGGGGGCTCTACGTGCATACCTGCAGTGGTGTAGTGGGGGGGGGGGGGTACGCAGGGGTACGTCGTACCGCCACTTTTTTAAGGAGGTAGGGAAGAAACCCCCGCGCAATCGCCCCTCCCTCCATTCGTTCTCCCCCATCGGAACCAGCGTACCGCCACTTCTTTTTTTAGGACTACACCACTGCGCAGTGGTGTAGTGGGGGGGGGGGGTACGTCGTACCACCACTTTTTTAAGGAGGTAGGGAAGAAACCCCCGCGCAATCGCCCCTCCCTCCATTCGTTCTCCCGCATCGAAACCAGCGTACCGCCACTTCTTTTTTTAGGACTACACCCACTGACCTGTATCTTAAAGGACTGAGCATTCTTCAATACAACATTGAAGCAAACAAGCCCCACCTAAATATTAGTTACTTCAGGTGCCAACTAGTGCGTTAGTTATATAATGATGGTAGCTCGGTGTTTATAATGTGTTGGTAGTACTGGTATCAGCTGTTACAGTTTAGCTTGTTCTAACCTATATGCTTAATATCTGGTGAAAAGTAGTATAATTACAGGCTCATAATTATTCAAAAACGTAAATTATTAAAAATTGTATTTTATTGCAATGCATAATAGTTATTTACGATACAAGTGTCGTAACGTATCATTTTACGATACGAGACGGCGGTTTAATAAACGAAGCCGCAGGCCGAGTTTAATAAGCCGTCGAGTATCGTAAAATGATGTTACGATACGAATATCGTACAACGTTTTATCCACAAACCACTAAAAATAGACTGTCCACTTCTATAGAAAAATAGTTGGTAGAGAAATGCGGGACGGCGACTTCACAAGAGGAAAAGGGTAGGTTGAGTGACGCCCACAGCACCTTATTGGTTAATGCTTTATTGGGGGAAAATTTGAATTGAAATAAAGTAAGGTTATTGTTTTAATAAAATCATATTTATGGTTATGTTTATCATTTATGTATCTATTGAAAATGAAATAAGACATTTAGTTACAATTTACATGATATATAACTGTGAAAACAGTACCTATTCTACAAAGTAATACATCTGCCGGATGAATTTGTTGAAATTGTACAATGCAATGCTGGCATAACAACACTTTTGGAACGTTCAGCAACAGTTTTTTCTTCATAATCCTGAAATAAATGTGGATATGAAGACTCATATGAAACTCATAAATATAATCAATTAAAAAAATAATATTGTATCAAGCTTACTTTATATATTGGAAATGCATCATTACGTAATAAAGTTGTGCTGAAGTCTTCAATAATGTCACTTTATAAAGGGAAACCCATGTCCAATTTTTAAATTCTCCATTAATAAATTCAACCCATTTGTTAAAAATGGACTTTAAATAAAATGTTTTGGGTTTTGAAACCTACATCTACAGACTTTTCTATTCCTATTCTTCCATATTACACATGCGGTGACCATGTTATGTTCTTAATTCTAACAAATAGCGAAAGTAAATTTAAGTAGGTACGCAAGTTTAAAAACTTACCAGAAAACTATAAACTTTAATACACAATAAGTAATAAACAACAAAATATAAACGCAAAACCCAATAATGAACGGTTATGTGACGCTGATGTACTTCACATATTTTAAACGAAAAATACCGCCGTAAAATCAAACGCTTATCACTTCGTTTGAAATGTCACAATTTAATTTTATAATTCTCAGTACCAACTAATTTTGTGAACAGGTTAACCAACCTACAAATCCCCTTTCCTCTTGTGAAGTCAACACCCGCATTTCTCTACCAACTATTTTCCTATAGCAGTGGACAGTCTATTTTTAGTGGTTTGTGGTTTTATCTACTATTCATAACAGTGGCGTAACTACCGAGGAGGCAGAGGAGGCAATCGCCCCCGGGCCCGGTTTGCCTAAGGGCCCGACGATTGCAAAATTCCGACGTACGAGACCTGAACTGTTGCTGTATTTTCCATATGTGCAAAATACCATACTTTAGCATTAAAACTACTGTATTTCGTATTTGTATACGGTAGTACATACGAGGGGTAAACCGCTGGGAAGTTTGGTGTACAAAAGTTAGGAAGTAAAGGGAAATATAGGAAGTATCGAAGAAGTATAGGAAGTATGGGAAGTATCGAGGAAGTATGGGAAGTATCGAGGAAGTATCGAGGAAGTATCGAGGAAGTATCGAGGAAGTACAGGAAATATCGAGGAAGTATCGAGGAAGTTACGAAAAAATATTAAAGTCACATTACAGAAACAACATTAAAAGCCACATTAGAATTATTACACTATTTTGTATTGTAAATCATAGATATAAAAAAAGACTTTTTGCTATGCAGACGATATCTGTCTGCGCGCGCATGTTTGTCGCTACCACGTGACGGCATAATAATATAACCTCAAAATTATTGTTTCCAAATACGCTCGCAAATACGTCATTGCTGTGCAGAGGCGGATTTGCGAACATGCGCAGGAGGCGCTCGCCTCGGGCCCCGCGATGCGGGGCCCCCCAGTAATACTACGGTATATTTTTTAAAAATGTAATTTACAGTATAAATGTGTTTTGGGCCTTATGAATTTATTTTTTTACACTCTAATCACTTAATCGTTAATAGAAATTATTAGTTAGTAGACAGGAAATCTTAGAGAGTACTATGTTTTTGTCTGTTTTTGGTATAAGTCCTATAAAATGATCGCTTCCACATTACTAACTTTATTATTTACACATATTTGAAATAAAAACATGAAAAAAAGTAAAGGGAAATATAGGAAATACGGGAAGTATGGAGAAAGTACTGGAAGTATGAAGGAAGTACGGGAAGTATCAAAGAAGTACGGATGGAATAGAGGAAGTATAGGAAGAAGGGGAAGTTTATTGTATACTTCCTGGAAGTAAAGAAGTATTATCAATTAGGGAAGTTTAGTGTACACAATTTGGCCAGCGGTTTACCCCTCGAGTACATATCAACATAGTTGGGAAGGTTAACGAAAAAAATATTAAAAGTAAATGTATATTCTTTTTTTCAGAATAGAGATAAAAAATGAGTAATGCAACAGTGTCAATAACCGAGTAATCTGACCCTTACTGTTGTAGTTATTAGGAAAGTTTCTGTCTTTTATACCTGACATAACAATAACGGAAAAATAAAGTAAAATTTGTTTTATTTTTAGTACCTACTTAATCTCTTTCTTTGTATTTGTACTGCCTGCCAAGTACAAGTAGACCAACAATAAATATTACCAGTTACGAGTAATACCTTTTACCTTATAGAGTTCAACGGTTCCATCTCACAAAGGGGGAAAAGGATAATTTTAATAAAACAAACTCCAAACCTCCCCTTTAACCAAAAAATTGGTTAAAGGGGAGGTTTGGAGTTTGTTTTATTAAAATTACCTTTTACCTGTTGGACAATAAATTATTATTATTATTATTATTATTAAAAAAAACAAAAACAAGACTGACGTTATTTATTATTTTACAACCACAGCACTATTTTGCGATTTCGTGTTTTTTTTTCTAAGAAGAAATAATTAACCCGTAACTAATGCCATTATCCAACTTTCGGGACAAGTATTATAGGTATGAAATAAAATCGTAAATTTCTTTGAAGATTTAAAAATGAACGTTAAAATTTTTAACGCGCTGGTTATTTTATTATCATGCTACCCTTTATTCTACTATTTAATTGCCAAAAAGGGGCCTTTAAAAAATTCTTGCCTCCGGGCCCAAATTTTGAAGTTACGCCACTGATTCATAAAATATTGTCCATCGAAAGAAATTTGTAAAAAATTAGAAATAATTTAGTAGGCATATCTGTCATCTGTCACCTTAATAAATGAGTGCGGTAAAATAGTTCATTACGATACTCATTTGAGTGTCGTAATGTTGAACTTTATATATGAATAGTAGATAAACGTAGTTTATACTACGTATGAAACAAGGTTATGTTTATGTAAATAAAAACATTAGTTACAGTGTTACCAATAATCACCAACACAACAAACCTAAATTACTAATTGGCACCTTAAAATACCGGTTTTCAATTTGCTTCAAAAATAGTGGAGGGGATCATTAGAATGCTCAGTCCTTTAAGATACAGCCGATACAGGTCAGTGTCAAAGATCCCTTGCCACGAGCAAGTAAAAGAAATAATGAAATCAACTATATACAAGGGGGAAGATATCTGGCAATGGCAAGATTGAGGTTGCCGGTAGCTCGTCGGTGGGTCGGAGGTTAGCAAAAGAGATATAACAAGAAAATGGGCGCCAGAAGCTAAAATAATTCTCTACCTGCAACAATATGAGAAGCACCTGCCCTCGCTTCACTAAGCAGGGTAATAAGTCACGCCAGACACCTATAAAGGAATAACTACCTACTTGCATAAGCGCAAGCAACTAATAATAGGGTAAAAAAATCAATACGTAAATAAATATCTATATTAACCGAAACTGTTCTTCATAAGGGAACTAAACACATTAATTAGTATATAAATCAAAATGGCAAAATATCAAAATGGCGGATCACACAACGCGGCGGTTACTAATACTAAAGTTAGGCAAATGAAGATGGAGGAATATGATTATGATTGTATCAATGGGGTAAATAACATACACAAGATTACACTCGCTGACGTTAAAACACGAGTTGGCGTGGTTAACTTAAACCATAGAGCATGTAATAATAAAGAGCTTCAACGTACGTTAAAATCATCGTAAGGGTCAAAGTTACTCGTCCGCTACGAACGCTGCATTAGTCCCTCTCTTAGAGGGGTAACAAAGTAATACAGTTTAGGTTACAACCATTTTTAAACGGTTTCGCTACCTTCATAAGTAGCACTGTTGCCGGACTGAACACAAGAAAATAAATTATGTCAATGAACTATAATCTACTCATTTGAATATTATGATGTTTCACTTTTTTCTAAAAGACGTACCTATTGATAATTTTTAATTATTTTCAAACAATTTGTCTCTTATTATGAATCGTAACGCTAGTCTAATACATATTAGCGTTTGATTATAACGATAAATCAAAATGTAGAAATCACTTAAGAAAAAACGTATAGACAGTAACCCAAAATTTACCCTTTCAATAAGGTAGTGGTAGTACATTTATGAATACGAATACATAAGTTTGAATATTAAATAAGTTTCAACGGTTGGAGACCTTAAAACACCTTTTCGTTAAAATTTTCGAAGTAATCTGCAAGTAAATATTGGAATACAAAAGAAAGTTGTTAAAAGTTGAATGATATGCACTAAAATAATAAGAGCCAGGTACACGATCAAGATTGTGCAGTTAATCTGTTACGCAAATTTTACGATCGTTACATTTTAAATTAATTAATTCTTAAAATCAACTTTTAATCGGCGCCACTCCTCACTCATTTTATTTCATTTCTGCAATTTAGCAACTTCACCCGAATGAGAAAAACTAGAAAACCATTTTTATTCTGCAAAGAAATATAATCTCATTTAATTACCGCTGGCTTGACAATACATAATCTTTTAATACTGAATGTTATCAATATTGTTTTTATATGTAATATACACCAGCTACATGTCATTATGTGTCACTTAAAAAGCTGAGTAGTAATAAATTTACAAAAACCTAAATAAATTTACACCTTGAAATAATTTTTATCCTCTAAAAACGTTTTATCAAATCAACGTGCTTTTGTGGAAAGCCGAACGGGAACGTTACAGCAAGGAATCCCGTAAGCACGCGAATTTTTACCTAGTAGGCGTCGACTGAATTAACAGATTATCCGTGGGAGGACAATTAAATATTAATGTAAAAAATTATATTGCATTAATGTAGGTAAGTACATATAAATAGATGTGATTTTTTTTGGAATTTGTTATTACACGTTACGCACGGGGGGGGGGGGGGGGGGGGTCACGAACTGCGTTACGATTTTGTTACGAAGGGGGAGGGAGGGGTAAAAAAACGGATTTTTTGCGTTACATAATTTATGGATCACCCCTTATTAGTTTCCTAGGAATTGAAAAAGGAACCTTAGTTCGTATCCATTCATTGTTAAGTTTTGATCCGAAACAAAACAGTTAAAACAAGTATCAAAAGGCGCAAATTCTTATAGAATTTTAATTTCAACCAACTTCAAATCTGTAACTAATTATGACATATACTATATACAATATATGTATATAACTACCCCCCTCCCCACCTCAGACATAACCACGCCGGATTCTGCACAAATGAGTCATTGTTTTTCTTTCCACCCTTAAGGGGGATGGGAGTGGAGAGGGTGACGGACAATTTGTAAATCACGAAAAAAGGAAAAAAAAGTAAAAAAGATCGTTTTTCTGCGGACGTGCAATTTTCCCCCTTTCCACCCCCAAAAAAAGGGTTGCAGTTGAGGGTGAAATTTGCAATTTGAGTATCGTTTTTTATGGAGAATCCAAAAGTAATAAAAAATAGGTGTTCCCATTTAAGTTTTGAAAACTCACCCCCGCTCCACCCCACAGGAGGGGTGAGGGTGATGTTTACGTATCAAGACTCAATAGGTTTCAACAAATAAAGGAAACGTATTTTTTTCTTTTTGTAATTGGACGTGTCGTTCTCGAGATATTAAAGGGTGTATATTTTGACTTTAATGGCGTCCCGACGGCGAAAGGGTGATCCGATCAAAAAATTTACCAGCGATTTGGAATCAGTGAAGAATTTCCTATAAGATGACACCACTTCCAGCTTTCTAAACCCTGTAACATCGACCAACGCACAGACACACAGACACACAGACACACAGACATCCGGACGAATTTAGTAACCAACTTTTTGAAGTTGGTTGAAAACAAATGTAGGTATGACAAACAGACAAGCACATGGGCAGCATCAATGACTAATTTGAAGGACTTACAATCTTAACACCACATTAACACTTTTGTAGATTCGTCTTTCAGTAGGGTTCTATATATTTTGAAGTGAAAATCGTAAATTTTTTTTCGTTGTGTTTCTGTTGTAGTTGTCATTGTTATAGGTGCGTTACTGTTATAGTTTTGTTACTGTTATATAGTTGTGTTAGTGTTGTTATTGTTACTTTATCTATTTCCTGTTTTTATTATTTTCATTATGGCGCCGTCAAGAGCCTATTGCGTTTATTTTGGATGCAATCGAAATCTAATTACTCATCCTAGAGTATCAGTTTCTTTCGTTTTCCCCTTGATAAAGCAAGATGTAATGAGTGGCTAAAAAACTGTGGAAATATCAATCTGTGTAATTTAAGCTTGGTGCAATTACGCGAAAAAAGTATTTGTGGTGCACATTTTCTTCAGAAGGATTTTAGAAATACCTTGCTGAATTCATTAGTACATGATACTGTTCCAATTCATTACAATGAAGTTTCGCTTTTGCAAATTGAATATACTGCAGAAGACGACGCGGGAAAAACATTGATTTTGGACAAGACAACTCCACCATCCCCTGAGAAACTGGTTTTAAAAAAAGAAGTTAACTTAAGAACCTATGGACGGTGTATCATGAATACTTCTGAAAAAAGTTCTTCACGGCCATTGGAGTGCTTCGCAAATAACGATAAGCTGCAGGTAAGAAACGAAATTTATTTTGCGGCTTTATGATTTGGATTTTTCTGTCTATGCGGACCGCGAATATCTTAGAAGCGGCTGCGAATATTTGAATTCATTTTTTGTAATCAATAGAATATTTATGATCTAGGGAGGAATAGGTTTGAGTGTGGGGCAAATCGGTTTAGACCAAGAATTTCCATTTTTGAATTTGCTTTGAAACATTTTCTGCTGTAGTTTTATTTGTTGGTGTCCTGTCCGATATTTTTGTACATATTTCAATTTCAAACCGCATAAATTTCACCACCGTATTTACTTAAGGATAACCTTAGATTTTTTAGAGGACTTTTCAACATGTAAAAATACTCCTCCGTTGTTTTTGAATCGTGGGCGCAAATCTCAATAAAAATTCTCCCCAAATGTCTTGAAAAATCCGGGGGGAAATGCTCTAGCGGGGAAAGTCCATGAGAAAATTCCTCCTTTGCGTTTTGTACCTCTGGGAGGTGAGAACAACCCCCAAGAAAATAACATCAAAATATGTCTTCCTTGATATAAAAATCGACCTATGTTTGCATTTTGGGTACAATTAGATTGTTTCTTTTTAATTAGAGTACCGCGAATAAACCTTTACTTTGTACGTTGAAAAATCCCGCACCAGTGTGATATGGTGCAAAATCACTATGATTTCATGAAATACACTGTAATTGGCTATTATTAACCGGGAAGAAATAATATTAACAATCGTAATTGGAAAAGTTACGAAAACTTTTCTAAAAAGTGCTGAAAGTTTGTTTTTTTCAAAATATCTCGCTAAGGGTGAGTTTTTGTAAAAAAATTACCACTTACATATATTTTCTACATCCATATACCTACCGAATTATATAACAATAATGTCACTGTAGTGAAATATAGAAAAGTTATGCTCGATTTTATGTGAAAATTTACAGTTTCTGGTTTTTTTCGATATATTTTGTTAAGGGTTGACTTTTGAGAAATTTTCATACCGACATAAAATGCCCAAAAGATAATTTTCTATAATATTTATTTACACGTTTTTTCTCATAAGTTACAAATAAAAAAGATACGAGCGATTTCATACTTAAGGGTTGCTTACTTTCAGAAATATCGAAATAACTTGTTAAGGGTTGCTTTCTGTGAAAATATTATATATATCTAAAATATTGATCATATTAATATTTACATCTTTTACTTGAATAATTTTTCTGAGAAATGGTAAACAAGAAAACTATGACCGATTTTGTAATGAAACTGCAAAAATCAGTTTTTTCCACATATCTCGATAAGGGTTGAAATTTGTGAAAATGTTATTCTTATATAAAATGTTTCATATAAGAATTCCTAAAACTTTTATTAATATATTTTTTTCGAAAAGTTGTAAACAAAGGAGTTATCGTTAGGGGATGGAAAAAACTAAATACGGGGTACTTTTGAAAACTAAGGGTTGAAAATAGGGGTGCTGCGGGTCAAATCGTTTATTTTTATGTAATTAATAAGTGTACCTAATTTCACACTTCCCGCACAATTGGACAGACATTTGCGATTTTCTCGATGTACCGCTACGACTATTAATCCACCCCGGCAAACGGATTTGTAATTCCCGGAAAGGGATAGCTATGTATTCTTGACGAATGTTAAGCTGCAACAAAATAAAATAAACATCTCATTTTAGCTTAAACAAAATTAAACATTTCCATGGATTACAAAAAACAAATAATCTTTTCGTGATTCGACGCCGATGAGGTAAGGTTTTTTCAAAAAACAAATTTTAAAAATTGATTTGTTGGTGTTAAAAAAGTGAACGCATTTTTCGAATAAACTATGTGGGTGGGAATAGGTATGTGACATCGTCACCATCATATTCATAACAAGTGTGAATGAAACGTTATTTAGCTGATGGTGCCTTTATAAGTAATGACGTTCCATACTGAAAAAATCAATACGATTTGCATTCCAGTGTGTATAACAGCTGCCTATTTAACGCAAAAATTCACTTTATAGTAGTTTTCACTTTTCCCCATCTCACCGTTTGCCTATATAGTGTAGAAAGTAAATGGTACAAACATAATTATACAAATATGCTTGGCAACTCTGTTAAGCAACAGCAGGTAGCATCCCTTCCCCTTATGTTCATGTAGATGTTGCATCCTTTTCTTTCATTATGTAAAAAAATTTACTTTCCTACTTCGATCATTCAAAGGTAAAGATGATGAGCAATATTCACGTATAGGCAACACACACTACGTGCTACGCATTTTTCCATTGCTTTGAATCTCTTTATTATATTACATTCTCTATGCTTAAACGCAATATCTAGGGTTAAAACTAAGGCCTTGGTTGCTAACTCTCTAGTAAACTGGATCTACCTAATCGGGGGTAGTAATTATATCTCTGTCTAAACCTTGTGGGGTGTTTTACAGTAAGTAACTGAGTGATTAAGGATATTACATTTGCTTAATGGGGAACGAAAATAATTACACAATAAATCAATAATATACGCTAGACTCTTGTAAACTAATACAACTTTATAAAGGATGCTCGTGTGAACCCACCTTTAGATATACACTTGACCAACTGTCAAATGTACAAAGGTAAATAAATGTAAGTAAAATAACTTAAATTATATCTATATCGTTTCGGTAAACAATCAATTAATACATCAATAATTGTACAGATGGTTTATACACATGAGGAATGTGGTGATCTTTATGAAATGAACGAATCGGTAGGTGTATAATGAAACATGAGTAAACGTAACGAGGAGGATGAACCAGGGTAAGGGTAAGTAACTGTAGCAGAATATTCCAAACTGTGGGGTGGACGACACAGGACAATTATCTGACCTTTGTAGATACTTCTCGATATCAAATGCTGATGGTGTGCATACAACGAGCAGGCGACGGAATGAACAGATGTAATCTCGGTGGTGAACAACAGCTACGTACAATGGTTAACCTGTGACCAGCTCCTTACGGGTTGGTGACAATAATACGAGCAATAATACGAAAGATGATGCGTCAACTAGATGGGACGATACACAACGTAATGTAAACGAAGACTTGAAGAATTGAAAACTTGCAAACTTGAAGCTAAAATAACATGGGCATATGTAGACAATGCCAAATAAATGAATTGAACATACCCCTTCGATGGTGTGCGGGCTTGAGCGGGCTGAATCCAATAATCCGCAAGATAGCGTGACAAAATAACCACCTTCCAAAAGTGACTTGAACTACAAAATGGTAGTTATCTCAATATCAAACAATTCCCTTGTTAATCCTTCACAAGAAGCGTTTATATAGCCAAGAAATTGATTGGGATTCGAAAATTGTACAGCTCTTCAAAATGTCTGAAGTGAAAGTGATAAGAACCACCTTCCACAGGAAGGAAATGCATTCCTTATCAAAATAGATACAGGTAATAGGAAATAAAAGTGAAAGTCACTAAGAATATAAATTTGAAATTTATAGCGCACACAAAAATGGAATGAAAATGTATGGAATGCAAAATGAATAAATGAACTGTTACACCGGTCGCCATCTTATTAGTAGTTTTACAATCAAGCTTCGTGCTTCGTTATTATATTGTATTAAATTTATAGATATAGAATAAAATACATTGTGCTTGATTTTTTCAGTGGAATATCATAATGACCGAATGGTACTAAAATAATATACAACAATGTTTTATATTTGAATTGGAACTACTTAAAAGATGGCCGGAGGTCATTTATTCTTGACACCAAAAGATCAAAGGTACCGCCGTAGCTTTCCCCTCTGTAAGGTACTCTGTGGCCGGGTCACAGAAGAAATACCTACGGATACAGAAGCGACACTTACGGCGGTTTCTTTGATGTTTGATGCGCTAGATTGCCATCTTAAAAGCAAGTATTTGAGCGGTGTTGTTTATTAAAAATATCCAATATATAAAATAAAATATACAACTTTTTTATAAATGTGTTACATTTAGTAATTTTTACGTCACATTCGGCGGTGTCTGTGATGTTTGCAATCTCCTTTTAGTTCATTTTAGTGTGACGGCCATGTTAAAAGAAAGTATTTTCGTATTACAAATTGGTATATGCGAAAACGGGTAAGTGTCGTTTCTGCATCCGTAGGTATTTCTTCTGTGCCCGCGTTCAAGAGCACTTTTTTTACAGTTATAGCTGTCGGCACGTTTATTGCTACCATACACAGCAAAAATCGTTAGAAATGTAGTAAGAAGAAGACTGAGACTGAAAGATGCACAATTATTTATTTTACGGTAATTATAAACACAAAACAGACACCATGTTTCTATACTATCAAACCATAATTGTAGAACACCTTGTATAATAAACTCCGCTCCCTAAAAAAATGTGGAAACACCATTGCGCTTGCGCAATTTTGTACTTTGCAATTTTTACAAGAGGAAGTGAAGTGGAAGAGAAGAGAACCATCTTCAACTTCAACTTCAATCTTCATTTAAACGTCGTTTGTCTTCCTGGTAAGTGCCAACTATCATTTATATTTTATTGTCGTCTCTCCGTTTGTAATCACAAATTATCCGTCTCATTTATTTATTAATTGTAATGTGAAAACGTTTTTATTAAATCGTAGTGTATTAAAATGTCGAAATCAAAACGACTTTCAAGTACAACAGTCAATACCAGCAAAAAGTCTGTTAGTAATTCAATCTTATCTACAACACTGAAATATAATATATTTCAGTGATCTACAATAAACGGTTTTTTTTTATTAACGCAATTATATTTCCTTATAGAATGCACCATCGCCCAATACTTTATCATCTCGAGGAAAGGTGTAGATTTTGAAATGAAATTGAAAAATGACCGCAGCAGTAAAGATTTAACAATTTATTATAAACTATTTCACCCAAATTCCAAAGCTCTTCCAAGAATTAATTCATAAACCAACATTACTACAATGTGCGGTGATTTTAACATCAAATTTCATTCTATTGGTAAGTAAGATAATTTATTATCGTATTGATTTTTTGAAACCATATGGACTCACTATGCATAAATATCCTACAGTTTTTGATAACACTACAATGAACAATTTATTGTATCGATATTATTTTAATATCAATTTTTATTTGAAGGCTAGTGTAATAGATACTGGCCTGTCAGACCACCTTGCACAAATAATTACATTTTCTTTTCAAAACAATATCAAATAAACCTGTAATCAAGAGTGAGGTAGGAATGAAATGCTTTGTTTATTTTATTGTGTCTAATAGTCCAAGAGTGGTCGACAAATTTGGGGAACATATTTTGGGCAAGTTAGAATAACAAAAAAGAAAATAGTGTTATTGACTGGTGAACCCAGAACCCAGAATCAGACAGAGGGTTTCCGATTATTTCGCTACTGCGCAACCTATGACATTTGCAAAAAAAATCAAAAAAAAACTTGAAATTTGTTTAATCTTAAATTTTAGCATCTATTTAACCCAGAAATAGGTATCCCAGATTATTTTTTTGTGTTTTAAAGTGTAACCTGATCCTCCCAAATATATTTAATAATTATACCTCGAAAATATATACTTTAGGCACCCTAAAATTTTTATAGCATGTTTATTAGATAATATCAAAAGTCGCTAGACGAATTCAAAGGTTTTTAATAATGTCCTGACGTGAATAAAGTTTTTAAATGAACACGACAAACAATATTCTTAAGTGCGAGAAAGATAATTTACTGAGACCTCCCGTCAACTGATGCAGCCCTGGCTCCTCGGGCTGTGATTGGTTTTTTATCCATTGTGATTTATTAGCACATAACTTTAAAATTAGTAGTTATTAAAATGGCTCAATGGATCTATTTTTTCGTACTCGGGAGACGTATCAATCAACGCCAAGGTCAAATTTTCCCTATACAATCCTTTACTTTACTCTTAGCTGACTTTTACTTTAAATCATGCTTTAAATCAAGCATGAAAAATTCGATGGAAGTATTAATTAAACTATAAAAACAACCGCAAGAGGGCGTAACTGCTATGACAAACATCGACAAACACTAAACATCGATTTTTTCAGTGAAAAGCCTTATAATTTAAAATAAGTTTTTTTTAAGCTTAGTTCATTTGAAACAACTTCTGTTTAAAACATTTTTTGATATTTCCAACAATAAAGCCAGGGGGCACAGCCAAACCTTACAAACCAAAAACTACTTAACTTCTACAATTTTTATCCGATTTGAATGAATTTTTGCTTTTTTGAAAGGGCATTCAACGCAGATTCTGGGCTTATAATCATAATTCACAATAATCGTTTAATAGGTTTTCTAGAGGGGGTTATCTCCAACTGATATTATTTGTCTAAATTTTCTCTAAAATTTTAAATGGAAGGATATCGTTCTTTTATATTGGTTTTATAGAATTTAAATAGTCTAAGATACTGGCCATTGATATCTCTTGTCGTTTTCGAGATATGACCAAAATTGTCTTTCTGGTAATTTATCACTATCCCATTTTTATTAACGTCAAATCTTAGCTGAAATAATTTTGTGATTTATGTAAAAAAAAATGGAAGTACATGTCCTTAAAAATGCCACTTTTGGCACAGAACTGTAAAAACAAACACAATATAGTTTGTCCCACGAGAGCTCAAGTGTGACTCATACCTAAAAACTATCCGAACGAAATAAATTAAAACGTTTGTCTTAGCTATCTTCTATAGGGCACTTTAATCCTCTAACCTCAAATGTACCAAAATATAAATTTAGTGTATTCGTATTTACCTGAACTATTCATGTTAACGGTAAATTTCATCCACCGCGATCGCATTCGGTCTCAAAATATTTGAGTACGTTCATTAGCATAATCTGCGATTGACTTTTTAACGATTTATTGGTAAGCGACATCATAAAGCAAATATAGGTTGACAATAACAATCAATTTGACAGTTAACAGCTGACACTACGATATAAACTCAACGTACGTTTATGTAATTTACAATGCCAATGTTAGAAGATATATTTTTTATATTCGCTCTCTTTTCCATTAGGTACTTGTTGTAAATATGACAAAGACAACCTAATAATTTGCGTTAATTCACACACCAATAACTAATGAGTCACACTCAAGCCTCATGGGACAAACTATATCTTACGTTTTTGTATAATTGTATCCAGGAGAGTTGGCGTGCACGTCATTACTTGTAATTGTATGTATTAAGATTAAAATTTGAAGTCAAGAAATAATGACGTCGGGAATGAAATCTGCCAAATCGTAACAAGGCAGTGTTGCAAATAATACTTTAATTACTCACAGATAGTTGCTTGTGCTACTTTAAAATTGTCATAGTAATATTTTACGTGTTTAATTAATCCATTACATATAAAACGTATCTTAAAAAATTAATTAGAGCTTAGTAAAGCTAAATGCGAAATTCTAATAAGTGCAATAAACATATTAACGTCTGCTGCGATTGAACTCGTTCTTTGGGCGGTACGTTTGGCACTAATGTTATATTGGATTGTCAAAACATGCTGTTTTGTGGTTAAAAATATTGCAATTTTCGTAAATCCATTCCAATAAGAACTGTTATTAATAATTTGATAATTATAACAAAATAACTGTAAAGAACGAGTAAATAAAAGGGCAAAACAACAACGAACAGAAATAATAGGAGACGGCGAAACTAAACGAAAACGATGAGATTATT
This sequence comes from Pyrocoelia pectoralis, assembly GCA_036250285.1. Taxonomy (NCBI): domain Eukaryota; kingdom Metazoa; phylum Arthropoda; class Insecta; order Coleoptera; family Lampyridae; genus Pyrocoelia; species Pyrocoelia pectoralis. The sequence continues at coordinate 26,694,618 of CM070078.1, forward strand.
TATAAATAATGAATAAATTTGACATTGACAGATAGAAGTCAAATCAGTTGAAGTCAGCTGTTGGACATACGAACATACTCACTTCTCTCTTATTTTCACTGGCGATCATCTATACGCATGTCTTTACTTAAAACACATGCAAACTGTATTGCCATCTTTATCACAAACATGTATTAAGTTTTAATGATTGTTTAAAAGGAATGTCGTGCATTCATTCGGAAACCTATGACGTGAACGCCAACTCTTGTGAATCGAACTTTACAATGCTAATCTAATTATGGGAAAGCCAAACAAACTTGCGTGCACGTCATCAATGACGTATTTCCATGTCTTTTGTGGCAAAGTTTCCATCGCTAAGTGTATCTTAAAATTTGTAAAAAAAAAACAACTCTAAAAGCAATGCAATTAATATAAGACTTTTGAGATGAAAATGTATGTGCACAAGCTTGTTTTTGTTGGGTTAATACGCCTCTCAATGTAAAATGTTGTGATAAAATTTTAATCAACAGACCAGTGAGTAACGACGTAAACCTAGCCACTGTCAGGGAATGGTGCTGTGTTGCCATCTTTTATTCATCGATATTTTGAGGTTACGGATGACAGTAGTATTCTGACAGGCATATTTAATTGATTTTTGTCGTCAACAATTTGTAATAGTAATTAATATTTATTTGTGGTTGAATAAGAAATATTTGCTGGGACATTAAATATTTCCTGATCACTTTGACAATACTGCAAATGTAAACGTCATCAAACGCTGATGACGTGCACGCAACTTAGTTTGGCTTTCCCTATATATTACTTACAATTCCAGACGACGCATTGTAATTTGTTTTATAAGATCGCTTGCTCCAAGACTTTTCCGGTAATTGTATAATTCGTTGTTGGCATGTTTATTTAATTGTTATCAAAAATGTTAATGCTTTGTAAAAGGGAAGAGGGGAGCTTTATTTACCCCCCCCCCCCCCACACTGCCACTTCAGCCCTAATTTTAGATTTAAACGTATCTCGAATGTCAATGTTCTTTACTCGTGAAATCAAAGCATTTCTGTTGTAAATGTGGCAACACAGTAACCACATATATGTCGTATAATGTACAATACATGCTAAAGTTCGATCCACAAGAGTTGGCGTTCACGTCATAGGTTTCTGAATGAATGCACGACATTCCTTTTAAACAATCATTAAAGCTTAATACATGTTTGTGATAAAGATGGCAATATAGTTTGCATGTGTTTTAAGTAAAGACGTGCGTATAGATGATCGCCAGTGAAAATGAGAGAGAAGTGAGTATGTCCGTATGTCCAACAGCTGACTTCAATCAACACTATCTGTCAATGTCAAATTTATTCATTATTTATAAATAATCTCGTATTATTTCTGTTCGTTGTTGTTTTGCCCTTTTATTTACTCGTTCTTTACAGTTATTTTGTTCTAATTATCAAATTATTAATAACAGTTCTTATTAGAACGGATTTACGAAAATTGCAATATTTTTAACCACAAAACAGCATGTTTTGACAATCCAATATAACATTAGTGCCAAACGTACCGCTCAGGGAACGAGTTCAATCGCAGCAGACGTTAATATGTTTATTGCACTTATTAGAATTCCGCATTTAGCTTTACTAAGCTCTAATTAATTTTTTAAGATACGTTTTATACGTAATGGATTAATTAAACACGTAAAATAATTTTAAAGTAGCACAAGCAACTACCTGTGTATTATTTGCAACACTGCCTTGTTACGATTTGGCAGATTTCATTCCCGACGTCATTATTTCTTGACGTCAAATTTTAATCTTAATACATACAATTACAAGTAATGACGTACACGCCAACTCTCCTGGATTCAATTATAATTACAGTTCTACAATATAAAGTTTATTTCAATCTCTGTCTTTTATTTAAGAGATATGACAATTTCAATTTTTTTTCTATTTTCCATCAAAGACAAAAAAATGCACAAAATTTAACTTCTTCAATCGTGGTATTGAACAGTTGTTTAAATCTAAAATGGTTGCGTTTCCCCATCCTAGGTTATGGGCCGTAGGGGTGAAGTGGCGGTGTGGTGAAGGGGGGGGGGGTAATAAAGCTCCCCCTCTTCCCTTTTACAAAACATTAACATTTTTGATTGTCACTTAACAAAACTGACATCAAATTAGCATAGGTAATCGGAAAACCTTCTTCGGCGATTATACCGCCATCTGTCACGAACTTCAAAAAATGTTTGAAACAAAAAGTTCCTATTTGTTAACGCAGAATTCAAATCTGCATAATAAACTTGGTGGTGCTATTTTAAAGTACGAAGTTACTCCCCTCTCCACCCCCCGGGCCCCGGGAGTGGGAGTGGGGGCATCCTATTACTATCAAACAATAGAGTCTTAAAAAATTTTTTAGACGTATTTTTTCTTTTTTCAATGCGTTTTGTATTTCGCGGGATATTTGGGCGGTACGGGTGGTCTGAAACACCCTGTATAATATATTGACTAAGTTTAAAAGGTTACTTGCGACATGTTTCGATAATTTTATAAATTAATTATCATCAGGCTAATATCTAAAACATAGTGTGCTTTACATTAAACACAACTTAAACACAACTTATTATAATTTAATTTTGATGGTCCCCGGTATACCGTTTTCCCCCGTACATTTCCTTCTGACCCGGTGGAGTTTGCGTCTTTTTCGGTCATGCGCGCCTTGCCCGCTTGCCCATTTTCCTTTCCAGCGCTGCCAATCGCGGGGAAAATCCCCGATTTGCGGGGAATTGAGGGTTAGTGCGGGGAGAGCGCGGGGAATGACAAAAATCGAGGAATTTCGGGGAATTAGACAATCGGTGGGCTAAAACTATTTTATGTCGGATTCGGGTAATACTTTACAACTAAAAAATCACGTTCGGACTTGGCACATACAGCTCGACACTACCAACATAATTTTGAATGGCAAAACCACTCAAATGACTGCTCAACTGTCATTTGAACATGATTTTGTATTTCTGAACGCATTCATTTCTATATCATTCATTAATTCAAAAAAATTGGTGCGTACCTTAAACCATATAATAGCATGTAGATGTAACAGTTATTTTGTTATGAGGTATAGTATTTTATAAAAGTTTTGTAAAAAAATAGTGTTTTTATTCCAAAAATATCATTTCGGGGAATTTCGGGGAATTGACAACACTGACGCGGGGAATCGAGAAATTTTTATTGGCAGCACTGTTCCTTTCTTTTCGTTACTTTTATACTTTTATTTTAAACTGTCCGTTTAACATCGAAATTTCAATTATCTAATTTTTGGTCCATTACCTTCGGGTCCATTTCTGTTTGTGATGGTTTTCACCTATAAGGAGTTTCCCGTAAGTTGCTTCCCTTACCGTTACCTATGTAACCTATTTACTATTTTTTAGCATGTGGTTTATACATTAAATTTGGTGGCCATTTTGGCCTTTTAATCAATTTGTTTCACCGGCTTTGCTTTTGATGATGACGAAGAATTAAGTATTTCTATACAGTCAATTATGTTAAATCAACTATAATTTTTTACATTTTAAATTTTAATCGCCTTCATCTTCATTCGCCTTCATCAAGAAAAACCAATTTCAAATTTAAGTACATATTATCAGTTTTGTATCACACTATGTTTTAGATATTAGCCTGATGATGATAATTAATTTATAAAATTATCGAAACATGTCGCAAGTAACCTTTTAAACTTAGTCAATATATTATATACATGGGGAAGGTTTAGTGCTTAATTGAGAACCCTCTCATTTACGTTTATTAAATCGTAGTGTTTTAAAATGTCGAAATCAAATCAACTTTCAAGTACAACAGTCAATACCAGCAAATAGTCTGTTAATAATTCAATCTTATCTACAATAAACAGTTTTTTATTAACGCAATTATATTTCCTTATAGAATGCATCATCGTCCAATACTTTATCATCTCGAGGAAAAGGTGTAGATTTTGAAACGAAATTGAAAAATGACCGCAGCAAACGATTCGATCACCTACTACTAACAAACTAACAAACCTAGAAGAGGAAAACTAAAAAAAGTAAAATTATTATATATATTCGTGTTTTCCTTTTTAAAGTCACAGTCGTAGAACTGAACAGGAAGAAGATGAAGAGTTGTTAGAAAAATCTAATACTAAACTAAAACCGACGTTTCGTTTTGAATCAAGTTAATCCTTCAATTTGGTAGTGCCACATTTTGCCATTTTTAATAATTGGATTACAAATGGTAAAATGTGGGAGTATCAAATTGAAGAATTAACACGTTCGCTGCCGAGCGGCATTTTCAAAAAATGCTCCGCCACGCCAACAAGTTTTAATTAATTAATTGTAAAATTAAAAATACAAAACATGTATTTATGGGAAATGTATTGAATTTAGATAATTTTTAATTGCTTTTTTAATTATACGAATTACTCGTAGTTGGTTTTTGCGATAAAATGTTTTATGCCAGTGCCAACTACGAGTTGTAAATTGTTTTAAAATTTACCATGAATAAGATCCTAATTATTCTGTTCACTTATAATAAATAAGTAGCTTGATTATTTTTAGATTTTCTATGTTATTTACTCTACAATTACTTATATTATAAAATTACACTTATACTTATATTCAGTATAATAAATCTCTTGCGCACATCCAATTTTTCAAACAAAAGATGAAAGTGAGGTTGGCTGTTCAATTGTTAAGCGAATCTGTTGCAGATGCCTTAAGCTTCTGCGAGGATACTTTAAAGCTTGAAGGGTTCAAGGGTTGTGCAGCTACTGTACGCTTTATTAAAATGATTAACGCTTCGTTTGACATATTGAATAGCCGATCACTTGCAGCACCAGGATATAAAAAAGCCATATTTGATAAAAATGTTGCTATTACTAAAACGTTTGTATGTAAAGCAAATAATTACATAAGTAATTTAAAGTTCCCCAATGGCGAATTAGTAGTCAGTTCAGGGAGAAAAACGGGCTTTATTGGCCTGATTATATCTTTAAAAAATGCTTTATTAATGTATGAAGACCTAATATCCAATAAGCTTTTAATTTACTTTCCTTGCTTCAAAGTAAATCAAGACCATCTTGAATTATTTTTCTCTTCTATTAGATCAAGGGGTGGTTGGAACAATAATCCGACTTGCAGGCAGTTTACTGCTGCCTACAAACGGTTATTAGTTCGAGCAGAAATTCGAGAAGGACGAATGGGAAATTGCATTCCTTTGGACGAAATTCCAATATTATCAAGTTCGAGTAGGTTTGAACAGCCAGAACTTAATATTGCGCGACCTGACCTATTACAGGATACTGTAGAAAATTATTCAAATGGCGAATTGCAAACAATTTGGTAAGACCATGATTATATAATGAACCAGTATGTACTAAGTGAATGTTCAAAAGAGATCATTCTTTATATAGCGGGTTTTGAATCCCCAAGACTACAGATATTAATTAGATGCGAACGCTGTATACAATCTTCAATTGGCGAAAAAGATAATTATTTATATTCTTTAATATCACAAAAAAATCGAGGTGGATTAACGTACCCATCCGAAGATCTAATTAAAGTTTGTAAGATAAGTGAACATTTTTTGCGGGTTAGCGACAGGTGTTTTGCACAAAAAAATTTTATTAAAACGTTAAAAAACAAGATTTTATTTAACTGCATACAATCTGATTATTTTAATTGCTTAAAAGATCACGCGTCAAAAAATTTCACAAATCATATAATATACTTTTTAGAATTCGCGTCATTTGCGTGCTTTAATAGATCCTATTAAAGCACTCAAATGACGTCATTTGCGTGCTTTAATAGACATTTGGGTGTTTTAATAAAACCGGTAGAATACAATTTAATTTTACTAAGTTGGTATTTACCGAATTAATTCATAGCAAATACTGTAGTTAACCTTTAAATAAATTTTAAATTGACAATTTGAAAAGATGTAGTTCCAATCTCTAAAAAATTCCTTAGATTTTGATAATGTCAAATATTTATTTAAAATTGCTTGCAAAAGGCGCAAATTCTAAAAAATAGTATAAAAAACTCATTCATAAGGCTTTTATGGCACTCATCATTAAGAAAACTCGTGGCTGCGCCACTCGTTTTCTAAACTTTGATTCGTGCCATAAAACGTACCTTATGAAACTTGTTTTTTAATATACTATTTTAATGGAATCTGTTATATCTTTGTACCTTCGAACAAAGCTTTGTACCTAAATATTCGGTTACATTTTATTAGCAAACGACAATCGGAAATAGAAGCCAGTGCACAAAATTAATATTGTTTAAGGGCCAATAATTTTAATTCTGTATTTTTTTTTCATATTTACATTAAACTGTGTATTATTATTATCATTATCTATTTATAGCTATTTTAGTTATACACATATGTTAATAAATTAAGGTGTTTATTTTAGTAAATTTTATATAAGTTCGTTTGTCATTTTACTTAATGAAATTTTCTCAGTGATTTATGTACAAATAAAAAAAAAATATCTTTTTATTCTTAGTTTGTTACTATCCACGTTAATCCCAATGAATAAATAGTGTCAGGAAGAAGCATATAGCAGACGGCTGTATATGTCAATGCGAGACGGAAATGCGGCCATGAAAGGCCAAGTTTGACCACTTTGTTTATGTTATGTTGATGGTCGTTGCGTAGGCGTATACCACTGAACTCTATTATATATGGAAGAGCAAAGTTGTAAATTTAAGTGATACAAATTGAATACGCGCACGGGGCTCCCGATCATGCGCCGTAATAAATTAAAGGTCATACAAATAAAACAGCTGTTATATATTATCTAAAACTGTATTTTAATCACGACCTCCATAACACTCACTGTAAACCCTTCTCCCTTGTAACGTTTACAAATAAAATTAATCCACTTGTTCACGAAGACAAACCACGTAAAATTTTCTAACCCAACTTCAATTTATTAGGTAGAGTTCATTGACTTCAACACATGATGCATTTTAACGGTATTTTCCACTGCGCAAACGCGTAAGCCCCGTAGTTAAACGATTTTCGACCTTATTATTTTTTTCAAATTTGCACACTTTTTCACGCGCATCTCATTTGATTTCAACGGCTTTGCTCTTCCATATATTATTGAGTTCAGTGGCGTATACTTAGTTTTTGTTTAAATTTACATTTTAACGATAAATTAGTGGTGATTTTTATTCTATTAGTGTGGAAATCACAATTCATGATTTCATATGGAAGTAGTTCAGATCATTTAATTTATGTAGAATTCATGATTCGTTAACACATAATTTGAGGTTAAAACATAGGCGTCTGTGTTGTTTCTAAGGGCTTAAAATTTTTTTCGCACGTTGATATAGTGTGTTTTATTGCTATAAATTACTTTTAAATAACCGTTTGTAGCCAAACAAGTAAAAAAAAACAAAACTTAGTACTATACGAATGTATAAAAGTAGAAATCTATATTTTATTATTATTTTTCAAGTAAGTATCTTTTTGCGACAGCACACCACTGTGAAACAGGAAACAATCATCTGCCATATGCACAGGCCATCGCGGTCGCACGATAATATTGCAAATGCTTCTTCCTGACACTATTTATTCATTGGTTAATCCCTATAAATTTCTTATTAAAAAAGTTTCCTAACCCCAACCGTGTGTTCCGCCTATGGTTAACTAAAGTTAATTGTTCGTGATGCCAGTTTGCTTCACTAAAACTGTATGCACACAAAACGTGTTTTGTGTGTATGCATTACGCGTCCTCTCTCTTTCCTTGTCTAAGTTTAAAGTAAAATATTAGGTGTTTTCTTTTTGCATCGCAACAGGTGTGCCACAGGGTTAGGCAAATGCACAATTATCACGTGATTGAAGCACCTTGCGTCATGTAGACATTTCTGCCTCAGGTTAATAATAAAGCTTTTAAAACGAATAGGGTTATTGAGAACTGAGTCAAATTATTTTTATAAAACGAATGGTGTGTATTGACAGAGGTGATTTAAGTGTGCCACAAAATGCAAAAAGAAAACACCTAATATGTACATGTACATGCCACATGCGCACAAACAAGCAAGTACACTACGGTAAAACAATATCTTGCTGTCTCGTTTTGATTTCGAACATTTCGTGTTTAGATACGCGTATGCGCAATATATGTGTATTACATACAGTGAACTCTATACCTTAGCTTAGAATATATACTTTATATTCTAAGCTCTATACATACTGGAAGTTAAGTATTTGTGTCAGGGGCAAAAGAAAGAGAGGGAAGAACCTCGAGGGCTTAGTATCGCAATCTAACGCGTTGTTTATAACGTGAACGCAGGGCCGTGTGAAGACAAAATTGCGCCTGGGGCAAAGGTTCAATATGGCGCCCCCTTCTACCACATTATATAAATCGTATTGACAGGGTCTGTGGAAGGGGGAGGTTCCACCTTCAACAGACCCTGGTATTGATAATTTTTTTAATAATTCATTTTTAGTTAATTTTTTTAAAAATGTTTTGTAGGAAACTGTCTTGCTAGGCTTAAAAGTTTTCTTAAAATCCGCACAAGTTACTTTTTTCGTTTTATTTTTATTTTCTATCATTTTGTTTAAGGCAAAACAGTTAGTTGACTTCAGATTGTACATTAGTGATGTAAAAAATATTACACAATAGGTAATTATTTATTCTTTTAATTAATTTATGAAAAAAATATAGTGTTGGTTCATGTACAAAATGTGCATAAGTAGCTACATTGTAAATTTCAAAATACTGTGAAACTGAGTAGGAATTCTGCTAAATCGCATCTCACATTCTCACACTACACACCCTGATTTCTCAAGGCCAAAGAATGAAGAAAAAAAATCTTTTTTCTACAAAATACGGTAAATACCATTCATTTGAAGAAGGTATAAGTATGTATTTTTAAAAATTGTCAAACTTTCAAAAAAAATTTTTTACTTTATTGGGATTTTGGCGCCCTCCAAATGCTCGCGCCTGGGGCCGGCGCCCCCTTCGCCCCCCCCTTCACACGGCCCTGCGTGAACGCGTAGCCGCTGATCAATTAATAATCTTTTACTTGTGTTTGTCACCTATAGCAAAACGTAAACTACCGTGATAATTTCTGTACAACTATGTCTGTTGTGTAGTGCACGTTAAAACGGTCGTTAATTGTGTCGCATTTGGATGTAAGAACGTTTATTCGGAGGAATTTTTGTGTATACAGCTATTATTGCACCTCATTTTGATTATTGTGCGACCCAATTATTTTTATCTCCCGAAAACGACTTTCCAAGACTGAAAAAATGGTAAAATAAAGCAACCAGAATTATATTATGTTGCAGTAAAATTACACGAATATCGGCAATGCTAAATGCATTACAGGAGTAAAACTTTGGTGTTTATTTATAAAATAATTAATAATATGTTACCTAAGCTACATGCAAAAATGTATTGTTCAATAAGGACATTCCACATTCATCAGTTCAGTACTTCGAACATATAACAAATATATGTTCGAAGGTTCAGTATTAATATTACGCCGTGACTGGAGGCACACTAACGTGCCGGTAAATGGATACGTTAGAGGCACGTAAAACGTCAAAGGTATTGTGCGTGACGTCATAAATGAAAATGAACGAGCCGGTGGATCCAGATTGCACTTACCCTCTTGCCCTTCCCTTACCATTTCTTGCATATACAAATAAAAGAGTAACATATGTTGTATGTTCAAAGCATGGAGAAATTTATTAATTTCTCTATGATGGTTCAAAGCCAAAGCAAATAAATAAGGGTTAAACGAACCACAAGCTGTTTATATCTTTTTCTGCTTTGTAAGTAGAGTTAAATAAAACTATAAGATGAAATGTTAAATTCCCATTTCACGGTAGGACACGCCCGAAGCCTGAAGCAGTAATTGCATTTATAGGTACATAATCAAATCATTGATAATGTGTAGGTATTATGTAATTTAAACATAGGTATATGGCAATCATATAAACAAAAAAATTATTTCTTCCTGTAATGCATCCAAATGTTCCTTGTATTGTTAAGTTTCAAAGTTCCTAACTTTGAGAGTTTTGATAATGATTAATGAAACACTAAAACCTCATATTTATGTAAGAATTTTTTTGTTTAAAAAAAGCTGTTATTATTTTTTATTATAAGTATTGTTTTGAAAGAAAGGTGTTGTTTAGACTTTTTTATACCTTATACTTCTTTAGTTCTTAATCAGTACAACACCATTTGTGTGTGTTTTGTGAACACCATCTTATCCTTATGTAATACAACAATACAAGCGTAAAGTTAACGTGCCTGCATTCAACAGTTATGCCGACACGTTCATTTATGACGTCACACATAATAATGACGTTTTACGTGCCTCTAACGTATCCATTTACAGGCACGTTAGCGTGCCTCCAGTCACGGCGTTAATATTAATACTACATAAATAGTTTTAGGTTAGGTACCTTTGTTAAGAAAACTTTCTCCAGAATAATTTATATTATAAAGGTTTAAAAATGTATAATGAACTGCCTGATTAAATTAAAGAAATGGAGTTATTAGCGAATTTTAACAAAGTATGCTCAGCGCACGTTAGATCAATTTTTTTGTATCTGTAGGTATGTGATTAGATATTGGGCGATGTAAGTATCTTATTAGATGATATAATAATTAATAAACCTCACTACTGTACTACTAAAATGTATTTATTAAATTATTATACTTATTTATTGGTTTATTATGCATTATATGTAAATATATCGGCAATAATATAAAGTAAATCGTGAGATTCCCGTTTTGTGCCATATAAGCTATTGAGTAAGAGAGAGACAACAAGCCCTCGCATCGACAGGTTGCAAACTTTTCAAATGGCTTCAGCGGATCGACATTGAGTATCCCTTCCAGTATGTATAGAGTTCACTGATTACATACAGCACGCACGGAGAAAGATTGCCCCAAGGTCGGATGCGCACTCGTATAATTGTAAATTTTCCAGGCTTGGCAATCATGTGATACCAGTGGTGTCGCCGCTAAATTCCGTTTAATTAGTAACATCTGGCTTGAATATTAAAAAAAAATGATTTTTGTCTTAAATGAGTATACAGGGTGTGTATAAATTGAGGGAAAAGCTACACGCTGCGACATTCTTCGTTCAATTCTGAATCGAAAATCCTAATGTTAAATTGTTCTATTATACTTCGTATGTCTTCAGGAGCCACTTAAAAGAAACATACATTTGGCAACACTCTAAACCAGCATACGACTGTAAAGCTGCATTTATAGCACGGACGTATAAAAAACAAATGGACTGCTAATTATGTGAAATCAGGTTGAAATAATTGTCTCCTGCCTGTGCGGCGCCATACTGTGCTCAATCACAGAATAAGTAAGGGCACCTTATTCTGTGGCTCAATTTTGTATTGGTGTATTTCTAAAGGAGTAATCCACAGACCCACAAACCACTAATAAAAAAGTGATTTGTGCACAGACCATTAAAAATATTAGTGGTCTGTGGAGTAATCTTTGATTATATATATAATCAAAGGGAGTAATGATTAATGAACCCTGAAAATTTAGCGGTTATATTTGAAAATTGCAATTAATAATTGGTCATTTCATTATTTCTGAATTTCAATTCTGTAACTATACTTTCATCATCACTTGCTTGGTATCAACGACGATTCTGCTGTTGAAAGTATTTGTAAAATTTCTTCTGGAACGTGGTTTTCGATGTACTCCAAAATGGCATAATTATGTGTAACCATTTAACAAACAAAACTTGTTTATTTACACACGACACATAGCAACAATCGTTTCCAACGAAACATCACGCTATTAATAATAATAGTGATGTTTAGTTAGATTTATGCATATGTTTTTTTTAGAAAATAGAGATTTATTTAAATTGGGAGCTTTCAACGAGGAGGGGTGTTGTAGTAGAACGTTGAAACTCCTGTGCGCTCATGTTAAAGTAAAATAGCACTCCACTGTTCTTAGTTTTAGTGTGTGAAGTTAGCAGATAGAAAAAATGTAATATGTAATGCAGCTTAATGGATGTGTAGAATAAAATGGTCGAAAAAGATTATAACGAGTCTAAATAAATCTGCTTTAATCGTATACAAAAGGAAATACTAATATTAAAATAACAGATCTCTACAAGAAAATAACTAACTAAGAGCACAGTATGGCGGCTCCACTGAACTCAATAATATATGGAAGAGCAAAGCCGTTGAAATCAAATGAGATGCGCGTGAAAAAGTGTGCAAATTTGAAGAAAATAATAAGGTCGAAAATCGTTTAACTACGGGGCTTACGCGTTTGCGCAGTGGAAAATACCGTTAAAATGCATCATGTGTTGAAGTCAATGAACTCAACCTAATAAATTGAAGTTGGGTTAGAAAATTTTACGTGGTTTGTCTTCGTGAACAAGTGGATTAATTTGATTTATAAACATTACAAGGGAGAAGGGTTTACAGTGGGTGTTATGGAGGTCGTGATTAAAATACAGTTTTAGATAATATATAACAGCTGTTTTATTTGTATGACCTTTAATTTATTACGGCGCATGATCGGGAGCCCCGTGCGCGTATTCAATTTGTATCACTTAAATTTACAACTTTGCTCTTCCATATATAATAGAGTTCAGTGGGCGGCTCCCATGGTGGGGACAAATAAATGTTGCCGGTACCTATTATGCCGGTACGTACCAATTAGCAGTCCATTCCATTTGTTTTTTATACGTCCGTGATTTATAGTGTCGGTATCGGTAAGCAATAAGAAATAAGAAATAAGCGGTAAGGAAATGAACTTATGGATAACCCTTGGATAACCTGTATATCATTTATAGTAGAAATAAGAAATAAGCAATAAGCAGTAAGAAATAAGGAATTGGTTCAAATTTATTTCTTACCGTTACCGTTACCGAATCGGGAACATTCGTATACAGCTGTGAGCTTACGAGCTAAAAAAAGACAGATGACATCAGTATAAATCAGGTGTTAAAGAAATATTTGAGTGAAATATATCTCTTATTCAAGAATCGATGGGAAAATATTATGTCAAGTTGATTTTAATTTTACAATCGTACATTATAGGTAACCTAACAATCGTACCATAAACACAGTAATAATTTAAATTAAACCCGCAATGCGCATGCCTACTCTGTTACCGTTAAAGAACTATAAACGCGTTTTTATTTCTTACTGCTTATTGCTTATTTCTTATTTCTTATTGCATACCGATACCGACACTATAAATCCAGCTTTACCCCTTTAAGGGCGGATTGTACCAGAGTGGTTGAACTCATAGTCATATTTGAACTTGGTTTAATAAGAAAAGTACAAAAAAATTTTCTTATTAAACCAAGTTCAAATATGACTATGAGGAGTTCAACCACTCTGGTACAATCCGCCCTAAAAGTCTCTTTTGCAATCGCACCTATTTCTCTTCTTTTCATAAACATTTAACAATTTATGCGTTCTCCCTCGACCCTCGTAATTGGTCGTAATATTGACTCCAGAGTTTCACACAAGTATCAATGAAATCAATGAATCAACATGCAAAAGGCACTCACTCGAGGAATGGTGAAAAATATTTGTCATAATAAAATTTGAACTTTTAAAACTATTAAATTTTGGGATCGTTTTGACAAGTGTTTTGTTGTCTTGTCAACACAATGAACTGTATACTATACGTACCTGGAATGGACCCACGCCGTATTTAAACAATCAGTTTTTGTGTCAGGGGCAAACAGAAAAATAGGACGGTAACCTGTCTTTGTCAATCTCGTTGTAATAAGTTTGGTAAATTCTCCGTCGCTTGAATAAAGTATAATAAATAATTATTGGGTAGCGATTTTTCTTGTGTTGAACTTATATTGTGTAAAACGGACGATATGGTTATTTATTACTGCCTTTAAACAAAAATTTTACGTTGAAAATTTTTTCCTTATTTAGCTTCTATTTGTGAAGGACAATTTACTTTGAAAAATAAAAAGCCAATTTTATGCTATAATTTCTTTAATAGCATCAAAATAATTCTCTTAAAAAGGTGAGAAATGGAGTGCAACTTATGTATCTAAATAAGATAGAAAGAGATAATTTCACGTCCACACTGCGGGTTGCCTAACTTCAAATTTTGCCTCACTTTCATGGATTTACGCGTCCCTTCCAGGTACGTATAGTATACAGTTCATTGTGTCAACATTAAATTAACTATGGCGACTCTGACTGACAGCATACAACTTCAAGAAAAATTTAATAGTTTACAAATAAATATAGATGCAGAAGCAAGAGAAACTCCTGCAACAAAGCAAGAAAATATACGGAACTTTGAATTATCCATTGAGGAAGTTTATAAGTTAGCGTTAAGTTTTTATAAGGGTAAATTGCATTTTTTATAGGTTAAGTAAACTAATAATGTGTTAATAGAAAAAGAAGGCAAAGCAATTCATCTTAGTTATGAAGATAAATTATCTTTAATAGCTTTTTCCCAACAAGTTTTGCATGGTCCTCTGTCGGAAGCAGTGTCAAAGTTACCTCCTTTAGGTGCTTTAGATGTCGTCGGTCATGATAGACGTTTAGCCTGGCAAAAATTGGGGAAGTTAGATGTGAATCAAGCCAGAGCCGGTTTCATAGAATTACTTAGCAGGAGATGTCCATTATTTACAGCATTTCTAGAAGCACACCGTATGGAAAAAAGGGAACAAGAAAGAATTACGTAAGTTTCACAAAACTTCTATTGCTAAATTCAATTTTTTCGTTTTAGCGAGGAGGAAAATAGACGTAAATTAATTGAAAAAGAGGCGCAACTTAAAAAGAAGCAGAAGAGAAGGTGCTACAGGAACAAATACGGAAGGAGGAAGCTATTAAAAGGCAAATACAACAAGCACTTAATGAGCAAACTTACGAACAGTTTAGGAATTACGCGGAACAACAATATCCAGGTTCTCTTGCTTTTGCATGTGCAGTTTTTATCACCATGCGGTTGGGAATGAATGAATTATTCGTATTTTAGGAGATCCTGAAAAGCAAGGTGTACTTATAAAGCAGCTTCAAGAACAGCATTATATACAATACATGCAACAATTACAAGCAGCTCAAAGAGGAGAATTAATTACAAACGCAAATTTAAATGGTGAAAATCATTTGGAGGAAACGGGAGAATTGGTATGTATTAGAGTTACATTTACAAATTATAAGCGATGTGTGGTTTTTCCAGAATAATTCTTCGAAGGAAGATTATTTAAATTCAAATACAATAGATTCGTTGGAAGAAACTTTAGTTCCTGCTAGTATGTGGACTAGATCTGATATTCAAGCGTTCAAACAAACCATTTCTCAGGCCGAAGGTGATAGTGTTGTCAGAGTGGGTCACGGGGAAACAGTGACAGTAAGAGTTCCAACACATAAAGAAGGAGCGAGAATATTTTGGGAATTTGCTACAGATCATTATGATATCGGTAAGATTTTTTTACATTCGTATAAGAATAATGAGGTAACAATAGCAGTACGATAGTGTAATTTACACTATGTCGATAGTTGCAAATGACATTTAACAGTCCAACACGCTCAGTAGTCCGAAGTGTCGTCACATGCGCCTCCTCTTGTCTGCTCAATGTAATGTAATGTAATAGTAAATTTATTAGCAATTAGCTATTTTTTCAACATCATCATGATACAATATGATGACTCACAACAATTTGAATTCTCAATGTGCTATTGTGTGTGCTCCTTTAACGTTGTTACGGACGTTACGGTACATATTTTAATGCTGCTACTAATTTTTGTCGTAAAATATGTACTCTATATGTATACAGGGTTTTTCAACTAAGAGTAGCCACCCTTTATAACTTTTAACAAAATCAAAATTTGAAAAATCGGCGATACCCGTCTATAATAATATCGAGGGGGACACTTTCTGACATAAGCTTGAGATTTCATACCTTAACCCCCTGGGTCCCACAAACATATCCTTAATTTTTTTAAATGGCAACATGGGTCATGTGATATGTCATTTGAAAGGTGATTTTATATCTTGCATTACTGCGTTTAAAATTTTAAAATCGTTCAATTGGTTTGTGAGATATTTTAATTTAAAGTTTCAGAGAACTGATATAGTAATTTCTTTGCTTCAAAATGTTTGTTCTTTATTTTTTTATTTAAATTTATAGGAAAGGTAATTTGATACGAAATTCATTGTATTAAACTTTTTTTTATTTACATGAAAATAAAACTTAAAATAAATTAAAAAATCAGTAATATTTTTATATTGTATTATTATAACGACAAATTATATCAGTTCTCTAAAACTTTAAATTAAAATATCGCACAAACCAATTGAACGATTTTAAAATTTTAAACGCAGTAATGCAAGATATAAAATCACCTTTCAAATGACGTATCACACGACCCATGTTGCCATTTAAAAAAATTAAGGGTATGTTTGTGGGACCCAGGGGGTTAAGGTATGAAATCTCAAGCTTATGTCAAAAAGTGTCCCCCTCGATATTATTATAGACGGGTATCGCCGATTTTTCAAATTTTGATTTTGTTAGAAGTTATAAAGGGTGGCTACTCTTAGTTGAAAAACCCTGTATGTAAGTTACATTAGAAGAAACGCAAGTAGAGCAAGTTCTAATGTAACTTTTCAGGAAAAGAATAGCGACATACGCAATCGTTGCTTTTTCCAAGGGTTAATGACAGAAGTAGTAAGCACTTTTGTAAACCTACAATTTTAATAGAAAAATTTAGAATAAGTTGGCTATAAACCGTCTTCGGGAAATCGGGACAACATTGTAGTATTCGTTGAATAAATAAATAAAAATTTAAGTGTTTTTTAAAAACATAATATTTCGGGATCAAAATATAACTTGTATGTATATTGTAACAATACATACCTATACATATTGTAGTACATACATACACATAACTTAAATTTTTGTTAAAATTCAGTTTTAAAAAAACTAACCTTTGGTAATCCAACATTTTTGATAATCCGACACCCCCTCGGGCCGGTAACTGTCGGATTATCGTGAGTCAACTGTATTTGTTTGTCTAATAATTCATGGTACTGTGCAAATCCTGCAGTGGTAACATACGACATATTACAACATCTTTTAATTATTATTTTTGTTTTCTTTTTGTATGCTGCCCAACACAGCAATCTGTCTTTTTTTTGTGAGGAGATGGATGCCCATTGGTCTCTCTCACCTTTTGAAATCTGCTTAACCTGGCGTTAGTTGCTACATCAATTGTAACGCGCTTGGTCGCGTGTGAGGGATTCCCTCACATTCACATATTCTGTCAAATTATAATTATTATTTTTAGTAGGTACCTGTAAACTGTTAACTACCATATATTACACATGATATAGAATGTCGATGCATATAAAGAAATTGGTTCAAAATCATAAAAAATATAACAACATTTTCAAAACCATTTACATATATTACATGTGTTAAATTAAAACAAGTTGTTGCACGATGAGTTGCTAAGTGAGCAAATCCCCGCCTTACCTGCTTGAATAGGCCCTCATTACGTTATGGTAGAGCGTATCAAAAAATTTAAACAATGACGTAACAGAAGGATTGTTTGAGGATATGATGGATTCTCTACGCTTTATTTTGTGAAAAGTTAAAGTTACACGAAATATTTCAATAATGTGAGGGAATCCCTCATATAGCGACTAACGCCGGGTTAATAGAGGTGGAACGCTGTTCCTCCTCAGTCTTGTATATTGAGTACTTCCAGTTCCCGATAGTTTTGAAGCCAGAGCATTTATGTGTTTGGCCAATTTTAGCTGATAGTTTTGACTATGTATGGCAATTTCCTGCTTGACGGATATAAGCCTCAGGTCTTGTATAATGTATTTGTTATGGATGCACTTTGGTATATTGAACATAAATCAGATGGCTTTCCAGGATCTCTATGTTACTATTACTTGCAGTTCCCCGGAGCTCAATTCCGTATGTCGAAACCGGTTTTAGTATGGTTTTGTAAATTGCCATTTTGCTTTCGTTAGTTAACTGTGACTTCCCACCAATCAGTCAGTACATTTCTGTGAGCTTTGAGTCTAGAAGTTTCCTTTTATTCCATATGTGCTTTTGCCATGTCAGTCTCCTGTCCAGAATTAGCAGTATCAGTGTGTGGGATTTGCTCTCCGTTGACTTTTATTCTCCAAGTTCTCATTCATTGTTCAACTTCAGTTACATGCTTCTGTAGATTTGATGATGAAATATCCGCTTTTTCGTGGGCTGACATTGCTGTATCGTCTGCGTATGCGGCTACGAAGGTTATCGGTAGGGATGTCAGCTTATAGATTAGGTACAGCGCTGGTCTCAAGATACTACACCCTAAGGCACGTCAGACTTTATTTCGTACAAAGCTGATGTTATGTTGTTTAGTTTGACTTCAAAACACCTTCTGATTAAGTAACTTTTCAGTATTGCGTAGAAGGAATAAGGTAAGTTTTTTTAAATCTTGAATACAAGACCGTCATGCCAGACCCTATCAAAAGCTACTTATATCCAGAAAGATTGTAGGGCAGTAGGTATTTCTTATTTTCTAATGTGTGGCTGATGGTTTCTACGAGCCTTTGTATCTGCTCTATAGTGGCATGTTTTTGTTGTAAGCCAAATTGGTGGTCTGGAAGAATAGTGTCCCAAGTGAGGACGCATTCTGTTCAGGATTGCTCTTTTAAATAGTTTTCCAAGAAGAGGGAGAAGACTAATCGGTTGGCATGAGGAAGCTTCCTCTAGCAGTTTGCTGGGTTTGAGAATCATGACCACTTGGGCAATTTTCTACTGAGATCGATAGTATGAGAGTCTCAGGCACGCATTAAAAAGTATTACCAAGAGCATCAATCCTTTTTTTAGAATATTACTCAGCAGTGTGGAGTCAATAAGATCGTATCCAGGCGCCTTATTTTTTGGAAGGGCTTTAATCTCCCTAGCAATTTCGATGGGATTACCACAGGGTATGTTTGATTTAAATCGCTTGATTTAAATCATTGATTTAAATCGCGATTAAAATCAATTGATTTGTTTTTAAAAAAATCTGATTTAAATCAAAATGATAAACAGAACAAAATAATACATTAAGTAAGTTATTTTAGTAACATTTACAAAATTTAAATAAATGCTTGAAGAATACTAAAATTACATAGGTACTTGAAGAATGGATCTATATAATTAGTCAGGATAATTAGTGCTATTGTTGATGGTACAATGATAATGGCACATTAATGAGGTTGCAATTTTTAATTTTACTTTACCTTTGGAATTTTAAGCCTTCCTTTCCTTTGTTATTTAAGCAGGTAACCAATAAACCCTCAAAATAAAAGGGAGATTACCAATATATTATTACCAATTATTGTAATTGATTTTTGATTGCTGAAAGTAGTTATTACTGACATTACTGTAAAATTATTAAAATAATGTCAAATAATTAAATCATCAATTACATAGTTGTTTTGTTTTATGGTATCACATTAAAAAAAACGATTTAAACATAAAAATCAATGTACATGAAGAAATCGATTTAAATAAAAAAAAAACGATTTAAATCAAAAAAATCAAGTGTTTTGATTTTATTTAAAAAACATCGATTTTTCCCATACCCTGGATTACCGCCTTCAAGGGAAGGCATAACTGGTTTGGTGACTGTAGGTGTAGTTTTCATTTCATGCAATGTATTCTTCAAATAAAATGAATTCCTTCGAATTACTATATCATTACTGTCACTAACCATGTACGACCTAGGTGTGTTACATGATTGTATAATATAATTCATCATCTACCTCATTCTTCTGATTGTTAATGAGTCAACTGGAGGTTTCAAGTGATAATGACTTATCAGTAATTCTGTTCTGAGTACTCGATTCATCAACATCTGAGTGAGTGACTCCTGTTTATTATTTATGAATTTTTTAATGGTGTGTTTTGCTATATGAACTGCTTTTTCAGCAAGTCCATTAGAGAGTGGACTGCTTGTTTTTATTTGTACCTTCCATTCATAGCAAATTTTTTAAATATCAATGTTGAAAAATGCACATTGTCAGTGTTTTAAATTATGGTGTCAAAAACTAAACATGTTTCTCAAAATGTCTAATTGTATTGCACAAAAAAGAACACAAAGCTAACTAACTGAATAAGTTTCTTTATTTGTCCTATTAATACAATGGGCTCATTTAAGATTTTTTTTTAATTGACCAATCGAAAGATTTTACAATTTTATGAGTCCCTGCAAAAAATAAGAATTTTTCAGAATGTACAAATGACTTTAAAATAATAAAAACCCGAGCGCTCGAGCTTCGCCGCGAGATTGCACTGTGACGTCAGTAAATATGATTTCATAAATGCTCATATATCGGTCAGCCTCCAGACGGGACGTTAACGTTATTTAATACCGTTAACAATCGACGACCGTTCCTTATTTATGAAATTAAATTTTGTATTATTACATGATCTGAGGATTTATTGATAATATTGCCATGGCAGACACGGGAAAGAAATTACAGCGCCCCGTACATTTTAATTTTTCTGCCACATTGTAAAAATCTAAACAACTTTTTATCCTACCGTTTGCGGTATTTCTTGTTTACTATCTATTTATTCTATTTACATGTTAAAGAACAACTTTCTGTTAACAAGGAAAGGTCCAACTCTGGGTGGTTTATATTATACTATACCGCCACCGCAAAGATTTGTCTCAATAAAGTTATTAGTTTAATACTAATACTACTAAGCTTTACTGTCTTATTTCTGAACAATGAGTGTATTTTACCGACAACTACGTTCTGCTTTTCACGCCTTCAAAATTTAATTATGTTGATCTAGCTGTAACGTATATAAGTGCAGAAATCCAAAAATGTCGCAGAGTACTGTATAATCCTATATAATAATGTTAAACTCCTACGGAGCTAATACACATTTTTAAAGCTTACATTACAACCTTGCAAAGGTCAGGTGGCGTGTACTAAGGGACAAATAATTTAATTTTCAGCTTTAACTGTGAAATAATAATATGTAAAACATTAACTTAGTTTTACATTTTAACTCCTCTCATTTCTGTGCTTATAAAATCATGACTTTTATCGTTGAGTGAATACTTCTTTATTCAATGGTTTTATTAAAATACTTCATGACCATAAATAAGTCTACTTGCGGTAAATTTGAAGAGTCAGGTTTGATAAAATTAGCTTCACACATGTTCTTCAAACAAACAATATATTATAAAATACAAAATAGCCGCGAAATGGCAGAATGGCACAACAGCGATGGCTTTATGAGAATGAAAACGCGTTCAAATATGCAGGCGCAAGACTGGTGTTTTACGATTTCATATTGTGTGGCGTCACAACTCTTAGCGTCTGTATCGAGAAGCGCTCGTATTTAAAATGTTATAACTTGTGAACGCCTTATCGGATTGATTTGAAATTTTCAGGATTATGTAGTGTTTAAGGATTTTATATGTTAAAAAATTTTGAATCATTTCCATGGTTCATTAAATGAGCCCATTTTGGTAAAGATTCTTAATTCTACCATTAACTACATAAACAAAACTTTATTTTCTTCCCTCTTCCCCTGCCTTTCCTTCTTCCTTGCATCTCCTCCATCCACTCTTCCCACTCCTTCCCCCTCTTCCCCTAAAATCTCCTTCGCTTGTTCCTCAGCTGCTCACATTCCTCTCTAACATATGCCTCAAATTCTCCAAACTCTCTCCGGACAACCTACACTTTCTCTCATCATTTTCCCTGCAATATTTATTGTCCCTCTCCTCGTTCCCGCATCTATTCCTTTACTAATCAGCCTCGTCTTTCCCAACCCGTAATCCACCCCTCAAGTATCCTGGCACCCCCTCCCCATAATTTCCGCATACCTCCCATCTCTGATTTTCCACCTTTCCTGTATCTGAGTATCCCTGTCCCTCTCAATTATCTCCTCCTTCGTGTCGTCCCCCCTACTCACTCTTTCTTCTCCCCTGTACCTCTATCCTCGCATATCACCTCTTTTGTAGTATCTCTTCCTGTCATCCTGCGCATGCTTTGTTCTTTCCCCCTCACACTTCTCTCCAACAGTATTGCATCAGCAAACCTCCTCTCTCCAGGCCTTTCTTGTATCTCATCGCTCGTCTTCTCTTTTCCATTTCTTTGTTGACTATTTGCTTCAGAATATACACGTTATCAACCGCCCTCCTCCTCCTGAAGCCCCCCTGCCAGTCACCAATTATTCCCTTTTCCTCTATATCCCCCTCCAAACGTTCCAGTACAATCATAGCGTTTGGATGGCTCTCACATTTAATACTAACAACACCTTTTTATACTCTTTTTTTATACGTGTTGTATTCGTACACCTAGTTCAGCTGGTTAATTGCTTTTTAATATCATTACTAGCTTTTGCTGATTCTTGGGCTTTCTTTGGCTTGATTATGATTTCCGGTACTTGCTTTTTTGATACATACATGTTTCCTTCTAGTACCGCTGCATTATGTATGTTTATAGCTATGGTTGTTTTCAAGTTGTTGGTTTGAGTAGGTTTGTACATCACTTATTTCTTTATTTTTATTTGAGTTATCAGACTGCTGTTCCTCTTGTATTCATTTATTCTGCTATCCAGTTTGTTTTCTACAGTTTTAATTTTGTTTTTCAAGGTAGAGTTTTCGTTCCTTAGTAGTCTTAATTCATAATGACGTTGGTCTGAGATTTGCTGGAATCCAACTGTTTTTCGTATTTAATTTTGTAATCGTTTATAGATTTTTTTAGTGTAGTCAGTGTTTGCCGTGTGAGGTTTATATCATCTATATCTAACTGTTTGTCAGTTTGTTTATTTTTTGGGTTTTTATCACATCCACATAGCACGGATACTATCTACCAAGGTAAAGATCTTTTCATCTTTCCACAACTTGTGTGAAGTAGGTACTATTCACTTTCTTCTCTACTTTTCGTTAAAGAAAATACTATTTTCCAAGGCAGTTTTAGAAAAAATAAATGACTCCAATAATTTCTATTCACAACAATAGGATATTTTTGGAGAATTTTGGGTTTTTTAAAATTCTGATTATTAAAATCTTGATAAGTAATAATTTACTTACATTTTGATTTACACTTATTTCGTTTCAGGATTTGGTGTATATTTTGAATATGGAATTCCGACAACAGATCAAGTATCGGTGCATGTATCTGAAAGTGACGATGAAGATATACAGGATTTAGACGACCTAGAAGATGATGAAATAATAAATCCATCAGATTTCGAAGCGGGTTCTGTTGTTAACGAAACATCATCGAAGCCAGTTATTATGGAAATTGTTCCTGTATATCGACGAGATTGTCAAAATGAAGTTTACGCAGGTTCACACCAATATCCCGGACAGGGAGTTTATTTTCTTAAATTCGATAATTCTTATTCTTTATGGCGATCTAAAACATTATATTATAGGGTTTACTATAGTCAGTGAATAGTTTTATTTACCTGGCACTGTTCTTCTTTTCTTTTGCTACTACGCTCTAGTCTTATATGCTGATGAAGTGTTTATTTTTTAAAGCTGTACTGTTAAAATATTATTTATTATATTGTATGGACCATTGATGTAATTAAAAAGTTTCGGTCAAGTAGTAAATGTTTGAAGTGTGCTTGTAAAGAATTATTTTAATTATAAGTCATATTTCTTAAATTATCCAATTACCGTTAAATTTTAGTTTGCTTTCTAAATTCTTACCGAATATTTAAAAGAATTAGAATTTTGGAAATAAATCAACTGATTTGGTAAAACTAATAAGTATTATTTTCGATTACTATTGTCAAGTTATTTTATTCAGTCGCTTACATGATTTATTTTTTTACACTGAAACACCTGTATGAAAAATAATTACATTTTGTAATAGTTTTAGACAAAAATATAAGAAATATGTGAATTAATGTATATTACATAATAAAATATGTTGTCTTAATATAAATTATTTTAAACCTATAAATCGAATGTACTTTCCCGCACTTTCTTATCTTCGTCATTACTATACGACAATGCCTTTAACTTCTTAGCAATAGTATCGCCTAAGGAGGATGTATAATTTCGTTCAGGGCTCATGATTAATCGTCTTCTTAATTTTGAATTTATTTCAACTCTACGTACAGATTTTTCGGGCGTTTTCTCACGAAAAGTTCCCAATAAATCTCTTTTACTATATTCGATGGGAGACCACACAATGGGCTTACATCGCCGACCTCTCTGCTGAATGATGAATTCATCTGGAGATTTTGTATTTTCTGGAGTTTGCGTATTAATATTTGTGACAACCGGAACGAGAGCCCCCCTGGTTAAAACTGGAAAAGGAACATCGTCTTGGGATTCTTCCATGTCAAAAGTCCTTTAATTCTAAAAAACATTTTAGTTTTAGTGTTTTTATAAACAATTTACTTACTGGAAACATCTTCCATATTTAATAATATTTGTAGAAAGCGAATTCATGCATTATGGCGATAGTGGTATGGGTAAGGGGTACGTGTAAATAATGTGTAATTTTCCCGGGCGCGCTAACGGGCCACATTTCCCGCGATTAACGGACATCGACATTAAGGTAAACGATCCCACCAAAACAAACAAGATGCCATTTACAGCTGATCAACAGGTGATTTTACCCTAGTGAAGCTAGCAGCGATTTTAGTATGTGGCAACACTGTATAGGGACCGGGCAGATGACGTCATTAACCTATTTTTTTACAGCTCTGAGGGCAAAATTTTTTCTATTCGTAATAGCACAGCCTATAATGTTCGCATGTACAGGTTGCGCTCTTTAAGAGAACGTGAGAGTTGCATTCACAATTGTAATTTTAGCCTGCGTAAACTGAAAATACGTGTTTTATGTAGCGTTTTTTTGCCCTCAGAGCTGTCAAAGTCAGCTGCTGCCCTGCCCGGACTCTATAGCGTATAGCATAGCAAGGCAGTCCACAAAAACTGTAACATAGTCATTCAACTCCTCTCATCATTTTAAACAACTTTTTCCTGTTGGAAGCTGCGAAATGTATCAAAAATCTTTTAAAATATTATAGTAATACCATTTATTCAATGGTAATACCAAAGAGTATATAATATAGGGAAGAGGGGCAAAGTATTGCAATTTAAAGTAGTCAAGTATTGTGTGTTGTCTAGCAATTTAGAGGTACCGATAGTTAGTATGAAAAGAAACAGCTTCTTACAACCTACTGTAAGAGAGAGTCACAGGACTTGAGTTTTGTTCTTTTGCGTTGATAACAACTATTTAAACGGTATTTTGTAATAATAATTAAATAAAAATTACTTTTAACAAATTTTTTTTACGTGAAATTTTAAAAATCGTAAATATTAACAAAAGTACAAAAAATAATACCAGGAAATAATACACCGTTGAATAGGGTTTTTTGTCGAGAATTTGAAGGTAAATAAAAATACAGGGTGTTCCATTTAAAATATTCGTATAAATTCTATTTAAAGTTCACAAAGTTTGAATTCTCATTTTAAACACTCGGTATAAAATTAATCACTTAGTTTTTTTTTGTAGAGTAACACGACATTAGGGTAATATTATTCGTTAAATAAATTTTTCCTTTTTTGAAGAATAACTTAGTTATGAATATTATAGTCCGACCTTGAATTGTACCAAATTTTTACAAAATAATTAATAACTTGGCAACCGCACATCCAATATAAAAAAAATTTCAGGCGTGATATAAATATGGTTGGTCGATACATTAAAAGAAAAAAATACAGGGTGTGCCATTTAAAAAAAAGTGACAATTTCCTGCCACGTGAAAATGCAACATACTGTAGATATAAGAATATTTTTAAAAGATGCGCAATTCAAATAAAAACAACCTTTATTTGAAGCTTTTTTCTGTATCTTCAACCCACATTGAGTTATCAACCGATTACGGAGCAGTGGGACACCCTGTATAGTGACAAGCAATAATGAAAGAACACCCTATAAATACTTATCTAACCTCAATTCGATATTTTCTCATAAATGTAAATAGATATCATTATATTTTTTATACGATGGGTAAACACAAAGAAAAAAATTCGAAAAAGCATAAAAAAGATAAAAAACATAGAAAGAAAGAACGTAAACATTCATCATCGAACTCGTCTAATGATGAATGGGTAGAAAAGCAATCCGTTTCTTCCACAAATTCTTCGGACGTGTGCAAAGAATCAGCGCAAAATAGAGAGCAATGGATGTCGTTGCCTGCAAATTTTACATCAAGCTCCAATTTGGAACGAAGATTGGAGCGACAATTAAACAAAAGGTTGGAAAAGGAAAGGGATACCTATAATCCCAGGGAAAATGTTAGGGAATTGAATCCTTATTGGAAAGATGGAGGAGACGGATTACCTCAATTTCGAAAACCTTCCGACGATTCGTCGTTCAATTATAAGCCAAGTAACAGCAGAAGCTACCCTTCAAATTGGCGCAAAGGAAAAGTAGAAAGTAAGACCACGCCACAATCCACAGTTACTACTAATAGTGAAAATGAAGAACGTTTCACAGACGGCGATTTAAATTCGCTTGCGGCAAAGTTAGTGAAAGCGGAAATCATGGGTAACACCGCTTTAATCGCCGAATTAAAAACAAAATTGGAACAGATGAGAAGTAACACAAACAATTCACAAAATGAAGCAATTTTGTTGACGGAGACAGATTCGAAAGGTTATTCGCGACCGATAAAGAAATTTCACGAACACGGAGAATATTCGGGCGGGAAACGTAAAAAGCAAAAAGTTGAAACACATAGCGATAATGAACGTGTACGTTATTTTCCGGATGATGATAAGTATTCGCTTAAGCAAATGTTTGAAAATGAGAAATTCTTATCGGCGGATGATACGGAAAAGAGTTTTATGGAAATGATAGGAAAAATCGCTAAAAATGACGATTTAGACGACTTGTTTACTGACGGTATTAGAAGGGAAAACACAAGCAAGGTTGAAAAGTATAAACGCGATAAAGCGATAAGCGATCATCGAGAGATGAATGAAGCTTTAGATAATTGCGTGAGTTGTTTACAATCTGAGAAAATGTCGAAGCATCTTATGGTTTCTATGTCCGATATCGTTTACCTTAGTCTACCTCACCATGAACCGTTAACAGATGGACATTGTTTACTTACACCCGTTAGACATGCTTCGTGTTCAACACAATTGGATGAAAACGAATGGTCCGAAATGATTACTTTTCGTAATGCCCTTACAAAAATGTTTTCCGCTAAAAATGAAGACGTTATTTTCTTTGAAACGGCCATGTTTTTACATCGCCATCCGCATATGATGTTACACTGTATTCCGATTCCTAAGGAACAAGGGGATTTGGCTCCAATTTACTTCAAGAAAGCTATCGACGAATCCGAAATGGAGTGGGCGTCAAATAAGAAATTGGTATCTTTAGCAGGACGCGACGTTAGACGTGCCATTCCTAAAGGATTGCCGTACTTTTCCGTTTCATTTGGAATGGACGAAGGGTTCGCACACGTCATTGAAGATCAAAGATTATTTCCCACAAATTTCGCACAAGAAATAATCGGAGGCATCTTGGATTTACATCACAGTAAATGGCGAAAACCGAAACCTCAAAAATTTGAAGAACAAAAATTACGCGTGTTAGAATTTTCTAAACAATGGACCTTATATGATTGTACAGTAAATTAAGTTTTATTAACACTGAAAAAGAATACATTATAAAATAAAAAAAAACTTAAGATCTTAAACAATCATTTCTAATTCACGCGCATACGTTATTGCTTGTTCCGCCAACTCCCTTGATGGAATTGGTTCGTCGCTTTTCTTAATTTCCGGTACAAAATGGAAGTAATTATCCACTCCTAATTTCCACTTGCGCTAATGTCAAAGAATTATTAGTTTTAACAAAATTACTTTTTTCAAGGAATCTCACCTTTGTTGTAAATTCTTGGATGGCTTCCGGTGCCTGTAGATTTAACATACGAGCGGCATCTTTTAGAGAAATTTTTTCGTAAGCGTTTTCCATACAAACGGCAATTTCTCCACGGATTGTATCCAATAAAATGTCCATAAAGAAATTGTAATTTTCCGCGGGAACATTACCTTTAGCTAAAAAGATCTGGAACGTTTGGTAATTATTTTAGATAACATTGAAAAAAAAAGGTTTAGATTGTACCTTATTGTAACTACCTTCCATTAAATATTGCTCGATAGATAACGGATGTCTAATGTAGATATCGCTTTGTATATGATCTGCGGGTAAAAGTTCTAATTCCGTATGAAATTCTGCTACTCTATTTTGAGATAACAAAAATAATAAATTTAAACCAAGAAGTTGATATTTAAACGTCGAATCTGGCAATTGATTTTTATAGTCAAAATAGTAACATTTCAGCTGGGCCATGTAACGTTCAAATGAAGGGATATCGTGTGCGGCTATGCTCCATTGCACACCAATTTCTAATACGTCTCGTGCAACGATCAATTCTTGTTTAGTGGCGGTAGCATTTGAAGTAGGTAAGAAAACAAAATGGGTTAATTCCAACTGAAATTTGTGTTATGCACATCACTTTGGAAAACAATAATTGCGTACCTTTAATTCTTGCAGAAGTTTTTCACATGCACTTAAATTTGGATTTGAACTGTTCCATTCTGTCTTTAGTTGTTTATATAAATTAATAATTTCGTTTATACCAGGCATTTTTAATTTTTAAGTATTGGGAGTTGGTGACTTTGTATTTTAAATTGACAGTGAATTATGAAAATGTCAAATATGAAATATCGTATTGAACAGTGTTGCCATGCCACAGACAATGAACTGTATACTATACGTACCGTATACAGTTCATTGGCCACAGATATATATATCAAATAAAATTAAAACACTACGGTGCATACCTACGAGTACATATTAACAGGAGTGAAGGATATAGCGGCAGGGAGATACGTGCACAAACCACTAAAAATAGACTGCTATAGGAAAATAGTTGGTAGAGAAATGCGGGTGTTGACTTCACAAGAGGAAAGGGGATTTGTAGGTTGGTTAACCTGTTCACAAAATTAGTTGGTACTGAGAGTATAAAATTAAATTGTGACATTTCAAACGAAGCGATAAGCGTTCGATTTTACGGCGGTATTTTTCGTTTAAAATATGTGAAGTACATCAGCGTCACAGAACCGTTCATTATTGGGTTTTGCGTTTATATTTTGTTGTTTATTACTTATTGACTTATTGTGTATTAAAGTTTATAGTTTTCTGGTAAGTTTTTAAACTTGCGTAGGTACGTAAATTAAAAGCATGTATTGGTGTAATCAGGTGTAAAGACATGTGATAAAGCAAGCGAGGTTATAATATTATCACATGTCTTTACACCTGAGTACACCAACACATGGTCTTCCCTACTATTACAGTGCATTCGCTACCATCTTATTCTCTTTACGAGACGATTGCTCATCCATCTTATCGTTTCCATTTCACAACAGCAACAGACGCACGGCCTGAAGATGGTCTACGTGTAGACCGAAATCGATAGCCACTAGAAAAATAAATAAATTTTAGCTCAAAGTCTTTTAATTTACATAATTATAGAGCTAATCATGGAACAATTCATAAAAACTATTGCGTAGGTACCTTATATTTATACTTTCGCTATTTGTTAGAATTAAGAACATAACATGGTCACCGCATGTGTAATATGGAAGAATAGGAATAGAAAAGTCTGTAGATGTAGGTTTCAAAACCCAAAACATTTATATTTAAAGTCCATTTTTAACAAATGGGTTGTAATTTATTAATGGAAAATTTAAAAATTGGACATGGGTTTCCCCATAAAACTTAAATAAAGCTTTTAAAACGAATAGGGTTATTGAGAACTGAGTCAAATTATTTTTATAAAACGAATGGTGTGTTATTGACAGAGCTGACTTACGTCTACCACAACGTGCAAAAAGAAAACACCTATATTAAAGACTTCAGCACAATTTTATTACGTAATGATGCATTTCTAATATAAAGTAAGCTTGATACAATATTATTTTTTTAATTGATTATATTTATGAGTTTCATATGAGTCTTCATATCCACATTTATTTCAGGATTATGAAGAAAAAAACTGTTGCTGAACGTTCCAAAAGCGTTGTTATGCCAGCATCGCATTGTACAATTTCAACAAATTCACCGGCAGATGTATTACTTTGTAGAATAGGTACTTTTTTCACTGTTATATATCATGTAAATTGTAACTAAATGTCTTATTTCATTTTCAATAGATACATAAATGATAAACATAACTATAAATATGATTTTATTAAAACAATAACCTTACTTTATTTCAATTCAAATTTTCCCCCAATAAAGCATTAACCAATAAGGTGCTGTGGGCGTCACTCAATTACCTACCCTTTTCCTCTTGTGAAGCTGTAACCCACTTTCCAACCTCCTATTCGCAACTATGCGAACGATGACGACCACAGCAATGATAAGGACAACGATTAAACATATTTATACATATCTTTATATTTTTTTGTTGTAAATAACTAATTATCATGTACATCCAAAAATAATGTAACTACTAACATATAAAACAACCGACGAGGACTGAAGAGGATAATAATCCTGAGCAGCCCAAACAAAACTTACTAACCCAACATAAACTGTAAATACTATGCAATGAATAAACGAATTTTCAATTCAATTCAATTCCTACATAAGTCAGTCAGAAGCCATAGCCGCCAACGAAACACCGACCAGTCTGTCTACATCGACCCATCAGCCTGCATTCCAGAACCAGTCTACCCTCCGGCAACCGACCTCCATTATTAACCACATTCCGCGTTGTTAAAACTTGTACATATTTGTAAATAGAAATGTTAGTTGTTTTCACAACTCCCAAAACTTTATTGTTTATTTGGCACGATCACCAAATAGCTGGTGATCCGATTCAACCGCCAAAATATCCATAACCCGGTTCATCAAGAAGTCGTGACATACATACTTTTTTAAAAGCATACATGTAAGGTCTTGGATTATCTCGTGAACGACACGTGATCGCGTAGCTGCGTGTGGGGGGAGCTATAACTATGAAGTTTGATAGAAATAAAAAACATCGACTTACTTTGGAAAAGTTCCCAAAATGTAAATAATTTGTTCTCGTTCTCATATATCAACAAACTTAATATTTATCGTGTAATTTATTTTATTTACTTACTGTTCAGTCATAATTACACGTGCTTATTGTTTCATAATGACGGACGATATTTTTAGAAAAGTTGCTAAAGTTGGATAAGTTTTGGTAAACTACGACCACACAACGTGTTCACGTGTCACTTGTCGTTGACGAGATATCCTTTATTTGATTGCTCAAAATTGGCGTGTGTTTAGATACAGCCATCAATTCATTTTACCCGCCAATATGAATACCGTTGAATAGGGGCATGTGATCATAAAAATGGCCAATGAACGTTGTACTTGCAACTTGAATTCCAAATATTGTTGATAACGTAAAGAAAAGATACCATCTATATGCCATCTATAGCGAACTGTAACGTGAAAAATTAAATTTAGCAAACTTTATTAATAACTTTACAATATACAAGGTAAATAATATGAATGTTTAATTTTTAAAAATGAACAAACGTTATTGCTTTATTTGTGTTCTTATCATCTTATCGCAGCATTTTGTTAATCAACGTTCATGTTTTTTGTTACCTACGGTCATTTTGGCCATTTAAAATAGCACTTTTTCTCTTTGGGTTTTACCACTTTTCGTTTCCATGCGTATTTATTTGTATTTGTATTTTTTAGATATCTTTGAGATTACGAAAAATAGATCTTAGAACAACTGACAGTGAAAATTTAGTTGAACGTCCTGGAAAACAAGTTATATGAAATTGCCTTTACTAAAAGACCCGTACTTGGCGAACTGGGAAATAAATTAATTAATCAATCAAAAAAACCTGAGAAACAACAAGTAAAAAGTTTAACTGTAAAGTCGGAACCAAGAAAACTACAATCAAAAAGCACAATTGCCACCAAAGTCGAATCTACTTTCAAACGCGAAGAAGGCGTTATTAACCCCACAGAAATCTCATACCCGACGGAAATTTTTGAAGTTGACATTGAAATAATGATCTATTTACACTCATTGGAAACCAAATTTCCAATGAAAAAGGGACAAAAGGGTTACTTGATGAATCAGCGTACAACGCCATTTATGCGAAGTACCGTTATACATTGGATGATCGATGTAAACACTGATTTCAAATTTACCCTAGACACGTTATATTTATCCGTATCATTATTAGATTTCAAGTTGAAGGCCAATTGAAATGTTGTGTTGACACCGACTAATTGAAGAGTTTGACGGCCAATTGAAATGTTGTGTTGAAGGCTTCAACACAACATTTCAATTGGCCGTCAAACTCTTCAATTAGTCGGTGTACCTAACCGCAATTTGTATAGCTTCTAAATACTGCGAGGAAATCTGTCGGACTTCGCCGATATTGCTGACCACACGTTTACAAAAACAGACATTTTAAAAATAGAGTTGACATGTTATTTTCTCTCAAATTTAATTCAGGGCTACCATTGCCTATACATTTTTTACATGATCTTAACAACATGACATACGTACCGTCCGATCAACATCATCTCTCAAAGTATTTGTTAGAGATATTTTTATTAGATCACAAATCATCTTTACAAGCGGCGGCAGCTTGTTGTTTATCTATGAGTATTTTAACCGAAGTATCAGCAGGTATCAGATCCCAGTAAAGTTTGGACGCCACCATTCACTTATTATCAACTTATAACTAATATATACATGTAAAACCAGCCGTTTTACATTTAGCGAAACTTTTATATAAAATGAATAATCTGAATTCCCAGCAATCAGAGAAAAGTATGCCAGTTCGAATTGTGAAAAAATTAGTCTTACTCCAAAATTGGAAGGTCCACTTATTCGGAAACTCGTAGATCAATCCATCAATCCTGTTTAAAAAATTAGTTTTACATGAAAAAATTGTGTATGTATTGTATTCATTTGGTCATTTTATAAATAGAGACATTAACCTAGTGATAGTAAATATTTAGCGCCTTTTTTATATATTTATAATTCATTCATTTTGTGGTGGATGAATTTTATTTAAATTGTGACCTATTGTGAAGACTTTGTTATATATATATTATATTTTTGTAGTATTTATTGTAGAAATTTGTGGGAATTATATTTACCATTTAGTTTTTAGGTTTTTTTGTTACATAAACTCAAATAAAATAAACATTTCCCCTGTAATATTCATAAAATTACATTCATCAATCCTGCCATTTAAGCATATCGATGTCAAAAATGGAATGTTCTTTTAACAGTTTTTGGATTACCCCAATATACAGGGTGAATGATACCACCCGTATCAGTCTTTTATTTAAAGAACGGTGAGTCGTAGAGAGGTGGGGTAAAAAAAGTGATTATAAAAGGCATAATAAAGAATCGAATGGTGATATCATTATTTCTCGGAAAAGTCAGCATTCCTCCAGAAGGCTTCCAACTCCAAAATTTTAAATGGCACCATAAGTCAAAAAAGGTATTGTTTGAAAGATTGTTAAAAAAGAAGAAAGTTTTATAGGAAAAATTATTTTATTACTGCCACCCCTTTTAAGTTATATTCGACTAAAGTTATTAAATTTGAAATTCATTGTTAACAAAAAAAGTTGAAAAGTCGACTTTTAAAATCTAGTTGCCAATGTTACATGTGTTCAAAATATCTTCCATTTACTGCTAAGCACTGTTGAGCTCTTCTAGGTACACTATCGGTGGCTTTAATAAGTACTTCTTGAAAGGGAAGAACACATGTAGTCATGTAACATTGGTAACTAGATTTTAAAAGTCGACTTTTCAATGTTTCTTGTTAACAGTGAATATCAAATTTAATAACTTTAGTTGAATATTACTTAAAAGGGGTGGCAGTAATAAAATAATTTTTCCTATAAAACTTTCTTCTTTTTTAACAATCTTTCAAACAATACCTTTTTTGGCTTATGGTGCCATTTAAAATTTTGGAGTTGGAGGCCTTCTGGAGGAATGCTGACTTTTCTGAGAAATAATGATATCACCATTCGATTCTTTGTTATGCCTTTTATAATCACTTTTTTTACCCCACCTCTCTACGACTCACCGTTCTTTAAATAAAAGACTGATACGGGTGGTCTCATTCACCCTGTATAATATATAAAGCATTAATTCATGTAATTATATTATGTTTCTACGAGCTCAACGTCAATGAGTTCATACCCCGCAATTATATTTCTAAACAGGTAGGTAGGTAGGTACTTTAACACAGTTAGGTACAAATAATTATTCTATATATCAAATTAACATAAAACTTTTCACAAAACATAAATTACATGTAATAGCCGGTTTAAACAATAAACAGTTTTATGTGTCCCATTCGTACCTCAGCCCAATCGTTCCAATGAACTTCTTACTCAAAAGAAATATGATGAAAATTGCCATGTATTGCAGTTTTTGTCTATTTTGTTTAAGAGATTTTGACATATACATGTTATTTAGCTGTCTCCGAGTCTCTCCGGAACACTATAAATGGTAAGGAAAGGAATTGCCACAGTTCGAAGTGGTAAAGTATCTTGGCATCCACTTGGACAGAGCTCTAACATACAAAGACCATATTTGGTCAAAACGGAAGCAACTCGGCTGCAAATTCAGAGAAATGTATCGATCTGGGCATACGGCATCCAACATCGAGATATTACAAAGATTCCAGTCGAAAACGCTTATTTGAACCATCGCAAACTCTCCTTTGGTATGTCTGTTCCAATTTATAGCGTTCATTCCAATGCTCATAATTATGCTACACAATAGAAAATAACCAGCGAAATTCTACCTGAAGTCCTTCTAAATTTAAAGATAGATAGATTGAGTATTCTAAATGCTACGCAAATCGACAATAGCTTTATAAAGGTCTATCTACCATTTAAATTTACAGAAACTTCAGGTAAATTTTTCGTTATTTAGTCTATTGTATTTTAACCCGATAATGAC
Organism: Pyrocoelia pectoralis; assembly: GCA_036250285.1. Lineage (NCBI taxonomy): Eukaryota > Metazoa > Arthropoda > Insecta > Coleoptera > Lampyridae > Pyrocoelia > Pyrocoelia pectoralis. The sequence goes on from CM070078.1 coordinate 26,729,638, forward strand.
ACCTTTTCTTTGAATGAACGCCATAAATTGGAACAGACTTATACATACCAAATTATGTTATTCACGGCGATCTTAAGATGAAATCGGTTAAAGAAGAAATTAAAAGCTACAGTGAAAAATACCAAAACAAACTACACCTTCATCCCAGCAAGTTAGCAGTCAACCTACTTGAGGACTCAACGGCACCTCGCAGATTGAAGAAATACCACCGCCTAGATCTCGTTGGTAGATTCCATTGAAAAATTGAATCTAAGTGAGGGATAGGGAAGTCAGTTCGTGGACCTGAACTTTCTACGACATGTAGGCATTTTCTATATGTCGATGCATGTAGGCTAGTCGTCCATTGAAACCGTATTCGTCCGAGTAGTTAGTCGGCCGCCCTATGTCAGACCATGGCCGACCATAGACAAAACCTTTGTCTAGGCGGCCGACTAATCCTAAGATAAACGTAGGTATTCACGTGCGTCTATTACAAACGACCACAAACCACTAAAAATAGACTGTCCACTTCTATAGAAAAATAGTTGGTAGAGAAATGCGGGACGGTGACTTCACAAGAGGAAAAGGGTAGGTTGAGTGACGCCCACAGCACCTTATTGGTTAATGCTTTATTGGGGGAAAATTTGAATTGAAATAAAGTAAGGTTATTGTTTTAATAAAATCATATTTATGGTTATGTTTATCATTTATGTATCTATTGAAAATGAAATAAGACATTTAGTTACAATTTACATGATATATAACAGTGAAAACAGTACCTATTCTACAAAGTAATACATCTGCCGGATGAATTTGTTGAAATTGTACAATGCAATGCTGGCATAACAATACTTTTGGAACGTTCAGCAACAGTTTTTTCTTCATAATCCTGAAACAAATGTGGATATGAAGACTCATATGAAACTCATAAATATAATTAATTAAAAAAATAATATTGTATCAAGCTTACTTTATATATTGGAAATGCATCATTACGTAATAAAATTGTGCTGAAGCGTTGATTGAAATATTAATAAAGATGGGCAACCTATGCATTAAGAGAGCAATTCATCCATGTATGTGTAGTTGCGTTTTTGTTTTTTTCTTTTGACTGTAAAGTAGCGCCATCGCCAAAATGTTATGAATAATAGTTCAATTTTCGCCGCAAATTAGAATTGGCGCTTCGAAAATACAAGTGATAGCCAGAGAAATGTTAACGTTAGTAGTAGGGATAACATTTCTCTGGGGATAGCTATTGTTAGTCATGCAATGTTGCAACATTTAACCACTAATTAATATATAAAAATTACTCTACTCTAGAACTTAAAGAATTATAAAAAGCAATTAATTTTTATTATAAAATTTCTATACGATAAACATCGTTTGATTTTCATTAGTTATTCCCCCCAAAATTATTTATTGAACGATTCGCTTTTACAATTTCATAATTTATTTTAAAATAATTTACAAGTGCTTTAATCGCTCAGTAAGAAATATAAATAACGCCAAGAATTTCACATTTGAAATGGCCATTGCTAAAAAACATATAGAAAATGATTAATGAAAAACCTTTCATTCCTTAAAGTAGTTAGTAGGTATGTCGACAAATTGAATGTATTTGGTGTCGACTATCGATTTACATTGTTTTGCATCATCCTCATTTATTTTGATATTAAAAACCTCAAAATCAGTTAGAATGTCATTGTTAAAGTTTTTCCAGTCACATTTTGCTGACAAGGATTTGCTCTTTTACACATCGAATCAACTTAGACAGCACATTCTTTCATAAGTAGTATAGTACGTAATAAACAAAACATAAGTGAAATTATGTCAATGAGAGACGGAAGTAAAGTGTTTCTGATTGTACAAAATGGAAAACCGCAAATTTTGGCTTTTTCAAGTTAGACACCGCTACGTCGCTGTCGTACCTATCTCGTATACAGGGTGTCCACGGCTGAGTGGAACATAGGGAGAATAAATCGGTTTTTGAGAATTAAGATAACAAAATTGATCAGGTGGTCTTAATAATGTTACTTAATTTCCAATTGTTTATTTAATTGAATTAATTCTTCTGTTATTTACCTACTATCATGTTAGTGAAATTGTAAAAGGCAGAATAAAATCGTAAACAATCATCCTGAAAAACCAACAACAAAACCTCATTTTCTGGCTTTACAAAACGAATTTTTCAACGAACTTCGTTCGTTACTGGAATCAATATTCCGTCCGTGCGTCCGTGCGTTGCAAGAGATGCGTATTGTCTACAACCGAGTTAAGGTATGGATCTTATGTGAAATTTTATGCTGATTCAAGATCCGGTCCCAATTTTTCGATATCTCAAATACTTTTCGAAATATTCGACTTTAAAGTCGAAATTTTGAAATTATCAAATTTTGTCTTTTTGATAAGGCCAGATTTTTTTATACTTTCGTTACTGCGGTATTCGAAGTTCGTTTTGTAATCCAGGGATTTCAACTAGTTTTTATGTAGAATTGTTCATTGTTAGCCCAGTTGTGTAATGCGGCGATTGAATTTGGATGAGGTAGTACTACGGAGATAATATTCACCAAAAAACGGTTTTGTGTGTATTCTCCCTATGTCCCACTCAGCTGTGGACACCCTGTATAAATTTATTATAATATTACTTGTATTGGGTGTTAGGGCGGCTGCACACACACAGATATTATCGGTGTTGTGTTATCGCTACGGTATCGGTAGATATCGGACATGCTTTTCACACACACCGATAAAAAGTATGTCGAAATTGGAATAGCGGTTATATTTTTGTTAGCATCACCAGTGTCGCTGCGCCTTTTGAATCCCAGATTTGGAATCAGCAACCCAAAAACCTACGGATGAAATGTCTAGAATCATTTGAGAGTGAATTTGAGAAAAAGCTTCGCAGATGGTACGTTGCTCAGTTATGCTGAGCTCCAGAAGGGCGGTGAGCCAATTTTGAGGTCATATTCGGAATCAGCTACCTCGAAAACCCCCTTTAACCCGAATTGACTCGATTGTAGAAGTTTACAACAAAGGTATAAATTTTTTCTATGAAAATGCATTTTTCAGGATGGCTTTTCCACTGCACAAATGCAATTTCGGAAAAAAAACATGATCAAAAGTAGGTACAAAGTTTCCTATTGAATTTAGGAAGCGAATGAATCTCAATCCGTCTTACTAAAAAAATTTGGTAGGTTCAGTGCTTTATTATTTCTTCGCCTATCATGCACTTTTCACTTCTCTTCGTTTTTGAGGCCGGTGCACCTGTCCGACAAGCGCGCCGCCAAGGGGCCCCCCTGGGAAAAAGAAAAAAGGCAAAAGTTATTAAAAATAAAAATAAATTTTATACCAAATCTTGAAAAAACGCCAGAGCTACGACCCATCCGAATTGTCTGCAATTTTTTTTTCGTGACATACGCAAGAACATAAATCATTAACCTGAATTACAGATTTACAGACGCGCTCAAATCACTTTAAAACAGTGATTTTTTATCCACAAATTTGAACATGTTATCCCCAGGTTCAGAACTTGCGACCATTTGCTCTTATATTTTACATCATCTTCAACGTAGTATGATTCGCACATAAGACGAAGAAATGGTAGAATAAAAATTGTTTGACTTTTCCAAGTATCGGAAGTTATTCTCTGAACATTTCTGAGTAAATTTATCATAGGATCACATTTTTTATACTACCTTTTCTTCGTCTCAAAAGTAGCTACAATTTCTGTAAAAATTAAACATTACCTGCATCTTCAATCGTCAGTTTCTCGTCGCTGTTTACAGAAAAACATACGCGACCAAGTGTTTTTTATAGGAAATGTTGTAAGCTTTCAATTAGTTTATATAAAAGTTTGTCCTAAAATAAATGGAAACGAAGATATTTAAGAAAAACTGAATACAAATATACATTTTACTTAAATTCTGTGAAAATATATAATAGGTAGTTTTCAAAGATGTATTCTTACAATAAAGTGCAACTTGCGATTGCGAACGATTTATTGTACCTATTGTATTACCTTTGTATATACACTGTGTCCGTAAAGTATGGAACAAATTCATTTTTAGCTAAACAGACCATTTTAAGAAATAATCCTGAAACACGTCCATTTTTGATTTTAATTTACCGTATTTTAAAATAATAATCTAATATACAGGGTGAATTTCTTTCGAGTAATGACGCCACCGCCATTTTTTTTAAATGGAACATCCCCATTTTGTTTCAATTTTCGGATTACTCTAGCTGAGCTGATTATTTTAAAATACGGTAAATTAAAATCAAAAATCGACGTGTTTCAGGATTATTTCTTCAAATGGTCTGTTTAGCTAAAAATGAATTTGTTCCATACTTTACGGACACAGTGTATATAAAGTACCTACTGTAAATAGGATAAAACCAATTTTTAACAAAAAGTTAACGGCCATTTTTTAGCTGAAATCGGGATTCTTAATAAAATGTCAATTTTTGAGTATATCTTCAAACAGCTGTAACTACCGAACTATTTGTCGTACGAACTTCTGCTGACGCTTATTTTACAGGTACATTAATTATCTTTAAAAAACTATAAGACACTACTGTCTACAAGTAGTCAAAACATAGTTATTTGCAAAGCAACGCTTGAAAATGAGAATTTTTCATTATTTCTTCCTCCATCGCCTTATAAGGATTACCAAAATGATATTTCGTGCATACATATAGATTCAAAATTTAATTCTCTACAACTTTCATTATATATGTTAAGGTAAAAGTATATAATTCGGTAAATGTATATAATTATCAGTTTTTGTATCATTTGAAAAAAAATATACTAAACCTGCAGATAACCTAGGCGATTTAGTGGCAATCTACGTTTAAAATTGGCATTTCTTTTATTTTCAAACTTTGTTTAGTGCCTAAACCAAACCAGGCAATTCTATACTATTACCGGTAAATGTATACAATTACCGAATTATATACTTTTACCTTAACATATACACTAAGTACGTAGAATCAATAGTTTTCGACTTATTATTGATTTTATTATGCAAAACGAGCAGCGATTGTGTCTTAGAAAAAGGTTTAAATGATTATATCTCTGTCAATATTAATCGTATAGAAATGTTTAAAAACGAAAATTGTTCGTAATTAAATTCTCTACAACTTTTATTTGAAGCATTTTGCGATACAAATGGCCATTCTCGAGATACAAGCGAAATACGCGCGATGCGCACACGCGGCACACGTGTTACTGTTTCGCCGCAAAACAGTCGACATTTTAAAAAAATCTATCTCAGCTCCTATTGGTCGCAGAGACAAAAATAAAACATGAAAATGTGCGGAATTTTGTCTGCTACAATTTTCTTAACGTTTTTGTTTTTGATAAAATTGATACTTTTTCAGTTATTTACGATAACCTGTTTTTTTTACACTTTTTGGCCCACAATTTCTCTCGGAGGGGGGGGGTACGGGTGGGGAGTTTTGAACACTTCAAAGCGAACACAAAACAAGCCTGTTTCCAAATTTTCAAAGCTGTAACCATTTTTTCATCCAAATTTCTTTATTTTACTGGGCTATTATACCTAAAATGACGCTGGGCTGCCGCCCTACAAACGAGCGCAGCGAGTGAGTTTTGGAATCATCCTAGTGAATATTAGCCATTAGTACACAAGTAAAAGACCTCGTAAAAGACTATACTTTCTCCACGACTATGCATAAAAAAATTCTTCCATTGGGAATCGAACGTCGATGTCCCGCGTCAAGTATCTCTACTACTGAGCTATTTACCACATTTATTTACGAAAATTACCGTGATTTCTGATAATCATAGAATGTGATTGCCTAACGAGAGTGAATTCTTTTTCATTCTTCACTGGTGTGAAGAATTTATGTCTTTGTTTAGCTAAATATGTAAAAAGAATTTGTGCATTTTTATATAGTCGTGGAGAAAACAATTATTCAAGTGACAGAAACGGTGAAATAAAGACACGAAAACTCTAAAGTCATCATAATTGTTCGGAATTTGCATACTAAGGTCAAGTAATATTATGATGACTCAATTAGATTCTGCCGTTGATGCAAATATTCGGTATATTTCAATCAATGATACGGCCTTTAAAAAAAATTACTTACACGAAACTAGTTCAAAGTACTTTTATAGTAAATTAAAAAATGTAATTTGGTCGTGGTAACAATCTATATTATGTAGGTTGAAATTTGAAATTGAATTAAAACTGTCGCGTCGGGTGAGGATATCATATATAATTTCTCCTGTAAAAGAAAATAAAGTTATACTTATATAAAGAAAAATCCTAACATAAATATTTAAGTCGCATAACGCGCTACTAGTATATATTTATTTTTATTCATTTAAAAGTCCCGGGTTCAAATATTCTTTTACTGGCAACATTGTTAAGAATGTACACGAATTTACTAGCATAATTACAGAATTCTATCATAAAAGTCAGGTTACACACTACTTGAGTACGCGCGACCGCAACGACCCCTGATGCCTTGTACGACAATGGGGTCGTATATTACCGTAAGGTTGTCTATCTTTATTAATATTTCATATTAATATTTCAATCAACGGCTGAAGTCTACAATAATGTCACTTTATAAAAGGAAACCCCAAACCCATGTCCAATTTTTAAATTCTCACCCATTTGTTAAAAATGGACTTTAAATAAAATGTTTTGGGTTTTGAAACCTACATCTACAGACTTTTCTATTCGTATTCTTCCATATTACACATGCGGTGACCATGTTATGTTCTTAATCCTAACAAATAGCGAAAGTAAATATAGGTAGGTACGCAAGTTTAAAAACTTACCAGAAAACTATAAACTTTAATACACAATAAGTAATAAACAACAAAATATAAACGCAAAACCCAATAATGAACGGTTATGTGACGCTGATGTACTTCACATATTTTAAACGAAAAATACCGCCGTAAAATCAAACGCTTATCACTTCGTTTGAAATGTCACAATTTAATTTTATAATTCTCAGTACCAACTAATTTTGTGAACAGGTTAACCAACCTACAAATCCCCTTTCCTCTTGTGAAGTCAACACCCGCATTTCTCTACCAACTATTTTTCTATAGCAGTGGACAGTCTATTTTTAGTGGTTTGTGCAAACGACCTGGTCGGTCGAATGCGACCGAACACGGCCGACTAACGGCCGGATCCCATTTTGACCGGATTAGTCGGACGTTTTCTACCGTTCGGCTGTCAAGAAATTGATTTGTTGATGCTGTTATTTGTGTGCTTTTCACACTTTTCACTGTTTCTCTTTAATTGATCGTGTAGGTAAATGATGAAATTCACCTAGAGTTTTTCTTTTTCTTAAAATAGAGTTGACCCAACACTTTCTTTTTGCCTTCCTATTCAACCGTCGTCTCATGAGATATGCCTTTTCTAAGAAATATAAATCACTATCCATTTTTTAATGATATTTATTAATTCGTCATAACAACTCGGATTTAGTTCGGCTGCAGTAGACGAGCACAGATCGGACGTCTAAAATCGGCCGTTATTCGGCCGACTAATAACTCGGAGGAATACGGTTTCAATGGACGACTAGCCGTAAGCTAATGAATTTACAAGATGTTTATTTGTAAACAGATTGTAAATATGTAAATTATTTTGGATGTCAAATTTTAAAAAAATTCTATTTATTCTTCATTTGTTTTTTAGTAGCATGAGCACAAGTAGCGCATCTTAGGGCCGTATTACACGAGACTAATAGCGTTTTCCACTGACTGCACTGGTGCGCACTAACACTGCCCTAATCCAGGGCAGCGCATTCCACTGTCTTTTTCGGTGCGCACCGTACGAGGGTAATGCGTTCCACTGAGATTTCGTTACTGCATTGGAAGTGCTCTCAGTGCAAGTTTTTAGAACTGTGGTTAGTGGTCAGTGCAAAAGAACGGTTCCGGTGCAGAGCAACTCGTACGCGTTCGTTGTTGGTGCGAATCGAGTGCGTTCTAAAAAGCAGCTCAGTGGAAAACGCTATAAATTTAGTACTAAACAGTTGTTCGCGCGCAGATTTAAAATGTGTAATGGCTTGGAAATATGAAACTCCCGTTTGCCACCAAAGTGAATTTTTTACCACTAAAGTTAGTGTTGACTCTTAATTGTTTTGCGATAAGAAATTAGGATCGGTTGTATTTTAATGTACCAGGTCGCACTGAATCTGCGCGCGCACAACTTAGTACTAAATTTACTCGTGTCATACGGGCCCAATGAACTGTATACTATACGTACCTGGAAGGGATGTGTAAATCCATGAAAGTGAGGCAAAATTTGAAGTTAGGCAACCCGCAGTGTGGATGTGAAATTATCTCTTTCTATCTTATTTAGATACATAAGTTGCACTCAATTTCTCACCTTTTTAAAAGAATTATTTTGATGCTATTAAAGAAATTATAGTATAAAATTGGATTTTTATTTTTTAAAGTAAATTGTCCTTCACAAATAGAAGCTAAATAAGGAAAAAATTGTCAACGTAAAATTTTTGTTGAAAGGCAATAATAAATAACCATATCGTCCGTTTTACACAATATAAATTCAACACAAGAAAAATCGCTACCCAATAATTATTTATTAAACTTTATTCAAGCGACGGAGAATTTACCAAACTTATTACAACGAGATTGACAAAGACAGGTTACCGTCCTCTAAGGCCATCCTTTTTTCGGTTTGCCCCTGACACAAAAACCGATTGTTGAAATACGGCGTGGGTCCATTCCAGGTACGTATTATATACTATATAGTATACAGTATAGTATATAGTATCAGGACGCAGATAGTGGAATTACCACACGGGGAGCGTAGTCGTGCATGTCCTATATCATCAGGAGTCCCCCAGGGATCCATACTTGGGCCTACACTATTTCTAATATACGCGAACGGCCTCCCATCATATCTCACAGAGAATTCCCCTCCAAACAGCATTTTTGTGACATCCTACGCGGATGATACCAATATCCTAATTAAATCGAGGGATATAAAGGATCTCTGCGCCATAATCGAGGTGACGTTAAATAAGTTGCGTAGCTGGTGTGATAGTAATAACTTGGCTATAAACGAAAACAAAACGTCCATAGTTCCCTTTGGCAGCCTAAGAAAAACGTCAATCATTAAGGAGGTTGCCGGTATCACATCCTCTGAGTCAGCAAGGATACTGGGCCTAACGGTTAGACATGACCTCTCCTGGTCATTACATATAGACTGTATAGTTAAAAAGCTTCAAACGAGCTGCTATGCGCTTCGTACTCTAAAAAATATATGTAACACCGACACATTACTGATTTTTTATCACGCAAACATTCACTCCCATATTTCATACAACATCGCGAACTGGGGGGGCAGCACGAATACAAATCGTATATTAATAATGCAAAAACGTGCAATAAGGCTTATATGTAACCTGCCATTCAGAACGCCCTGCAGGGTATATTTTGCAAAATTAAAGATACTGACCGTAATCAATACGTACATCTTAGAAATAAGCTGCTACGCCTACAAGTCACGGGCGCGCCTCTCAAATGGTGAACATAGCTATAATACACGTCACAAACACCTTCTGAATCCGGGGCAGCATAGAACAGCGTTATTTCAAAATAATTTACATTACAACTCGTGTAAAATTTTTAATAATCTGCCTGAACGGGTCAAAAAAATTACTAGTTATAAGCAGTTCAAGCTGACACTTAAAACTTCCCTAGTAGGTAAACCCTTTTATAACCTGAAAGAGTTTTTCCAATGCAAACTATTACAATAATCAATGTTGCAATGTCCATTCTATGTATTATAGTCCTTCGATCTATGTATGTAACCCTTACGAGTACGTTATGTTATGGAATGTTGTTGACTTATGATTTATGTATGTATGTAACTGTGACAAATATTGTGTTCTTATCCACACCCCACGTGGAAAGCACTGACAATAAATATTCTTTATTATTATTATTATTATTATAGTTCATTGTACGGGCCTTATACATTAAAAACATCTATGGAAACATATTTTTTTAAATCAAATATTTTTGGTTATATTGATTAATTCTTGATGTGTGAAATTCATTTTAAGTGTCGAGCAAAAATGTGCTACAGAGTAACAATGTAGATTATCACACTAGCATCTAAATTAACTGTCATATCACTTGCGATATTCGCTGATTGCTACTTGCAAAAAATCGAACTTCTTTATAATTACCATAATAATCCCTCTTCTATTATGATAATTACCATATGATAATTACAATAGTTTTTCCAGAAAATCTCAATAACTATTCAGAATTGACCATACAAATTCCATATCCGTGGAAAGCTTATAAAAAACTTAATCGACTCGTGAACAGAAATTCAGAGTGCTCCATTTATAAAAAAGAGTTATTTGACTTTTTGCGTTTCAGCACACCCTGTATAGTGTGTGCATACATGGACCAAAAGTCGACTGTTTATTAAAATTCTAAGTTATTCTAAAATGTTCTGTGGCAAGTTTGTCGAAAAACATCCATGGGCTACTGGGCAGTGATCACTGACCTGTATTTTAGGTCAGTGGCAGTGATCCATCAAATATGAGCCTTTTTCGAACAAAACGTTGAATAACGCCGAAACTGTAGTGTAAGTATAATATTAGATCTATTAAAAGGTAGAACTGGCAACGCGGTAGAACGGTAGTTGACATGTAGCATTATGGCACAGAATGTAAATAGGTGTTAAAACTGATAATAAACTGATATGTACAACTTTGATGGTTACTTATTACTGAAACGGTCTGAGAATATAAAGCAGTTAGTGTTACTACTGAGATAGAACCAGCAATTACAATTGGCGACGAGGATTAACAGAAAATATTCAAGGAATATTCAAGTAAATTCGACAAAATGGCGTCATACATGTGGCATGGTCACATTGAGGAATTTTCCGTTGAAAAAGGTAACTGGAGTTTGTGGACGGAGAGGCTAGAACAGTATTTTGTAGCAAATGAGATTAAAAAAGAAAAAGAAGTGCCAATATTGCTAACACTTGTGGGGTCAGAAGGTTATTCACTTATCAAGGATTTGTGTACACCAAATGCACCAGCAAGTAAATCGTTTGAAGAGATTAAAAAGTTAATGCTACAACATTTACAGCCAGCACCAAATAAAATTGCGCAGCGGTACAAATTTAAAAATAGGAAGCAGTTGGAGGATGAGTCAGTTGCACAATACTTGGCTAATTTAAAGAAGTTGTCTATGTTTTGCGATTTTGGTGAAAATCTGGAAACCAACCTTACCGATCAACTAGTGTGGGGTATTAAAAGTGACAATGCTAAGCGCAAGTTATTAAGCGAAGAGAATCTAAATTATAAGAAAGCGGTTGAAATAGTTCTTAGTGTGGAAGCTTCAAACCGGGATATATCTGATCTAGCAAATAAAGTGGAGCAAGTGAATTTCATAAAAAAGAAGAAATTTCATCAGAGAACTTCAAAAGCCAGTGATAATGGTACATCGAAGAAAGGCAGTAGCAGAGAAGTGTTCGAAGCGACAGCATCAACATCAAAAGGTAAAAACAATGTAACTAGCAATACTAACAGATCTTGTTTTTGCTGTGGTGATTACAACCATTATGCGAGGGAATGCAGATTCAGGAATGGTTACTGCTACCGGTGTGGTAAGAAGGGTCACACAGGCAGGATGTGCAAGAGGAACAAGGAACACAGCTCTACAAATTACGTTGAGAGTGAAGGAAATGGTAGCGAAGCCGAGGTGGAAAACACAGGTGACTTTGATTCATTATTTACCATGGTTGATGAAGATGTACGAGAAACGAATGTTATTATAGATAATGCATGTTTAGGTTTAGATTGCTTGTTCGGTAATTCAGAAGAGATTGCTGTAGTACAGCCTTATGCTGTCGATTCACAAACAATAAATTTCAACGAGTCAGAGGGTAGGGTGAAACCTCTAACTGTTGAGTTGAAGGTAGATACAAAAAAAATTACATTTCAGGTTGATACGGGATCAAACATTACAGCAATTTCTAATGAACTCTATCAGAGAAATTTTATTAGTAATAAGTTAAAAGTAACCAATGAGATGTTTAAAAGTTATGTAGGCGATCCTATTATTCCTATTGGAATTATAAATGTCTTAGTTAGTGACAAAGGGAGAGATCAATCATTGGATTTGTATGTTGTTCCAAAAGGGGGACCTCCTATAATAGGAAGGGCTTGGTTAAAAGCATTACAAATAAGTATTAATTTTGAGAATAATGATACAGAGATAAATTATAATAGTTCAGATTTAGATAGTTTATTAGCTAAATATGATGCAGTATTTACGGACAGATTAGGTTTATATAATAAGGAAAAGTTACATTTGGAAATGAACGACAACTATAAGGGAAGGCCAATTTTTGTAAAACAGCGTCCTTTGGCTTTTGCATTGAAACAGAAGGTAGATTTAGAATTGAATAAGTTAATTAATGAGGGTATTGTTGAAGAAATTTCATACTCAGATTGGGCCACACCCATTGTACCAATATTAAAGAAAGACGGCTCAATAAGAATTTGCGGTGATTATAAGGTGACAATCAATACATGTTTAGATGATGATAATTTCCCTATTCCAAGAGTAGAGGAGATATTTGCAAAATTCTGTGGAGGGCAACAATTCACGAAATTAGATATGAGCATGGCTTATCAACAATTGGAATTAGATGAGGAGTCAAAATTGTTGACTACGATATCTACACATAGGGGTCTGTTCAGATATAATCGTTTACCGTTTGGTGTTAAGCCAGCTGCAAAAAAGTTTCAGAAAATAATTACAAAATTGCTAGGCAATATTGAAAATGTAGGAGTATTTTTTGATGACATTTGTATAACAGGATCTAACCGTGAGGAACATTTAAAAACATTAGAGCAAGTACTATTAAAATTAAAAGAGGCAGGTTTAACATTAAAAAAAGAAAAATGTTCATTCTTAAGAGATAGTGTTACATATTTAGGTCACAGAATTGATTGTGAAGGAATTCATATGGCATCAAATAAAGTGGATGCAATTAAAAATGCGCCTAGGCCGGAGAATGTAAGTGAATTAAAAGCATTTTTGGGCACAGTAAATTATTATGCGAAATTTATATCCAATTTATCTACACTATTACACCCGCTTCACAAGCTATTACAAAAAAATCAGAAATGGGAGTGGTTAAATTCACAAGAATTAGCATTTAAAGAGATAAAGAGATTAATGATGTCAAAAAAGATATTAGTACATTATAATCCAAATTTAGAGCTGCGTTTAAATACCGACGCTAGTTCTTATGGGATTGGGGGTGTTATATCACATGTCATGGAAAATGGTGAAGAGAGACCAATTGCGTATGCATCAAGGTCGCTATCTGATGCAGAAAAGAGGTACTCACAATTAGAAAAGGAGGCGCTTGCTATTGTATTTTCAGTAAAAAAGTTTCATCAATATTTGTTTGGCCGTAAATTTACTCTATGTACAGATCATAGGTCTTTAGTAACTATTTTCAACCCAAAGAAGGGTATTCCGGAAATGACAGCAAATCGAATTCAGAGGTGGGCGTTATTTCTGTGTGGTTATAATTATGATATTTGTTATGTCAAGGGGATAGATAACATGGTCGCAGACGGATTATCTAGATTACCCAGTAGAAAAGGTGACAGTAATGAAGTTGATACTTCTTATTTAAATTATGTAACCGATAATATTCCGTGTTTAACAGACGTGGATATTAAGAAAGGCACTGAAAGAGATCCGATATTGGCAAAGACGTACGGGTATATTGAAAATGGTTGGCCAAGTGTAGTAGATTCAGATGAATTAAAACCATATTTCCTTAGAAGAACAGAATTATATATAGATCAGGGATGCATATTATGGGGTCACAGAGTGGTTGTACCAAGGTCAATGCAACCAAAATTATTGGATGAATTGCACATTGGTCACATGGGAGTAGTGAAAATGAAAATGTTAAGCCGTAGTTATGTTTGGTGGCCATCCTTAGATCACGATTTAGAAACTCTGGGTAGGTCATGTGAGGCATGTTTGGAGGAAAAAGATTTTCCATCGAAAGTTAAAATTAATACATGGTTATGGCCTACAGGTCCAAACGTTAGGTTGCATGCGGATTTTGCGGGTCCGTTTATGAGCAAACAATTTCTTATAATTACAGATGCCTATTCTAAGTGGGTAGATATAAAAATTATGCACGATATAACATCAGCTAAAACCATTGATATGTTCCGCGAATATTTTGCCACATGGGGTATTCCTAACAAATTAGTCACAGATAACGGGAGTAGTTTTATGTCTAGTGAATTTCAAAGTTTTTTAAACCATAACGGAATTGTTCACCAAACAATAGCACCATATTGCCCACAAGGCAATGGTGCAGCAGAAAATGCAGTGCGTACGTTTAAAAAGAAAATGAAGGTACTAATTAAACAATTGCCATTACAACAGGCTTTAAACAATTATTTGTTTGCATATAGAAGTAGTCCACATTGTACAACAGGTTTATCTCCAGCAGAGTTACAGTTAGGTAGAAAATTAGTAACCAGATTAGACAAAATCAAGCCGGGGAATAAATTAAGAGATAGGGTGGAAGGAAAACAAAAACTACAAGAGCGAAACTTTGGGGGTAAAAGAAAGGTTGAATGGTGCGTGGGTCAAGAAGTCATGGTTAGGGATGTTATAAATAGTAAATGGATTAAAGCTTGTATACTTAAAAGAATAACAAATGACCTTTATTTGGTAAAAACGAAAAATGACATGGTATGGAAAAGACACACAAACCAAATGATTGATTATGAACCTGCTAACATTACGGATAGTGTGATAGAAGTTGAAAGTTTCAATCAGTATCCAAATGCTAATGTTAACGAACAAGTTCGTCCAAATGTAGTTTGTACCGAAAATAACAGCTCTGTTGATGCCAATGCTGGTGTAGAGCAAAGCATGGCGGCCGATGCAGGCGTGACGAGCAACACAAAGGGCAATACTAAAGAAAAGAACATTCAGTTAGATTTAAGTAATCCGACAGGGTTAAGAAGATCGGAAAGAATAAGAAAGCCTAAGTTAATGTATGATGTGTAGTAGTATAGTGTTAAGGAAATTATGTATTCGTTTTATAGCGGTTTATAAAAGAGGGAGATATCTGTAGTGTAAGTATAATATTAGATCTATTAAAAGGTAGAACTGGCAACGCGGTAGAACGGTAGTTGACATGTAGCATTATGGCACAGAATGTAAATAGGTGTTAAAACTGATAATAAACTGATATGTACAACTTTGATGGTTACTTATTACTGAAACGGTCTGAGAATATAAAGCAGTTAGTGTTACTACTGAGATAGAACCAGCAATTACAGAAACGGAGAGATCTAGACTAGACCCATAGTGACCTATACCTACAAAGTCCCATTATTTTGTCATGTAAAAACTAATAATGTACAAATATACAGTGTGTCCCATTAAAAAAAAACATACCTAACTTTGGTTTACCACCATGTATAGGAACACTCTTTATATAATCAAAATATTTTTATAATGTGCAGTAGGTATTAAGTGTGCTTACTTGGCGGTGAAAACCGCATGTAGATATATCTTGAATAGCAAAAAAGTTTGGACCAATCACACAGCCCTGGGTCACCCTGTATACAGTTCAAAGTAAATAAATGCACTCCTCTTTTCCAAAAAGCGGAGAGTTAATAACTGCGGTTTAAGAAATTCCGGTGTTAAAGAGCGTTATTAGTTATTACCAGTGAACTCTATAGTTTATAGAGTTCACTGGTTATTACACGGCATCTTACGTCGATCGATGTTATAACCACAAACCACTAAAAAGTTATAACTCCGGCGTAAATTAAGTGTGTGTAAACGTAGTAATATAGATAATAATAACAGAGAATATGGTATCAACAAAAGAACTACCTATTCATTGGTGATACGTGATGGTATACAAAGACATGTCAGTACATTAGCACAGAAGAAATACCTACGGATGACATTAGTACATATCTTTATCTATCTACAAATAACAACCACTAAACGACAACCTTGAAACAGGAATAAAAGTTGTGAACACGCCACAAAATGATTTCCCTCTTTAGATAAGAACGTCAAATTTGGTCAAATTGAAATTGAAGTGTCATGTGTAAGTGCATCACCAAAAATTTAAACGTGTTATTAAAAAAAACCATAACTAAATCATCTAGTATGACTAATATACAAAAACTTCGGTAAGATTATTGTTAATTTCTAAACTATTTTGAGATCTCGCTAATAATATGCAACTTAGAAATGCGTTCTAATTACCTTCGTACGTCAACTTATGTTTGCCTACGATTTTCTTTATATTAACCTTGTTTACAATTTTTATTTTTGTATTATACGTGTTGTTGATCTCGTACACATTTTAAAATTAACGCGTTCTTTGTATTTTCTTCTTAACCTATAATTATAATGTGGCGTTTTTTCTAAGTGCCTCAAAATGTGTAATAACAACTATTATCTTTAACCATATTGCATTATCATTTATTCTATATTTGATTTTAGTGACTCATTTAAGTAGTGCGCTTACAGGGGGGCGCAGAATGGATAACAACGCAATGTACCAAAAGACTCAAAATATTTTTCGTGCTACCAACCCCTGTATAATGGACTCGATTGATCCCACGGCCGTTTTAGAAAATGCATCCGGAGATAATTTAATCTTTTCAAGCAAGTCTGATAATCCGGTGACATTAGAAACTAAATTGGAATCTTTAAATATAAATGCCGCAGAAAGTTTAAACGAATCCGTATCGTTAAGTTTTAAATTACTCGACGAAAATGAAACTTTAAAAATTTCAAGTGCCGAAAAATTTCTTACATTTTTAAGAATACCCACCTCCGTGAAAAAAGTGAAAGTTGTGTCTATTTTTGGAAAAACCGGTGATGGAAAATCTTATACTTTAAATAAAAGTTTTTTTGACGGATTAGAAGTTTTTAACACATCTGCAGAACAGTCGTCGTGTACCTTAGGTGTTTGGGCCGCTTTTGATCCAAGATTAAATGTTATTTGTCTCGATACAGAAGGTTTATTAGGAGTTTCTAAGAAAGAGGATCAGAGGACTCGTATGTTATTAAAAGTTTTAGCAGTATCTGATATTGTTATATATAGAATAAAAGCAGAGAGAATGCAGAGTGATATGTATACGTTTTTGGGAGGAGCTTCTAAAGCATACAAAGAACATTTTCAATCTGCTTTACAGCAAGTATGGGAAAAAGCGGAAGTCGATGCTCCTATGTCTGCATTGGGACCTAGTATTATTATTTTCCATGAGACGGTACATACAAATACCTTACACTGTAGTGCTAGTGTTTCCGAATCACCAGAGGATATTCTGCGTGCAACGTTTGCCGACTTACAACTTAAAATTGACTCATTCAGTTCTCTAAAATATATAGGAGTTCGAACACAAATTCTGTGACATCTTTTAAGGAGTTGAAAAATGCTATTCAATTGGAATTAGAAGATACCAAGGTACGATCAGCTAGACATCCCAAAATCGTGTATCACACATTAAAGGTAATTATATTAAACAATCTTTTTAGTTTTATTATTTTCAGGTATCATTCGCCATTTTTCAGGTATTTACAGTGCTTTCATTTAAAACAGATTTCTTAGATAAAAATTAATGGTGGTAATTCAAGTTCTTGATGAAACAATCATTTTCAATTAAAGTAGTTCGGCTGTTTCGTTTTTGACGTTAGGATTTGTCGAGAGTAGACTCAAATTAAAGCTTGAAGCGTCCTGAACACGATGCCGTTCAGAAAAAGTGCCCTTACCGGACTCGTCTTTCGGCTTTTTAACATGGGCTCTTATGGGAGAATTTGTTTTATCGTGATTAAAGCCAAAATAAACGTTAAATCCCAAAACGGGCTCGGTAGAAATATTCTTTGAATCGTGACGAATCGGTAGGTATAAAGAAAAGTACATCTTACCGGTACCAAAAAAGAGAAAACGGGAAAAAAGACCCAAAAAGAGGCCCGTCGGCTGCTGCCGTTTCAGGCCGGGCACGGCAGCCAACATCCCGGCAGTGAACGAAGCATTCGCGGCGCTCATTTTATGATTCCGCGAACGTTCGGGACCCATAAATTCAATATTTAGATGTCAAATTATACCTAGCCGATTTATTTATAAAGAAATATTAGCGTTTGTTGGCGTTTTTACGCAATGTGTCAGTTGTAGTACTTCATCGCCGAGAATTGGTATGAGACCCAAAAATAGTCAAGTGTAGCACTAAATAACATCTTAAAAAAAATTAAATAGCATTTAAGAACAAAAATAGCATGTTTAGAGAGTAAATAACATATAACTAAACCCTCAAAATACTGCTGAGTATTTTATAGACGTTAATTAGTCCTTAAAAAAATTGTTGGCAGTCACTCATTTGACTTCGCTAGAAACCAGCCGAACTACTTTAAAAACAACATACAGTTATATTTGAAAGAAGCGGCCATTAAATGCAGTCCCTAATTTGCTCCCTCTCAATGTCTTAATTTACTCCTACAGGTCTATTTCAATTAATTAATAAAAAACTGAATTTTATACTTTACATTATTTTCCAATTATAAATAATACCGAGAATAATACTGAAAAGATCCACTCCTTGAAGGTTTTTTTCTCTCTTTTTTTGTTCATACGATGTCATGTGTAACACAAACAACTTCTTTTATTTCCGAATCATGTTCCAGAATTTGTCAACAATTTTATTGTTTTCGGAATTTTGTCAGTAAATACCTCACAAAATCGGTTATTAACTTTCTTGTACAGTTGACCCAAGCAAACAAGGTAGCTGAGCGGGCAGAGCTAGCGCTGTCGTCTTTTTCAGAGTACATTCAGGTTAAGAAGTATTTCAGAGGTAAATTTAAATATTTTAAATGTTGTCCTTGAACATTGTTCACATTAATATTCTTTTCATAAATTATTTTTAGTTCATAAAGATCACATGCATTTCTATGTTTCAATAAACTAAATGTTACTTTTCTAATAACTAGAAGGAAATTAACACAAAACTACAATCAATTACAAACAATGCTGTCAAAGTGCCAAGTATAAATTTGATTTGCGAATGTACTAAAATAAATATTTTTGTGTGATTGGCTAAAAATCTTGCCGCTTCAAATATTTCAAATAAAATTCTTTTAGTTCACATATTTTCCGACTATCTTGTTTGCTTGGGGGAGCTGTAGAAGTTTGATTCATATTTAAGTTTCATTTCTCTTTTTCCTCGTTTAATTTTATGTTTATTACCCCTTCTTTTAATCTTATGTAGCCTATGTAATCTTCATCTCTATTTCTCTTGTTAACATTCTTTTCCCACAATTCATGATTTGCACAATGCTGCCTTTTGTGTATGTATGTACTTACATTCTTATTTTTATTATGTTGTTAGCTTGGTTGTTAGTTTTATAACTAAATTTATAATAACATCTAACTAACAACTAACTTATTGAAGCTTCTACGATTATTGATTGGCACCTCCTGTCAAACCCTGCATTACTTTTTGAGGCTGATTTCGTGAATTTTAGTGTTTAAATAATAAACTTCATGCAACAGTTCAACATAAAAGGTCTAACATAAGGTAAACTGCGTTTCAAAATTACATACTGTTAAATGTTTGTATAGGGAAGGCCAAACAAACTTGCGTGCACGTCATCAATGACGTATTTCCATGTCTTTTGTGGCTAAGTTTCCATCGCTAACTGTATCATAAAATTTGTAAAAAAAACAACTCTAAAGGCGATGCAATTAATATAAGACTTTTGAGATAAAGCACAAGCTTGTTTTTGTTGGGTTTAGACGCCTCCCAATGTAAAATTATGTGATAAAATTTTAATCAACAGGCCAGTAAGTAACGACGTAAACCTAGCCACTGTCAGCCAATGGTGCTGTGTTGCCATCTTTCATTAATCGATTCATCGATATTTTGAGGTTACGGATGACAGTAGTATTCTGACCATATACATAATAATATGTATATGATTCTGACAGGCATATTTAATTGATTTTTGTCGTCAACAATTTGTAGCAGTAATTAATATTTATTTGTGGTTGAATAAGAAATATTTCCTGGGACATTAAATATTTCCTGATCACTTTGACAATACTGTAAATGTAAACGTCATCAAACGCTGATGACGTGCACGCAACTTAGTTTGGCTTTCCCTATAATAAAATTCAAAAATCAGTGTTACTAAGAATAATGACAATTAATACCTATAGGGCATGAACAAACCATTTGCATTTTTAAATGAAATTAAATATCCGTGCATGTAAACTGGATACATTTCAACCGATTTCAACTGATTGCTATGGTATTAAAACAAAAGACTTGCTATATAGATCGAGATATATTTGTTCTCGTTCAGTGATTATAATCCTTGATCCTTGCTTTGTATAGGTCATATGTCAAGAACGAAACATATGATTGTGTTAAAGTTATTTGTTTACTTTTATACCATAAGGTTGTATATTTTCAATAACATAGTTGTACATGTGGCTACAATGAAAAAATTAAGCCTAATATTTATTATATCGCGCATATATGAGCAGTAACAATTTAACAGGAAATTTCATGCAGAATTTGTCTCGGAATTTGCCCAATCAAGCATTAAAGAATAGTACCTACCTATAGGTTAAATAATATGTTCACATTTACATCATTTCAGTATTAAATTTAATTAATTGTATATCATTTCAATCAGCAAAACTATTATATAACCATTGATAGGTATCACAATAGGCCAAGTGTCAACCTTGACCTTGAATGTTTTTTTAGGTAACCCTTGTAATGTTTCTGATTTTAAATTAAAATATAAATATAATTATACATTCATTTTTTAAATGTACTTACTTATTATTTTTTATAAAAATGATGTACCCTGAATAAAGATTATTTTCATGTAACGAACTATGCAAATTTGTCGTCAGCAGAACTTAACTACCTACCTCATAAAGCATAAAACACCTTTTTATATCGAAATATATTTTCTTATTAATTCCGAATAAATAATGGAGGAAAAACTACTCGAAAAACTACATTACCTGATCCACTTTACCCGATTTATGAAATTTTGCGCAATTCACATGTAAAAAACAATTTGTTTTTCGAGTCACAGATATATTATGTTTTTTTCTTATTTTTTCACACATACATAATTAATTATAGCAAAGGAAATAGGTATCTCAAAATTAAATGTTTGTTAGGTAATATAAATATGAAATTACTCACTGTTAATGCAGATACAGGAAGTTTTAGTTAAGTAGGTATATGAATTAATTCCGTAACAAAACCATAATCTCGCAAAAATGGTACAAAAATTAAGTATAATTGGTTGCATGTGGACATACATCATAAATAAGTAGGTAATCTAAAACCGTGCACACCGTTAAAGCATTTGACACGGTGCGACACTCAACAAGTGATTGCATGTGTGAAAGTAAGAGGAGAACATTTATTATGAGTTTCTGATTTGATGACACTTTCAAGTTGATAGTGTGTCAAAATTTGACACCAAAACCACAAAAAGTCTTAACATATTATTTCAACAGTAACGCTGCCATCATCAGATGAAATCACATTGCTGAAAATTCTTAACTGATGTTATTCATAGTGTGTGTATTGTTTGTTTACATTTTCTTATCTTATTTGCAGTTAACTCATTAAATCAAATTAATTATTACGTTGTCAGCATTGAGGTGCTATAAATTAATTTTGCATTTGTATTTGTGAATTGAGGTCTATGAACTGCAGATTTCCATGTTTTTATTTGCACAGGCTAGCTTGGACTATCTTTAAGGAGATACTGGTCGTACGGAGAAAGATTGCCCCAAGGTCGGATGCGCACTCGTATAATTGTAAATTTTCCAAGCTTGGCAATCATATGATACCAGTGGTGTCGCCGCTAAATTCCGTTTAATTAGTAACATCTGGCTTGAATATTAAAAAAAAAAGATTTTTGTCTTAAATGAGTATATGTGATTTAATTTTACATGTACACGTATTTTTTCTTACTTGTTACTAACATATAAATTTAAAAACACTGCGAGTTTTATTTCCTCATAAAAAGCAACGCCAGTGTTAAACGTGGAAAAAGCAGTTTACATGCCGATCGCTTCCGAATACACGAAGTTCACCTGCGCACCCGAAGCAATCTTTCTCCGTACGACCAGTACCCAGCTAGATAGAAGCATTAACCTTGTAATCGCTAAGTGCAAGACCATGACGAAACCGCAATTTTTGGCCTTGATCTTACACTATCAGTGTTAGTGTTAGTTTTCGTCTTGAGAGTAAGAGTTGTTGTTGCTGTGGTACTGCAAAAAAATGAAAAAATTGCGCGAAATTATTCACCATTATTTATCTGTATGCAGTATGATACAAATGCAAAAATCTATAAGTACAGTTACTGTAAAAGAATTAAGTATATTTTTTAATATTGCTGCAAATGACATTTTACCAATAGTCTAGTCAAAGAAGGGTTTGTAGACAGACTTTTTGATCCTAAAGATTTTATTTCTGAGATGTGTTTGGAGGTGTTTGGTGATGATTATACCAAAAGTCCCCGGCCCTACGGTATGAGCTAACTCCATAGCGTAACAAAATGTGCGGATTTGTTTGGTTTTCTGCTTGTATCTCTTGAACGGGTGGTCGTAGTGGGAAATGGCCAATTACAAAATAAAATGAGTTTAAATTTCCTACAAGTTTAGTTCTATTCGTTTTTTCTGCATCTCTAGCTGTTGAAGAGATATTCGCTGTCAAAGTTAGATTTTTTTTAAAAATCGTTTTTACACGACATTTTTCGGCAAATGTTGTGTCCTGACTCCGAAAGTATTGGGTTTATAGCAAAAACTGCTGAAATAAAAGTTGTAGGCCATTAAATTTCATATAAAATGCATACATATATATTATAGTTTAATATTTTATCTCAAACACATCAGAAGTTGTAGTCATTAATCTGTCAGACTTTGAAATCGTAATAGATGGAGGATTCCTGTTACAATAGAGTTCTTTGGCCTACGCTGCGGGATCCACCATTTCATCTATCTGTGAGATTCACCTGAAGTATATCAAACGGCACTACTCAGGTAAATCGTGCTCAGTTGTGTTTGACGGTTATATTATAACACTACAGCCAACAGCACAAGAGAAGAACAAAGAAGGAGATATCGAACCAAAGAGTCAGTTAACATCAACTGTACTGCCGACACAATAATCAGCGTTAAGCAGGACCATTTCCTCAGTAATGAACTGAACAAAAATCTCGTTTGATTGCCATTATTCTTACATCCTACCTTCAAGAAAATGGAGTTATTACTGATGTGACCGAAGACGACGCCGATACTTTCATTGTGTCCAGGGACACGGCCATTCAGAAGCAACCAGAAAACTTTCTTATAGTTGGTGAGGGCATTGATCTCGTAGTTCTTGTAATGGCACTAGCACCAGAGGACCGTAACATAATTTTTCTTAAACCAAGCCATGGGAAAATGAAGGCCCTCGATCGCTTTCTCGTCTAAGAACCTTCAACAGCTTGATCTTAAGCACATACTTTTCATACACGCTTTCACCGGTTGCGACACAACCTCTGCAGCGTTTCGAAAGGGTAAAATCAGCTTCTTAAAGCTCTACCAACAACGTGCTGACATTCAAGCTGCTGCTCATCGAAGAAGATGGGAAGACATGTTTCCTCAGGTAGTATGATGGTGCTCCACTCAACGAGTTGTCTCTCAACAACAACAGATACCTCTCATTTATGAAGTCAGAATCTAAGATCAAATCTGACATTTCAGCGCTACCCCCACAGAGGGTGCAGCAAAGCAGCACAGTTTCAGAGTATATCACCAAGTACAGAATTGGCTTGGACGTCGGCTCCCCCCACAAGACTGGTGATGGGAACAAAGGCGAAGTGCTCTGGGAACTGAGGAGCTCATCCCTGTCCAGTCTACAGACCTCAGTGCCTCAGATAATATTTTAAATTTACTATACCTCTTGTAGAAGAGGTTCTCCCAGGCGAATCCTGTGAGGCGGATTCCGTTGGTGATACGGATACCGCCGATGACCCTGACGATCCTTAGCTACTCCCAGGACCATCACAAGCAAAAAGAGTTAGAACTGCTTAAGATAAATGTTCTTTTACATCAATATGTCTTTAAATAAAATTATTTTTCAGCATTATTTGAATTATTTCTTGAGGAAATAATTTCGTTCTTTTCGTCAAACATTAACCCTATCATAAATGTATTTAGCAAACACTAGAGACCATTAAACAGGATGGCGCACAAGACTGAAATTGATTGGCTAAGGATGCAGGTAATCTGTATTTAATACTCACATATCAGATTTAGCTCCAGACCTCCCACAAAATCAGTTGTACTCTAGTGTCCTCTATTCCATGTTAAACTCAACGTTTTTTTTAATTAACTATTACATCTAGTCTATTTGAGATAAAATATTAAACTGTAACAATGCATTTTATAGGAAATTTAATGGTCTACAACTTTTATTTCAACGGTTTTTGCTATAAACCCAATACTTTAGGAGCCAGGACACAACATTTGCCGAAAATAGTCGTATAAGAACGATTTAAAAAAAAAGTTAATCCTTAACAGTGAATATCTCTTCAACGGCTAGAGATAGAGAAAAAATCAATAGAAGCAAACTTGTAGGAAATTTAATCAGCTATTATTTTGTAATTAATCAATTTCACACTACGACCACCCGTTCAAGAGATACAAACGGAAAACCAAACAAATCCGCACATTTTGTTACACTACGGAGTTAGCTCATACGGTAGGGCCGGGGACTTTTGGTATAATCATCACCAAACGCTTCCAAACACATTTCAGAAATAAAATCTTTAGGATCAAAAAGTCTGTCTACAAGCCCTTTTTGAGCGTTCGTTGACTAGGCTACAAAGTGAGTGTAATAGATGAAACTGAATCGTACAGGTGCATAAGCTAACTAATTTTTGTTTGGTGGTCTATATCTCGGTCTATACATTATTTTTTGAAATGTGAGTAATGAGGACGCATCAGCGAGTTTATTGACCCATCTACAGATTAGCAGAATCAATACAGATACAAAATACATATGTACCTACAATTTTCAGAGACCTTCATAACCTAATAAGTGGTGTATACACCACGTAATGGCTGTCATGGTTATCGGAAACAGTAAGTAAAAATCCCATCTGTATTGATCCTACCATTGGTTAAAGAATTAAATGATTAATTAAAGTATTCTTGAATCAATGGTTCCACTAGCATGTGACACACTTAGTGCCTATGTACCATCAATAAACTGATTCATTTCCGGACCCTATTGCATTTTTGTTCCATGAACTTTTCTAAAATATATTCAACAATTGTCACTAATAGCATGGCTTGCACAATACCATAACAACGCCAGCGTTAATTTTAGCACAGATCTGTGGTTTTAGTCTTTGTCGTGCACTTTAAATGGAAAAAAATTGTAAGTTGTGACTAAAAAGTTTCGGTTGCATTGGGAACACCTACCTGTATGGCCTTGATTAGGAAACCTAAATTTGCATTAGTTGTTATTGTACCATTATGATGAGATTTAGTAATTGAAGTTGAGAAAATCTCTGGTGTACAAGGCTTGTGTCAAAGGTATTATAAGCATGTTTTCAGGAAATTAATTAATTTCACAAACATAATGTAATGTAATGGAAGTTCTTTGTATGCAAATAATAATTTGAATACTAATACTGAATAAGCAATACACAGAAGTATAACCCTCGGTATAACCTTATAGTGTAGTAAAAGAACATTATTTACTCCTTAACTTTTATACTGTGACATGTATGTATGTAAAAGTTTTAAATAACCTATGCAAAATTGAGAAATAGTTAATTTGTTGAAATTCTTGGCAACTTTTTGTTTTATGCACTTCAACATTGGTACATTGAACTCCAATTTTATTGTTCGTATTAAACAAATGTTTGCGCTTTGAAATTAAATATTGTGTAACATTTTGAAACTTATCAATTAATAATTTTCAAAGTTTTGTAATACATACTTGATTTATAATCAAATCCTGAACATTTAACGTCGCTGTTATGTTTTTAGATATTATGTAGGTAGTATCTCATACATAGATGCCTTATAGGTACAGTTTATTCAACTTTATCAGTAACATTTTTTAAATTATCTATAAGCGAAAATAATATCGTATCAATAATTCAGCACCACTTTCACTTACTAAGAAGGTATGTTGTATTTTTCTCTATTCTCCCCATCTCGAAATCTTGCAAGACATTTATTATTTTTAAAGATGGCGTCAGGGGCGGCATTTAGGGAGGGCTGAGGGGGGCGGCCGACCCCCCCAAGAATGTGGGTTGGACTGTGAGGGCCATACATTAAACCTCAATAAAATAAAATTGGAGTGTCTGTTTAAACACAAAAGAAAAAAATTAAACTAAACTTTCTAGGTATTATAAAATAATATACCTATATACTTTTTAATACTTATAGGTAGGTGTATATTAGGTGTACCAATTTTATTGAAATAAAAAAACAACAGAGAAAAAACGATTCGTTGCCCCCTCCAAGAAAACACTGAAATGCCGCCACTGGATGGCGTCCTTCAAAAAGATAACTATGTTATTATTCAAATCGGAAAAGAAATTAAGATTGCTGCAATATATTATTATCAATATATGTATATCCTTATCATGTTTAAATGACAAACTTTATCAGTTTATTTCTTATATATTAATGCTTAATCCTTATTTCAAAAGATTATATCAAATTTGATTTATTCTATTTGGCACTGACGCATACTAATTTTTAATTTTAGTTTATTATTTTTATAATCCTTTTAAAAACATATTTTTTTTTATAATCTACGAACCATGTGAACTAAATATAAAACAACAATTCGACATATTAATTTTTGATACCTGCTTCATTATGATTATGACCATTAAAAAACATAACATATAGTAGTATGCATTATCTTTATCCTATTGATACTGCTTGAAGGAGCCTCGTTGTTGACTAAGTTTTCGGATTTTGATTTTGTTAAGTATCCCCCTCTTAACATTCTGCAGTTTTGCCACACTACATATTATGCTTTCAGTTTTTTTTCCATCGATTCCATAATACAAGATCGAGAAGCCTTATTTTCACGTTTATTTTTAGATCATGTCTCTTGAAGATTGTACTCCACACCTCTCCATTCATATCTTATCTTCAGTCATTGATCTCGATACCAAGGTGTATTCATAGACTCGCTCATTAGTTTATCTTGCGGAATTTTATTTTTGTTGATTATACAGTTATGTTTTCTTTGTGTTAATATTTAAGCAATATTGCCGAGTTATTTTCAAGATTCCTTCCATAGTCTTTTGCGGGTTTTTATTATCGGCAAATATCACAGTGCCATTTGTGTATCTGATGTTACTGAGCTATTGTCCATGTTTCTGCGTCTCAGTATCAATGTTTATGTACTCAGCTTTCAAACGCGTTTCTGTCCAAGTTGCATAGGGGACATTGCACATTGTCGTTGTGTATCATTTTTAAAAATAATTTTCTTCTATTATCAATGTATGTTTTTATTCCCTGTTTTAGGTAGGTATTGTTGTAATGTTGTAAACTCATAGTCTAAGAGCTGGCATGCAAATTCGGCAATGATCTAATATAGTCAGGATTTATAGGGGGAATGGATGACCCGGTAGTGTGTATGGTAAATTTCGTGGAGCCAGAACTCTGGAGTGACAAGGGGAGGGTGGGTGGACGGCCAAAATTGCAAAGTTTTTTTTTAAAATAAATGATCGAATATAGTTCTGGGTATTGGCACAGCTATAGCCTTTACCTATATAAATATTATTTAAAAACTCCCAGAACAATAGCGAAACATGAAACACCGTCACAAGCAAGCATACATGTGATTTAAAAAAAAAAAATTTTATGATAACATATAGTGCTGGCAATTTTTTTACATATTTTGCATGATTCCAATAACACATAAGCAAACTTACAGAACTCAAATCCTACAAAAAACAACGAAAAAAAATATAATTATGTGCACAATCATACAAAGTGGTATCTGCGGTTGTCACAACATTATAATAAAATGATCAAATATAATTGTAGGAAGTAGCATATTCAATATTCAAAAAGCCTGGAATATTAATATATTAAATATTTCGATGTTGTACAGGGTGGTCAACTAAGAAGCGAGGCCGGCCATGACTCGGAAACTATTTGAGATAGAACAGTGAAATAAAAAATTTTATAATTAATGTGACCAAGAGAAAATGCTGGAAATTATTTTCAATTTGCTACCATTGCCGCCAGATGGCGTTTCACTGATTTAAATTTGAAATTCCCATTTTTTTGACAATTTTCCTCAGTAATGTATTTAAAAAAATATATTCATTGTAAACTAGCGATCAATATGTAAAACTTTGTATAAGGAATTTTTACGATTGCTGTCACAATAAAGGGAGGGAGAACTAAATTACAGGTTACTGGAAAAAACCTTGTAACTTCGAAACGAGTTGGTTGAATGTGCCAAGATTGGTCTCGATGTAAAGACAATACTTGACATTAGCAAAAAATCTTAAACTACAACAATTTCTTATCTCCGTCTACCAATAGAGGGCGCAACTTGTTGAAGGAACAAAACGGTCGACTTTTCTAAAAAAATTCAAATGGTACCAAATATTTTGTTCCAGCTATTTGAAGAAAAATTAATAAGAGAGTAATTTAAAAAAAAAGTTTGTCAATAGCTCTTATAGTACCGAAGATATAGTCAAAAATGTGGTAATATATGAGGCAATTTGAGGTATAAACCACATCTTCGGTTCTATAAGAGCTATTGACGTAATTTTTTTTTAATTATTCCTTGAAATAGCGGTGAACAAAATATTTGGTACCATTTGAATTTTTTTAGAAAAGTCGACCGTTTTGTTCCTTCAACAAGTTGCGCCCTCTATTGATAGACGGAGATAAGAAATTGTTGTGGTTTTGGATTTTTCTGGTAATACCAAGTATTGTCTTTACATCGAGACCAATCTTGACAAATTCAAGCAACCCGTTTCGAAGTTACACGATTTTTTCCAGTAACCTGTAATTTAGTTCCCCTCCCTTTATTTTGGCAGCAATCGTAAAAATTCATTAAACAAAGTTTTACATATTGATCACTAGTTTACAATGAATATATTTTTTTAAACACATTACTGAGGAAAATTGTCAAAAAATGGGAATTTCAAATTTAAATCAGTGAAACGCCATCTGGCGGCAATGGTAGCAAATTGAAAATAATTTCCAGCATTTTCTCTTGGTCACATTTATTACAAAAATTTTTATTCCACTGTTCTATCTCAAATGGTTTCCGAGTTATGACCGGCCTCGTTTCTTAATTGTACACCCTGTACAACATCGAAATATTTAATATATTAATATTCCAAGTTTTTTGATTCTGTTATTACATGTTACATGCGTGAATATAGAATATGCTACTTCCTACAATTATATTTGATCATTTTATAATAATGTTGTGACAACCGCGCAGATACCTATAAATTCCACTTTGTATGATGTGCACATAATTATATTTTTTTTCGTTATTTTTTGTAGGATTTGAGTTCTGTAAGTTTGCTTATGTGTCTTTGGGATCATGCAAAATATGTAAAAAAATTGCCAGCACTATATGTTATCATAAATTTTTTTTTTTTAAATCACATGTATGCTTGCTTGTGACGGTGTTTCATGTTTCGCTATTGTTCTGGGAGTTTTTAAATAATGTTTATATAGGTAAAGGCTATAGCTGTGCCAATACCCAGAACTATATTCGATCATTTATTTAAAAAAAAAAACTTGGCAATTTTGGCCGTCCACCCACCCTCCCCTTGTCACCCCAGAGTTCTGGCTCCACGAAATTTACCATACACACCACCGTGTCATCCATTCCCCTTATAAATCCTGACTATATTAGATCATGGCCGAATTTGCATGCCAGCTCTCCGTCTATCAGATTTGGATCATTTTTGTAGGATATGTGGTCTATTGACCTTAAAATTGAAATAAAACAAGGTTCTTCAATGTTTTCATTACATCCCCTTTATCTATTTTTTTTTAGTTTGTGGAGATTCTATTTCTTTTTGTTTTGCTTCTCGTATCGTGGGTTTTATTATTTTGTCTAGAACTTTGTGGGATTGATCTTAGTTGTTTCCATATACTGTAGAATTTCTTTGGTTATTTATTATTTCTTTGAACCTTGGTAGCTCATGTTTGATGATCATCCATCATCCATCTCTAGGATGTCACTGTTTGTTTGAATTTGTTTATTTAGCTTATACTGTGCTTGTTCTCTTAAAATCTATTTTTTAGTTTGGTAGGTCCTACATTTTTTCTTTTTTTTAAGTGTCCTCTTCATACATATTCTAAAGACCGCAACAAGGGGATTGTGGTTCGATTGTAAGTCTGCACCTGGATAAGTTTTACCATGTAGAATCCCTTTCTATACTTTTTGTTAAAAGCATATACAGGATGTTAATGTGACCATGTTGCAATGTTTTCTGGTAGATAAGGGAGCTCATATGTGATCTGTTTTACCAATAAACCCTTGGAGAGATTCTGCTAAATGAATAATACAATTTAGATTTCTCATTAAATTCACAGCTGCAAGTTTATCTAGTGTGTTTCCTGTCATTACTTTCAGACGATTCCAAGGGAGTGGAGATTTTGTCATTAAGAGCCAATAATCAGTTTCTGCTTTGTCTGTTGTCATTATACTTTTTGAATCAGATATGTACATGTTCAATGAGAAAATAAAGAAATTTTTAACAAATTACGTAAATATTGCCATACATCATAGTGTCTGATGATAACTTACCCTAACCAATTGCATTATGTACATACACAAACTATAAAACTGATCACAAGCCCCCCCCCCCCCCCCCCCGTTTGGAAATTTTTTATGGAGAGGCCTTGTCAGTACAAAAAGTTGAAGAACAGTTCTCAGTTACAGAATTAGTCCAAACAGAGGTACACAATAGCACATTACTTTAATCCTTAAAAAGTTAACATTTTACCTCGGGAATATTTGTGATTGCTTTTCTCAAATACATTCATATCTCAAATTGAGTCTACTTAACTAACATTTAAAAGCACTTGTGTGTTTAATTATATATGTATGTCTTTATTATTATTATTATTAGGTATAAGGTAAATTTGAATAAAATCAAAAATATTATTAAGAAATATTTTTAGGGTCTGAACGAGAAGTATAGCAGTGAATTGAAAAATACTCCATCGCAGTTGCATTTAGAGCAGTATTTCACTTGTCAAGAAAGATGTCAATCTTGTGACATACGATGTACATTATCTATGGGTCATAAAGAGGCAAGAGAGGCACATTATAATCCCGGCAGATGTAGATTTCAACATCAATACCAAAATTGTGTATATCTTTGTAAAGTTAGTTGTAAATTGAATAATTAAATTTGATTTAAATTTAATATATATATTTTTAGAAATGTAATATAAATGGTCAAAGGGTAGTTGTGAAACCTAGTTATCAGTCTATATCACAAAGTTCTTGGTCTAGTTTTATTAATTACGTATGGTCTGGGTATGTGATTGAGTGTAAAAATTGTGGTGAAATATATCGAAGCCGTCAACATTGGTATGGTAATAAAAATCCGGAGGATCATGCCGTTATTACAGAAATTGTTCATATGTGGCCTGGGGTATGTTTGAAATATGTCTGAGGCTTATGAGTACACTATTTCTAATAGTTTTTTTTGTTACTTATATAGAGTACTCTTAAGCCTTTGATGCCTAAATGGTGTTGGGTACATACTTTACATTTTCAAAGTAGGTTGAATATTTTTTCCAGGAACGAAATGCTATTACACCTCAAAATTCTGCTCAACGAGTTTTGGATGGAGTGAACATGATTTCTGATGCAGTCCGTAGTGTCGGATCACAACCAACTAAAGTTGTCGCTGCTTGGGTTACCGATAAAATCGCACCTGCATATTGGAGACCAAATCATGATATAATGGTATGTATTTTTACTATTAATGGTATTAATAAAAGTAAATATTATAGTCATAAAAAGTAATTCCATTAAATTGTTTATTTTAAATATAGCTTTTTTTTTCACGATTATGTTCATACGCCTTTTTGGTAACCTACCTATTGATAAAAATGTGTAATTATTAAAAAAAACTATACCAAAATTGTCAATGTACTTTACTTACATACATCAGAAATAGTCGATGTTTTCTGTGGCCTTTTCTTTCATAGTTATGTGACAAAAATTTAATTCAGCTAATAATAACAAGTCATGAGAGTCATTATTCCAGTGTCAAAATATTTTGGTTTTAATGAAAAACGAAAAAATACTTGTAGTAAATTCAATTGTTAATTACTTCATAACAATAGGAGATAGACAGAGTTGCCGAAAAATTGACCTAAGCTATTAATTAATTAAAATCATAGGTCACAAAATAATTTATGTATAGTTAAAATACAATTAAATGTCTGCATGGTATTGATGCGGAATTATGATTGCATTACATAGAATTTTCATAACCAAACGACAGATAATGTATTAGTTCATGTATTACCAACCTTTTATTGTGCATACCCTTCATGTAACTAATATGTTTTTCTTTGAAATGACTTCTATAAAATACCCTGCACTAGCGTTTTGTACACTTTTCCTGTGATACATTATTGTTTTATTTTCCTATAATTGTTCACAATTTCTATTATGTTCTTCTTTGCGCATTCTATTCTATTTGTTTGGTAGTTTGCTGTTTAATTTGTGTATTGCCTGTGTTATGGTTTTTATTTACATCATCGTCTTGGATTTAACGTGTTCTTCTGACATTGGCATTTCTTCTTCTATTAGTTCCTGAAAGTGTTATTTCCACCTTTCCACTATTTTGTCTTTGTTAGTGATTATTCTGCCTTCTTTATCCTTTAGTATGCACAGAATTATGTTCTATTTTCTTTTGTTTTAGTGTGCTCTAAAAAAATTTTGTTTTTCTGAAATTTCATGTCATTTTCTCTCAAATTTATTCCATAATGTTTGTTTCGCTTCTTTCTTTTATAATTTAAGTTTTGTGCTCATTTTCATTTTTGAACTATCTTTTATTTCTGTATTACACCATTCCTTGTTACTATTCCTATTTCTTTGGTTAATAATTTTATTTTGATTTTTGTTATTCATTTGTTTATATAATCCTCTTTAACTGTGCCTATTTTATTAGTTTACTTTGTTCCATTATTGCTTCTGCTTCTTTCGAATTTTTCAGTTTTTCTTTGCCTTTTGGATTTCTGATCCTTTTAACTCCTGGTTTTGTTTTAGTTTATTTGGTCCTATTTCTATATTTTATGATCTTACCGCATTGATATTTTCTTCTTGTTGATTGCCATTTTCTTTATCTGTACTCCAATCTTTAGTGTCTTTATTTATAGTTTTTTGTTTTCGTGTTTTTACAATTTTCTCTGAGTTTTTTGTCATTTTCATCCCACTTCCATTCGTTCTCATTCATAATTAACTTCATATATCCATTGTTTTTGTTCTATTTTCTTTTATGTATTTTCAGTTTAGTTTCTGTATTAAATCAGATTCAATGTTTATCTTATATTAATATGTTTACTTTTGTTCTTGAGTACATTTGTTTTGTCCATTAGGGGACAACTACTCTATGTTGGATGTGCACCTCCATGCCTGAGAAACAGATAAGCTTAGAAATGAATTAGTCAAACAATACAATAAACTATGAATAAATAAATTTTTTTGATAACACAAATATGTACAGTTAAAATTTGCTTTTAGCACTGCCATAAATGTAAAACGCCATTTCCACCGGCGTCCGCAAAGCACCATTGTCGATCATGTGGTGAAGGTTTCTGTGAAGGGTGTTCTACTAAGAAACAACCAGTACCTGCACGAGGCTGGTATACCGATGTACGTGTATGCGATGATTGTCATCTGGATATTCCACCTAGTCTTTCATTAAGTGCAGATGATTCAGAGGTCCGAATAAGAAAATATGGTGAGGCGGTTGTCAACTCAATATCAGCTGTGGCTTCCGTTTTGGAAATTCCGAAAGGCATAATTAAGGATACAGTACGTCCTGCTTATTGGATGCCCGACATTGAATGTGAAGATTGCATATGTTGTGGTAATCCATTTGGACCTTTAATACCTTTACATCACTGTCGTGATTGCGGTAGAGGAGTTTGTGATGATTGTTCTAACACCAGAAAACCAGTTGCTTACAGAGGATGGGATACACCTGTAAGAGTTTGTGATATTTGTTTAAAAGAAAATTGATGTATTCATGCTCAGTCGCAATGAAAATGTAACTACCTTTCGAATCATCATCATTTAGAGTTGTAGAATAATAAAGAACAAACAATAAAATTCTGTACACACAAAGTATCTAAAAATGTTTGCATCAAGCTAGTGATGGATTTATTGAAAGAAGTAAGAATGTACGAATTGTTGATTTTGTTTGTTTTATAGTAATGCTAGATAACGAAGCAAGCCATTTAAAGATGTTTAAATGTTCACAACAATGTAAAGATCATTTTTATAAAGTTGACTAACATTTTAATACTTTTATAAATATATTTGATTAATTGTTTTATAGTAGAAAATAATTATACCCTATTTTTGAATGTATGTAATTTTGTTATTCTAATAACCATGTTAAATTTGTTGACATTCCTTTTAGTCAGATAATGCAATGGTTTACTGATACTTAGTGTTTGGGTTTATTTGTATTCATGAGGAACAGTGTGAGGTTTTTTTTAAATTGTGATATTTACACCTGTAAAATGTCTTTGGTCATATTTTGCAGTGAAATAAATTACATTCTAATTTTAATTTTTTCCATTAGATTAATTTAGGGGGAACTATGTTCACAAATGATCTTAAGAAGGGTAGCACTGCAAATAAGATGTTAGTTCTGTGTTATCAAATACATTTGACTGTTGGGTTTTATATTAAGACAGATTATTAATATGTGGCTTTCATTATGCCACAGACAGCAAATACATACTATGCAGGGTGTAGAAGTTCAATGTAAAAATCTTAATATTCGATCATTTACGCCCCTAATTATTTTAGACAAAAAGTCTGTTTAAGTTGTAGATTAAAAAAATCTACATCCGTAGGTACATGTTGTTTGTTTTTATTTTACTTAATATGGCATGAAGAAAAATTGAAAATTAAAAATGATACTTTGGCAAAAAAATAGTGGTACAATGGAATGGTTGAGGTAAAAACAATAGTTGTTTGTCTGTCAATGAGCATGACGACGATAGAGAAGGGGTCTCTTATAGGAAAAATGAAAAAAAAATTGTCCCGAAAAATAACCAAGCACTTAATTTTAGGCTTACAGTGTACTGTTCAATTGGTGGCGTTAAGTCTACTGTTCAATAGTCAGTAGATTAACAGAGTACCGCAAGCCTTTGACCCGATAAATGCCGCCCTGGCGGCCATTTTTAGTTCATATACATAAAATATACTTACGAAAATGCGTAATTTTTAATAAAATGCCGTGTTGTGCCGTTAAGTGTATTTTTTTTATTATTTTCCGAAAAATTTAGTCAAAACGTCATCTACCTTTACTGAGCATGTAGGGAGTGAAGCGTGGAAAGGCCTAAATATGGCGGAGGTTGCGGTACTCTGTTAATCTACTGACTCTGGAATTTGGCAGAGTCAGTAGATTAATAGAGTACCGCAAGCCTTTGACGCAGAAATGCCGCCCTGGCGGCCATTTTTAGTCCATATACATAAAATATACTTACGAAGTGCGTAATTTTTAATAAAATGCCGTGTAGTTGTGCCGTTAAGTGTATTTTTTTTATTATATTCCGAAAAATGTAGTCAAAACATCATCTACTTTACTGAGCGTGTAGTGAGTGAAGCGCGGAAAGGACTAAAAATGGCGGAGGTTGCGGTACTCTGTTAATCTACTGAGTCTGGAATTTGTTATAGCCCCTAGAAACACATAGGGGCTATCTAATTAAAAAATGAATATGAAACAAATAGTAAAGCATTACTCCACACATAATCCATATGTCAAGAGACTGTAGAATAATCAAAAGAGAATGGATATCTATTTATTATATCCTTAATTACTATTGTCTGTGTCTGAATTGAAAGAACATATAAATATCATGTGGGTTGTCTAATGTAAACGCCCTTGGGTATTGCAACTCATATACCCAGCCTATATTTAATTTAAAGTAGTAAAGGAGTCGTATAAAAACGACTTCTGGAATCCTCTTCTCAACCCATCACAGATCAATGTGTAGAATTTATTATCGTTAGCTTAGTATCGCTCTACATAAGTAAATGTAAACAATGGTCATATATTAGCCGATAACCTGTAAGGGACGCTGTACATAATCGATAACTAAAGGAATTCTAGAATTATCAAAAGGGAGTGGATAACCTATACATGTTAACGCAAGTTCACAATTCAAAATTAATTTAAGAAACATAATATAAAAAATGTAAATGTTATCAATCTTTTTTATGATAGCGTCACCTATGGACAAATCCGCCAAGTTTTGACATTTCACTACTAATTGCAATTATTTATTTATTGAATTTTTAAACCTTTCCGTACGGGTCAATTTTACCTAACAATGCTACACAGACGGACCCAGGTAGTCAAACCGTGCAGACTGATGTCGACTATAGTCGACACTTTTTTTATTTGGTTATATAATTAATAAAGTAATTAAAAATTGGTTTAGCAAGAAAGATAACTTTAATAATAATAATATTGCGCATCGGAAACAATACTGCACAAAATAAACAAAATTCACAAAAAGACTAATATGGAGAAATCATTCGAGCAGTCGATATATGGCGACTTTAGTGAAATGCAAGTAATGTTGACATCCGTTTGTGGGGAATGTTTAATGTGTGTAGTATAGCCCCCATCTGTCTATACGGAACAGTTTAGTGTAAAGTTGAAGATACTCTGCACAATCTTTTCTTAGAAGAATGATGTAGGGAACAAACCTTGTCTATTAGCCTATTTATAGCTGTCCTCTGAAGTTTAGAAAACGAAGGAGGAAACTAATTATCATTGGTCGAACACAGAAACAGGTCAGTCAGTCAGGATGGATGGATTGAGACGAAAATGAATTCAAAGTCTGACAAGTGCTTGAGCTATACATGGACACAAAAAACTAGAACCAATACGAATAAGTCAATGCTCTAGTACTAGTTCTTAAAGAATGTGGATAACCTGCTGTTATAGCAGTCCTTCTCGGCCTGCCCGCACTGTATTTCCCAACAGCTAGTCATAATGGTAGAATTGCAACTAAAAATAACAGGTATGTGTGGTAGGTAATCAAATGTTTGCTATCTTAGAAGGCGTCAGATTCCCCCGCTCCTCAATTTATGGTAGGAATATTTTTTTATGTGAAAGCAGCATCCCAATCTGATAAATCCATCTTCACAAATGAAATTTAAAACAATCGAAGGGAGGGGTGTAGGCATACCAACCAACTATTAGACAAACTTCAAATGTACTCCAGAGGTAGAACTGGTCGGAGTAAGTTATCATAGATAATATAGAAAACAAATTGATACATGAGATACTGTCTAACTGTCCTCTGAACAAAGGAGGAAACTAATATTATCAATGGTCAAACACAGAAATAGGTCAGTCAGTCAACATGGATTGAGACAAGTAGTTCCAAGTTATGCTTTTCAATGTATTCATAGAGAAGATATGTAAACCAAAACCACTTCAGCTATACATCGGTGATCGGACACAAAAAACTAGAACCAATACGAATAAATCAATGTTTTTTTTTGCTTTTGCATAAGACAATATTAACAAATGCTTGAAAGACATGGAATGACAATAAATATTAACAAGACAAAGGTAATTATCACATTACAGGAAGAAAATGACATTGTATACAAAAATTAACAATGAAAGAATAAAAGTGTGACAATTCAAATACCTTGAAAAAATCGTTGATAACGGCAGTCAAACAACATATAATTATAGAATAATAATAAACAAAACAATTAAACTCTTTCATGCAATGAATCTTGACACATGGCAGTAAAACGTGGTTGCTCACACCAAGTATACGAAATAAAATACTTAAGAGCAGTAAATTGAATAACACGAAAATACAGAACAGAAATAAAATTACAAAAGAAGAATTACAAATTGAACCAATATAAGAACATACAGAAAAGAAGTCACTGAATTGGTAGGGTCACGCACAATGCACGAATAAAAAAATTCCAACAGTCTGAGTAGCCAATATAAGAACTGGAATGCCAGAAAGACGAAAAGAAACATGGACCGACCAAAATAATCGTGAACAGAGAACAAAGAGTAAAAGTAGCTAAAGACAGAAACAAATAGAATAAGTTTATACTATACATAACATAAAATATTTGTAATCCCTACACCAAAAGATAAAATAGAATTGGATTATATACCGAGTAATTTATTAGCTTACCGACAAACTTTGTTAGATGAAAGTTGATTTAGTTTTAAGGAAACAATAATATTTAAAATTTTTTGCGATGTTGCTTAGTTTAGGAATTAAATAGCCTTCAATTATTTCATAAAATTAAAAATAAATCCTCAAAATAACATAGATTTAATGAGCAATAACTAATTACAATAGATACTCAAAATGTCCTTTAATGCATGCTTCACAACACCGAACTAAAGTTTTTCAACGATAATGGTTGATTGATTTCTAATTTCAGTCGCAGCATTCTGAATTCTCTGCAACAACCGTGGTCGTGTGTTAATTTCCTCGTGATAAAAACAGTTTGTTTCATATGTCTACAAAAATAGAAATCTAAAGGAGTTTATGAAAAAATTCAAAGCCCTAAACTAAGCCATATCGCAAAATATTTTAAATAACCTTTTTCCTTAAAATTACAGCAACTTTCACCTGACAGTTTGTCGGTGAGCTAATAAATCATCCCGTATAATACAATTACACTTAACAACATCGTTAATTTTGCAGTAAATATATTTGTTATTGTAGTTTACATAGCAACTGGACGTCAAGGCTTTTAAGGTTTACAAAAGTTTTTTCTCGGTAAAAAACCAATTTTTGGTATGGGAAATTTGATACAATGCCACCTCTCAAATTGTAAGAACTATTCAGTAATGCATGAATTTAGTAGGGTTCCCATTTAAAAAATGGAGAGGTTGCAATTTTATATTCGTAGAATTTCCCCTAAAAGTTTGATCGCCCTGTAGAAGTTCATAAAAAAGTGAGCCACACTTATAACGCAACATCTATCAACCCACATATCTGTTAATTCTGTTGCTAGAGGCACAGTATAAAGATAGTATAAGCATTAAGCTGTGCTAGAGGTAAGTTGAAGTGTAAATTTTTTTAATGAAATATAAATGACAAAACCGTGAACGTTAAGCATAGGGAATGTTCGACAAAATTGAGATAAATAACAAGAGATTTCAAAATTCAAAAAATATATAGCATCTCCCATTGAATATAATTAAATTTCCAGTGGAACACAAAAAAAACAAATGAAGAAATAGTTGCAAGTTAATTCGTTATTCAACTGTTCGATTCATCAAATCATCATACGCTTCAAATAATGGAAGAAGCGCGCTTCAAACCCCAGTTATTATGCAGCCCAAACGACAAATCGTGTCAATAACCAATATTTAAACTTCCGCGGGATTTAATTTGAAGCAACAGGGATTTTTGGGTCTACTACAAGATTGCAACTAATAACAAGAAGAATCCCTAGTTCAAAACAATTTATGTATCACATCATATGTTTGAGTGGCATAAAATGGTGTATATTTGAGAAGTCTTAAGTTCTGTTCCTTTTTTTTTCGAAAAATACAACATAAAGGTAAAGTGCTTTCTTATTATAATTTACCCGGCGGCTTACTAAATAGATTATGTATCAATTAAAATCAAGTACGAATTTCGTTAATGTTGTTGTTTAACGTAAATAGCAAAATGCTTGATCACCATGCTCGTTTTGGACGGTTTGCAATGGCCGAAATTTGACCTATATATTTGAAACTTGTTTATTTACTTCATAAACAGTTGCTTTTTTAATAATTTAATTCGGGAACGCAGCCTTTTGGTATTGTATCGCAAGATTAATTTTAAACAATTATCTGTTATCTTATTTCAAGGCCTGCACCATATTTTACAAATCCACGTATTGCAATTAAATACCTGCTAAAATGTGTACACGTGCTCTGTTTTTGATTTATTAACTTCCTCAAAGAGTTTTCCAACAAAATTTAATCGTTCAAGGTACAATTCGCGCTTTTGTGTTTGTAATTTTCTACTCATTTTGAAACTTTCAGTGTCGAAAGTTGTTTATTGTAAACAATTTTTTTATTCGCAATATAGTTGTGCCCATCTTCAATTGGTGGAGTTATAAACGAATGAATAACAAAATAAATTGTTTAACCTACTTTTATATAGAGGTTTTAAAATAGGCAATGTTTTGTAATAATATAAGACCTAACTAGACGAAAAAAACGGTTTTCGCTTTCAGTTGCATATTTTGTGATTGAATGTGTTGTGTGATAAGTTTATCATAAAATATAAGGATAATTGATGATAATTAGTTAGATTGAAACATTAAACGGTTTCGGTTTTACTATGAGTTTTTTCTTTGAACAGCTCTCTTACGTCAACGTCTCACGCGTTGCTATAGTAACGGTGACGCTACCGCTTTACGCTGTGAAATTCGACGTACGTCATTGTGTTGTTCTATATTCTCGTTGAATGTAAAATGTGGATGTGATATCCGTGATTGTACGAATTGCACTTGCATTATTGGAAGTAGGTAACTAATAGTAACCTTGGGAATTTAAAAATAGGTTAATTTATTAAAAATATCCACACGTCGTTGTACAATATTTTACTATTATCTAACGATACTAATAATAAATTGCGTCTGTTAAATGGTACTGAAATCTGTTATCTCGTGGTGGGTATCCTTGTGCGTCTTATTACGTTTTAACTGATAAAAGTTGATACTGTAATTTCTACTTAAACTTCGTACAAACGCATTTGGTTTGGATGATGTGCATAAATTCGTTTTTTAGCTATTTTTAGTGTTGGGGCGTATAACTAGATGTGGGAAATGGGATTTGCAAATCCCACTTTAGACATTTGTGAACAGCAACGCTTATGACAACGCTCATTTCGCCCGTTGCTAGGCGACACTTACCGCACGTGACGCCTCGAAATTGTCCAGACGTCGCTTCTGTTATAATATACCTTCGCTCTATTCTTGCCAAAGAACGAGAACTTAACATTTTAAACAGAATAGAGTTGTATTTCTCATTTAGTTTCCCTTATAAAATCGCTCATTTTCCATTTTTACTATTTATCGAATAGAAATTTAATTAAATCATTTACCTGAACAACAAATTCCATTAAAAAAACACGTCGCCATTTATAATCTTAAGTAATTACCTGATTATAAAAGATTTATAAACGGAAAGTTATACCTAAGTCTTTATCCCTACTCTATGTATTGTAAAGATACTTTTTAATGCACACATTTGCTGTATCTTTTTTTTTCATTGCAAATTTCAGGGGAAAAGTTGAATTTTTATAATACGAAATGGTGCATTTCTGGTTTTTTTTATTGCGTAGGTAATACCAGATAATACAAAACCGTATTTTCCCAACGTTAGATATGATGTCAGTGCAGTGTATGCATGGCAATAAATGTATTACAATTTAAGTCTGATTAATATGAATGTGGTTAATATTAATTATGTTTACCTACATGTTTATAGACACAAGAAAAAATTAAATATGAAACGGTATTAACCACAGAACAAAATTGCTTTTGAGTGGTCTTACTGTGTGTAATTCAAATTATATTTAATCCCAGTTGTAAATTTTGGTGGTTAAGGGCGGGGTATACCCAGTTTTGTATTACCTTAAAAACGCATTTTTTTGGTTTTCTATACTATTTGGAGAGTTTCCCGACTACTAATTGAATAGATTAACTCTATTACTTTGTTACGAATGCTAAAAAAAAGTGATCTGATTAATCGTTGCGGAGTTACGTTTTCGTATATTTTTAAGCACAATTATGGATGTAGAACGCTGAATTTCTGAATATATGTGCACACGTATGTATGCTAGGGTATGACAAATTTTCAAAATGATTGCTGGTATTTAAGTATGATTTTTAATGAATTCAATTTTTAAAATCACTAATTAATAGAGAAATATCACTATAACTTTTTTCCCTGTGTATCAATATAATTCAAATTTTGTCATACCCTGCTATGTGGAAATAGGAATACGTAAATACATTGAAAAAGTTGCAGCGATCAAAATTGTCCTTAAAAATCTCTGAAATATTAATGTGTAAATGAATCTTACAAATTTAGAAAGAAACAAAAAAGGAAAAAGAAGACGGAAACTAAAGAAACTGTAGGCGTTGAGACTGAACGCTGTAGGCAAAGGCAAAGGTAGGTAAGGGGCAAGGCCGGATTCTCTGACGATCAGATTTCATCAGACCGTTCGCATGACGTCACTCAAAAAGTGAATTTCGTTTGCGGAATACTCACTTGATGTGTTTTTCGTCTGTAGCTCTGTACCGACTTTATTTTTAGAGATACAAAAAATTTCACAATATCAAATAATTTGCCAAAAATGGCAGATAGGAGGTATTGCCAGGTCACCGTCACCGACGATATGCTCCTTTTGTTGATGTCTTTTATATCTTAAATACTATATCAGCATTTTCTTTTGATATACATATGAATACCTAAATTTAAATGAATTACGGTGTTTATTTAAAAAATCTTCTTCTGATTTATTGCTGATATTGAATATATTTTCATAAGAGAGATAAAAGTGTGCTTAAAAAAAGTGCCCCACTGCAAATAATTTTCCTTCTTCAGGGTGTCTCACGGTGACCGTCGGTTAGAAGTATATCAAGAACTGTAAAAGCTAGAAATTTGAAATTTTGCACATGCGACATGGAGTGTTTAATCTATTAAATAAAAATATTTTCCAAATGGCAGTACTTCCGGAAATACCGGAAGTGAGCATCAACTTCTTTATTTTAAATACAAACCAGGAAATTTTTTTTCACATTCTGATGTGTCATAAAATGTTTAGAAGTATGCTTAAAATAACCGGCGTACCAATTTGGATTGTTGGAAAAAAAATTTTGTTTACTGATAAATAGAGGGCGGATTAATATGCACATGAAAAGTCACATATATGCGCATATATATGCACCAAATATGTAAAAGATATGCAGTCAGTTTGTTAAAATATGCAACATTATATGCAAAATATGCGTACCAAGAAATAAAAAACAACCTGTATTAAACAAAAACTGTTATTATGTGAAAAAGGTTCTTAATGAAATTAAAAAAATTAAGTAATTAAAATAATAATAATGTATTTGTTTAATATTAACTACAATTAATCTTACGATCAGTTGGAGAATTAAACATACCTATTATTCTGATTACCACTTTTTTGCCGATAACAATTTACAATAAGGTGTTTTTCCAAATTGTTTAAATTAAATCCTTGTCGCCTATCAGCTATATCTCCGTTCGATCGAGTGAATGTAGGGACGCGACTGAGAAATCTTGGTAAGAAATGCAAGGCAGCTCCATCTAAATGTCGATATGATCGCTTGCTACGGCGAAATTATAGCAGGGATGCTTCTTGTCAATGATTTTAAGCAGCTTACCTTCTACAGGAATTTTTAAAGGCTTTCTTTCTTAAATTTTAATCTTTTATGTAAACAGTTTCATTTACTGTGCTCGTTGGGGAGATGAGAGAATTTTTTTAAAAATAAAATGTCAGATTTATTTAGAAATGTACCAATTATGCAATAATATACACATTTTACAAAAATATGAACATTGCTGCAAATATATGCAAAATATGCAAAATAAAATTGGTGTCATATAACTCGCATTAATGTAATTCACCTAGATACGGAAGGGTATTTTTACAGCATCAATATTGAACAATATGCATTTTGCATATAATCCGCCCTCTACTGATAAATGTCAAAATCTTGTTTAGGAAATAAAATTGAAAGTCGAAAGTGGTCAAAGTTAGGGAAATGGGATTTTAGGTTCTCAATGTCAAAAGATTGAGACACAATTGTCTGTCATGGATAATAAAAAATTGCACGCGGTTAAGTATCTATTTGACGTTATTTCCAGACTTAAGAAAAACTTTAAAAAGTCTCTTTTTTTAAATGGAATGCCTATTTAATTATCAGCCTATTCGATGCAGAAATAAACTTCCTTTAAATTGATATACCATGTTCCTATACCTAAAATCAATTATTACAGAGTTATTTACATTTTTCTAATTAAATTTATAATTACATAC
Organism: Pyrocoelia pectoralis; assembly: GCA_036250285.1. NCBI lineage: Eukaryota > Metazoa > Arthropoda > Insecta > Coleoptera > Lampyridae > Pyrocoelia > Pyrocoelia pectoralis. The sequence continues at coordinate 26,774,067 of CM070078.1, forward strand.
ATACTTTACAAAACATGGTTGGCTTTGAAAATGTTCAAAAAATTTTTATTCAATTGTTTCTTATGATGACAGTTGTCAGTTAGCAATCAGTTTGAAAGTTTACGCTACGTTTACGTTTGTTATCAGTGTTATCTGTTTGAATTTTGATTTTTGCGCGTGATATTTGTTTTTAATTGGGAAATATGGAATACACAAACGCTGATATTCTAAATTTGTTTTACATTCATGGCGAGTCTGCTCGTATTACTTTTCCGACCTGCAGAACTATTGAATAAAGAATCACTCAACACTTTAACGAAAGATATCCGCATTTACCTACAATGACAGAACGAAAAATCAGGATGATTGAAAAGAATTTTCTAAATTTGGGCGAAGTAAATGCGCCACGAAATTTGGCAACGCCAATTGTCCCCAATGACGCAGCAGAAACCAATGTATTGGGATATTTTAATGTTTTCCCTGAAAGTTCTGTTCGTTCGGCGGAAAGAGACCTTGGATAGTCAAGAAGTTGCATAAGAAACATTTGAATAAAAATTTTTTGAAAATTTTCAAAGCCAACCATGTTTTGTAAAGTATGTAATTAAAATTTTAATTAGAAAAATGTAAATAACTCTGTAATCATTGATTTTAGGTATAGGAACATGGTATATCAATTTAAAGGAAATTTATTTCTGGATCGAATAGGCTGATAATTAAATAGGCATTCCATTTAAAAAAAGAGACTTTTTAAAGTTTTTCTTAAGTCTGGAAATAACGTCAAATAGATACTTAACCGCGTGCAATTTTTTATTATCCATGACAGACAATTGTGTCTCAATCTGTTGACATTGAGAACCTAAAATCCCATTTCCCTAACTTTTACCACTTTCGACTTTCAATTTTATTTCCTAAACAAGATTTTGACATTTTTCAGTGAACAAAATTTTTTTTCTCAACAATCAAAATTGATACGCCGATTATTTTGAGCATACTTACTAAACATTTTATGACACATCAGAATGTGAAAAAAATTGCCTGGTTTGTATTTAAAATAAAGAAGTTGATGCTCACTTCCGGTATTTCCGGAAGTACTGCCATTTGGAAAATATTTTTATTTAATAGATTAAACACTCCATGTCGCATGTGCCAAATTTCAAATTTGTAGCTTTTACTGTTCTTCATATACTTCTAACCGACGGTCACCGTGAGACACCCTGTATAATTATGCAATACATACATAATACAGTAATATACAGTACATAATTGCGTTTCCTGAAACATCTAGGTATTGATTGATCTTTAGAATTGTATTACATTATTTTTGATCGTTTTTCATTTTAGTTTTGTACCGCTTTTCCATAGATATAGAAGTTTATATTTTTTATTGCGTCAAAATTGTTATAGTCGTAGCGGTACCTTCATCTAAATGTCACCCCTTGTGAAGCGCTGGAGGTGAGAACCACCCCCAAAGAAAATAACATCAAAATATGTCTTCCTTGATATAAAATCGACCTATGTTTGCATTTTGGGTACAATAAATTAGATTGTTTCTTTTTAATTAGATTACCGCGAATAAACCTTACTTTGTACGTTGAAAATTCCCGCACCAGTGTGATATGGGTCAAAATCACTATGATTTCATGAAATTCACTGTAATTGCCTATTATTAACCATGAAAATATTAACAATCGTAATTGGAAAAGTTACGAAAACTTTTCTAAAAAGGGCTGAAAGTTTGTTTTTTTCAAAATATCTCGCTAAGGGTGAGTTTTTGTAAAAAAATTACCCCTTACTTATATTTTCTACATCCATATAGCTACCGAATTATATAACAATAATGTCACTGAAATATAGAAAAGTTATGCTCGATTTTATGTGAAAGTTGACAGTTTCTGGTTTTTTCGATATATCTCGTTAAGGGTTGATTTTTGAAAAATTTTCATACCGACATAAAATGCCCAAAAGATAATTTTCTATAATATTTATTTACATGTTTTTCCTCATAAGTTACAAATAAAAAAGATTTGAGCGATTTAATACTTAAGGGTTGCTTACTTTCAAAAATATCGAAATAACTTGTTAAGGGTTGCTTTCTGTGGTGAAAATATTATACACTGTGTCCAAGATAAGGAGGGCCACTATGGGGATTTCGGAAACGGTAAGAGATAGAGTTTCGGTTAAATGGGAGAAAAGTTGGGCAATTTTGAGTTTAGTACAATGAAATTTTTAAACTTACGAAATTCCGAACCGTTCCGAAGTTATGCGACAAAAAGCGAATTTTCAGGATTTCGTTTTTGACAAATTGTTACTTTGTCGTTGATGTTAACTGAAAAGTAAAAGGACCTTCTACAGGTACTTTTTAACGTTCTTTAACATGGCATACAGCAAATTGGAATCCGACGTTTCGTTTTCGAGTAACCATCATCAACTTTATTTTTTTAAATACGGTCCTGATTTTTTTATGCATAATATTAGAAGAGCTTTTTATTCTGCATTCAAGCATGTATCACACTTTATGGTTTAATTGCGATTTTATACTTATTTTACTATTGTACTTAAATTTACTAGATTCTACTTTGGAAGATGCTCTTGATATTTTACCCTAAGCCGTAGTACGCAATTGTTGGTTTCAGCAGCATGGTGCACTTGCGCACAATTCACGGGTGGTTAAGGATTACCTTTCAAATAGGTTTGCCGAAAGAGTTTTAAGCGCCAATTCTGAAACGCCCTGGCCAACTCGTTCTTCCGAAATAACCCCGCTGGATTTTTTTCTTTGGGGGTACGTAAGAAATTATGTTTACAAAGATACCTTTGGAATAGAAGAAGAACTCCGAAAGCTTGTACTTAACCGATTCCAAACTGTAACACCTACAATGTTAAAGAATGCTTTGGAATCTACAGTTAGAAGATGCTATTGACGATTGGAGAACTAAGGAGGGCTTTGCGAGCATTTATTATAATTTTTTTCTAATTATTGGTATGTGTCATGTTTAAATTTTCGTTTCATAAAATGTTTTCTGTTCATTTATGACGTGTTAGTTGATTGTTTGTAATTATGTACACTTGGTTATAAAATTTGTGTTCAAAATTGAAAATTCTGTGTCATTTCATTAATTTGATGAGGAAAGCACAGTTAGCAAAAGTCCATTTATAAATAAAATTCAGTTCGAATGTTATTGAGGAAGGATACAGGTTCGTACTTAGGATTTTTTCCGCTAATCGTAAAGTAAGTATAAAATCGCAATAAAACCATAAAGTGTGATACATGCTTGAATGCAGAATAAAAAGCTCTTCTAATATTATGCATAAAAAAATCAGGACCGTATTTAAAAAATAAAGTTGATGATGGTTACTCGAAAACGAAACGTCGGATTCCAATTTGCTGTATGCCATGTTAAAGAACGTTAAAAAGTACCTGTAGAAGGTCCTTTTACTTTTCAGTTAACATCAACGACAAAGTAACAATTTGTCAAAAACGAAATCCTGAAAATTCGCTTTTTGTCGCATAACTTCGGAACGGTTCGGAATTTCGTAAGTTTAAAAATTTCATTGTACTAAACTCAAAATTGCCCAACTTTTCTCCCATTTAACCGAAACTCTATCTCTTACCGTTTCCGAAATCCCCATAGTGGCCCTCCTTATCTTGGACACAGTGTATATACTTATATCTAAAATATTGATCATATTAATATCTACATCTTTTACTTGAATAATTTTTCTGAGAAACGATAAACAAGAAAACTATGACCGATTTTGTAATGAAACTGCACAAATCAGTTTCTTCCACATATCTCGATAAGCGTTGATATTTGTGAAAATTTTATTCTTATATAAAATGTTTCGTATAAGAATTCCTAAAACTTTTATTAATATACAGTGCTCGCCAAAAAGTCGGCACCAAATGGATTTTTTTTTTATTTTTGATTTTTTTAAAAAACTTTTTACGGCAATAATTTGTGCTTGTCTGAAAACCTATTTAGCCCCTATCAGATATACCGAGTCATTTTCACTTAGCTAGAAAATGGCGTTTTTCGAAATTGTCTAAATTCAAAGTGTGCTATTTTTCGTAAATTAAGCAAGATTTCAATTAGATTTTTTTATCGTCTGTCAGTTTTAGCTTGCCGAACAATCTCAAGACCAGAAAACATTTTTTTTTCATTAACTTCCGCTAAAACTAAAGTTTCAATTTTTTTGCAACATTTTCAAATTTTCTCATACCAAGATATGATTTCAAAATTCAATTTGATTTCGTTAAAAAGTTAAAGGTTTATAATTGGGAAAAAGAATAGAAATTGCTCATTATTCCTTTAGGTTTGTTATTTATTTACAGAAAAGTAATATTGTTGCATAATCTTTACGTTTTTGGTGCAACATACTTTATGGGAGAAATGTTTTTCAATGATAATGAATATCTATTTACGTGGCTTCTAAAAACCCTAATTTACCCTTGCCGATTAATTACTCTCACAAAAATCCTCTAAATGTTCTTTTACAGTTGCCTAAACGAGGAGATTTTTCTTTATTCAGTTTACATGATTCAGTCAATTAAAGTAAAACAATCCACAGCCGTCTCATATTCTGCCTACTTAATTGACATGTAAACTGAATAAAGAAAAACCTCCTCGTTTAGGCAACTGTAAAAGAACATTTAAAGGATTTTTGTGAAAGTAATTCATCAGCATGGATAAATTAGAGTTTTTAGAAGCCACGTAAATAGCTATTAATTTTCATTGAAACATATTTCTCCCATAAAGTATGTTGCACCAAAAACGTAAAGATTATGCAACAACATTACTTTTCTGTAAATAAATAACAAACCTAAAGGAATAATTAGCAATTTCTAATGTTTTTTCCAATTATAAATCTTCAACGATTTTAACGAAGTCAAATTGAATTTTGAAATCTTTTCTTGGCATGTGAAAATTTGAAAATAGTCCAAAAAATTAAAAATTTAGTTTTAGCGGAAGTTAAAGAAAAAATTTTTTTTCTGGTCTTGAGATTGTTTGGTAAGCTAAAACTGACAGACGAGGAAAAAATTTCATTGAAATCTTGCTTAATTTACGAAAAATAGCACACTTTGAATTTAAACAATTTCGAAAAACGCCATTTTCTAGCTAAGTGAAAATGACTCGGTATATCTGATAGGGGCTAAATAGGTTTTCAGACAAGCACAAATTATTGCCGTAAAAAGTTTTTTAAAAAAATCAAAATAAAAAAAAAATCCATTTGGTGCCGACTTTTTGGCGAGCACTGTATTTTTTTCGAAAAGTTGTAAACAAAGGAGTTATCGTTAGGGGATGGAAAAAACTAAATACGGGGCACTTTTGAAAACTAAGGGTTGAAAATAGGGGTGCTGCGGGTCAAATCGTTTATTTTGATCTAATTAATAAGTGTACCTAATTTCACACTTCCCGCACAATTTGACAGACATTTGCGATTTTCTCGATGTACCGCTACGACTATTAGAACGTACGAATTTTAGCAGATAGAAAGAAAAATTGCAGTTTATCTACAAATTACAATAAATTTGATATAATAGCTCATCACATGAAATATAAAACTGACCTGTAAAATAAATATGATAAGAAATTCGTATTCTATAAATGTGCATACCTAAGTACGTAGTTCTTTCATTAAATAAATTTTAGTCTTATTTTGCAACTACGTATTTTTGTTGTGTACTAAAATTATATGGATGCATTCAGCATGATGTGTTGCCTACTTTAGATACTTCAGATGTTATGCTTTTCAACAGGGTATCACATGCCCTTAATGTTCCCAAAAACTGATGATAAAAGTGTTGTCTTATCGTTATCACTTATCTACTGTTCATTTAACACTGCCGAGGACCATAATATCTAATTCAGTCATTAGATCCTTTGGTGTCCGTGAAGTTATTGCCCCTCAGATTCCGAATTTATATTCAATTTGTTGCTTACTAATTAGTAAGCTAAAAATCTAAATTTGTAAGTGAATTTTCGAATTTATTTTAAGAAAAACCGTTTTTGGTGTTGAACTTCTCTCTGTAGCCCCATTATCTTGCAATTATAAAATTTTAGCAGCGCCTCAGGTAATTAACTGATGTGAAGTTAGCCATATTTTAACTTTGATTATATACTTACAGAAAAGAATAAAATTCACAGCACTAGAACAACTTAAATATTAATATTTACATAAATTAATTGCATTTTGGGATAAATAAGTAATTAAGTGACACAGTAGATATAAATATTCCCCTGTAAAAATTTACGGTAATTACCAGACAACTAAGAAAAGCAAGTCACTAAATTGTTTAAATATTCAATAAATAAATAATAGCAAAATGTCAAAACTTGGCGTATTTGTTCATAGGTGGCGCTATCAAAAATATCGATATTTACATTTTGTATTCCCCTTTTTTCAAAGCAATTTTGAATTGTGCACAACGAAATGTGTACTTTTTCAACCCCGGAAGTCGTTTTTATCTTGCTCCTTTACTATTTTAAATTAATTACTGACTGGGTATGTGATTTGCAATGCCCAAGTGCGTTTACATTAGGCAACCCACATGTTTATACATACATTCTTTCAATTCAGGCATAGTGATTATAGTCCAGTCATTTTAAACATGAACATTGCAAAAAAACCTATATTAGGTTTGGCTTTTTTATGTTGTTAGGTTCAGTCCCAGTAGTAAATACTCAATTTTGCAACTTCGAAAAACTTGTGGAAACTGGGGGGGGGGGCGCCAAAAACCGCGATTTTTTCGGACTTTTTTCAGTTTTGGCCTCGTAGCTCAAAAACTACGAGTTGTAGTGCAAAGAATATGATTATCTTTTTCAAACTAGACTAAATTTTCTACAATTTGAGCCTAACCGGAAGTCTGTAAGTATAATAGTTTCCGAGATACAGCTCTTCAAAAATAGGTAATTTTTCCCAAAATCTTTTTTCAACGTATCATCCATGTTTCGAGCCAGATATTGCCATAACGACGTGCCCTACGACTCTTATCACGGAGAAAAAAATTGTAGGACATTTTATCACCTTTTATTTAAGCATAGATGCATTCCTGTGGGCCTAACAGTTCTGGAGAAAAAGACGGAAAACCGGAAAACAGTGAAATCCTCCACATATATGTAATAGCATTAGTATGATTAGAAGACATTTTCTGATTATTCTTATTTAGCCTAGCGAACGAACGCTCAAAAAGGGCTTGTAGACAGACTTTTTGATCCTAATGATTTTATTTCTAAGATGTGTTTGGAGGTGTTTGGTGATAATTATACGAAAAGTCCCCGGCCCTACCGTATGAGCTAACTCCGTAGCGTAACAAAATTTGCGGATTTGTTAAGTTTTCCCTTTGTATCTCTTGAATAGACGATCGTAGTGGGAAATGGCCAATTATAAAATAAAAGCTGCCTCGAGAAAATACTTTTGTTCTTTTCGTCAAACATTAATCCTATCACAAATGTATTTAGAAAAGACTAGGGACCATTAAACATGGTGGCGCATAAGACTGAAATTGTTTGGCTAAGGATGAAGGTAATCTGTATTTAATACTCACATATCAGATTTAGCTCCAAACCTCCCACAAAATTACTTGTTCTCTAGTGCCCTCTATTCCATCTTGAACTCAACGTTTTTTTTAAATAACTATAACATCTAATCTATTTGAGATAAAATATTAAACGGTATATGAATTTTATAGGAAATTTTATGGTCTACAACTTTTATTTCAGCAGTTTTTGCTATAAACCCAATACTTTAGGAGCTAGGATACAATATTTGCCCAAAAACGTCGTGTAAAAGCGATTTTCAAAAAAAATGTCAATATTTGACAGCGAATATCTCTTCAACGGATAGAGATAGAGAAAAAACGCATAGAAGCAAATTTGTAGAAAATTTAATCACCTTTTTTTTATAATTGGCCATTTCCCACTACGATGGCCTGTTCAAGAGATGTAAACGGAAAACCTAACAAATCCGCACATTTTGTTACGCTACTTTTCGTATAATCATCACCAAACACATCCCAAAAATAAAATCTTTAGGATCAAAAAGTCTGTCTACAAGCCCTTTTTGAGCGTTCGTTCGCTAGGCTAAATAAGAATAATCAGAAAATGTCTTCTAATCATATTAATGCTAGGTATTACATATATGTGGAGTCGTAGCGATTTCACTGTTTTCCGGTTTTCCGTCTTTTTCTCGAGAACTGTTAGGCCTACAGGAATGCATCTATGCTTAAATAAAAGGTGATAAAATGTCCTACAATTTTTTCCTCCGTGACAACGGTCGTAGGGCACGTTGTTGTGGCAATATCTGGCTCGAATCATGGATGATACGTTAAAAACAGATTTAGGGAAAATGCCTATTTTTGAAGAGCTGTATCTCGGAAACTATTATACTTACAGACTTCCGGTTAGGCTCAAATGGTAGAAAATTTAGTCCAGTTTAAAAAAGATAATCATATTCTTTGCACTACAACTCATATTTTTTGATCCACGAGGCTAAAACTGAAAAAAGTCCGAAAAATTCGCGGTTTTGGGTGCCCCCCCCAGTTTCCACAAGTTTTTCGAAGTTGCAAAATTGAGTATTTACTACTGGGACCGAACCTAACACCATAAAAAAAGCAAACCTAACATAGGATTTTTTGCAATGTTTGTATATTTTTGTGTTTAAATTGACTGTACTATTAAGGTATATAATACATAAATATTCACTCTCTTGATTATTCTACAATTTCTTCACTTATCCATTACCTATGTGTTGAGTAATGCTTTACTATTATGTTTCATATTTATTTTTTAATTACAAATCTAACGAAAACGATCGTTTTCCGAGGCAAATTTTTTCCATTTCTCCTATCATTCCTAAAATTTTTACCCGAAATTGGGATGGGCCCGGATTCGAAACTGTATTTTCACAAAAAATCCATATTTAATTCAAATTTTTATATCTTATACATTCCATAAGGCATCCAATTCACTTATCTGTAGCAATCAGTTTCATCTGATAATGAAAAAAATGTTTGTTATTCTATTTTACCTTGTAAATAATTTAGGCTGCATTGATGTGGTATTATCAGAAATGTCTGAAAAAAATTGCAAAGCACCTTTAATTAATTTTAGGATCTATGCACTTTCTATTTTTTATTATTTTATAAAACAGACAATAATGATTTTATTACATTATCAAATTGAGGACTTTAGTTAGGTACCTGTTTAACCTTTCCTTTCAACTTAAAGATACGAGGCGGCATTCTTTTGGAAGGGGATGAACGAAGTAAAGCATGTTTTGAGAATTTTATAACAATAAATAGGAGTTTCGGGATTAAGAAGGAAGTGAATTGCTACTATCGAAACCTGCATAACAAGAAAAGGCGCCACCCTTTGCTCCACTCTCCACCAGCAATTTAAATTTGCGTCCCCTGGTGTCGGATAGGGGGTAATTTCGCGGAAAATAAATAAAGCATAAAAATTATTAAGAGGGCGGCGACGGATATTACTTATGCACATTTTAAAAAATGAGAAAGACCGCGAGCGGAGCTGCTGGTAAGTAGCCTAGCCATTGGTTAATAGGTACGAAATGTAAAATGAATTGTTTTTACATTTTAATCAAGCTAATCATATTATTTTTGAAATGTAGGTAAGTAGGTGACGACAAGCAATAACAAAGTTAACACATGGATCCAATTTACTGCAGTCAGCAATTTTAAGTAGAAATTTTTTATATGGAATTTAGTTGTTTGTTTTAATAGAATATTTGAAGTTATTGACATTTCCTCCATTAATTTAGTTTGTGTTTTGTCTATAAAAAAGTACATCCAAGTACATAATATACATATATGATTTTTTTAACTGTTAAGAATTGATATAACAAAGAGTATTATAAATTATTATTAATTTTAATAAGGAAATCAAGTCTTTTCATTATTACGATTACTTGTGGAGTTCCACAAAGTAAGTGTAATTAATTGTATATTTTATTACGAGTAATTTGGTTGCTGTAAGGCAATGTTGGCAGTGTATACAAAAAAAACACACTAACCTACTATCGGAGTAAAAATGCAAGGCCTCTGACTTTAAGTGGTCATAACGAAAAAACTGGGGGGTGAAATTTCTTCATTTTTGGGCAGTACATTAGCCATTTATATATGTTTAACATGTGTAAAAATCAAATTGGTAGAATCAGTTGTTTAACTTTTATTTGAATTAACAGCAATAAAAACGCTGTATTTAGTATTTTTCTGGCTGACGGTCAGTTTTAACTTATCATAAAATTGTTATTGTTTCATAAATTGTTACCAAATTTACAAATGTTGTAGCACACATACTTCTGAAAAGTCGACAGCCAATAAATATTGATTATTCATATAATTAACTGGTTTTATAAGCCCTAACCGAAAATCTGCTATTTTGCAATATACGGTAACTGAAGAAAAAATTCTTGTTTTAAATGCTAAATTTGTATTACTCAAATCGAGCTGCATTATGGCTTTATTGAAAACAAAATTTGTTTTCTTGTAATTCAAAGTAAATGTTATAATTATCGCGAATGAAAGACGCACATATTCCCGCGAGAGGTAATCTACCACATCGTAAATCGTGAGCGGCAAACCACAACAATGTGATTATTCTTTAATATTGTACAAAACCATGCGCTTCATTGCAATAGTGTACGGCACCATCTTCCACCCCGTACCGCACCTCCCGCACGAACGCAAGCATCCATCCTTTTTTTCCAATTTCTTTTAAACAAAACATGTGTACATGGCATTATTTTTGTGAATCGTGTTAGACCACAATATAATTGCTTTAACCTTGTTATGTTACTGTCAATATTATTAATATCGAACGTTCAGGTATTGAGTTACACACGATGTCGTTTTTTCATTATAGCTTTAAGACTAATAAACCAATTGGCCTCAAAAGCATCTCACACCGACAAAAAAGTATACACTTGTCAAATATATAAGTATCAACCACTCAGTTTCAATAATATAGCCGTAATTAATTTTTAAAGTCGAGCGCTTGTGCGATTTGAGTCATAATTAGCGCTTTTTCGCACATAAATTAATACAGAAAATTAACGATGTGTTGCAAAAATCTAAAACTGTACACCTTTATGTAGGAATAAATGATCTTTTAAATGCACTTTATTTCATTACATTATGATTGCTAATTACTGAGATACAAGCTTCTAAAGTCAGAGGCCTTGCATTTTTACTCCGATAGTAGGTAATCATAATTTTCTTGTATTCTGTTATTTGATGTATGGAACTACACATCATTCACAAACTTTTTATAGGACGGTACGTAATTACCTTTGATTATAAAGTACACAGATTTACGGTGTATATGAACAACTGAACGTAGGTGGAAACAATAGGGGTCGCAAGGTGGAGTCTTGAGGATCCCTTGATGTGACAGTAATGTTATCTGATGTGATATGTGGTATTGTAAACAACACGCTGCGCACTCGCTACATAAAATATGATCGAAAAAAGTTAAGAAGGGCAGAATGAAATCCAAAGTTAGTAAGTTTAGCAATAATAGTAATGTGGAATTACATCGAAAGCTTTACCGAAGTCCGTGTATATAACATCAACTAGATTTCTCGCGTCCGATCGCGTCTAACTCTGCTGCAATAAAATCAGTCAAAAAAGCAAGTGTGGGGGTAGATAATAATACTTCATTTTAAATTGGATTTCGTGGGACGCAAGATGCAATACATTTAAAATATATTGTTTTTTAAATTTCTTGAGGGTTTTTGAATTTTGAAAATTTGATTTTTTGAACTGCAATAAAAATATACTAGTATTCAGAGATTTTACATCTATTTTGATAATAAAAATCCTATTTTAAAAATATCAAATCAATAAAAAGTAGCATCTTTGTGGCCGAAAGATAAGCGTGTTTAGTTTTTCATCCGGCTATTGCGAGTTGGAGCACAGGCGAGGTAGCCGTTTTCTGAAATGATGAAAAGCTGGAAACGTCCTCTTTTCGAATAGAGGACGTTTCATTGCGATCATCGGCACGTTAAAGATTCTTTGACGGGGGTTGAATGTAACCTACTGACACCTGAACCATTGTGTTCAATTATGTGCCCACATGACCTCTCTCTCTCTCTTCCAGTTAACGTCTTCATGTAGTTTTCAAAGATTGCTGCACAGCGACTTTTATAACTCTACTTTTTCATGTCTAGTCCAACCTCTTCTCTAAAAGTTGAATAGTATAGCGAGCTTTGAAATGTTTATTTACTAAGCGTTTCATATGAGGTTTTTTTTTAAATAAGCTACTTTTATCAATCCTTTTTTCTTTAATTTCTTTAAATCTGAACTTTATAATTACTTATGTGGTTGTAATTTTTTAACAGTGGTCAATGGAGGTTTTCAGCAAGATATTTCGTGCACCAATGTTCTTAAAATGTTGTTAATAATAATTATTATTATTGTATATCATTGTTATATTCCCCATTTCTAGCAAAAAATAAACGTTTTTTTGTTAAATAATTATAACTTATTTCCGAAATTTTAAAATACTGTTTTACAGATGTTCGAGGGGACACATCAATCATTCATTCTTTCGGCCGATAAAAACTTGTTTGAGATAGGAACTGGATCTGAGAAAACACAATTCCATAAAGTAACGGAGACTTTACATGTGAAATGTTTTGATAATCTCAACACTCGATTGATATTGATATTTGTGGTCTTAGAATGATGAAATAGGAAGAACTAATTTGTTGGGCCATGTACGTGTAGAGTGCATTCCAATTCCGTGATAACAACCCCATGCCAAAAATGTTAAATGCGAATTATAGTCAAGGGATCCCTGATTTGAAAGGTTTTTAATTCCCTGTCTAATCTAATATAATTATCAAGTGTTCGAACTATCCATATAATGGTACCAACGAGGTTTGGTTTCCGCTCTAATAACAAAAATTGCATTAAACCTGGCGCGTTTTAATTTCAATGCACTGCATAATAAAATGATTTTATACACTTATAACGTTAGTAACTGCTATATGCGATACTGGTTTTGGTACAAACTTTGTACACGTTTTAACCTTAGATACTGAATATCATTAGCGTTACTTCGCCAGAAAAGATAAATTCCGCTACATTGACCAATTTTGAAAATCTTATTTAACCAACAAAGCATTATTGCCTTGGACGTCGGGCATATGGAAAATTGTATTGTACATTTGTACATGTTGTGGAAAGGACACATTGCTTTGACGGGTTAACTTATTTAATTAATTAATTGATTGAAGGTATCAGCCATATTCGTTTCTGTGCCATATGTGTTGTGGAACCTTTGCTAAAGCACGGTACACCCTTACAATGAATCAGGATGAAACTTGTCTGCGTCTTCACATAACAGCGGTGTAGGAGACTACACATTTAGTTGCACAAGGCATCTTTGTATGGTATAATAAACACTAGGCTAACAGCATCCAAAACTAGAAGAGAAAAAATTCTTGTTTGACGAAGTGGAAACAAAAACAGATAGTAGTCAGGTTGTGTTTTAAGAATGAAGGATGAGTAAGTTGGAATAGTTTTTTAGTATCTTATTAATCTTCTTTATCCTCTCACGTATCCACTCTCACAAGATATATTTATCTTTATGGTAGGTACTGTAATAGAAGTAAACATATCTTTATATTCTGCATTGTATTTATGCATTAAGTGCGTTAGTAGTATTGTAAAGAATAAATGTATCAGTCCTACAAGTTTATGCGTTTTATTTATAGTACATATAGCGAAGATATAGAGTCGAAGACCATGAAATTCTCTTTAAAGGGATATCTGGTCTTTATACAGGGCGAGGGCCAAGTTAATTTATGCTTATGTAAAAATTGTACACAACGAAGGTGAACACTAAGCGCGCTTTTTCGAAACACTTACTAAGTATGACGTAGAAATAAAAAGTTGCCTCCCTCTGAAAATTTTCTGAAGATCACAGATCGCCTGGCCTCGTTCAAGAAGGCCTTGGACTGGACGCGCCGCTGTCGCGACGTCGAGACTTGCGGACCGGTTCGGTTATGTTAGGTTGACTTGGTTAAAGGCTTGATTAATACATTTTAATCCAGGTTGCTTCTGTTTTTTTTTAATTTTGCGTTCAAATGGCCTGCGTCCAAACGTCTCTGCGTTCAACCGTATCTGGGTTCAAACGGTCGCGTCCAAACGTCCTAATTCGACCCAGACAATACAACATACTCAAATCAATCGGAAACTAAGCAACAATCCACTGTTTTGGTGTTCCAAGATGAACCAAATCGCACAACAATTCCTTCATGCAGCACCTCTACCTCCTTCGTTTCTTCTGTTGTACTGGACACGTCGCAACCATTTCTTTAGAGGACCGACCAACAGTTTACGATGAATGGTATACAACAATTTATTTGCCAGAAGTCATCGACGAAATGAGGGAAAAAACCAGAAACGTCGCATCATTGCCCATCATGATACTGGCAGCCTCCACACAGCACGTCGAACAGTTGATTATTTGAAGGAGAAAAACATCGAATTTATCGCTCAACCGTAACGACTTGTTCTCGAATGTCAAAAAAATGCGTGTAAGTACAACGCGTTTTATCCATTGAAAACCATTGTTTTTAAGATACCAACTTTAGAGTGGAAAAAACGTTTCACGACTTTGTTCAAACGCATTCACAACTGTATAACAGTTAAAGGTGATTGTTTCGAAAAGCAATAAAACAGTTTGTTCCAGCAAAGTTTTTGCTTTCTTAGTTCGTGTAAGTACTTAACAAGTAACCACCGATTACGACCACTATCAACTCAAGATTTGATGAGAATAGCAGCAGCAGCATTTATCACAGTTTAAAAAATAAACAGCATTTCGAAAATTTATTTTTTACAAATTTCGTATGTTTTATTCCAGTTGTTAGCGGTTTTTGCTTGATTTCTCCAAAAGTACCGAAGAAAGGTCAAGTATTTAATATTTTTAAAAGACAAGACCTTTAAAATGAGCTATCACTTAAAGTCCCCCTGGGACTTAAATATTCCGGGTGATACGTTTTCAAATACAACACGGTAATAATAAAAATAATAATAAACCATTGATTTGTACAAAAAACAGAAAAAGGAAAAATATATAACACTGAGAAATTTATAGAATATATACAATACTAAAATGTATAACTCTAATAAGCATAAATAAGGTAGTTAAAGAGCGGTTTACATTGAGTGACGCGCGGAAAAAATGGTCTAAATTTAAAAATCTGTTGACAATCACTGAAAGATCAAATATGTATACAAGATCGGTTACTCAGTCTATGGATCCCCAGCAGTTGATTCCTTCAACCACTCAATATTTCTTTGTTATGCAACCCCTGCACGTGCAATATATTCATACCATGTTGGTAAATGAAATACATTTGCGATTTCTTCTCACTAAATAAAACCAATCTAGTTCTCTCTTTGTCTATCTGTTTAGTATGTATAGGTATCAAGTATCAACCATATTTAAAAATGTACAAAACCAATGCATTGTTCATTGGATAAAAAGTAATGTTACAATTTACAGCAGTTTTAACATAGAAAGTTACAATCTAAACGAGAAATCGTAATATGTATATAATTTTCTTATTGCCTCTCTGCTTCTATTCTAGCTAAACATTTCGTGTCCTTGCGGTTACAGGATTTATTTCAATTATTATTAGATAAAATGTACGGTTGTGTTATTGTGGTTTGGATAGAATGAAACCTCGTTTACAAAATACCATGCTTTTTTTGTTTGCGTGAATGTAAAATGACAAACACGAATTTAAAATAGGTTTAAAATAGCGATAATTAGTCTTTCGAGCCTAACTTTCATCAACTGACCCTTAAGAGAGTAATGTCAAGATTTACTTGAATTGTAAAACCGTTAGGTATGTGTGTTGGAGGTTTAGCTATTCCTTAAAAATAATCTAATAAATTCATAATTATTCAGGTTGTCTTCGCTACAAGTGGAAAGGAAATTTGACTTTCATCATGAGGCCGTAATCGATTTATTTCTCCGTACGTACCTATTACAGTAAATGTTAAACATAGAACAGGTGCGTGGTTCGTTGGAAAAAAGGACTTGGTTCCATAAAGCGACAAATTATCGCCAACGAATGGAACTGTTAGCATATTCAGAAGTCAATTCATAACTTCCTGGTCAATCGATGCTCAATGGTTTGTTGAGGATCATCTTTTAAGCCTAAAAATAGGTAATTTATCGCTTTCAAAGGATTTATAAGCTTCCCATTTTATTTATTGTTATTCCTTCCGCCTACAGCACACCTGCGGAAAGAAACTCTAATTTGAAGGACAAGGAAGGCAGATAATAATAATAATAATAATAATAATAAGGACTTTATTTTGAAAAAAGAAGAACAAAAAAAGGAATATGTATTATGTATATGAAAATATATAGATATAAATAGATAACGTCTGCAATCGATATGACATCACGTTTAGTCAGGATTCCACATGAACGAGTATGGTA
Organism: Pyrocoelia pectoralis; assembly: GCA_036250285.1. Lineage (NCBI taxonomy): Eukaryota > Metazoa > Arthropoda > Insecta > Coleoptera > Lampyridae > Pyrocoelia > Pyrocoelia pectoralis. Next base: position 26,790,524 of record CM070078.1, read on the forward strand.
AGGGTAGAATGTTCAATTCTTCTCAAATAAAACCTTCACGCAATACATGACAACAATTTTTAAAAAGTTGCTCTTTCGTTTGAAGTATGAAGCGTGCCCGGGAATACCTTGGCGTATACAGTTAGCAGACAATGATAAAATAACCACTATTTCCATTATGAGTTAATCTTCTTTAAATTACTAGTATTATTTTTAGTTGCATTTGAAAAAGTCCTTTTTTCTCATAAATATTTTTCTATTGATAACACTTCCTTTAAAATGCTAGCAAGTCTCAACTGCCGTTCTGTACGCGAATGTCGATTGGAAGCGAACCAGTAAAAATGGTCAATAACCGTTTTGCGAAAATTCTGGACACTTTGAAAGCAAAACTACCTGATCGGATGCTAGCGTAATGATAGTTGCCATGCAATCTTTTATTTTCTGTCGTATCTTCTCTCTCCATTCGCCAATGAAACACTGGCAACTTTAGATACACAATCGCAGAGGCCAAAATACATTCTGGTCATTAATTATTGCATTTATTGTTATAAATATGCTTAAAATTATATAAACAAATTTTAGTTATCTGTAATGTATTTTCATATTCTCATAGACTATTATTATTATTATTGTTACTATGGTCCGAATAGGTTCCCGCACTGCGATCTTTTGGTCTATTGTGCTGGTCGGTGTTATCTACCTTTCAAGAATACCTGTATCTTTCACCAAGTACAGGATTTTAGTAGGGCGAATCTTCGTTACTTCCTCTTGTGTAATCTTTTCATTTCAAGTAGGTGTTCCCTTGCCTTTATGAATGCCTCACATTGGCAAATAATGTGATAGGGCGTTTCATCTGCCTCACCACAACCCCTGCATGTCGGGCTATCGGTCAGTCTCATGTTGTGCAGGTGTTTGTTCAGGCGACAGTGGCCCGTGGGCGATAGACTAACCATACCTACAACTCTAGATTATGCATAATTTTGATGTTATTTGACTCGTATATTGAGTTACAACGTACTATGATATTATTCGTGTTGTAAATCGGTACTTTATAATCGTATAGGTTTACAATACTTTCTTTTATATTTTTTTCTTTTCACAGAAACACAAACTTCATATAATTCATCTATTTTATATTAAACAAAAACGTCCCGTCACCTTGGTGACGACCTCCCTTGATAGTGGTTCCATTACAGTTTACCACATTCCTCCCGCTTTAAAATGTGACGTAGTCTTGAAACTTTGTTGTCACTCCCCGATTTTGCCTTGTAGGGTATCGCTGTTCCTCTTCTGGCTGATCATCCTGTTCTTGGTTGTTGACTTGGTTGTCTACAGAGGCTGATCCGTTATCAGAATTGTCGGATGCTTGGTAATTTTCTTCAGGAACAATTGTGGGTTGGACCTCACCTATTGGTCCAATATGATGATCATCGTGCAAATCTGGCAAGTCGAGGAGTTCGATTATCTCATTTTTAAGATAACGGCGCTTAATTTGGTTGGCATGCGCCTTAACCGTTCGATGGCCAGTTGGTGTTGCGATGTCAAGAACGTAAACGACATCACCTATTCGGGACTTTACTATGCCCGGCACCCATTTCCATTTATCCACTTTTGATTTTAGTTGATAGAAGATCTCGTCGTTTGCAGCAAATTCCTTCCACTTTGCTCCGTGGTGCGATTTAAATCTTTCTTCCATCTCCCTTTTGTTTTCTAAATTTGATGCAACTCGAGGCTTTAGCAGGTCTAGTTTAGTTCGCATCTGGCGGCCGGTCATTAATTGAAATGGTGACTTGAGGCCCAAATTATACGAGGGCGTGTAGCGGTAGGTTACGAGAAACTCCCGTAGCTTTTGGTCCAAATTACCCTCTGCTTTTTGTAGACCAAGCTTTAACAGATCGACGAAGCGCTCGACTTGTCCATTGGATTGAGGGCTGTAAAATGCGGTCGATAGGTGCTTAATACCTTGGCTTCTGCAGAATTCTTCAAATGTTTGAGATACGAACTGTGGCCCATTATCTGTAACGCAAACTTCACACAGACCTTGCCGCGCGAGGATGTCGGCGAATATTTCCACAGTTTTGGTGCCAGTTGTGGTTGTCGTTTTGATGATTTCTGGCCCCCCCCGGGACCAGCATAGTCTAGATGAACTCTGGTCCATGGAGCGGTTGGCATGGGCCAAGGTTTCAAAGTACATTTAATTGGTGTCTTTGTTACCTTTGCACAGGTTTCGCAGGTCTTTACTGCTTCTTCAATATTTTGGGTGATGTTAGGCCAATAAACCTTGTCTGCAGCCAGTAACTTCATGCGGCATACTCCTGGGTGACCTTTATGAAGCTCGGTAATGATTTGTGGGCGAAGGTTGGTGGGAATAATTATTTGTTCACCCCTAAAGAGGCAGTTATGGGCAATTTTAAGGTCGTTACGGCACTGGTAGTAAGTGGCTACCCCTAAATTTCTTATTTGTTTCTTGGCTTGAGGCCAACGGTCAGTCTTTACCAGCGTGATGACTTCTTGTAGTACTGGACAAGCCTTAGTAGCTTCTTGGATCTCTTTGAACGTGATCGGGAGGTCTTTGGCTGACTGAATAGCGTAGGAAAGCATTTCCTCATCGTTTTCATCTTCCTGAACAGCTGCTATGACAATATCTTCATCGGATTTTGTTTACTTCGACATAAGACGAGAAACGACGTCAACATACCCAAAGCTGTTGGTACCGACGAATACAAATTTTATATCATATGCCATTACTACCAGCGCCCAGCGCTGCAACCTGTTGGCGGTATAAACGGGAATTCCGGCTTTAGAGCCAAAAATGGCCAACAAAGGCTTGTGATCCACGTGAGCGGTAATGCGTCGTCCTGCTATGTAGAAATGGGATCGCTTTAGCCCGAATATGAGCGCCCGAGCTTCCTTTTCAATTTGTGAGTAGTTTTTTCTCCGCTGTATTGAATGTGGCAGCGAAATGCATTATAGGATGTAAGGATCCATCTTTGAAAAGGTGCATCAGCGCTGCTCCCATCCCATCTTTCGATGCATCTGTTGCGAGTACAATATCTTTGTTGGGATCGAAGTGAGTTAGGACCAGATCAGAAGAAAGAATGTTTTTTAGCCTGTCGAATGATTCCTGGTGAATACTCTCCCACTTAAATTTAATACCATTTTTAAGTAGTTCATCCAAGGGCCCTCTTATTTCTTTCATTGACCTAATAAATTTGCCGTAATAGTTTACGGATCCCAAGAAGGATCGTAGCTGCTTAGCATCAGCAGGTTGAGGGGCTGATTTGACCTCCCAAATCTTGTCAGGTTGGGGTCTTATGCCTTCGTCATCGATGATATGACCGCAGAAATTGACTGATTTCTGGCCAAAATTGCATTTTTTTATGTTGAGTTTGAAACCAAATGCTTGGATTTGCTCTAGTGTTTTCAACAGTTGTATTTTATGATCATCATCATTTTCGCCGCTTACAACCATATCATCGATAAATCCAAATGTTGAGACTCCACTAAGCATCATGTCAACTATCGCTTGAAATTCACCCGGTGCAGTCTTGATTCCTTGTTGTAGACGATTCACTTGGAAAAGCCCTATGTGGGTGTTGATTGTCATGATTTTCTTAGAGACGTCATCTACTTCGACTTGGAAAAAGGCGTCAGACAAGTCGATTGTACTGAAAACTTTTTTTCCGGCAAACTTTGCGAACATTTCGTTTGGTGTTGGCAAAGGGTATTTGTTTGGCTCGAGCGCGTCATTGAGGCCAGTTGAATAGTCCGCACAGATACGGAGTTTGCCATTCTTTTTCTTCACGGCAACGATGGGTGCTGCCCATGGAGAATAGTTGACAGGACTTATAATGCCCAGATGTTGGAGGCGTTCGAGTTCGACTGAGATGTCACTGCGTGCAGCTTCGGGAACTGGTCGAGCATTTCGGAATATGGGTTTGACACCAAGCTTGAGTAGAAGCGACACCTTCTTTTTGTTAAAACAACCAAGTCCATCACCGAAAAGTTTGGGAAATAAACTCTGAATTTCTCGAGCTAGTTCACTATTGCAGCTGGTTTGATTGCACACAGCATCGATAGGAACTCTCCAAATATCAAACACATTAATCCATGGAATTCCAAATAGATTGAGTTCGAGTGGTGTAACATAGCAAACCCCCTTCTTTTCATATCCATTGAGTTTGATATTACAGTTGAAAGCACCCATCAACGGAATAGCTGTGCCCGATGCGCTAGTTGCATTAGTGCGCGACGTATTTGAGAGCGTTGGCTGTCCCAATATGGTCCAATTAGCCTTGGAAATGATTGTCATGTCTGACGCAGTGTCAAATTGAAGTTTGAGGGCGGCTCCATTGACAATAGGGTTGACAAATTTACGATTTGAGACAACATTAACAAAGGTCGTGACCTGGTTAGTTTTTGGTCTGTAACTTCTCAAATGTGCCTTGAAATATTTCATCATATCACAAAACCCGGTTTTGTGACCTTTCTGCGAGCATTCTTCGCAGTCCTTTTCCTTGTAAGGACATTCGCGCCTCCAGTGACTTGCACCACAAGCTGGACATGGTGATGGTGGAGATTTTATTCCTTGGCGTGTTGAATCCGGAGATTTGACTCTACTGGGGAACTTCTTCTGTTGAATTGCTTGAACTTCAACGTTTGATGATTCACCGACTTTTACTTTATCACTTTTCAAACAATTAATACGTTCAGCTTCATTTACGAGATCTTGTAGATTCAGCGTGTAAATGAGCTTCCGTGCATCATCATCTGTTGCCTTTTCGATTTCTAGATATTGGTTGTCTACCTTTGTGAGCAACCTCTCCAGAATTGTGGAATCTTCAGAAGCCTTAAGTCCGCTCACAAAAAGGAGAACTTTGAAATCGTCAGATGTGCATTTTCCAATATCGAACTTCTCCGCATGTTTGTTGATACGCGCGGCGTATTCACTGAAGTCTTCTCCATTGTGTTTTAGAAGGTTGAAACATTTGTGATGCATGGCGAATTTTGTCTCTTTATGGCCAAAGAGACGTCTAAGTGTTTCCACAGTATCGAAAAGCGTACGATCCTGCGGAGTTTGTGGCAATATTGAGTCAGCATACTTTTGGTACTGACCTTGAGGAAATTTTTGCAAAAGCAAGTGGACTTTCGTAGGTTCATCAAGGCCTACAGCTTGCGTGGTCAATACTGATTCATAGCGCCTGTAGTATGCTTCAAATGTCTGGTTATTTTCAGGATCATAATTAAATTGTTCCATGCAGTCGGCCAGACACTTGACTTGGAATGCTGTCGAATCTTGTGCGGCTGTTTGCTGTTTTCCATCTAAAACTAGTTTGAGCTCTTCTTGATGTTTGAGCTGCATTTGCACCATTTGTTCGTGCATAGCTTGCATTTGCTGGCTGCTCTGCTGTTGCATAGCAGTAAGCAATTGTTGGAATTGGTTTGCATCTATTATCCAATTAATGAGTGAGTTTTCGTTAAAATCCTCGTCGCCAATGTTGTAAATCGGTACTTTATAATCGTATAGGTTTACAATACTTTCTTTTATATTTTTTTCTTTTCACAGAAACACAAACTTCATATAATTCATCTATTTTATATTAAACAAAAACGTCCCGTCACCTTGGTGACGACCTCCCTTGATAGTGGTTCCATTACAGTTTACCACAATTCGAATCCATAAAATTTATTTTTTTGAAATTGAATTAAAGTTTTATGGCAGAAACCAGCAACTTATTTGGAAATTTTCTCTCAATACTGCGGGTATATTACTTAATACTTATCATTATGGCCATAGTGTAACTGTAGTTTCTTTTTCAGCTTGTCTCTAATTTGTTCAAGGTTGCCCCTCTAACGCCTTCCTATTGTCCCTGGGCTATTTATTTTCATAAACAAATGGTTTAATTTTCGAAAGCAATTTTTTTTAGTTCGTATATTATTTTGTAGCTATACAGTGGATGCGTACAGAGTTCGTTGATATCTATTTCAGAATCTCCATTCTTCTTGGATAACATAAAGCACCAAAAGTTTTTATCCATCTGGAAGCCTCTATAAACCAAATGATTGTTTATCCGTTCAAGTCCACCCATTTTCTTTTTGACGCGTGACTTTTTCACACGATACATCCATGTTTGGAAGTGGAGAAGAAATTACGAGGCGTGTTTTTTAAGTAAGGTCCGTTTTGTTGTAGACACTAGTAGTTCGCACGTATACCGCAACGAGCACGTGCGTCGTGTACCGGTATGCCTCGGGAACATGTGTGCTCAGTTTCAGCTCTGTAGCTAACCTGACGGTTCTGTTCTTTGCTTTCAAAATGTTTAAGACTATCAACTCGCCCGCCGCGTGTGAGGTTCGCTCAGTGATACGGCCAAACTCTGAGAAAGCTACGCAGAACGATTCAAAACAAAAGACGCGGCATGCTGACAAAGGGAATTATCCTTCTCCATGACAGTGCAAGACCTCACACTGCAGGTCAGACCCGCGATTTGTTGGACAGTTTTGGCTGGAAAGTTTTAGACCACCCACCCTACAGTCCTAATCTTGTGCCGAGCGATTACCATCTGTTCCTCCACCTCAAACAACACCTCAGTGGCAACCGTTACAATGATGACGACGACGTGAAAACGGCAGTGAACTCTTGGTTATCGGAGCAGGCGGCAAGTTTTTATGAAGAGGGTATTTTAAAATTGGTAGAGAGGTATGATAAGTGTGTCAACAAACTTGGCAACTATGTCGAAAAATAAAGTGAAGTATGTACTTTCTGAAAATAAATTTACTTTTTTGAAATAACCTTTCGTTTTGTACTTGTTCAAACGGACCTTACTTAAAAAACACGCCTCGTATAAACCTTTTGCGGAACGCATCAGTGCAGAACCAAGCAGAACATTTACCTCAAGGTTTACGAAATGAGAACTACTATAAACGGAGCAAAAAACCATGAGAATTCATATCTTGTTCTCTACTCAAACGTTTTTCTCCCTCCTATTCTCTTCGTTTTCATAACTTTAAACAGTTCAAGAATCTACATGAACAAATTTCAAAATCCAATTTTCCTCCATCAACTTCAGGACATTTCATAGGCTCATCTGTGCTGCCATGAGCAACGGAATCATTAACAGAATTCACTTCAGTATCTCTCTCCAACGTTCCATCTCGCAAAAGAATGACATTGACAGTCGCAAAATATTCAAAAAAGTTCAATTTGGCGCCCATGGCCCTTAAGCTGGTGCAGTCTTCCTGGTCATCAATTTCATACTAACCTTGAGCAATGTCTACCTGTTTGGCTTTGGCCCACGGACAACAATTTGAGCCATTAGTACCTAACTTGATTTTTTGTACAATAAAGTGTTACCTTTTTATATTACCTTAAACATTTAGAAAGTTTTATTTTTTGTTGTGGGTTTTAGGATCTTTATAAATCTAAATGATTGAATAAAGGTTTTCGGATCTATCGAATTTCAAAAATGAGGAGGAGTAAGATACACCCTCCCATTTACGTTTTGTAAGGGGTTCTTCCAGAAGCAGAGAGCAAAAAAGCACGGAGTTAATTTTTAAAGAAATACACTCATGTACAGGAATTAAAGGTCTTGAAATGCCCATGCTGTATACTATAATGCACTTACTTCCTTGCTTGATAAATTGATACATGTTTTTTGTATTTTTCTCTAAATCTACACATGCAGTTTTCATATAGATAATTTTCTGCGAATTACAACATTATGTTTATATTGTCGCATCATCGTATGGTATATTCAAACTTTATTTACGTAGTAGTTTCAGAACTTTGGAACGCGTTCTCGTGCATTGTTAAGATGTACCTACTTAATTTTAATAATTCTGTAATGAATTTTCAAATGTGTAATGTTTTGGAATAATTTAAGTGTTTTTGAAGACCGATAAAAGGAATATTTCTACGTGAATTTTCTTCTCGCATGCCCAGTTTTTATTGTTGTAGCATTATTATGCGACTTTGTACCCTTCTTTTATTCAGATAGTAAGTTCAATGATTTTATGGCTTCCATGTAATGAAACATTTTCATATTTTCTGTGAACTTTATTGGAACAAATATCGAAACATCTACACTGTCTACTGATGAGATACCGTTCTTATATCTTGTTTGTTACCTATACGCATAATTATTTTTTACATCCATTTATCCACGTTATTTATAGTTGGCTTCAGCGTTTTTCTGAGTAGAACCAAATGATGCACGTCCTTCAATTGGACTTGTCTTGATCAAAGCGTCTCAATAAAAATATTCATTAAGAATCTAATTTGTTCGACTGTCACTACAGCCACGAGATTCTACCGTGGCGTCTGTCCGTGAAGTGTCACTAACAAATCTCTTGAGTGGGAAGCGGAGCTTCTTCGTCGACGACTCGCGTTTACTTCGATACACTGCTAGAAAGTAATACTTCATTATTTATGAATGTTGCTTATTATTAAGTTAATTTTAAAAATGTGTATCACGTATATGAAATTCTATATTTTCTTTTATCCTAATGATTGCTAAACCTTGCAACTACTTTTGCGTGAATTGTCCGTTAGGCGCACATAGATATGTTTTTATCTTGGTGTTATGTCCTTCTTGTCGACTGGCATCTCAGCGGCCTCGGTAGAATTTCGTGACTGTACTAGGTTATTAGCTGCAGGTACCGTCTTATATTTCATGAAATAATTTGTAAACCATTAGAGCAGTCCATCGGTCTCGTTTATAGAGTAAGCAATATTGCCGTATGGTTTTATTTACAGTTTGGGCAGCTTTTCTCATCGTATGGAGAGCCTGTATGTGGAACCTTACCGCAAATACATGGTTTTGCACAAGTACAATTTAAGGCAACGTGTCCAAACTTTTGGTACGCAAAGCCAAAGGAGGCGAAGTCTACTCATTTTCCTTCCCGTTTTGATCTAATCTTTCTAACATTATTGACGAATTCACGAGCAGACCCTTCTTTAGATCTTTTAAAGGCGAAATTAACAAATCGGGACAGTACCTATACTACTCCTGTGCATCAGTTAAGGATTGGCCGTGGTGTCACTTCCATTTCCCTACCTGCAATTCATGTTATATTTTATTATTTTTATTGGTACATGACTCGAAAATTGATAATCAAAAAGTTAATAGTGTCGAACATTTCCATGTTCAATAATATGTTTCTCTCGTTCAACACACATTATTACACTTTGTTGTTTCAAACCAATTGGTTGCTGAAGAAGTCGACAAACTGAAGTACCTACGTCACTCCTTCTGTCCAAACTATCACATTCGAGTTATCGTAATGTACTTTCAATTTATCTCGCCAATAGATTAGAGATATGTATTGTCAAGAGCTAATTGGTTAAGGAAACTTACGGTGCTTGAGAGCTCAAGATTTTACTTTCACTTTTTGTACATTATGTTTATTCCCAACTATTCACGAGCATATGGTATTATTGTTGCTCTCCCACATATGAATTTTTAAAAAATGCACCTACAGTCAATGGATTGTAGCTTGGACTCTGATCTCCAGGTGCGCGTTAACAAACGTTTTGAGTGAGTAAGTAGCGCAGTTTCCACTTTATTGCCTAGTCGATAACTAAAAAGTAAAGTAACACTTCATTTGTTAATCTTTCAGAGATTATATTATTAAGTTTATTTAAAAAATGTGTATTACAAGTAGGTATAAAATTCTACAATTTATTTCTTTGACGTTAATGAAATATTATTCAACTTTGTTTTCATATGAAACCTTGCAATTATTTTTCCCGTGAATTGTACATAATTTTAGAGAGGGACCTATACAAATGTGACTTTATCTTGTTTGTCCTCATTCATCGTGCGCGCATTTCACCACCCAAGCTAACTTATGGCATGTGCTGCGGTAAGAACGCGCACAAAACTATAGGTACTTTCAAATTTAAGTACAACCATCAAATATTTTGTTCTAATTGTGCGAAATGTATGAAAATGGGCAGTATAAAGCACAGTGTAAATGATTTAGATACTTTGGAAATGCATGTCTATTTATGTAAATATCATTAGTTCTTAGTATAATATGCTTATGGGCTTCTTTTATTTATATTTATATATGAGTAGATTATGTCGCGTGTTTCAAGGTTTCTAATCTTTTATATTGCCATGTAGATGTGGATTATGTAGATAAATAATATTTCTTGGCATGGTATTAGTACAGTCAATTTAAACACAAAAATATACAAACATTGCAAAAAATCCTATGTTAAGTTTGCTTTTTTCATGGTGTTAGGTTCGGTCCCAGTACTAAATACTCAATTTTGCAACTTCGAAAAACTTGTGGAAACTGGGGGGGGCACCAAAAACCGCGATTTTTTCGGACTTTTTTCAGTTTTAGCCTCGTAGATCAAAAACTATGAGTTGTAGTGCAAAGAATATGATTATCTTTTTTAAACTGGACTAAATTTTCTACGATTTGAGCCTAACCGGAAGTCTGTAAGTATAATAGTTTCCGAGATACAGCTCTTCAAAAATAGGCATTTTCCCTAAATCTGTTTTTAACGTATCATCCATGATTCGAGCCAGATATTGCCACAACGACGTGCCCTACGACCGTTGTCATAGTGGAAAAAATTGTAGGAAGTTTTATCACCTTTTATTTAAGCATAGATGCATTCCTGTAGGCCTAACAGTTCTCGAGAAAAAGACGGAAAACCGGAAAACAGTGAAATCGCTACGACTCCACATATATGTAATAGCCTTAATATGATTAGAAGACATTTTCTGATTATTCTTATTTAGCCTAGCGAACGAACGCTCAAAAAGGGCTTGTAGACAGACATTTTGATCCTAAAGATTTTATTTCTGGGATGTGTTTGGTGATGATTATACGAAAAGTAGCGTAACAAAATGTGCGGATTTGTTTGGTTTTCCGTTTACATCTCTTGAACAGGCCATCGTAGTGGGAAATGGCCAATTATAAAAAAAAGCTGATTAAATTTTCTACAAGTTTGCTTCTATGCGTTTTTTCTCTATCTCTATCCGTTGAAGAGATATTCGCTGTCAAGAATTGACATTTTTTTTTGAAAATCGCTTTTACACGACGTTTTTCGGTAAATGTTGTGTCCTAGCTCCTAAAGTATTGGGTTTATAGCAAAAACTGCTGAAATAAAAGTTGTAGAGTATAAAATTTCCTATAAAATACATATACCGTTTAATATTTTATCTCAAATCGATTAGATGTTATAGTTATTTAAAAAAAACGTTGAGTTCAAGATGGAATAGAGGGCACTAGAGAACAACTAATTTTGTTTGGTTTGGAGCTAAATCTGATATGTGAGTATTAAATACAGATTACCTGCATCCTTAGCCAAACAATTTCAGTCTTATGCGCCACCATGTTTAATGGTCTCTAGTCTTTTCTTAATACATTTATGATAGGGTTAATGTTTGACGAAAAGAACAAAAGTATTTTCTCAAGGCAGCTTTTATTTTATAATTGGCCATTTCCCACTACGATCGTCTATTCAAGAGATACAAAGGGAAAACTTAACAAATTCGCAAATTTTGTTACGCTACGGAGTTAGCTCATACGGTAGGGCCGGGGACTTTACGTATAATTATCACCAAACACCTCCAAACACATCTTAGAAATAAAATCATTAGGATCAAAAAGTCTGTCTACAAGCCCTTTTTGAGCGTTCGTTCGCTAGGCTAAATAAGAATAATCAGAAAATGTCTTCTAATCATACTAATGCTATTACATATATGTGGAGGATTTCACTGTTTTCCGGTTTTCCGTCTTTTTCTCGAGAACTGTTAGGCCCACAGGAATGCATCTATGCTTAAATAAAAGGTGATAAAACGTCCTACAATTTTTTTCTCCATGACAAGAGTCGTAGGGCACGTCGTTATGGCAATATCTGGCTCGAAACATGGATGATACGTTGAAAAAAGATTTTGGGAAAAATTGCCTATTTTTGAAGAGTTGTATCTCGGAAACTATTATACTTACAGACTTCCGGTTAGGCTCAAATTGTAGCAAATTTAGTCTAGTTTAAAAAAGATAATCATATTCTTCGCACTATAACTCGTAGTTTTTGAGCTACGAGGCCAAAACTGAAAAAGTCCGAAAAAATCGCGGTTTTTGGCGCCCCCCCCCCAGTTTCCACAAGTTTTTCGAAGTTGCAAAATTGAGTATTTACTACTGGGACTGAACCTAACAACATAAAAAAGTCAAACCTAATATAGGAATTTTTGCAATGTTCATGTTTAAAATGACTGGACTATATCTGATTTTTACTTAAGGTTTATTACTTCAGTCTTTTTATATAATTTTATATAAAAGTGAAACATGATACCTTATCTATTGTTTCCTTAAAATGTTTGCCTTGAGATGATGTAATTTAAAAAAAAAACCATAGATTTGCAAGGTCGTGATTTGATATAGTATTTTTCAACTAGGATTCCCGTTTTCGAATTGGCGCTTTATATTAGTAAACGCAAACTTTTTGTCTTTTATCTCTGTTTAAATTGTGGTTGTACTTCTAAACAACAGAAACGTAGAAACATAGATAAATTGCTTTAAGCACACAATAAGCATTAAAATATTGTACAAATAACCGCAATGTGGCAGAAAGAGATGACAGTAGTTTATGTTGGACGCAAAACTACAACTATTTTCGAATGCCAGAGATTCTCAAAATTTTACATTAGTGTAGGTAATGCATAATGAATTGTGGATGGCGTTTACTAACAACAGATTCACATCAAAATTCTTATATAGATACCAATAAATTTATTTCATTACTTATAAATATATAAGCAGGTACTTAAAGTTATCATTCATTAAAGAATCAATTATCTAAAATTGTTGTAGAACCTCTGACTAACAAGTAAATCTTAGTTCATATGGTGATTCAATGAAGCGCACTAATCCGAAAACGGGAATCCTAGTTGAAAAATACTAGTATTGTTTATAATGTACCACCGATTTTTGAGCAAACAAAAGGTATAGATACTTGTCAACGAAGAGAAAATTTTACACGGTAGATTACAACCATTGAACTGTATACTAACTGGAAAGGACGCAACGTTAAAACAGGTGACGCATTTTTGTAGAGTATGCAACCCGCAACGTGATAGTATCACTGTCTTTGTTTGGTATACATAAAACCCATTAAAGATTGTTTAAAAAGTAACGATATTTATTGTTATTAATAGAAAAATGGGACATATTTGGAAATGATGTATTTTTTCTATTAGTTAATAACGTGGAGTAAATGTTTAAAATCATTTGAAATGACCAGCCATAAATTTTAATCCTTTAAAAATACAGAAGTCTCACTTAAGATAGCAAATCGCATGTTAAATTTGCTATTTAAGTATATTTCATTACTTAAGGTATTTTATTTTTATATTTGTTATAAAAATAGTGGAATTACTTCATATTATTATAATAAAACTACCCCTGGAGTGCATAGTGTTAAAGTTGATAAGTTTATTATTTTAAATTCACATAGTGTAAGTACTAAATATTGACAATGACGATCCATGAATTTCTTCTGAAGCATTCTTACCACAATTTCCTTGATTAATTGCACTTTGGCACTTCATGCAAGTCTTCACTTGAATTAAAATTATCAAAGTGCAATATTCCTTGTGTTGCTATTGAAAAAAAAATATTTAAATATAAGCACTTAAGTAAAGGTAGCGTTTCGTCACATTCGTGAACCTGATTGTGAAGATAGATAAGTACATACATTTGTTTACAAAATTGATGTTAGTATTAACATACTACAGGCAAATGTTGATGGTAAATCACATGAGAAATGATAGGAGACAAAGGTTACAGACATGGGAAATTCTCAACAAACTATTGTCTTTTTAGTAACAAGGTCATTGTTATGTTAATATACGGTTTTCAACAGTGTGGAGAGAAGATGAAGAAGGTGCATGGGCCAGCTAGCCAAATATAAGGAAATGGTATAATTTGGGGGTACTAAATTTCCTTTTCATAGCAGTTAGATAGGTTAATGAGGGTGTCAAAAAACCATGATTGCCATCTCAAAGTGGTAGCTAATAAAAATGGCGGGCAATTCAAGATGGCGGATGTTGAGTTTCCAAAAATCAACTGTAGGTATCTCGAGAACCTGATTTTATCACTATTTTTATTAAACTAAGGCTTTACATGTGTGCTTCAAATTTTGTCTATGCACTGTTTCGGTAAAGTCAACCGTTAATTGGTAATTAAACAAACATTGAACATTTTCTGATTTTTGTGTAAAAAAAATTGTTTTTAATCTAGTTTTTACAAAATATTTTGTACATTAGAAAAAAAAGCTTCAGATGAAAGATGTGGTGTAATAAATTACCTTTAAATTTATGTATTACGTGTTTGGGTGGGATGGCTGAAAACATGGAAACATGAATTTCAGTTTAAGTATATCAGTTGAAATCCACTGTTTACTAAATAACTGCCTACAAAAGAAAAAGTTTCAGATACACTGTTCAATCAAATCAACCGTTAATTAGGATTTAAGGAAATATAGAAAATTTACTGATTTTCTTGTGAAATGTTTTATTAATAATTCACAAAATAACTATGGTACATTTACATAAGAAAAAGCGTCAGATAAAAGAACGATATAAATTACGGAAACATCACTTTTAAACGGTATAACATCTAAGTAACAATTAAAAATCATCTTCTTCATCACTTTCAGAAGATTCGTATCTGCGATATCTTCTTTTTGTTCAATACTGTTTTCACAATTTGACAGTCTGCACGCACTTGTGCACTTTAAGTTGTTAACCATACAAGTACACGATGGAATTTGACACGACTTTGAACAAGAGCAACTTAGGAATTGTAACACAACTTCAGGTGCAGGTGCTCCAGTTCATCCACTTGATGTTGAGCATACCGTTTTCATCTAGCATCCATCCATGGTGCTCTGGATCTGGTATTTCGGGAAATTTATCCAAACATCTCTTCCAAATAGATGCTTGATAATAAGCACGTTTAAAATGTAGACTTAAGCAATCTTCACATGTAGGAAGTTGAGCTGAGTCTACTTGGCCTTGTCGACTTTGGAACATATGTGGTATCTTAGTTCATTTATGTTTACTATTTTGGTGTTCCTTAAGTATAACTGACTAGTAAACGTTTGAATTAAATTGTGGTCAGAATTTGAAATTGTAAATTCACTCCCAAGGCGTGAAAACAGCAAGCTAAATGCTGTATTAGCTTGTAACAGTTTTCCTTGCCCAGAAAACGCACTACGTATCACAACTCACAACCTGTTCACGCTTGTAATCCTGGTAATGCTGATTTCATACTACAGCCAACTTCAGATGCTATTTTTTTAATATCTATGAATCTGATTCGACCACTAGATCCTCGTTTTATATGTATGCAGGTTACTCTCTACGCTGATGCTGGATGATAAATAAAGAGCCAGAACCAACACGTCTGTGTCATCAGAGACACATATTACATTCGGAAATTCCATAGCATAGTATGTAGCATTATACACATATTTGCTTCTTCTTGAGAAGAAGAAAGTTTTTCCACTTGATGAAAGCCACTACCAGTTATTTTAATACACTTGTTAGAGTGAATAACATACTATAAACTCTTGTTACCAATCTTTGTCCTTTTACTTTCTTCTTGCCAGTTGTCAGCAAGACACATTGTTAATTTATTTTTACTCTCACCACTTTGTAGGAGACATCTCCATTTTATGATTCTATGGCCGCCTTTAATATTCTTGAAATGTATTCCTGCATCTGAAACTCTACTGTGGCGTTCAGTCGATTATATTGATTTATTATTATAGGTGTCAAACACAACATTAATTCGAGGGCTATAGTATGCCGTGTTCAAGACTTGATTGAGGATTGCATCAGGTAATTCATCAAATGTTCTATTCTCTCCATGTAACTTTTTGAATTAATGCCATCCCATCAATTATCGTAGCAGATGAAGATATATTTCCATCTGTAGATGAAACTAAGCTTTCCAGGTGTTTTCCCAGCACGGCTTTCATAGTTTTTCCATAGATCCATCTGGGTTAGAAATACTCCAAGGTAAAGGTCCCAAAGGATGACTTGATTAAAAAAAAAATTTCACAAAAAATTCAGACAATTTTCAATATTTTTTTAATTACTAATTAACGGTTGACTACCGAAACGGTGCATATAATAAAATTTTAAGCACGCATATAGAGCTTTAGTTTAAAAAAAATAGTAATGAAATGGGATGAACAGTTCTCGAGATACAGTTGATTTTTTAAAACTCAACATCGGCCATCTTGGATTGCCCGCCATTTTTATTAGCTACCACTTTGAGACGGCAATCATGGTTTTTTGACATCCTAATAAGTCTATCTAACTGCGGTGAAAAGGAAACTTAGTACCCCCAAATTATACCGATATGTTGCCTGGCCCATGGACTATATGATTTCTGAAAAATTTGTGACTTGCTCAGGTCATTCTATATGTTGACTTTTCTAATAAAACTTACAAAAATAGTAGATTTAAATACGTTCAAAACAGCGTATTACAGAATTTTTCAAAATATCTATACTTATTCAATATTGTCATGGGGACATTCACCTCACTTACAAAGAGTATTTGCACTTCAACGTAAGGCTATAAGAGCAATATTGAATATTCATTATAGAGCGGATGTTCGAAATCATTTTATAAATTTAGGCATACCTAATGCCCGCACCGTGTATGTATAATACCGTGACCATGTTCAAAGAACGAAAGAGCAAAAAAACTAAAAGTTTGTGTATTGTATCTATACAAGGTGTCCAAAGTTAAACGTTCACCATTGCTATCTCCGTTATTATTGGAGCCACAAGGTCGGTTAAATGGGCAAACTTATGTCATTTTTCCGCTGGTTGCAATGGTGACAACAGAACAACAATTGAACGTCTCGTTGTCGAGGTATTCACAAAAACGGCATTTCTTTAAATGGAACACCGTGCATATTTTTACACATTTTGAAAGGAAATTTAATTTTAAATAAAAAATTGTTAATACATAACCACTCTAAACTTAAAAATAAACAAATAATAAATAAGCACTCAAACTGTTAATGTTAAATGTTGCAAAACTTCACATACGAGGTGTGCAGGAAAACATCTGCAGAAGCACTACAAACTACAACATTACCAGATTAGATTTCCGAATGTGACATTTTTGTAAATGAGTGAAACACATTTTAAAGCTGTCACAAACGAAAATATTGTGAAACAACTATTGACAGATTTAATTTATCTGATGTCACTACTTAAATTTTGCAACAATCAACATTAAAAGTTTAAGTATTTATTATTTGTTTATTTTTAAGTTTAGGGTGGTTATGTATTAACAATTTTTTGTTTAAAATTAAATTTCCTTTCGAAATGTGTAAAAATGTACACAATGTTCCATTTTAAGAAATGCTGTTTTTGTGAATATCTCGACAACGAGACGTTCAATTGTTGTCCTGTTGTCACCATTGTAACCAGCGGAAAAAATTACATTCATTTGCCCATTTAACCGACCTTGTAACTCCAATAGTAACGGAGATAGCAATGGTGAACGTTTAACTTTGGACACCTTGTATAAGTATATCAGATATCACTGTTTATTATACGTTTTTGAGAATGTTAGTCAATATACTCTTCATGCGGATATATACACATGCATCACACCAGATTTCAAAAAAATATAGAATTAATTATAACGAAGCTTAATAAAAGTAGATTTTCAATTGATTACTTTTTTCCAATGTTTTTTTAACAAATTAAATTAAAACATACGAAATTTGAAATCTAAAGAATTCAAAACAGCAATAAAAACCTTATTAATGCATAAGCTTATTGCAATTATAATGAATTTCTTAACGATGATGATTGTATTTAACTATCTATAAGATTTATCAAGTTATAAATTAATGTTAGTTTTACTACCTACTACTAATGACCTGTATCAACACGAATAAATTATTATTATTATGTATTTCGATTCATATCGATACTCAAGCCAAGCCTGGTTAACTAACCGCACGGATCGATATCAAGTAGCAATTAGTCCTAGTAATACATACATATACCTATACAAAATAAATTTGAAGTTGCAGTAAAAAACAATATGTGTTTTGATATACATAGTATTATGTTTATTGTATAAGTGTTTGTTGTTTAACTCGGCGCATAGGTCACACTCAAGTGGGCAATGTGTTGTTTGTGTTATTGTTCTGATATTGTGAGTGTGTTGTGTGTTTGCGTGAGTGTATGTGGACGAGTTAGAGGTGTCACATGAGTGGTAGTGCTGTGTATTTGTAATGGACTTTCTGTAATGTTATGTTGTGTATGAAACAGAGTTTCAGTTTCTGAAGCGAGGATTTAGTGTTGTGTTTCATTTTGTGTTTGAGTGGTTTATTATTATTATTATTATTATTATTGGTACTTAGATCTCAGTATACATACATAGTAACATTTATGAAAAATACGATATGTTAAATATATGGTAAGAATCTTGAAGGTTTAACTGTCTATATGCCATAACAGTATCACATTTGTCGTCCAAGTGTAATGTATTTTTTAAATATTGTATGCGCATACACAGAGATGTGTACATACATCTAGAGAATTTGGACTGTTAGGGTTTAATCGCAATTGCCGTGGAAATTTAATACATACATTGTGATGAAAAAATGTGAGCTTACTTTTAACAAATTGATGCAATATACCAACAAAATAAATTCTCAAAGATTCCATTGAAAAGATGTATGACGGTAACATATTTATTGATGATTTTAGTAGTACATAGTATATTACCAATTACATTCACCACTGTCAATTATTGATAGGAAAAATATCCAAATGTTATCAAAAACAACGCTATTATTGTGGTCGTGTGAAACTAACCTGACCACAAAAGTATTTTTAGTTTCTATTCCTTTTTTAGTTTATGAAAAGAAATGTATTATAAACTTTATCTTGGTGCCGATTTATTAAAAAATATTTTCCATTCCAAAAGGTAAGGTGATCGGTTTGTATACAAGGTTGAGTTCAAACTTTGATTGTGCACGAATAAAGTTCAGTTGTCCTACAAACCTGCGGCATATTATAAATAAACATTCCTGCCCTCTTGATTTATTTACACAACCTCATTGCAGTCCAATGCTATTGTCTAATGCGGTTATGATGGAATTATCACAATATGCAACTGATAAGGCGTTATAGAAATAAAACAAAAGATCACCTTAACTAGATCTTTAGTGTATTGTATTTAATTATCGATTAATACAATCAGTTATCATAAAATATTACTGTTTTATGCACATATTATAAATAGTATAAATTACACCCTACTTTAATTTTAACTTGACATTTGTAAAATTTTTAATGTCATCTTATTAGAAATTATCTTTTAATTACAAATTTCTATTCTTCTGTATTAAATGGTTTACAAGAGATGCCTGTACTTATTTTAGTACCTACATAACTAACTTGTTTTATGTTTTATTAGAAAATATGTCACCAGAACGTTCTTCCTCGCCAGAAGAAGAACAAATCATAACACCAAAAATGTCAGTTCCTGCAAGTCCGATAGCAGGTACTCCAGCAAGAGAAGCAGATTCGCCTATCGCCTTGTTATTAGCAGTAGCACAAGGTCAGTGTAATCGTCCAACAGATGACGACTTAACAAGTCTTTCGTGGTTACATGAAAGGGATGTGCTTAAAGGTGTGTTTTATTCTTGAATGATTTTTTTTTTAATATTTCTTTTATACAGGAATAAATCTTGTAAATCCATCACCATCAAACAGTGTTCACACGACACCAGTAAAGGCGTACAATTTTAATAATAACCATTTATTTTCTGGTCAATCTCCAACCAGCGATTTTGTCGATGATTCCTCCATATCCACGATTGAATCTACTACTAGTTCGTTGAATAGCCCAACTTCAAATCAACATAGTCAACATCAAAATGGCTCACAGAGAAATAAACATCCACATAATGTTCCATATAATCCTTTGGTACATTTAACGAGTAAGCCTCCTTATTCCTTTTCTTGTCTCATTTTTATGGCAATAGAAGACTCGGAACAAAAAGCACTACCAGTGAAAGAAATATATGCTTGGATATTAGATCATTTTCCATATTTCAGGAACGCTCCCACCGGATGGAAAAATAGTGTTAGGCATAACTTATCTTTAAATAAATGTTTTCAAAAAGTCGAAAAGGCACCTGTAAGTACGCTTACTGTTTCATAAGTATTTTATTGAACTATCTCCTTTTTAGAACCTAGCAAAGGGGTCGTTGTGGACGGTGGATCCTCAATTTCGACCAAATCTTCTACAGACTTTGACCAGGTCACCATTTCATCCTTGCTCAACATTGGATCCTACTCAGTACTTCAGTAACAAAACGACTGATAAGAATAGTTCATCACCACATTTAGCAAATCCAGAAGTATTTCCGTATTTATCTCGAACATTAGCCTCTAACGAAATTAAACAGGAAGTATCTGATGACTCACTAGATGCAGTTGACGCTGCAGCTGTTATGTTGAGTTTAAAGAATGGACCAAGATATCGACATCGAAAAGATAAAACGTCTTTCCAAGTGATTACGAATTCACCTAGTGAAGATCATACCTATAGTGCTTCTGAAAATTTAACAGCTTCCAATGACGAAGCGTTTGAAAGTGACGATGAAAAGTAAGTGTTTGTTTTATTTATGTTATTAGTAAACTTAACATCATGAATGTTTGGCACATATTTCATAATGAAACACTTTCATTTACCATACCATTATGGATGACATTTTCAAAGTCTTGAAGACTGCATAACTTCAGCTCTATTATTCTCTATAATAATAATCAAAGCCTCTCATCAAAAAATAATCGTGTTTTGTCCAAATACGCCATTATTTCCAATAATTTATTTTTCATCGTTTTAGTTTTATTTTGTTCAAAATCAACAATTAAATTTCATTATACAGCGAGGAAAATATTCAGTTATTGTGGTGCATGTGCACACAAAATTAACTTTTAAATAATCATGGATCACGATATTCCTTGTTAAACTTGCTTGCAGATATTTATTTTTTACATAAGAAAATTAAATTGAAAATTTGTGTAAAACTTCAACAATGTGTATTTTAAAAAACACATATTATGTAATAACTACCACTAATTTTTTATGCAAATTTATATTTATTTTTCAACCATTTGTTGAAATGTGAAGGACTGGACAAACAAGGATGCACAAAGTAATAAATAAGGGAAAAGTTAGTTGGCATACACCTTGGCACATATAATGGATTCTCCTTTATAAAATTCGTTTTTGTCGTAGATCACGTGACAAGGCGTTCTTATTTCAATTTACCTATACAGTGCTCCTAAGCAAACATGAAAACGGGATGTATGTCAACTAACTTTAATATATCGTGGTGGCAAAACATCGTCCAGTGACGTTTAGTATGTACAGGGTGTACAACTAAGAATGAAGGGCGGCCATAACTCAGAAACTATTTGAGATAGAACAGTGAAATAAAAAATCTTATAATAAATGTGGCCAAGAGAAAATGCTGGAAATTATTTTCATTTTCCTACCATTGCCGCCAGAGGGCGTTTCACTGATTTCAATTGGAAATTCCCATTTTTTGGGCAATTTTCCTCAGTAAGGTATTTAAAAAAATATATTCATTGTAAACTAGTGATCAATATGTAAAACTTTGTTTAATGAATTTTTACGATTGGTGTTAAAATAAAGGGAGGAGGAACTAAATTACGCGTTACTGGAAAAAATGGTGTAACTTCGAAACGGGTTTCTTGAATTTGTCAAGATTGGTCTCGATGTAAAGAGAATACTTGATATTACCAAAAAAATCCAAAACCACAACAATTTCTTATCTCCTTCTACCAATAGAGGGCGCAACTTGTTGAAGGAACAAAACGGTCGACTTTCTAAAAAATTCAAATGGTACTAAATATGTTTTTCACCGCTATTGGAAAGAAAATTAATAAGGGAGTAATTAAAAAAAAAAATTATGTCAATAGCTCTTATAGTACCGAAGATATAGTCAAAAATGTGGTAATATAAGAGGCAATTTGAGGTATAAACAAATGAAAACGCTTAAAATGAAAACTTTATGTCAAAGCTGTAAACTAGATAACAAAGTGACATTATATCTATTTCGGTTGTTGTATTATAAGCAAAAATGCTAATTTCCAATGGAGAAGCATTGGAGCATATTTTGAATGCATGCAAAATGCAACTGTTGCAGGACCACTGAAATTTTGAAAGAAATTAAAGTTGTCATAGCCTACTTTATTTATATTAGGCTTACGATTTGTTTATACCTCAAATTGCCTCTTATATTACCACATTTTTGACTATATCTTCGGTACTATAAGAGCTATCGACATAATTTTTTTTTAAATTACTCCCTTATTAATTTTCTTTCCAATAGCGGTGAAAAACATATTTAGTACCATTTGAATTTTTTTAGAAAAGTCGACCGTTTTGTTCCTTCAACAAGTTGCGCCCTCTATTGGTAGAAGGAGATAATAAATTTTTGTGGTTAGATTTTTTTGGTAATATCAAGTATTCTCTTTACATCGAGACCAATCTTGACAAATTCAAGCACCCCGTTTCGAAGTTACACCATTTTTTCCAGTAACGCGTAATTTAGTTCCCCCTCCCTTTATTTTAACAGCAATCGTAAAAATTCATTAAACAAAGTTTTACATATTGATCACTAGTTT
Organism: Pyrocoelia pectoralis; assembly: GCA_036250285.1. NCBI lineage: Eukaryota > Metazoa > Arthropoda > Insecta > Coleoptera > Lampyridae > Pyrocoelia > Pyrocoelia pectoralis. The sequence continues at coordinate 26,813,235 of CM070078.1, forward strand.
ACAATGAATATATTTTTTTAAATACCTTACTGAGGAAAATTGCCCAAAAAATGGGAATTTCCAATTGAAATCAGTGAAACGCCCTCTGGCGGTAATGGTAGGAAAATGAAAATAATTTCCAGAATTTTCTCTTGGCCACATTTATTATAAGATTTTTTATTTCACTGTTCTATCTCAAATAGTTTCTGAGTTATGGCCGCCCTTCATTCTTAGTTGTACACCCTGTACATTTTGTGACAAAAGTGATGGACAAGTTAGAGCGACGCATTCCTTCTTTATTGTCACTGTTGCCATCTTGTATAGTTTAATTTCGTTTGTTTTCACTTGCATTTCAATTGTCTTTATAAAAAATTGTCTTATTTAAAACTGGGATTGTTAGTTTCGTTTTTTAAAAACGGTATGTAATCTTTTTCCATTTCTGCTACTCATAACTTGTGCAAATTTCTTGATGTCTTTATGTTGAAATTACGTAATTTTGTTTTACTTATTTGCTGGCTGAAACATGTTTGGTTTAATAAAATTGTATTGTGGTTTTTGGTGATTTCATTGTTGTGTTTATTGCAGTAAATTTTGCTCTAGGTACTAATTCGCTAAATTCAATAAAAGGTATGAATTTATGTTGACTTACACATAAATAAATAATGATTCGTATAGAATTTGTTTGATAATAATCAGCCTAATACATAGTTTTTTCTCCATTTAAAAGTAGTATTTTGACTATTATACTATTGGTTGAAATACTGCCAATAACAGGTGATTGATCGATCTTCAAACTGTGAAAATGTTGCCCGATTGTCTACCCGCTCAGTTCACTATTAAACCAAATTTCAGGAACCTCAAAACATTTGTTTGTAGTTTTAAATTCCAAGTGTAGGTAATGTAAGATTGATTTCTTTAAATGTTTATGGGACTAAAATTTATTTTCTCAGATCTCTGTCTCGTGAGAAATTCTTTGTATAGGTATTGTGTTTTATTCTATTTCTGTGGAAATACTACCTTGTAGAAATATGTTTATAGGTAAAATGAACTAAGAACTTGTAACGTGACCATAGATGCGCCAACAATTGAATAACCTTCAAATCAGTAACGGCATCAATTCTAAGTGTGAAGGATCGAGAAAGTAGAGAGAAACCGACTACATCTTGGTGCACCTTTCTAAAATTCGTCTTTGATGCAGATCACGTGATACGAAGTTCTTATTTCAAGTTACCTATACCTTTGTATTTTAGCTCATATAGCTATAGGTTCAATATTGAAAATTATCTATTTAGTACCATAAAAGGTGGTTTAGTCTTTGCACCCAGCCTGCAAAATTTATGTTATTCATTGATTCAAAATATTTAATTAAATAAATTTGTTTAAAGATATTACAAAAGCCCCGCCTGTAGAAAAATTGATTTTGAAGATGAAGAACAAAGAAAAATTCAAGAAGGTGCAGAAACGTTACTTAACCTTGCCGGTATATCTACAAGGAAACGTTACAACTCACAAACTCTTGACTATATAAACAAGAGAAAAAGAGCTAATCAATTTATTGTGCCAACGGCCTCATATGAGAAACCAACTCATTTTAGGCCACGTCTTTTAAGGACTAAAAAAAAAGAAAAGACCTCTGTTAACAATAATAATCATATTCACAAAAATACAATACAAGTGGAAGATGAATGGGTTAAACATAGGAGAGAATTAGAGGAAGGTCAGAAAAGGTAATTGTACTTGTGGTACTTTTATTATTAGGAAATTTAATTGACAATTCATGTTGTTAAATATTATATATTTTATGTTCATATTTATATATCGTGTTATTATGTAAAGGATTGTTTAATAAGTTAGACTGGATTTACAAATCTTTGATAATATTGAATCGCTTATGTGTCATTTGGACATAATTGAACACTGTAACAAAAAATGAAATATGGTCGTATCAATTTTAAATTCTTTTTAGACAGTGTACAAGTTTTTGATATTTCTACTGTTATTTATTTTTTAGTAAATTATACCACCTTGCTTTGTAATTTTACCAAAACTATGTTACTTTTATGGTTGTACTTTAGGTAATAATCACATGTATAGTTTTTTTTTATTATGTATGATGTATATTTATATTATATTATAATTCAGATATCACTGATATCAGTGATGCAGTTAGTCATTGTGGAAGAAATTGTTTTGAATATTATTAATTATTTTTAAATTTGATGTTAATTAACCGCCCGTCAATAGAAACATTTGATCCAACATAATTATTGGTGAAAACAGCTTTCAATTATCCTTGTATCCAAAAATGTTCCAATTTTATTTATAGTCCAGTGAAAGTGGATGGAAAATAAAAAATTGGCAGTGACATTTAAAAACGTACTTAATTGTATTTTATATTTTCACATTTATTCTTTTTTGTCTTTTCGCCCGTGGGTATTCGTCAGATGAAAGTGTAAATATCTTCCACTGTCTCTGCAATGGACCGGTAAAATATCTGCATTACTCTTGTCAATTAATTATGTTTGGAGAAATAAATTACAGTAACCTTTTAAATATTTATTAAGATCAATAAAAAAATTTGGTACCAAATTGCAAAATTTAGAAATTGACGGGTTTCTGACAATAATTTGTATGAGTCAATAGAGTTATATACCCAAATGGTGCCACTGCTTTTTTTACATTTTCCCTTAACTGGGCTCTATGTTTTATTTGTGTAAGTAAAAAAGATTCTAAAGATTGATATAGGATAAGCGTACCTTTGATATTTATTTCTATACTTGTATGTCAATTTTTGTGATTTTACTACTTACAAAGAAAGATGTAGCAAAGATTACTCTATCAGCAAATTGGTGCACCTGGTTGAATAGTTTCAACCATGTTTTGTAATTTTAAGCAATAAGCGCATTATTATTTATATTAGTGCGAATGATGTGAAGCAATTGAAAAAATTTCTTTTTGTTCCTACTTTAAATGTATTCTTGCAAATTCATTACCTTTTTGCAAAATATCACAATGAAACTGGTGTAGAACAAAAATGTCTATGCTAGAATAGATGTAACTAATATATTTTTTCTATCACTCGTGATAAATTTTGCTCTTCCTATTGTATATAAAGGTTCAGAACAATCATGAATGTTTCATGTGTCTAATCATTTTTTAAATGAGCTATTTTGATAAAATTTAATAGAAATTGTTCAATTTTAAGGGTTGTGGTTAGAGCAGTATTGTCAGTCTTCCGTTTTTACTTAAAATTGGACAATGATGTCATAATTTATTTTAGTTTCTTCTAGCAATTAGCCTTTAGAGTGTGACGATTCTAAATATCTTAAATCTATAGCAATACCAGTTTTGCCTGATCATGTAATAATACTCTGCTTTGCCAAAATCTTGTATTTATTATATTGTAAGTTGAAATTTGAATGTGCCAAATTATTTATGTAAACTTTATTGGTGCATATTACATTATTTTTTTAATTGGCATCTGTCTTCCATTTTATACAATTTCTGCTTCATTTTGTTCACTGTAAGTTTTTCGATCAAGAACTTTTATTTATTGATGATGAATAATAGCAATAAATACAAAATTCATGTCATCTATACCTGTAAGTTTGTTGATTTAAATAAAGTTGAAATTATATATGTAGTTTTTTAATTTTATTGTGGTGAAATTATAAGAAAAGTTTAAGACTTGAGGGGAGTATTTTTTGAACAAAAGTATCGTGCATTACTTTTGGGAATCATTTCTCAGTCTTATGAAATGACTATGTGTTGATTAAATCCTGAACTGTGATTTGCTCATTACTCTCAAAGGTGACCTGAAATGTACAATTGTGAACTGTTATAATTTTTAATATAAATCAAAATTTAAATAGAATTTTTAGAAACAATTTGAGTAAAAATGCGCAAAAATTACAGTAGATATACGTACTGCGTTAGATAAGTGGTTTAACTGGACTCTTGCAGCTTTCAAGTACTAAACCGCTTCACTTCGCTCGTACACAAAACGATCCAAACCTGTCTAGTACCATTGAGTGAATGTATTCAGTGCTTGTACCTAATACTTTACTTTTTACTCATTGTTTCCACCGCATATTTCCCTCTTTCATAGTTACTATTGTACTACTGTAGATGTAACCTTCTTCCTTCCTGCCCATATCGTAAGCCTTTTTTTCAGCTCATTCCAGCAGCTTTTCAAACTCCTCCCTTCTTTCACCCTTTCCTCAAACGCCATCGCTCTCTTCTCTGCCACAATTCTAATCTTTTCTAACTCTTCCTCCTGGGGTTTTCTTTTCCACCCCTAGCACCCACTTCCAGTAGATACTTCAATTGTAGCCTTCCCAACTGTTCCCTTCCCTCACACCCCCACACTTTTTACCAACCTGTGGTTTACACCTTTTCTGTGTATCCCCATCCACCTTTCCCTCATAGGCCAGTCAAATTAGACTTTTGGTGAAAAAGTAATGCTAACTTTACGGGACTTTTTCAGGGTTGTTTGGGAAGTTAAGGAGAGCTTAAATCCAAGTTTGCCTATACCCAGACCACGTGGGATTTTTGTAAGGGGGGAGGGAAGGTAAAAATTTTGATTTCGCTATAACTCGGCAGCAATTGATCGTACAAAAGAAATAAAAAAAGGGTTTTGTAGGTTTATTGAAGCTCTACAAGTTTCCTTTGGACGACTTTTCCCGAAAATTAATATTTAACGATTTATCGTAAAAAAAACAGTAAAAAAAGTAAACTTTTTTGGTCAACAAATAGAATTTGTTCATGTATGAGAAAGTTGTAGAACAAAATCACCGTGTCAGATTTTTCGATCGGTTGAAGAATAACGTCGAAGGGAGCGTCTGAAGGTGTGCTATCTATTCGCGCCCCTCCGGCACCGGCGCGGCTCGACGCTGCGGCACGCGCTCGGATCTCGGTGCGTTTGTCGCTTATATCTCTGTGCCAATGAATCGGAATTAAAAGTAAAAATCGTGAAAAAACAGTAAAAAAAGTTTACTTTTTTGGTCAACAAATAGAATTTGTTCATGTATGAGAAAGTTGTAGAGCTTGAAAAAACGAACAAAATCGAAAAAAAAAGTTTATTTTTCATTTGGATTCATTGGCACAAACGACAAACGCGCCGAGACCCGAGCGCGTGCCGCAGCGTCGAGCCGCCGCACCGGTGCCGGAGGGGCGCAAATAGATAGCACACCTTCAGACGCTCCCTTCGACGTTATTTTTCAACCGATCGAAAAATCTGACACGGTGATTTTGTTCTAAAACTTTCTCATACATGATCAAATTCTATTTGTTGACCAAAAAAGTTTACTTTTTTTACTGTTTTTTTTACGATAAATCGTTAAATATTAATTTTCGGGAAAAGTCGCGCAAAGGAAACTTGTAGAGCTTCAACAAACCTTTACCTACAAAACCCTTTTTTTATTTTTTCTGTACGATCAATTGCTGCCGAGTTATAGCGAAACCAAAATTTGTACCTTTCCTCCCCCCTTAAAAAAATCCCAAGAGGTCTGGGTATACGCAAACTTGGATTTAAGCTCTCCTTAACTTCCCAAACAACCCTGAAAAAGTCCCGTAAAGTTAGCATCACTTTTTCATAAACCCCCTTTTTTTATCTAATTTGATTGGACTATCAGGTTCCATACCTGGTCCACTAAATAAATCACGTCATGTACACATTCTAAACCCTCCTCGCTCTTCCCCCCACTTCTATTCCGCCCCACCGTCTTTTATTTTGGATTTCCATTAACTTTGAATATAAAATTATACATTCAAAGATGCAACACTGCTTATGAGTATATTACACAATAAGTTGCCTTTTTTTAAATTCGTGGACACCTGACAGTCCTTTCTTATTTCGTTATTACCTACTTTAGATCTATAAGTGTATAATTCGTCTAGTTACTTTGCAAAGCATATCCGCTATTAATTGTAGGCCCTTGTGATTATACTCAAGGGACCAATGACCACCAATACTCCAGTCACCCTTTATGGTGGTAAGTCAAGTCTTGCTTTACCTTGTCACAGTTGCCGTTCTCTTGCCTCTCTTGGGATAAGGACCAAGATGTACTGCATATCATAGTCGTCCTTAGTGATATTGCTATTTCTTTATCATACTTCACCAGCCCCCGTTTTAAGTCCTATAACCTCCATGGCGATAAGTTATGCTATAGCATCAGTTATCTTATGCACATTTTCAGTTCAGGAAGAAACTTTTCATATTTTCTTGCAATATTATATATAATATTAAGGTAGGTTCCAATTTTGGTCCTTTTCCACTGGGTCTTGATTGTAATAATGTTTCTTCCTACCTTTTGGATGTTAGCCATTTGTAGGTAAGTAAGTACAATTTTCTTTTCCCAAAACTGTCCTAAAACTTATACTTTTCTGTTAATATTCTAGTTTTATTTGCTGTTTTTATAAATGTTTTCTACATTAAACTGCAAAAGTTTTTCCCCTATAGCTTCATTAGTTTGGCTGTAAAAGCTGAAGGACTATCTTGGAACATTCTTCCGGCCTCCTTTTCTTGTTTTTTGCAGTTTTCTCTATTGTACCACCATTGTACTTGCTTGGTTTTTCCAAGCGGTGGGTACAAATTGCTGGTTGTTCCTTTAATTCATAAAACCTTATTTCAACACTTTCCGTTTGCGCAATTGGATTTGCTCCCCTTTGTCTCTATTTTCTGGTATTCTGAAAGAAAACTTCATCCTCTGCTGTTACGCTAATGGTATATTCAATTTTCTCATTTACCATATTTAATAATCTATCTGTTCCTTCATCCATCCTGGATGTGCAGTGTTTTGGTCAACCGTTGAAATTGATACTTGATCGCCAGCACTGTTCCTATTGAATTTTCTAGGTTTCTCATTTTTTCCCACGGCATGAGATGAAAACTCCCTTGTGACAGTTCAACGCTAACATGCAATCCCTTCAGCACCTAAAACTACTACACGATTTTGGGATTGGGGAAGTTTGCCATCCTCGTAATCTGGGTAATTGAGCCAAAACCCTCGCCCACCATTATACAACTTTTCCCAGTTTTTCAATATCTCATCTGCCATTCGAACACCAATAGGTACGACGAGAGTTCCGGTATCGTCGAAAATATCTGAGCATTATAGTTTCTACGGGAACTTGACAAAATACCATCTTGGAATTGTCATTCGTCTCAGCAAGGCCACATCATAAACTTGACTTCAGTGACTGAATTAACTTTCTGGTCCCATTGCAACTTCCTTTTTTACATCTCTCCACAACAGGCGAAGCGATGTCTAATAGACCGAACACTGAATTTGTTATTGACAATATAGTACGCTTGGTCACTTTGTTGCGTGCCAGAATGCCGCATATTCTGCTTGGACGTACAAAAATGATGAATCGTTTGCACAAACTCATAAGCCAAGAATAGGGACAACGTCGCGTTTGTGTTCTTTTCTGCAGTTATTGCTATCTGATCTAATCCAAATCCGGCTGTTGCGGTGTGCCCTGTATGTCGCATTTTCATCGAAGCAATACGCTATGTTATCAGCTCCATTCTTGTTCAATGTAAAATATCTAATTAAAATCTCATAATTAAGGCTAGGATTTGTATGCACTTGCATGTTTTTTTTGCTTACAGTAATCATATGCAAAGTGAAGTATAAACATGTTTTATGAGTATGTGCACCACATATGTGAATTTGAAAGTGCATATAAATGCGTATTTTAATGATTTTTCTAAATGCATGCATATTTCGTAATATTTTAATGTTAGTGCATATTTTGTACGTTTTTGCATTTTTCAGTTACTTTTGCATGTGCTTTAAAAATTACTATTTTTGACCATTTTAAAAATGTATATAATTGTAAATAGCAATTCTTTTAATATAGGCTAAATTTATTTTGTAAAGTTAAGTGTTATCTTTTATAATAAATAAAATAAATTAATATTATTTTTTGATTTCTTTTTCCGAACTGCAAAACGCATATTTTCTATAAAATATTGCTTTTAATGCATATATCTCCAATTTTAAGAGCATATTTAAGTGCATATTTCAGCATTTTATAGTGCATAAGTGCATGCATATTTTGCCATTTTTAAGTGCATACAAATCCTAGCCTTACTCATAATATTACCAAATCGAGTTCATATGTGAAGATCACAAACCTGAACTGAACTGTAATACGAGTAATGCATCCTAAATCAATGATCAAAGTCCAGTCCATTAAGTACCTAAAAGTGGGCATATTTCTAGGCCGACTGCAAGGGCGGATTAAGGAGGGTACCATTCTGGGAGTATCCACTGTCAACGTTATGATACGAAGCCTCATCCATTCATCAGTAAGGACTGTATAAGGCCTTGATGGCTTGATCTATACATACATATTACATACCTAATTCTATCAGAATCAATTTCTCTATATGCGCACTTAATAAAGTAAGTTTGGCCAAGGTACCCGTTTATCGAATAAAGAAATTATCTTTAACTCGTTGCTCGCCAGCAAATCTTTATTTTGAGGTTTTGGTCAATCAACATGATGGTTACAGCATCAAAGAACTTCTTCAGAAGATTTGTGATCATTGGATAGAAGGAAAACAAAGAAACCTTCAACGTGCTTAGCGTTTTTTTCTACATAAGAACATTTCAGATCTACGCATTTATTTCACCGTTTCACCAACTGATTAATCCCTTTAGCGAAAAATTCTTTCGTCTGCCCCTCAAAATACAAATAAACAGCTTCTTTTACTTCATCATTGAAAGAAAATCTTCTTCCTCTGATATTTTTTCATAGATGTTGGAACAGAAAGAAGACGCACGGGGCCGAGTCAGGGCTATAAGGTGAATGTCGCAACTCCGAGAAACCAGAATCAGCAATAATCTGTTGCATTCTGCGCGTTTTATTCATCCGCCAATTGTCATACAACAACTACTACGAATTTCGTCCTTTCTGTATCACAACTTTCTTTAAATGTTTAATGGTGTTTTCGTAGACTTCTCCATTCATTGTTGTACCCTTTTGGATATATTCAATCAAGACAATTCCATCAGTGTCCCAAGAAATCGTCACCATCAACTTTCCCGACGAAGATTGCGTTCTTGACTTTTTCGATGCAGGAGAGCCCTTATGATTCTTATGAACTCATTGCAAGGATTCCTGCTTTGTGGGATGGTCCCAATGATGTACCCAAGCTTCATCTCTAGTAACAATGCGCGATAATTCAACTTCTCTTCTGAACAGTTTCTGTTCAAGCATCAGCAGCCTGGGAATCCATTGTGCACACATTCTTCATGCCTAAATCATTGTGCAAAATCCTTACGACTGTTGTTGCGGATGTCTTGACTTCATATGCAATGACTAAACACTACTTCTTGTCTTCTTCCACCTTTTTCAAAGTTTCTTCTATGGATCGGTCGCACTGCGGATCCGACAGGTATTTAGACATAAATTTGATTTAAAAATATGACGGCCTAGCCCGTGGACCTTTCGGCAAAAATTGTATGAGACTCCTATGCACAAATTTCGTAGGTATATTTTTAATTTGTGGAATTAACAGGCCACTTGGCAAACAAAATACTTAGCGGCATTTTTGCCATCTTATCTCGATTGTTTTATGGCATTATACACAGGGTGTAACAAGTAAGTGTGTCAAATAATAATAATAAAACACGCATTTTTTCCAAATAGACAGAGGGTCGGAAACGTTTCGTTTGTTAGCTACCCTCAATGCGGTCCTAAACTTTTGATTTCTTTTTTTAATAGTTTTCTCAACAACCATATACCCTATTTCATTTTAACAAATTTCTAGTACAAGATGACGCACCCCTCAACGGGGGTACGAAAAAGTTCTGATCTCGACGAAATAGGTACATATGTGGACCTATTACACCCTGTATATAAATTTGGTCTCGTAGTCGTATCGTATAGTATAATATTACATTACTAATGTATTAATTAATACCATACCACAGACAACAATTAAAAACCATACCGTGCTAATACTGCCCCCCACCCCCCACATTTCGGTTTATCTTGAAATGAGTTTTTGCAGTTCGTGCTTGAAAAGTTCGTAGCTAGTTAGGCAACACTTACGACTTGTCGCAATGCTATTTCCATCTTCGTTAGTTAAGTTATATTTTGAAGACGTGCTATCTCTACCTTAGGTGTTTCCTTTGCGATGGACCAAAGAAACTGGACTTCGGCGCGCTCATAAATGAAACTACCGCCGGTGCATCAGTCAGTGTCGGTTCTGTTTATCAACAACTTTGTTTGTGTTCGAAGAAATTTATGATAAAAAGTTAATAAATTGAATGAACTTGTTTTAAACAATGAGTGTTCTTTTAGAATTAAGACCCAGAGTAGAATTTTACTATGAACTTCGGAAGTTTTAAGTGAGTTTTAAAAACATTTATGGTGAGGTTAGTTTTGTTTTTAGTTTTTGTTTACACACTTGTAACCTATGTTTAGTGCAACAAAGTTAAGAGTATAAAAGCGCTTATAATTAAAATTATGTTTATATGGCCTTTGTATTAAAAAATTTTGTTACCTGTACGGTTGTTCAACTTTTAAAGTAACGCTGACCGGAACAAATCGTTAATAATTTGATTTATTTTATACTATCTGGTGGTCGTGTTTTTAATGATTTGCAAAATTTTGCGAAATTAATATGTATTTTAATTCTCAGAAAAATCGATACGCTGTAATTAATAGGAAAGTTCTTTTATTACACATTTATATGGGTTGCACCCCATATTTAGTATATGCCCTTTATTTGTATTTAATTCTATCCGCTGTATTATTAACAGAGCGCACTTTCAAAATTTGCATAATTGTTCCAGAACTTCCTACTCAAAACTGACAAATTAGAAAATGGTGTTATTGAATTTCAAAGATGTGATAATTTATAGTAATATAGTGCCGCAAGTTCGATATTTTAAAGGTAGTTAATATTTCACCTCATCGCTAAGAGGCATTTATTTATTTAAAAAACTGTTTCATATGATTCATAGTTTGCAAAATATCCGTAGTCATACAACAGGATGTATGTACTTCGAAGTTTGTTGATTGATGAATTACCTACGTTCCTTCATCATGCGAATTGATAAATTTCTTTCTTTCTAAAAGTACTTAGTGTTTATGTCCATGTCCCTTAACATTTTTCACTATTATAGGTCTGTCTATTAGTATTAGATGCTGATAATAATGTCATGTATCATTGTATCAATGTATTACCTACCCAGACCGGCCAGACCCGTATTAAAGAGTTGAGGAGCTCAGGGCTCTTTACGTGAAAGGGGCCGTGTATGTATTCGAATATTTTTCATTGATTTCCTATGATTCAAGTGAATATAATTGGAACGATCCATTTCCCACCAAAGAGATTGGCCCTCGGATTGGCCCATGGAATAAAAACGCTTTTTTCACTTCTTGAGCATCATCTTGTTTTGGCCACATAAAATAGTGTAAGTTTCTTTTTAAAAAGTGAGTTTGACATTTTTCATCGTGGACTTCCATTCTACTCATATTAACATTGTTGATCATAGCACACAGGGTCACAGCATAGTATTTTTCAATTTCTACCTCCTTTTCTTTAGCACTGTCCTCTGCTCAATCGTCGTCTGATATGTTTTTTACAACATATTCTACTCCTCTCCTTTCTGGTTCTAACATATACTCCATATCGTATCGGTACTCGTTGAGGTATCTGTTTGAGTTCCTGTAGATTCGTTCCCACTAATATTAGCTTTGTCTTCTTTCTAGATACATTTTGCGAACTTCTTTTACTAGAGATGATGTGTAAGCTTTATTAGATTTATTTTATTTTATCTCGAGTTTTGCTTTTGGATATTTGTGGGGCCATACCTTTCACTCGTAAAACTACCTATTGCACAAACTCCCACTTCCTTTTATTTCGCTTAAGTCTGTTTCTGACAAATATCCTTCGCGAGTAGGTAATCATTTCAATTTAATTTTCGTCGATTACTGATACGTCAGTAAGACTACATGCATCTTTTTTTGTCTCGTGTGGATTACTAGGTTCTTCTTTTAACTGGATCGTCGTAAAAGCTATGTTTATGCCAATTTTACTTTGTTTTTTTGCAGTTAGTATTAATGTCCAAATTAAATTTATGAAATAGTTCCATCTGATTGATGTCCAACAATTGGTACGAAACTCGAAACAAGTAAACTTCTCAACTGGCACGCCATCATTTGTAAAAAAAAAACAAAAGACGTATGTATAATTGCTTGTTCTCGAATAATTGAAACCTTTGATGCTATTGAACATACCACTGCAAATATCAAAAACCACAATATCTGCAACTTCACGTTAAGGCGGTTCTCTTGCACTGTGTTTGTAGACTACATTTAGAAAAATCATTCCCTTGTTGTTGACTGGCCAATCATTTTCAAATTTGGTGTGGGTGTAGAAAAAAGAATGCTTGAGGGCATACGCATACTTTTTTTCGAAGAATTTTTGCTGAATATGCAAAAACATTGAACCAAAAATGCCTAATTTTCGTCATATTATCAGTTATCAGTTATGAATCAAAAACCTGAAAAAAAGCATGCGTATCCCCTTTATCATAGTTTTTTCTTATTGTCTACAAAAAATTGTACATAAACGCGCAACCATAACTGAGAAATGATTTTTTTAATACAGCGCTGCATTGCTGATTTCTACCTCACTCCACCTACCTATCGATGCTGCTAATTCGCGTATGCCCTCAAGCATTCTTTTTTTTACACCCACACCAAATTTGAAAATGATTGGCCAGTCAACAAGGGAATGATTTTTCTAAATGTAGTCTACAAACACAGTGCGAGAGAACCGCCTTAATAAGTGAGACTTACTTAGACATAAGAACAATATTTTTCTTGTATTTTATTTCCAATGCATAAGACATATTTCCAAAGCGTTGATATCCATTTCATCTAAAATGTTCCAAATGAAAGACAAAAGTCAGAACAACCCAAGAAAATGTTTACTGTCGAATCTATCACATATTCGTGACTTCACACCAGTCCTTGCGCAGCTAAATAGCTTCGAATGCTTTCTTCAATTCCACCTTCTAATACTGGGTTTCTTTTTCAAGTTCTAGAGTCAATTGGGAACACGTTCCTTCAAATTTTAATCACTATTTTCGTGTGCAAGCTCGTTAAAATTCCTACCTTGTAAACTATTTTGAAAAATGTTTGTAATACTTTAAAAATATTATAATTTCACTCTCATAATTTCAAACTGTGCGCTGCTAACTAGTTCTTCACTATTCTTCTATCTTTAATTGGCAAACATGACGTAGTCTGTAGTGTCTCGCTTCACAAATTCGTCGTTGATTATTCGATTGTAAACCATGTAAATGAAACCAAACATTCCAAAACGTTACAATTTTTCTCCTGCAAGTGGCTACATTTTAATTTAATTTCTTCATGTATCGCCCATAACATGTTAGGTATTCACTTAATTTTCAGCCTGAAGATGACATAAGTCGAAACTAGTTGGAATGCCATTTTAGCAATTGTAATAAATACGTATGGGGGATGTTTTGTAAAGGAGGTTCTCAAACGGCCGGCCGGTTTAGATGTGTTGCAAGCCTCTACAAAATTCGCTTTTCCGTTGAAAGTATAAGAGCTAGAAACAAAAAAAAAACAACTGAAATAATTAGAAAGGCTAGTCGTTTTGAGACATTTTGTGTAATTTAGAAGCCAAAAATATAAAAAATGTGTAGAAAACGAAACAATTTTAGACGAATTTTGAAGGTAAACGTACCATTGATTATTAGCATTAAAGTTACGCAAGCGTGTGATAAATTACGTGTCTTTAGTTTATAAATATATACATATAATAGTTTTTATATGAAAATAAATATTATCGTTGAACGATAAGTTCTTATCATTCAACGATATTAATTATTGAAAAATTTGTGGCAAGACTAGCAACGTAACACGACGATAAAATTGTTTCGTTTTCTACTAATTTTTTATATTTTTGACTTCAAAATTACACAATATATCTCAAGACTATACCTACAACTATACAGGGGCGCACCCAGGTTTTTGTTTCGGGGGGGGGGGGGGGGGGGTCAAAAATATTTGAGAAAAGTTAAGCGGACTATCTAACTTCATCGAAGAAACAAAGTGGCGCGTGGTGCGTATCCAACACTTTTTTGTATACCTACTTACCTACGGTACAGCAATATTGCTAAATTTTGAAGGCGAAGGTATTTGTCGGCAAAATAACTTCATTGTTCAAAATTTCGGGAGGGGTTTGAACCCCCCCTCTGGATGCGCCACTGCAACTATAGCCTCTTTAATTATTTCAATTTCGGCAGAATTTGCAAAAAGAGTTTAGCGTTTGATTTCACGAACATCTTCCGCATATTCATAAATAAAAGTAGAAACAGAAAAAAAGAGTAGGTATTATTTTGAAAATCCGTTTTAAGAGTTTCTTATTATTTTGTTTTTGAATACTGCTTTATTTGACTAGTTTCGCTCCAACTGATCATAAATGGTTATGTCCTATCGTACTAACGCTTTCATCGTATGTTTTTTGTCTGTTTTGTTCCCTTGTGCTTCTTCTGACGTCGATGTCTAGCAGTCTTTTCAGTGCTAAAAGGTGGTGTGCACTGTGGTCTTCATCCGATTGACTAAGTTACTAAGGTCATTTAATAAAAATGCGCAAGTGCACACAACAATCTAAACCTCGAACCTAATTTGGTACACACATCTTGTATCAGTAAGCAAATTGAAAATCAGATTCATTATTAACATAAGCGACCAATTATGACAATATAATGTAAAATCCCAGCGCTATGTATCCGGCGCAGCGTAGGCGCCCAATGACTTCGATATGGTTTTTTGAATGGCCGTACTAATTTACGACAAATAATACCTATTGTCTTAAATTGTGTTGATTTTTCATATCAATACGCTTCATTCCCTAATGTTAATATAACCTACTATAACGGACCAAAATTCGTTATCTACGATAAAATAATGATGGTAATTTGCGTGCGATCTTCTTCTGTAATTTCCATAATTTTGGTTATTTCTAAAATGCCTTAATAAATATATCGTTTGGCTCAATAATCTTAAAAGGTATGTCGCATAATGTCTGAAATATTAGCCACATTTCAGTAAATTCAAGGGGATAAGAAATCGTCGTTGTGATGCTATATTAAGTGCATTTACACTGATGTGTATTGAAACTTGAAACTGAAAGCTAACTACATACTTACGATGGCAGAGGCGTTATCCCATTTGTCGCATGTCACGCAATCATTTACGTGTGTGTAAGCCCCTTAACGTCGAATGAAAAATTTAAATCAACAAATTGAAACCTTCTATCTTCTTGGGAAAAGTAAATATTTATCAAGAACTCTAGAAAAAACGTCTACATGAGATTGCGATAAATAATAGTCGGATCAAAATAAATATTAATTTTGAATCTTGTAAAAGTGTTATTCAAAAAAGCAATTAACATAGTTTTAATAAGGTAAACAGCATATGATATATAGGTATAGGCAAGTAGGTGTGTTGCACACATATTTTAGTTTATTCAAATGGTGAATGAAAAAAATGTGCGTGGATTGTGTTTTTCTCAACTGACTAGTAGGTATCTAGGTTGTACGTAGGTGCAACTACATTTGTTTAAATAGTTATTAGAATTTTTATTCCCGCCCCCTTCCTCGGAAGAGAGTAGTCAAGTGAAAGTGAAGTTACAAAAGCTAACATCTGTCATTAACGGGAATGTTTGAATGTACTTCCGAAGAGATATATGACGATCTTAATTTATTAAAAATTGCAGAAATATATTTAAGGTAAAAAGGCAATTATCGCCTCTTTAATTTTTTAGGTTGTTAATGTACTTTAATTACTTTATACATTCGGAAACATTTTCTAATTGTAAATCGAAACTTGCGTACAAAATTATATTATGTAGATGTAGGTGTCCTGTTACGGCACGATCGCTTCGAATGTGTGAAATCTTGAGCGTTTTCGAAATTTGTTGCTCCATTCGTGAAAAAACACTGTCATGTGATAAATATGAAGCTCATACTGTGTATTAGTTGGGATCAGTTAGCTGTAATTAACAGTAGTACGAGCTACTGGAAGGATTCACCTTTCCACTCTCAGGTAGGACAGTGAAGTGGTGTACTTGCTCGCTTTTTTCATTTATCCCTGATGAATTTCCCTTAATCCTCACGGCGAAGTTTACGTTGTCAGGATAAATTGGCACTAGAGATCTAGTCCTCTACTAGCTACCCTCCACTCTTCATTTTTCGTTTCGAGACTCGCAGCTTGTGTTCACGCTCTCTACCAATTTACTTGGTAATATCTCTAGTTTTGATTGTGTCTTCATTAACACTCGAACTTCATCCGCCATATTAGAAATTTGTATTTCTTTAGAGAAAATTCCAAGCGTATGAACAAACTTTTAACGTTTCACTACATTTATCCTGATTTGTCGACAGGGATGTTCAAAGTTGTGAGGCCACAGGATGTCAAAAATCTTTATTCTTTATAGGCATTACTAAACTCGTTAGTTATTGTTTCGATTGGGTTAAGAGAATTATAAAGTAAAATCAGTGACTTAAAATTAGTGGATTTCGTTACTATAGCATTACATTACAGATTACGTAATAATCTGATTTAGGTACATGCAACACATCTCTGGTAAGGTGATGATCACTAGCGCCCATCTATATGATAAGCATTCTCTCATCTTAACAATCTATGGTCGCTTTTGATACTTTACTAACAGTTTTATTTGGTTAAGGTGTAGTTGAGTGACGAGTGTGTAGTGTATATTGTATTCGTGATTATTTTCTTTTATGGTTGAACCCTCGTTTATATGTAAGTATGTACTTATAGTTAGCTAATGCTTATGGACGATTTGGAAACCACGAATTGCGAATAGTGTGCCATCTAGCAATAAATGATTTATTTAGATTATTAAAAAAACCTTTCTGCAATGTTCCTTGTGACTGTTGTAGTATATGAAGTATACTTTAATTATATTAATAAATATTGTAATCTGCTCTCTAAAAGCTGGATTCTGTCTCCAAAAAACGTATTACAATTTTTAATATTGGATTGAACAACTATAAGCACATATAAACAATGGTCGAACCAGTTAACACTGGTGATGGTCCCTGTTGTTTGATTTTGTTCAAATATTATTTTGGTATATTCAAGGTAGTCATACTCGTGTAATATTGATAGCGACATAAAAATGTTTGGTACGAGTGTTCGAGCTTCTCTGTTGGTCACTCTTCTTTAGTTAGCGATCACCTCATTAAAATAATACTCCTTCTGCCCATTAAACATTTTAAAGAGCTTTCTAGATTATTCTAGGCTTCGAATCGATTTTTTTTTTCTTTTTTTGATTCAATACCTTCCCGAAATTGTTTGACACTCAAAAACACGAATTAGTTCAAGTGCAAAACATAACAGTACAGCAATAATATTACTTATATGTATGTACAATAGTTTTTTGATATTCCTTGACAATATTCCTTTAAGAATAAATAGTACGTCAAATTTAAACTTTAAATTTCCTCCTAATTTATTTTTTATTTACAATTGCGACTAGTTTCTACTACAGACTACAGCGAGTTATCTTCCAGCATTACATAAAATTGGTGCCTGAGGATGACTCTGTAGTCGAAACTAATCGCAATTTTAATTAAAAAATAAATACAGGGTTTAAATTTTACCTATAATTCATATTTCAACCCCATTTGGAGGATAATTTACACGATAGATGGATTTATTTAATAATAATAATCACTTAATTGTACTTTATATTACTATATGGCATCAACGAACTTCCTATAATGACTACGTACATCAAAGATGATCGATTAATTAACAAAATTTGTGAATTAAGATTTATCTCTACCAAGAACGCAGAAGTAAGTAATTAAAGTATATGCTCTAATTTATATCGAAAAGGTAGGTACCTCTGTATAAGCAGAACGTCAATTAACTGTTGTAAATATTTAATATTTTGACATCGTCAACATACATTAAGATGTTACAATTAATTGTTAATATAATCAACAATGGATTAGAAAGAAACATTACAAGTATTCACGGTGTCTTAGCGCAATCCGTTGAATTCTCCACTGGGCGTTTGTGTCTATTGTACAACTTCAAAACCATAATGTGTTGTAATACATGGTTAAATTCGTAATAAAAAATACTATCGAATACAGGGCGTTTCGTTGGTTGCGGCGATATAAAAAAATAAAGTTGATGATAGTTTCTCGGGGACGAAACGTCGAATAGAAAATTTGAAAACGCCATCTAATAGAATTCAAAAAGTGACCTTTGGTTTTTAAAAATCTTTTACAATAAATGAAGGAATTGCGAAAAAAGAAAACCCAAAAATCGCATTTTGTTTTAAATCTCGGAAACGATAAACAATAATGAACTTTTGCAAACTACATGCCCTAAATTATACAACTTTTTTCTAATTTAACTGCCTTCGCATCTCTTACCGTTTTTAAGATCTCCATATCTTGGGCACGTTGTATTTGATTGCTTTTCATTTTGATTTTCTAAAAACTGCCAATGGTGCTTAGGTTTAGGTGCACGTTGGAACTATCCCAATTATTAATACAAATTGGAGGAAAGGAAATTATAATACATATATACTTCTTTTTTATCTGAAAATTCCCTAAACCTATACCTAACATACTAGCGTATAACAACTCCTTCGTTTATGAAAAACATTGATTTGGAGATAAAAATGTCAAAGATAACTAATAACAACATAACTAACATAAGTTATATTTTTAACTATGTAATGTCGCTTTGAAATTCAATTTTATTTTTGTAACATTTGCAGTTGCTGTAATTTATTAACACTTTTTTGTGGTTACTTTACTACTTCGGTACCCTTATCTTTTACTATAAAATACATACAATTATTTCATTCCATTCAATATAAAATAAATTCTACAAGAATCGGTGGTAGCAACTTTTTAGTGGTTTGTGGTAGGAACTAACGTAGTAATTATTATCTCGAATTTTTCCCTTTTTCTTTATTCTGAAATATTTTCGATGCTTAGGTATATGCGTGCGAGCATTCATCACCGGCAGCTATAAAGTTTGCGTTTACTCTAGGTACAATGTTTCCTTTAAAAGAGAACTGCAAACATTTATACATTTATATTTATTTACCTAACACTTGAAAAATAAAGTATATGTATGTCATGCTCCGTCATTGAGGATTTTTTTTGAATGACTTCTTTAAATATAACTAACATCCTGGTGTCGAAATATTCTGATTTATAATATCGAATTTTTAGTTTCGAACAATATTACAATCTGGAATTTGGTGTACTTACTCGTTAGGAAAATTTTATATTTTAAAGACCATATTTTTGCCAAGAAAGACCGGAAATTTTATACTTAAACGAAAGAAATTTATTGATGTCTTTGAGGCAAACATAACTTTTATGGCTATGTGTTGTCAGTAATAGAAGATCAGTGTCTTTGGTTTATTTATATATTAACAACCATGCGGTATAAGTATTTCTATGCTTATACGAAAATATTTCAAATATTTTTGGAAATCTAGCTTGAAGTAACTGTATAATGAAGAATGCTTGTGCTTGTAGAAGTATTTCCAGTTTTAATTATCGCCTGTCGAAGTTTTCTAGTTATTGGAAACTATACGACATTCTCTGAGTGACAGATGAGTTGTAGGTATATAAAAAAGCTCTTTATCTTAATTAGACGTTATTATAAGCTTTCTCTTTGATAAAGTATCATAAATAAGAAGCTATTTTTGTAACCTATCAAATTGTTAATTATTATTAATTACAAAAAGAGACACCAATGACATAATTCGGACTGTGTATACTTTTATTGCGGTAAGTGGTAAAATTAATAGAACAATAATTATTATTAATGCAACTTATATTAGATCAAAGGTGTATTATAATAGAAAGAATACATTCATTTCCTTTTATCACAAAATATTATTATGAATAATAAAATGAAATTTAGAACTCTCCCGACTCTTTACCTGTGATTTATGGTTGTCATACGGCATTTCTACAACTTGAAATAAACAAGAGCAGCTATTAATGTCTTATTTTGAAAATACCCGTGGATATGTAGTAACATTTTTATTACCACGTATAACCTGGATCGCAGTATGCTAGAGAGAGGTTACACATATAAAAATATAATGACTACAAATTCCATTACGTAATGTTCTCAAGATTCTAGAGTCCATTCTTTTATTAAGCACTAAAATTGCCAAAGTATATTTCAAAAGTAGGTGCAGTCATTTCTGAGAAAGTTTTAAAATATGAATGCATGGCAATGCAATTATCCATTGAAAGCAATGTTACAAAAAGCTCAGAAATATTAAAATTCCTCTTCATGGAAAAGTCTCCTCAATTTGATGTAGGTAGTCTCAGTGGCGTAATTAAGGGGGCCCCCGAGGGCGGCAAAATGAGCATTGTTTATTCTATAGTGATACTTGAAAACCTTATATTTATTTGAACTGAGTGAGGTAATAAGGTAAAATTGTTCTATGTTACTCTGTTTCTACCCTGCAGCTGAATCAGTAAATCTTAATTATTTCCAAGGTCAGTTGCAGAAACAAATTTAGAGAAAACGGTATATTAACAATGAGTGCACTTTACATCTGTGAAATCCTTTTATTTGTCCAGAAAAACAGATCCGAATATGCATCACTAAAGCCATCTGAAATAACAAGAACAGAAAACTACAATTATCCTAATCATAGACTTGCCATCACAGAAAAAGCGTGCCATTATACGGGTGTGCTACTATTCAATAAACTTCCTCCCCACCTACGGGACATAAAATGCCACAAGATGTATAAAAAACGGGTTGTTGAGTATTTGCTGTTAATAGAACCCTATACCATTGATGAATATCAGAATTATGTATTAATTAAGCACGAATGAATTAGATATTGACAATCGATTTCAGTCATGTATAAACACTACTGCATTATGGAATAGTATTGTTCTATGCATTATTCTGAATCAATAAAAGAATTATTATTATTATTATTATTTTATTTAATAAACAGATAATGCTTTAAATTTTCTTTCATATTGTTTTCCTTGTTTTAGATATTGCATAGTTAGGTAACGCATGCAACAGTGGCAGTAAAATGCATGAAAGGGCACTGAAAAGTTTAAAAAATAAAAATTTAGAAACCGTAAGCCCTTCGCATGTGGTAGGGTGGGGGGGGGTCAATTTGGTCTGTCGCCCCTCCTGAAAAAACGCCTAATTACGTCACTGGATAGCCTTTAAATATACATGGCGTATGGCCATAGTCTGATGAAGCATTTCTATTCGACGAGTGCCTCTTTTCAAAGGAGGGGTGGCACTTTGGACATTCACCTGAATTTAAAAAAATAATATCAAACATTTTTGAAAAAGTGCAAAAATAGGATAAAATATGTTGATATCCCCTTTCGTTGCTTTAATGTCTTACTTAAATTAAACAGAATAACTGGATGGCTGTTTCTACCTTGTGTCCCACGCTAGGGGTACCCCATGGGATTTAACATGGGAAAATTGAAATTATCTTTTTCCTGCTTCCCAAATTAAAAAATCGCAAAAATTTTGACGCAGATTTAAAGTGGCACTTAAAACGTTTCTAAAAACAATTTTTTGGTTACAATTTGATAATTAATAAATTAATTACAGGCATTTGAAATTCGAAATTTTGAAGGTGTTTCGCGCATGCGATTCAGATCGGCTATCTTCGGTTTTTAAAGCAATATGGATGCTAAAATTAAATTGTAGCCGAAGATAGCCGATCTGAATCGCATGCGCGAAAAACCTTCAAAATTTCGAATTTCAAATGCCTGTAGGTAATTAATTTATTAATTATCAAATTATAATCAAAAAACTGTTTTTAGAAACGTTTTAAGTGCCACTTTAAATCTGCGTCAAAATTTTGCCGATTTTTTAATTTGGGAAGCAGGAAAAAGATTATTTCAATTTTCCCATGTTAAATCCCATGGGGTACCCATAGCGTGGGACACAAGGTATATCGGTAAAAAGTAATCTTCCCATATATTGGAGCCCTTTGATATTATTTATTCTGCACTTTAAACCTTTCAGTGTTCAAATCACTCTTAAAATAAAATAGATTTTTCAAGTTAAACATTTTTTTTCAGTTTCAATCTTTACATTCCTTGTAGTGGGAAAAGCTTAGGTCGTTGATTCTCCCTTGAATGGAGTTAATAAGTCAGTGGAAAAACAAAATTTTGTCTAACTATGTTTTTGGAAATGTATTAGATATTGATATTATTAGTCGTTTTGGCGGCTTTGTGACACCTGGCAGTGTAAGGGATCTAGATCAAGATCATCGTCGTACGTTACTCATTCTTAGATAGGTTCCATTGTATCCTACTTTTTTAGCAGGGGTGAGGGGTCAGTTGGTTTTTTAAGTTCTTAAATGATCATGATCACCTTTCCCTAAAGTTTATGATTCTTGTTCACAAGTCCAAAACTTAATACGAGCGTACATGGTGGCGTCGGCATTTTTAGGCAATAATAAAACTACGACTTTTTCTTAATTACATAAATAAATATATAATATTGTAGAATTATTCTGAATAATACCAATTGTTTGGTAGAAAGGTTCGTATTAAACTTATATTTTTTTAAATAGAGCTTCCTATATTTTAGATTGTTTTTAAATTCTGTTGATGAATTTAGCGCCGCTTTTCAACTCTTATTGCATTAGAGTTCTCTATACCCATCTAGACTCGTTTTTTATCTTCTTAATTTTTTTATTGCGCTTACCAATCTCATTTCTTTTACCTTTGCTGCTGACATTCACTGAGCCCATGTGTAACAAACCAATAGATTGTAACATTTAATGTATTTTAATCTTTTAACTATATGTAGGATGATGAAAAAACGGTGTACGAGATCGTTAACCTTTGTTTCAGGTTTAGGCTTTTAAGGACACCATTTACTTAATCACAGATCCTAGCTTAAATTCATAAATACATTATACACTATCTCCCCAGTATTCAATCTTGCCAAGCGTAAAATAACATCAAAAATAATATTTATTTAATTATGCGTAGACTCCAAAATAGAAATTTGAATGACCCAAAAAGTATGCATACGGGATAGGTATAGGGAACCCATACTCAACTTGCATGCTGTTATTTTAAACAAGAATGTGTAATTAAATACTAAAGTGGAAGATTCATAGGATTTTCACCACTTCATATAATTTCACAAAGAAAAGTTATTTTCTATTGATTTGATGCATTCAATAAATGCCATTAGCAATAGCAAAAGAAGTGGGATTGTTATTAAAACCAATAATAAAAAACTGTAATGGCAGTTTGAATGATAGCGAAAGACAGGCTGTCATATTTAAAGTAAGAGAGTAAAGAGTTAACATAAAATAATGGTTACCACCTCACGGAAAGCTCTGTTGCATTAATATGGTACTTTAAAAGCGAAGAAGAAGAAATTCCAGAAAAGATTACAAAACGTTTTTAATCCGATTGAGAGAGTTAAAATATAAATTCAAATTCCTTCTCGTTTATTAAACTTTATGGTCATTAATATTACATATCTTTTAAAGATTTGTATAGGTATGTGTGTATATAAATCGTATAATTGAACCGCATTTATTACTTTTTATATAAATGCAGTTAGTCTTTTAACGAGTTCGATGGAATGTTTATTATTTTCCCAAACATAATTTTTGCATTCTTTCTTAAGCGGTTTTATAATCAGGTTAAATATTAAGATGATAATAATATACATCAGCATAATTATTTCTCTTGTCACCCCTTTTAAAAAGCTTTTTTTATCTTTCATCTCGTAAATGTTTGGATCCTCTCGAAATAAAAAAAATTAATGGACACGTTTTGTGGTAAATTTGCAATTCTATCATTAACATGTGATAATAAAAGAAAAATTGCCGACTACAACTTAATTATGAAAAAGTTAACAAACTCGAAGAGAAAAATACATATACATAAATTTACACCTGTCTGCTTGTGTGACAAACACAACATTGCTTTCAAGTTTCAGTGCTTTAATTTTTATATCTTTACCGGTTTTACCTTCCGTTCTCACCTGTTAGGTGAACAAAATGTTATTGTCGCTTTATTTGTAAGCTATTCTTGGAACCCAAATGAATACCAATATTGTAATTATTAAGGAAAGAAATGTTACAAACAACCTTTTTAATGTGTAGTAGGTACTTTACAGGTACCTACAGAATCCTGTTTAAGAGGATTATTAAATTCTTTTGAACTGTGAGATTCCATTTTTGTCAAATTTTCTGCTGCAAGACCGTTTAGAAAGGAATGAGACTTACATTTTGACGTTTGGTAAGAACACAATAGAAAGCAATCAACTGAGTGTTTGCAAATACCGCTACATTTATATTATCGGAGTGTTCATCTTCCGAAAGGTTATTTCTTTATGAATTTTAAAATACCGCCTGTTCGTCACTGTAGAGTGTGGAAAGCATAAATTGTATTTCACAATTTCTCAGGAATGTTTTGGTCATAATATCGAGTTTGAATTATCTTCCTTGTTTACACCTACCGTGTCATTTGAAATTACGCAGTAGGGGGCCCCTAGCAGGTTACTTAACAGAAAAATTTTCTATTTGTCCTGTACATTGACGTAGTTAGAAATGATTAGGACAACGGCCATGATCATGATAACGGCTACCATTATCACCATTTATTGAGCAAAACTGTACAGAAATGATACTTTTGAGCTCAGAGTAAAAGCTGATGAGTTTGTGGTAATGAAACAACTAATCATTTATTCAGTATGAATTCTAAATAATTCAAACACCCAAATCAAAACAACGAGGCGAATTCTAGATTTGATCGAGGTGGTCGTTGTGATCATCAAGGCAAGTGGCCGTTATGATTGCAATGGTATTTGTGATCATTATCTTACAAAATTCTTCTGAAGTCATTATAGCTTAATTAAACATCCCAAAAGATAAAGAATAATCAATTATTTTATTCGCATTAAAACTCTTAATAGGTAACATTAATTTCGCAAAGTCCACTTCTTCAAACGTCGTTCGAGAGTAAGGCTTCAAAGAAAAATTTCACCCAACTTCTTCGTCTAAAAGATCAACATAAATAAAATTTCGAATCACATCATGCCGTATTGATTTTAAAGAAGATACGAAATGCTGAGTGTCAAAAATTCTACGATTAAATAGAAACATTTCTTCGTGAATATTTTCAAATTGCATTTCTATGTCTATAGATCGTTTTTCGAAAGTAATGAATGTTGTCTATACACTTTTTCTCCCCTGTTTTGCGCATGTATCTTCAACAAAATTAATGGTAGAATTCGTCAATTCTTTTCTGTTATTTTCAGCAGAAGTTTTAGTCAATTGTCTGCCCAAAAAATACAATAATTGTAGATAAAGCGTGTATAGATACTAATAAAGCACAATAATTGTGTTATATTTCTTTAAAATACAATAGATACTTTGTGATTTATTAAAATAGATATTTTATATACTTTCTTATTTCACATACTTTAATAGGACTCTAAAATTTGGTACATCTACGTCTAATTTAAGCCTATTATAAATCGTGAATTTAGCGACGATCAGTTACTTGTTAACACACAAATTATAACACTACTCACTAATTCAGAAAGAGAGTGCTTTTTTGTTTCAAGTTATCAATTGAACAACAATATTTTTTGCCAATTTCGTACTGTAATCTTATCCACAGACCACTTTACTTTAGTGGCTACATCCGTTAAAAGGTTTTAAGTAAATGATGTTTGTAATTAATATTTACGAACAGTAAAACCTGTAAATAAATTAAGCATCTGGAAAGATGTAATTTACTGCAATTTTTGCTTGTAAATGGTTCATATACTTATCGTATTAAAGGCGCTAATGATTTTTGTACGACGTTTAATGTCTTCAACATACACATTTAATTGCTAGTAATGCTTCTTTGGAAGTTTGAGAAGTGTTAGTTAATGAGTGTTGTTGTTAAAGCTCTATTATTTTATTATTATTTATTTACATTACTTCAGTCAGCCGGCAGTACGACAGAATGGATACACAATACATACAAGTATTGCTCTGGTCAGTACTTGGATGGGTGGTGACCCGTTCATTCTGTGGCTCGGTGCGTCCGGCAGGGAGGTAGTAGAAAGGGCGCGAATGAGAGGCCTACGTACGCGTTTACTAGGGCCACCCCCTATCGTAATTTATATTAGGTACTTCAGTAACGGGTAACAGAAATTGATTTTGAGCACCTGCAAGTCCATGGAATGTTTCGATCCCAAATCCCACTCTCAGAGACCTCCCAAGTATAACAATAAAATAATAACTTACACTCATTTTTTCGCACAGATTCTTGGAAAATCCTCGCATTTCATACAGTTGGCGTTGGAGATCCTGTCTATTCTATTACGGTTTCGCCTTCCGTGTTGTAGTCAAGGTATTCAAGGTCAAGAGGCGACGTTATTCTTGGTCGTGAGTTGGTTGAAGCTTGCAGGTGACTATTAACAAACAAAGATGGCCTCGCCTCAGTGCCGCGGGTCTTACTGTTCTACATAAACCAAATTCTATTTCCACGACTGTGTCCAGTATAAAATGATGTATGTACAACTTGTACATGGAAATATTGGAAAACGTTGCGCTTTTGTGTGCCCAAAAATAATTTAGGTTTATTTTACTTTAAATCGATACCGTAACCATAGACTAAATTGGTCTATGCCGTAACGTAGACACAGGTTGAAAACTAAAAATTTATATTTCCGAAAAACCACAATATTTTCTTTATTATAGAAGTTAAGCTCATCAAATTCTCAGGGTACAGGTTAAGAGGCCACGGCGATTTTTAAAATGGCGTCACAAAAATTCGAGGCCTACTATGTTGCGCACGGCCAAAGTCAATTTTTGTTTTTCTTATGGGTGCCATGTTGGATTATTGTTTTTTCAAAATCCTCATTAGAAATGCTCGTCAACCATGTAATTTTAGTTGAAAATAGGCAATTTTTTTCCCTCACCCTGTATAACTGGAATTTTTTTAATGTGATTTAGAAAAAAATTTTCATAATTTGAAACTCCTTGGTTGAAACCGCAGATCTTTTTTCGTTTAGTCAATAATCACGCTTAAAATGTGTTAATTTGAACTGGGACACCTTGTATAATACGAGTAGGTAGGTATACTAATAGCTTATACTGGATAGTTTACAAGATATGGGCCACTTTTATCACACATTCAGACACACCTTACGGTCGATATCTAGTTAAACAACAAAAATTGTTTTGCTACGATAGTTACCAATACCATTACAATTTGCATTCGTCCTCTTCATTTTACAAAAGCTCCATTTGGTATACAGAATAAACCAATAAAATAGTAACATTGTTTCCCATTTTTAAAATCGATGTCTATATTATATCGGGAATTAATTACTGCAGAGTTGCCCATTAACTTTCGTTAACAATACCCCTCGCATCACCCTATAGTCTATACCCAAATACACTGTATTCTAAGATATTCTTCAATGCTTTCCATAGACTTGCACATTGCATTTCTTGTCTTAGTTTGTGCGTTCCTTTTTGTGAACTGGTGGTGGACCGAGGTGTAAGTTTCTTGTTCAATTTTGGTGCGTAGGTGCACTGTCATCGATGCCGAATTTTCTGGTGTAGGTGCAGATAGCATAACAATCGCGGAATGGGTTCGTTAGATTTGCAACATGAACTACTTCCATCTGGATCACGTGCTTTCGTAAATTGAAATTCTTTTGGGTTATATTTCGTTGGTTGTTTTTCGTGTATTCTTCATTCACCATCACCATAGTTCTCTGGTGCCGTGTTCAGCTGTTCAGCGTTTTCTTAGTTCTCATTATTTGTGTATGGTTTAGTTGTTTCGGTTGTTCGGATCAATAAAACACAATTCTTTGACGTTGGTCGTTTCTTCTGGTATTGGATAATCGAAAATTCTATTTCTTCGTCTGAACGTTGAACGTTAACAAGATTTTAATCTGTTGCCTAATATTATTCACACACTCATGGAATCGAACAAAAGTACTATTTAATAACACTCCGGTATAATTTATTTGCGATATCAGTTTGGGGGGGGGGGGGCACTTCAAAGTCTTTGTGGAAATATGAGGTGTAGGAAATTACTACTAACTACCAAGAAAATTGGACATTTCGCTCTGCGTACTCCTAGTCCATCGATGACCTATGATTGCAAAATGTGTGGGCGTTTTCTAAATTCAGTATTGGGGTGCCAAAAATGTATGTTTCATTACAACTACCACTCGTGTAGAAAATGTTGCGTCATGGAAATTTGTGTTTTTCATGTTAGGTTTGTTGGATTTTCTTAGAGTATTTGGAATGAATTGTTCGGCAACATCATTGTCCACATTGTCCACAATACATTTTAACAAATTTAATAAATCATAAATATTGAAATCATTCTCCAAATTTTCTACGAACCGTGGTTGTGTAGAATCATGCACTTCCATCAAGCTTGCACTTATGTTACACTGAAAC
The DNA here is from genome assembly GCA_036250285.1 of Pyrocoelia pectoralis. Taxonomy (NCBI): domain Eukaryota; kingdom Metazoa; phylum Arthropoda; class Insecta; order Coleoptera; family Lampyridae; genus Pyrocoelia; species Pyrocoelia pectoralis. The sequence goes on from CM070078.1 coordinate 26,841,745, forward strand.
AAAGGAAAGTTTTTCAATTTAACAGATTTCAAAAATAAATGATTACTTGCAATTTTATAACAGAAATCACGAGATTTCAACGGTTTCTTTCTATTTTCTAAGATTTCAACTCCAAAATCTCCCTATAAATCTTTTTATATTACTTGTGTTTTTCAAAATAATGAAGCTTAAAGCGTTGAGTGAAACTTTTCACTCAACGCTTAAAGTGAAACTAGCCGAGTTTCAATGTAATCGGCGGTTCTTATCAAAAGGATTTTATAGTAATTGTATTAATTATATACTTGTAGGTACATAAAACAACTGCTTAATAATTTTATAGCTGAGAGAGTAATAGGTTTATAATAATTAATTTATAGGTAAGGAAAACTGTTTTATCGTTATTACCATCCTATGTGACTTTAATGTAGATACGTATTTTCAATATTAAAATACTGTTATTGGAATAACGCAGATGTATAATTTGCATAAGAGTACATTTCCAATATCTATTACCGATTTATAACAGATTGAAAAGGTTTTAGTTATTTCCACTGCCATTTGTGAATCGTAATTTGAATTCAATGTCGATTTGTCATTGCAATGCATTCTGCTAAATCTTAACGGACAGAACCTTAGTGAGAAATGTAGAAAAGTATGAATGACAAATTTCTTGTTTCTAAATCACGTTGTAATTATGAACTTATAATTCAATGAGCATATTCATTGTTCGTTATACGTATTAATTCAATTGTCTGTTGATTAATGAATTACTATTTGTAATGCACTGATAGTAGTGAACCTTGATCTCGTCACACAATTTCCATCTAAAATAAGAATTTTCATTACTTGTTCTAATAATACATCCATATAAAAGTAATGACGTAACTAGTGGTAGATATATAAACGGATAGATTTTTTTATTTAAATATTTTTAATGGAATGGAGAAGTTCATTAACTTTAAGAAATTCAGGTTTCTATTTGAGTTTAATTTTTTTGACGATAAAATATAATTTCCGCGTGGCGATGGCGCCAAGCTTCGGCACCTTAAAATTTATAGTCTGCTTATGTTACTAAGGGTATTATTTACCTCAATATATTTTACCATAGCTCTTGATATACCTATCGAAACGAAAGTAGATGACGCAGGTAAGGGATGATATATGATTTGGTTGTTCGACCTTTACCTTGCAATGGAGAGAATAGCATTGTTATAGAACGTTATTTGTAGCTATAATTTAATTTGCACAAGTTTCAAAATTGATAGCAAAATTTGCACATGAGAATTTATTATTGGCAATCAGATTTTGAGAATTATAAAACATATCTAAGTATTTTTTCGACGAAGTTTAATGATATTACGAGTTTTTGCTTGGCAATTTCTGGATTGACGATGCCGATTTTTCTATCAATGTCAAAAGTGAGAATCGACACTTTCATAAAAATATGGATGGATTTTATATCGATAGGTACATATCTATCGATGTAAAAAATTGTAACCCGTCACTGAAAGCAAAAAAATAGTTATCAATTAACTAAATATGTAGTTGATAAAATGTAAATGTTATGTTACAATTTCTGTAATAGTTTGTAATCCAAAATCAATGTGAAGATATTTTAGGAAAAAGATTTGTAATTAATTTTCTTAATTTGCGTTTAAATACCACAAACGGAAAATCGTAGCAATTTGTTACCTTTTCCCTTTCTTATAGGATAAAATTCCACTATTAAGTAAGAAATGTTTCAAAATTATGTTTTTTTACATTTGTATGTTAAGAAGTACCTATACATGGTGAGCCAACAGTGTGGGGTTGGAAGATGTGGGTTTATTAACCAACATTTCTAAAGTTTATTGCTGAGATATGGTCAGGTACCCTTAAAGCTACAAACCTAAAATATTTTCACTTGAATCGCAATATATATACAGGGTGATTTATATGAAAGTTTCATTTTTTAAATGCAACATTATTATATGTATATTGTATTATACATATCAGTACTAAATTTCAAAATACTTTTCAAATAGTAATAATTGGTAGAAATTATTCTTGTGGAGTTAGATGGACTTACATAAATTGGTTATAATTCCATTGTTGATTATGGTTAGTACAATGCCATTAACGTCCAAAAAATTAAAAAAATTGCGTAATATTTGATGAGGTTAGGAATTGGGGCTTTTTTGGCGTACATGAAACCGAGCTGTGAAGGAAATGTAATAATATTGAGATGTGAATTGTAAATGTAGTGTAATGATAAGCTTCTCTAAGCACTTACCAGATAAGCGTTGCTTAAGATATAGTACGTACATATATGTATGTGTATTCTACGTACCGTACTACCGTTGAACATATTAAATCGGAATTTTGAATTAAAATGCCTGTAAAACACTTTCCATATGAGCATTGAGCAATGATCGTAACAAATTGCCCGTTTCGGAAAATGTATCCGATAAAAGTAGTATGTAGGTACTTAATTAATAAAATTAGGTTTTAAATTGGGAAAAAGTAGCTAATTCTTGAATTGAGTGATTGAGCCAAAATCAGAAAAATGTGTAGAATTTTAATCAACTAACAGTGGAAAATGGCGCCGAAAGCTGTCTCCACAAGTTTGTGAAGCAGTACAGCGTATGATAAGTGAAGTAGGAAGAATTCTTCTACGATATGATAATAATGCTAGACACCATACGATCACCGAGAGGTTGATCGTATGGTGTCTAGCACGACTACTCTCTCCATGCTGCACGAACTCCTTTTATAATTTCCCAAAATAAGAATAGTAGTTTCGGCAGATTGAGGGCATTACTATGGAAATGAATAAAATTATTTTTTTCCATACGTACTGTTCGCGCTAAAAATTTATAGTGTTAATTTCGGCATATTAGCGTCTAACAAAAATTTTATGATCAATCAAATTGTAAGTACCTATTCAGTGTTAAGTTTGATGTATGTAAAATAGTTCTGCGTTATCTTATTTTCGATTACTAACGAAATATGACACACCTTATATAATAACCTAATATGTCATAAATTTCCACTTTACAACCAATTACCCATAGATAGAATAATACCCACTAATGCATTCCAGCTATATAATTGAATAAGCAACTACTTTTAAAACTTTTATAAATAATAACTTTTATGAAATGAAAAAATCCAAAAATATGGTGTAACACTACTCCCGCCCAGAAAATGAGACACCGTAAACCATAAAATATTTTATACCTTTATACTATAAACGTTTAATAGTAATGTACGTTATATTATAAAATAATTCTGACAAGAATTTTATAGATTGAAATTGGGAAATAAATTATCGAAGGATGATAGCAGCCATTCATCATTATAAAAATTTATATAATATAGGAATTACTACTACCTATATTTTATAATGTGGGATTTGTTTTACGACCGATTATAAATTGTACGGGAAAAAAACCACGTAGAGAAACAAAATAAATACTTAGTTATTTTTTAATAATTTCCATTAATAATAAAAATGATTAATAAAAAATCGTTGAATTTTAATTTTTAATGTCGTTGCACTGTAAAATTATTTTAATACATTGATATGGTCAGTTGGGTAATAAATTAGTCACCATGGCTACTATTACTATCTATTACTACAAATTTTATGAGTTAACAAAATTTAAAATCTTTGGGGCCGTTGAATTTAATTTGATGTAATTGTGTTCATCTATCATATTTGTGGTTGATTTATCAATCTGGTAGAAGGAATATTATCATCCAGTCTTGACAGTTGATTTCAACCACCATTTTCTTAAAAAATATGCATTTTACTATAGCAAATCTAAAAGTTTTTCAGAAAATTTAAAACATTTCCCCTAAAATTATATTTAGGAAGTGGACCAAATATTTTAAATAATTCTATGTTTTTATTTAACTTGTACCTCTAAAATTAAGACAGAATAACACTGCACTATTTATACATATAAAAGGAAAATTAAAATTTCATTACAAACAAGGTTATACTGAATTTGTGAACGTAAATATTCAGACAAATTTGAATTTGTGTTTACCTTAAATAATTTTAGCTGATCACTGCTCTCGATATAATTAATTTACAATTTTGTATATTTATTTATTATCATCCCTTCCACAACTTGGGGTAATTAACTTAAAAATGTTACGATCTTAAACCTAATCTAATTTATGAATATTCTATCCTGATGATGTTAAGCCTAAACTATTTGTTTTCATGTAATTTTCATCCATTTCCATAACCATACTGAAGAAGTTTTTCCTACTATACATACATGTTTATCCATTCCCGTTTCGAATTTCAACAATCAGTTCCACTAATCAGTTTAAAAGAAGGGTTTTTTTGCTAGATGATACCAGAAAATATCATTTCTCTGCTTTGCATTGAAAAGTGTACATCAAAGACCAGCGAAGTGCTTTACCGATCCCGGTGACAGAATTTTGCAACTCTGCCACGATTTTCACAATACTGCAAATACCAAATAAAAATGTATTAAATGAGAAGCGTTTAGTAAATTACAAAAGTGAGCTATTTATACTACTTAAAGTGGAAGTGGTATCACTAATACAGTGAAAGTTTACGAGTTCTGATAAGCGCGAAGATCAGAATCATCATTGTTCATTGGTAAGTATTTGCTTTTGTGCTTAACTAATTTAACAAGGTTAATAAAGGAAAACTCTAAACCTTCTCCATGGAACATTTAACATCAATACTAATGAGCGAATGAATACATTGATGCAGCTAATGCGACATTTTTCGACAACTGACCGTTGTCATCATCAGGCTTAAGTAACTAAAATAGTTTAAGGTAACATTGAAATTAAACTATTTTAGTTACTTAAGCCTGATGATGACAACGGTCAGTTGTTGAAACATGTCGCATTAGCAGCATCAATGTATTCATTCACTCATTAGTGTCTAGTGATGATATTAAATGTTTCATGGGGAAGGTTTAGAGTTTTCCTTTATTAACCTGTAACGTAACGTAACGTTTTGAATAGCTCCCCGTAAGCGCCGTAAAGTTTCACAATAAGAATCTAATTGTTGTCCTCGGCTGCATAAACTCTAAAAACAACACACCTTTTGGGTCCCAAAAACTTTTGGAATTGTTCTGATCCATAACAATGCCCTGCAATTGAAAAAGTGGCTTGGGGGGGGGGGCAGAACTCAAAGAAACCGTCACAACTCAACTCGCTTCTAATCATTGGCGGCCACATTTTATGAAGAGGATATTACAAAGCCTGTTCACAGATATGACAAATGCCTCAATCATCAAGGTGATTATGTATATGTAGAGAAGTAACCTTGATTGTACATTATTTTTGGTAATAAAATCATTTTTTTATATTCACCCCTCTTTCCTGTATAGCCAATCGAAAGTTGGAAAAAAAACAGCCCTCGTGTACCTATTTCAAGATTCTAACTTTTTCCCCAATTAAAAATATAGGATTCAGTAGGTATGTAAAATGTAAGTAACATTTGTCATTGATTATTTTAATTTTTAATTAATTTCCAGTGCTTCAGGATTTTCAGAATCCTGTACAAAATTTGAACTTCCTTGGGATTTCTCATTTTACAGGTTTATGCTTGTTTATAATTATATGTATTATATACAACTGCGTTACGAAAGATATCGTCTCAATGATTTTGGTCGTGAGAATTTCTACGTTTCGGTCTCTTCATTTAGTCATTAGTGTTTCCATAATCTTTCTTTCGTTCATTTATTTCTCTAACTTTTGTAATTTCCAAAATAAAAATATTACCGCATTGTCCAATTGTTAATAAAGGAAACCGTTCTTTACCGCAGCTCATTGGATAGTGTGGGTAAAATTGGATATCTTTTGGGCTGTTGCTTAAGTAGGTATTGGTATTGCTTACATTTTTATGCAAATTGTCTGTTAACAAGGACAGTTTGTCGTAAATTATGCTCGTTAGTTATCTGTACGTTAAAATAAGTTTATCGTAACGAATTCCTATACGCCAAGTGATTTTAAGGATGTAGCCACACATAACAAGGCCACTTTCTTTTATAAAGGTTCCTTATCTTTGTATTTGTGATACTTAAAAACATTAGGCCACAAGGCATGGGAACGTTTATTGTACCACATTAATCATACTATTAGTATTAAATTCACAAGAGAAAGGAAAATAAATCTAATTCGTGTTGCAAAAACTTGTTAAGTGAATAAAACGATATGCAAACACATCGTTCACAAATGGGAACATAATGTTAACCAGGCAATAACGTGGGCTTAAAATTACATTCCTAAACAATCCTAACAAGGTAATTCTTTTAACATTTTAATTACTTGTGATCTCTACACGATTTTTGAGTCAAAAGAAAGGAATTCAAGTTGAGAAAAATGACGGAAATGCGTTTATTTTTTTGCAGGTGTGTATAATAATACATTTTAAATCTCAAAGCGCGCCTTTAATATTGACCTCCTACAGCAAACTCCTACGCAACGCTATTATGTTTTATACCTGTATTTTTTGATCTGATCTAAGTTATTGCCTTTATATAGCATTATCGTGTTTCATTGGACTGTTTTTGCAGCTTAATTATACGATTTGCTATAGTAGATAGCCGATTTTTAATTAATTAAATCACGGATTCGTGTGAATTTTTTGTACTCTCTGCGAATGACCTATTTTCTATTATATTCTATTTAGCTAGATAATTGTATCCCTTAAGCTAGTTTTTTTCTGATACTAATACATCCTTTCGATATGCCGACACTTCAAATTAAAGCACCTTTGTTCATTTATTTAATTATATTTAAATTCGTGCAACGCAATTTATTTTGGGTGACCGAGAATAACATAAACAACATATCATTTTGTATAGAAATAATTTTCTAGTCTGTTATTATATCCCAATTCTAGATTGGTCACTTTTTTCTGTTATTAACGTAATCCTTCCTGGCAATACAATTTGTAACGCGAGATTCAAAATTTACATTCGTACGGATATGAAAACCACGGTTATTTTCTGATTCCACGCTGATCGTTTACACTTAATTGCCTTTTTTATGGAAGTTGTTAACAGTTTATGAAAATAATGAGCTAATGTCGCGACCGTCACTAATTAAGTGTTATTTCATTTTTCGCTTTTTACCGAATTTTACGCTTTAGAAAATTGATGAACCTGTCTGTTAACAAAATTAAGAAATATTTTCTTGGTGTCCGTAAGAAAAGAACTGATTCGAAGGTGGTTTGTGTTACCGTTGTGATTGCGAAATCGCACCATTTTTTCACAATTACACCTTCACATTATAATATTTTTTGCTATAGTTAGTCATTTTACAGCGCCAGATCCATTTAAATGATATACCTATCTACCCTGTGGAGACCATCACCACTTGTCTCCATATGAAAAGAATTTTTAGTTACCGAAACGATTTCCCTTAATGTTACTGAATTCGTAGGTTCTTAGTAGGTGTTTGACCAAATAACAAGATCAGCCAAACGTTTTGTCCCTCTCATAAGGTAGTAGTTAAATTCTAGACTGCGCCGAGGCATAGCTTACTGGTACCTATACGAGAACATCCACTGCACAAGGGAAGGACACAATAACCGATATTATTCGTAAAATAAGTTCAGGTCAATATTGAATTTCCGTCTTAATAAATCTTTGTATATTCGAATCTAATAAAGTGTTAAAAATACCCTCCCTCAAGTTTCAATACACACAGCTTTTCTTCTTTTCATTAAATCACGTACTCTTTCATGAATACCAGGAGTACGCTGTATGGTTTCACATGCGACCATTATTCGATTTCGCAACTGATCTAACATGATAATCAGCGTTTTATACAGAAGAGATTTAAGGGTGGCCTCACAAGAAAAAATCTACAGAATTTAGTTTTTGGGCACTAGGAGGCCATGACCTGAATCCTACTTTACCGACTCATCTATTAGGATATTGTTGGTTTAATGTATGTGTCAGTATGGTAAAGTGAGCAGAAGCACCATCGTGCATCAGCCGCATTTCATTTCTAAGATCCACCTGGGCAGTCGTGAATAATTCCTAGCGATCGCATTCGGGTTTTTTGTCGATCCAGAAATGATTCTGAAAATTCATAATACTTCTTTTTCAAAAAATTTTGTAGCTCAAAATCGTCAATTTTGTGCCACTATTAGCTTTACAGGGAACTCCTTTGGCAGTAACGCTTGAAACTTGTGAACATGGTATGGTTGTAGCTATTGGTCCCTTAAACTATGCCACATAGGTTGGTAATTGATGTTGAGCGTTGTCGATATCATTTGTTACCAGTTATTACTCAATTTCGTTTTCCTCAATTTCTGGAGTTCTTTCAGTAAGGCACCGGTCTTCCAGCATTCGCTGTGCCCTTTTGTAGCTTTCGGTTTCGCACCGTCGCCGTCGTGGTGTGTCGATAATAACCTTCCATCTGATGTTACCATATTTTGGTATCTCTGTCCCTAACATTTCATGTTAACTTCAGACATTTGTAATGCTCATATTGCTTCCCTAATCTTCCTCCATATTTATTTGTTCCTGTCGCCTATGGCCCTATCTATATCTATAGATTAATTCCCGCCGTACATTTTCACTCTCTTATTGATTGCGAAGCGTTGTTTGTAATTACTGTTTTCCATTTTTTAAGCTGTACTTTAAAGTAATATTTATCATATAATAAACGTCGACTTCCTCTTATGATCTTTCCGCAAATGTTCAATGTTTCTCATGATCGGGACAGTTTTATTGTATATAGAGTCACGGAGTATAATTTTCCAAGGTCATGTATGGAAGCAGAGCGACCTTGAACGAACTAAGCCGATTTGCAAACCGTCACCTTGACCCATTTTTTACTTGACTTTCAAATACATTACAAAGTCACCACTAGAGGGAGGAAAGTGACTTTGAACTGGCGCAGGATCGGCAAGTCCACGATCTAAAAGTTGCTAACGTTAGAGGTTCAACAAAAATGATTATAATATAATCGGAGATTCCTGTTTTTTGTTATTTCTGCGATTATATGTATAAATCAGCGTAATCTGAAACTTTCTTATATACATATAATACCTACATAGTTTGTTCAATTCCTACGGTAATTGTAACGATAGGCAGAACAATTTTACAAAAACTGATTTATATATGCACATTAACACTAAAGTGACAGTTATAAGCTATGAATTTATACACAAGTAAAAAGAGTACTGATTTGTGGGCATATTAACGGGTTTTTATTTTACGACACATTATTTGGATGAAAACTGCAATAACGAACAGTAAATTGGAGATTATTGCTTGCTGTTCGTGCACAAAGAGTTTGTAGACTCAGAGTTTGATGCTTAATAAAAAATAACCACTGTGCAGATTTTAGTGTATGTGGTATTAAATTGAAGCCATACGTCGTTCAGTTATAAATTTTTTACGCTAATTGTTTCAGAATTTTGGCAGAGGCGCATTAAAATGCCGTGATTAAAGTGGAACTTTTGTATTTAAAGTCGGAATTTCGTGTATAAACTATGAAGTCAAAATAAACGATTGCAGGAATTCCGAGTTTATTCAGAATTTAAAATATTTGCTATTATAGATATCATTCATATAAATTGGGAAGAGCGCTAGAGTGGATCCCTGAGGTACTCCAATCGTTACTGACAGTTCTTATATTAGCATTAAAAAGGTATGAGGTGATGCTGTCAATATTGCGCTGGGTTATATCAAAGCTTTGGTTATATTATAAAGTATGTTGAATTTGATTATTCGCACAGCTTTTAGCCACATCTAATAATAATAATAATAACTATGTTCTTCATTGCTTGGATCCTAATTTGTAATATCGGTTTAAATTGAAACCGGTCTTCCATTAATTTTGCCGTTTTTTATATGAATACATGTTTTTCAAAAAATATATAAGGTGCTCAAAATGTTCTCGCTAAAAATGTTGCTGTTTTCTATCAATAATCAATAGAAATTAAATCCTAAAAAACAAAATTAAACTTAAATTATGTTTTGGCTGGTGTTGTAATTAAAAGGTACTTAATCAAGAGCCTTATCTTCGTGGACTCTTCGGAAATTTGACGAACATTTCAAATATGTAAAAGCAGTTATGTTTAATACTTATAGACAGCGCGTAATGTTAATGAACTTTATTTTACAATTTACATCAATTAGCGGCAAGGAAAAATGTATAACCTTATTAGCGTTAAGCAAATTCGAAATACTCATATTATCTAGAATCAACATTCGAACTACCTTGAAAATGCATTTGTTTGGTTACACCTTTTTCATATTTCCGGAGACGTAGATCAACAATTTGTAAACACTGATAATGTTAATGTATTTAGGTATAATCACAGTTGGCAGTAGATGAAAGGTTTTTCAAATTGAGATCATGGCATTTACTTACATTTATTTCAAAACATTACAACGGCAATGAATAGTTGTAAAATATCTTACCTTACAACTAAAATAAAGAAAAGGGCAAGGGTTGATTGTGTATGTCACGCAGTTTTGACTGGATGCGGTTGTCCCTTTTCCTGACAGCTGTCACCTGTTAATGTCTACACGGATATACCTGAGTCTGTTTACTAGCTGCTGGTGCTATTTATAAAGCCTCAAAGTAATTTTATACGGCATGGCGTTTGTTAACACAAAACATTTATAGAAATGAATGTGAATAGCTGAACGGAAGCGCAAACATAATTTTCTATAATATAAATAAGGTACGCATTGTACAAACTATGATTTTAATAAGCACGGCGTGTAATAAAGGAAATGATTAGAATTACACATGTGCACTAATTACACGGATATCAAATAGCTATTGAATAGGTAAGATCTTATACGTAGAGAAGTAATTTATTACCCTAACTTATAAAATATTGCAAGTCTTCCAATTAACGTCGAATTGCAATTTATTAATCCCAACACACTGCTTAATCATTTATAATAATTATGATAATTTATCATGTCGTTCAAAACATGGTTTCAAGATGTCCTATGAAAGCCTAGTTTTATTCGGAGATCGCATCAACTTTCGTATGATAGCAGCAATGTCAAGGATAGAAGTAAATACTATAATAACTACAAAGCAATGTAGTATTGGTTACCATTTGTGGTAAAAATAGGTAAAGGTAGTTCAAGAATTCAGCAGACTATTTATCACAACAAATAGTACTTTACGTTTGTTCTTTGATCTTTGCAATATTTGGGCAAGCAAAATGATGACGGCGCTCTTGGTAAATAAAGTATGGTATTAAGATTGCTGCAGTAGCTCCTGTGTAATATTGTACTATTTTTCATTGATTCACTTTTTATTTTATGGGATGTTATTCCTTCTGTCAGCACCATTTTCCAATTTTGTATTTACAAATTTACATGTTTGGTACGGATTTATATTTTTCCCTACAGTCAAATAATTAAACTGAGTTTTCTAAATTCTAAATCTATTAGCCTTTCATTCATTTTCAGTCACTTTTTCAACGTAATTAGGACATGAGAATACGACTATTTTCATTATCCTTCGCATTCACTCGCTTGGAAGTAGTAGCATTTGACTTACTTCGACGACCTATGTCATCTCGTCCTCTCCTTGGCATTGTAATATGAACACTACAAATTACAATTATTTGCATGGCAGAGTGGCGATTTTTTAGTTGAACGAGACGAACTTCACCAACATGCCAGGCCCGTAGCCAGGATTATTTGGGGGGGGGGGGCAATCTTAGGAAATAGAGGGGAGGGGACTTACAATTACAATAACTACATGATTTAATGAAATGTCTGATTTTTAATAAACTTTCAGACATTTAGATACGTTTGGATACATTTAAACTAAATTAATTATTATTTCGGCCCCTCGAGCCCCTCCCCTGGCTACGTGCCTGCCTACATCCTTCAATACCAATAAAATTCAACAATTTCAGTGGTCAAAGACACGTGCTTAAGATCATATAAAAGCGTGCATAACTGTGTGAGAGGTCACGGAGCACGTAAAATAATCTAATAGAAACAACATATAGATATACAATCTCAAACACGGACACACACAGGGATCGAGGTATTTGCTATTTTTCTCCGGTCTTCAAAGGTAAGCAGTTTAAAGATCCACAGGAGGTACCTTCATACGTGCCCTAGTAGTAGGACAGTCCATTTCCATGGTGATAACGAAATAACACATGCTCAGGAAGTAAGTACGGGCCTTCTACTTTACCGATTGGTACCTGTCCCAACTGATCAAACTTCCACCTCCCCATACCTTCCTCCATCCTGCTTTGTGTGTCGCAAACAAATTACTGTTTTATTTAATTCGGTTCCTTTTAAGGTTTTCACTGCATTTTCTTACATCGCGGAACTTCATCAATTAGTTAAATAACAACCACTGTTAAAATAATGAAGTAGTCGTTTGAATATCAGGTGATGCGCATGCGATTTTATTTCAAGTCATTGTTATTACATTTTATCAAATTCTGTACTGAAAGTCGGTCTTTAAATTGGAGCAAATTCCATTACTTCTATAAAGAGAACAAAATAAAACCTTTAATGAACCCACTTATTGCTATATCATTAACTAATAATTATTGTATGAGGATGCACTTGACAGCTAAAAATTCGTAGAAAATAAATAATAAACGGATAACCCACAAATTAAAGAAAGTAGACGTAAAATTTACGGACGTATTTGTTTTTTTAATTTTTATTACGTTAATATTTGGTTGTTATTTATGAACCACCAAATATAATAAATTTGAAGCGCCACGCCGTGTCTCTTTAATATTAGAAATAAAGATATAATAATTTATAAATAATGTATAAAAACTTCCGTGTATGTTCCATTTATACTTGAAATTCTTCTAAGAATATAATCGGGATGTTCGTGTGATTTTCTAAATGCAAAAAATTTGTACATTTCACTATGCCAAATAGTCAAAGTTAAATTTGTTAGCATTTCAATGTTTGCCAAGTGGGACAACATACTCTTCCGCGCTTTATATTGAATCCAATGTTACCTACGTACTTACATACCTACATTATTTTTTATTTATATTTAATATACCAGTGGCTATAACAAGGTACCGACCCTTTAAGATCACATTACATTCAGTGGATAAGTAGGATGGAGTTACATATTTCAAATTTATATTTAGATCATTAATTTTAAATTTCGAAAGAGAATAATAAGTAGCGAACATTAATTTTGTCTGGGTTTAATTATAAGATAGTCAGTTTAAATTTAATTTCATTTTTTAAAGCATTTGAATTTTCTTTCAATTTTTTTATGCTCTTCTATTTGTACTTCATTTATTTTCTACAACGGTATCTGTGTATATATAGTTCAGCGAAATGTATTTCTAACCTATGGCGATTTAGATTTGTGATCTAGTTATAATAAACGTGTTTCCTTTCTTTTCATGATGTTTGAGCTGATTGAGCACGAGTTTGTTTGCAGATTTATATTTTTATTATTAATTTTATTCACCGTCGGCACCAACCGTTTTCACGAATTTTTAAAAATCCTTAAAAGTTTCAAATTATGCACTATGTTGACGGTAACTCTAGTTTATATCTGAGGAACCGTACTCATTTTATTTTAATAACTTAAAAAAAAATTACGTCTCATGTATTGCTGAGGTTTGATATTTTTCTTGATTTACGTTAACAATTTTTAAACTAATCCCAACGATTTAATTTTCTATGTAGACGATACCAGTTTATTGAAGAGATGCTGTGAATTTCGGGATGATGTAATTGAAATTTATGAAAAGTACCTATCGAAGGGTAGTAGTTACTTGACACTAGATTGATGTAATATCAATACGATGCAAGACATACAGGGTGACTTGTGTTTAATTCTATGTCATAGTTTGTATGTGAAAGGAAAGGTAAGCGGTTAAAGAAAAAAGTAAATGCAGTTGATTTGATTTATGGTGAATCATATGAATGGTTGGGGATCAGTATAGATGTAGATTTTCTATATTATGTTGAATTCAATGTGATTGTTTTTGCGGGAAAAGGTTAGGTCTATAAAATTGCTGTGTTTGTTTTACTCTATTTCGTAGGTGAATCTTGACTCGACGGGCAAGAAAGAATTTTTAAGGTATCGTTAGTCATCATTTGTCGACAGGGATGCCCAGTATCTTGGTGGCAATAATGTCGAAAATCTTGAGGATAGTGAGATAATCACATTTGAGATGCTACGGAAGTTTTCTTACATGATGTAAGAATATTTGCTACGGTGGGCAAAGTCGTTTTTTGCACTTTGCAAGAAAAACGTTTGAAGCGGGATCTGATCTTTACCAATCGTCAAGCTCTACATCTACACATCGTTCTAGTTTTTTTTTGTGTTAGTGTAGGTAGGTATTACAGATTGCCCTTTCTTTCAAAGTAGTACCGATTTTAATTTCATTCTTTGTACCTACATATTTGTTTAACTGCTTAACTTCATTATTTATTATTTAATTGTAAATTATGTTGTACATGTAATTTTTGCCTAAATCTCCTTGTGGTATATCAGTTTGTACTTGCATTGCTTGAAATGTTAATAGGAAATTAAACAATTAATATAAACTCAAGAACATGGCAGTCTGTGCAGGAGCGTCAGGCAAATGATCATTTACCTTGAATTCTTCGCGACATTTACGATATGACTGACGCACAGCTGGGCAAATGTTAAATGCCCAGGCAAATAGCAAAATGGTATTCATTTACAGTTATTTCACTATTTGCTTTGGCATTTAGCATAAATGGCCAGGCAAATTATCATTTGCCTAAAATTCCCACATATACAAAAACATGGTTTTGTGTCCACCACCTTCTCGTGAGAGTGATGGAATTAGATTCAACTTAAAAGTTGTTTCTCCCCCAAATTTTTAGTAATGAACGGTTTCACATTAACCATTATTATTTATTAAGCATATTATTTGGGGAAAATTAAGTATGTCAACCGTAAACAAGTACTCAATGACATTAATGATGAGGTTTAAAGGAACGTGCTTTGCAATTTTCTGTAATTATTGTCAAAAGAGGTAAAAAACCTTTTAACCATTGCTTTCGTCGCTACTATATAAAAGTTTACGTGATTTACAGTGTAAAGTGAATGTTAATAAGAAAAGGTATGTAATAAATGTACAACTATAATTAACAGCATATGCACATTACGATTTTCAATGTACATAAAAGAGCTTCGGTATAATGAGATGGGCGGGAACAAATAGTAATAATTAAACATTTTATCTAATGAGCTATCAAAATGTTTAATTCGCTGTAGTCTTTACATTTGCCCATGCATTTTAATGCTTTATTTGGTTGAAAGAATGAAACTGAACAATTGATTAACAAATGATCACTTTTTTTGTATGTTCGTGAGAGAGTTAACATCGTGTAGGTATCTATGCGTACAAAACACACACAAAGAAATTCATCAAACTAATGATTTTCATGCTTGAGTTCTCGACGCGTTATCCTTATAAGTTATATCTTTTACCGGACAACACATTAGCTTCAATCTGACAAGCAGGTAACTAATTTTTACGGTTTGAGATTTGATAGAAGTGATTAGTGGGTTTAATTAAATGCGAAGCAGTAGTTAAGCAATTCGGTTGTAAATTTGTTTCTTATTGATGCGGTTGATATCAAAGTGGATCTAAGAAGTAAGTAACGGTAAAATGTTGTTTTAAATCAATAAGTTATTAAATTTACACTTATCCATATTGCAAAAATACAGAAACACCCACTTATTTATTATGAACCTAAATAAATAATGATCTCGTACGCAACGCAAGGTCGAGTTCTAAACGAACTCAGATGAATACACATTTTTTCTTTTAGTTTGCGAGTTTTTGTACATCTAGAGGTGGAAAGGTCACCTTGCAATCAGATTTTCTAATTTTTTACCTTTTTTTTATTTCAATTAAAATTGTTCTTTTGAACCCTTTTCTTTCTGTGTTCCACCGCTTCACGTAGGATAGATAGTTCCTCTCCACTTTCATAATTGATTGGAAAGGATTTTTTAGAAGTTTTACAATATTGTTTCGACCTTTAATTAGTTTTATTCTGGCTTTCTTTACAAACAACTGGTAAAAGTCTCACACATGAAAGTTCGTTCTTTGATGTAACATTTGGAAAAGGATATAATCACTACATTCCATCCACCGATCGCATGTACAGATGAAATCTTGATGGTAGACTGTTGGCAAAATAAGGGCGGCTCCGTCACGTGATCTAATCAAGAAATGAAAATTAGCTTATTATTTATTGATACTTAGAGTCGTAATCGCCCACTATTAAATCTTTGTTTTTGAAATCTTCTTCCTATATCTATATCGAGAAGAATAAATGCGAAAAGCGAATTTAGTAAACCAGTCTAGTGAGTCTTAGTCTCCCTTTGAGGAGTAGCAGCCGCGCCCTTCCGATTGGGGTGGCAAAAACGAGGTTTCAAGTTTTTCTGAAATTTCGGAAACGATTCAACAATCATTTGTTTTTGTCAAAAAGGTGCCCTATTTTTCTGTCCATGTTATAAATCTGTTTTAGTTTTTACTCGAAAAATGAAAAATCAAACAATTGGAAATAACGTAAGCTATGTATTGCCGTTGTGTTATGTTATTATGTTATATGTACAATAGTATTGCATATTTCTCTGTCTACTTTCCAAACTTCTAATGGTAACGTGAATAATGTAACGTAACCTTATTAATAATAGTTTACTTCACTAATATAATAGTTTCCGAAGTTTCAGGAAAAAAAAACTAATATTTGTCCTTTAACCTACAGGCAGAACAATAACGATTTTATAGTTTATCCAAAAAAATTTTAATCGTTATTTTAGTTTGTAAATAATCGTCAGTATTGTCTGAAAGAAGCGTTAAATAAAAATTTTTCCTTAACTTTGGGGGTAGCTTAATAGGCCGTAATTGCATTTGGTTTCAAGAACCTGCGGTAGTTAAATGTTATCGATGACATCCTCACCAAAGAATTTTGTATTGAGTTGGTGAACGCTAATTCCGTAGTGAAAAGGCAAAGTTCGATTTTAGTTCTACTAATTCCGATGATATGTTACCATTTTGTGTTAATATGACATATGTATTTTCTAATATTTAATCGTGTTTAGTAGTTCTTCTTTACTTGAGATATTTAGCATATTGAAGAGTCAATATTGGGAGCGAGAGAACAAAATAGAACAAACTATGATATTTCCAACGACTTGTTTTTTTTTAATTTTTTGCGCATTTTTTAAATTAAAATAAAAATATACTATTGCTTGTGTTATTCCGTCCGTCAGTTGGCCTGAACCCACTACTGCAGTTTTCAACTACTGCAGTTTTCAACTACTGCGCGGGAAATTATTCTAGAGAACCGAAACTTTTTGCAGTTATCCTATACTATACCTCCTTGAATGTGTGCACGACGACCTCTAAATGTTTGCGTTTTAGGAGGAAGCTGCCCCACGGCATAATTTATGGGAGAGTTACTTTGACAGCTGAAACATAACATCTACACATATTAATGCAATTGTATGTTTTTGGCTGTACCCGCAAAGTAGGTAGTTTGTCCGCCATATTGAAAATTTGCAATGAAGTTTAAATAAAATATATTTGTACTTATTCAGATTGTAGAAAACTAAGCTTTATTTTTTGTTTCAGGTAAGTCTCTCTGCTATGTCTTTATGGACAAAGGTGTTGGTGGATGACATCATTGTATAGGTACGGATGTTGTATAAGTTTGAAATTATCACTGACATTTATATTGCGGTTACATTAACCTTTTTTAAAAAGGCCACGAGTGATGTCTATAATTAAAATTCATTACTACACCAATTTTGTTTAAGGTACGCTAAACGAAATAAAATTCAATTAACGTGAACCGTAAAAAAGCTGCGAGTAAGATCGTTTTTAGTAGTGCTAAGTAAATTTGGAGGTTTTGCATCATTGGGAATCTTGTTAATAACCCGTCTGTTCGTTAGAGTCCATTTCTATGGTTTTGAACTAATATTTAGGCAATTTTCAACAGGGATGAAACTTTCCATTTCTGCGCCATATCAAAAGTATGTGTTAAGAAAAAAAATGCGCTTAATGTCCATATGAAATGTGTAAAATTTGTACTTGTTAAAACAATTTTTAATAGGGTTTGCGTTCACCCATGATGTATTTAATTTCAGTGATGGCGTTTGCTGCTTGTTGTCTTACTGTTTTGTATAAAATGCTTCAAATTTGTAAGTTCATCAGCAAATGTTGGTACCATAAAATAAGGGGTGTAGTCCAACCACACTATCTCCTTGGAGATATTCCAAATTCCGAATATCATGAGTAGTGTAGTAAGGCGGGTGTAGTAGTGTAGGTTGTTAGTACTGGTCACTAGATTGGCCACGCCCCTGGTTTGCAACAGGTAAAAAGAGATAAAAACAGGCATTGAACAGGTATTGAACAAGTAAAAAACAGGGGTAGCCAAGTTGCAAACCGGGGGCGTGACCAATCTAGTGACTTTTTTAGTGACCAGTACTACCAACCTAAGAAAAGTAACTACATTTAGTGACTTTTTGGTACAGAACCCGCCTTACTACACTACTATCATGGTAATCAAATTAAGTGGTTATATAAGATATAGCACAAGTGCTTCATTCAATTACAGCATTAGTTAGCACATCTGCTAGTTTTCACGTTCCTGATTTAAATGTCGTTTCACATGTTCTTGTACATCATTTCAATGTTTGGTTCGGTTATGGAATCCAGTAATTTGTTATCAATTGGTCAGTCAATCTGCAATACTGGAGGAATAGCCCCATCAACAGTTTCTTTCAATAAGCTCTTGATTCACACCTGATGCATTGTTCACAAAATTATTTGTGCAACATCATTTTGCTTAAAAACCATGCATCGAGTTGATTTCCTGAAACATCATCGACCACCGACTGATGTGCACAGAACTCCAGTACGTGTTAGGTATTTCATTATTTTGTCTGCCATTGAGCAATGTTTTGCTAAAAGTTTGTCAAAGATTTAATATAACAAACTCAGCCATAGGCAATGTCTGTTCTATTGACTGTCGACAAATGTATCAGGCTTCTTATCGCTTCCCAATGTGAAAATGGTGCATTTAATTCATTTATAGGTTCAACTGTAACCTGTTCTTTGTAATCTGGAATTGGTACAGCACTAGCTTCCATCATTTGGAACTTTCGATGGCCAAAAAATAGCCAGCATGGTTGACAATCACTATAAATTCAAGCTGTAAAACATTTTAGGTAAGTTTCCAATTCATTCTTTTTTGAAAATATCATCCCCTCATCTACATGTAAAACTAGAAATAGTTCTGGGGTTCTTTATGGAGCTCAACAATAAATTGTATTTAAAACTTTAAAAGATATCCGATATATCTTTGTTCGTATACCGAATGTAATCTGTTCGTATGAATGGTATCTTACTACATAACTTAGATTAGATTAACACCTGTTACATATCTGGAAAGTACGAGAAGCTTCTATAGTTCTATAGAGGTATGAACGAATATTCCATAAAATTCTACTGTTAGTGCAGAAGGCGACTAAGTTCCACTCATCCTCAGTTATGGGTTGGCCACCATTCTTCAAGATACTGTATTTGATTGAGTTGATTTTGATTCTTTTTCATGATTTCATATAGTAGTTTGGCTGATTACAGAATATTTTTCAGCTTTTATATTATTCTGCCAGAAACCCATGGTGGTCCTCTTGAAGAATGATGAATAACCCATGACACTTTATTCGTCTGCCCTACAGTTTTATGGAATATTTGTTACTATTCCATAAGTATCTTATGCTTTTCAGATACAAAATCAACCATTTTTTTACTTCAATCGTACACCTACGTTTGATAAACATTTTCCTGTTGAACTCTAGGATACGAATGCAACTTGAAATAAACTAACAAATATTTGAAATTCAAGCATTGTTACATTATAGTTTAAAATTTTAAATTGATGCGTAATTCAAGAGTGATGTGGTTTATTTTCGTCTTATTGTGAGTTTGTGACTAGAAAACGGCGTGGAGGGAATGGAATTTCTACCTATTAACGGTATTTTACGGCAAATACCTTATATTTCCATCTTTGTTAATAAAGTTAACACCCCACAAAAATATCGACAAAATTGGATTAAAAATGTTTATTCAATGGTTAGAGTTTGATTTGATTCAAGTTTGATTGAAATAATGTTAAATTGTTAGCTTTCGAAACGTGCAGTTATAAATTCCATCAGTAACAAAATAATGCAAATCCAATAATAAAAAGTGGAAGGGTATGGGGAAAATGTATGATTAGATGTTAACGACCAGAAAAAACAAGTTCAACTGACAACAAATATATGAATTAATTACCGTAACTCCAAAACATTAATTGTAGATTAGAAATTAAGTTAAATTCATTTACTGTTGAATGTTACAACATTTGTCACAATCAATGCAAGTCAAATACACATAAGTAGTGTGTATGTAAAGTAGATGAATAAAAAATACATAGAAATTTAAAGTAATATAATTTATGTAAGAATGTGCGTGATTAATTCCTTTATATTTCTATCTAGACCGTGCATATAAAGAATAAATAATTACGTTTCGGGATGATCAATTATTATCATTTTTTAATTCTTTTGATTCATATTAACGGCTCGAGGACGTATTAACATTCTCTAGTCGTTTAAAAAATGAATGAGACATTTATAGACATATATTAATTTTGTTATATTTACATATTCGGTTTTGGCATAAATTATTGGCCGTGATTGTTTATTAGATCCCAGATAGTGTGTTAATAAATCTTTATTCAGCGGCTATATACACTCGCGCGCGTATCATAAATTTTTACCCCGATTAATTTAAGAATACAAGATACCTACAAGAAAACTTGGAAATTCAAAAAATATATATACCTAACCTGAATGAAAAAAGGTGAATTGATGAAATAGGTTTTTATGTTTGAACAAGTAAACTGATGTTTTAATAATTCATTTATGTCTACGTATCGCATCGTATATCGCGTAATGTGAACGGTATAGATATTCCGTTTAGATAGCTAACCTAAGTGGTTCTTTAAAGGATCAAAAACTATAAATTTTAATAAGTAGGAAACAGTTGAATTTAGTTATGTTAACGTACAACGGGCTTTTTGCTTACATTAAAGTTAAATCATTGCGGCTATAAGGGACGGCCTGTTTAGATTTACTAGTGCGTACATAATTTTTCAGGCGACGGTTTCTAACTATAACATTAATCAACTCCTCTGTTATGGATATAGCGAGTCTCATTTTACCACTTTTCTTAAAGATTGTCTATTTCTAAGAAATTGTAATATTCACGAATGTCATAAATCATAATGCATACCTAGGTTTTAAAAAGGGTGGTAACTGGTAAGTATTTTTATGTGGTTTTGTGATGGGATTGTTAGTAAATCTCTTAATTTTGAATTTGAACTGCTTTATACAAATTTGAAAGCTTCATTTACCAAAAACCATTCCAAAAAGACAAAAAGTGTATTAGATGCACCGCAGTGTGCATTTGGTTACTTACTAGGATTTATATTTATATTACATTGTTTATTTATATTAAATAGAATCATAATACTCAAACCTGGAGAATTGGTAGTTCCTAGTTCGTATTTTTTCTAACTCCCATTGAATTATTTTTACTCCTGGCACAGTCTGGATTTGATGGAAAACTGTTTATTGCGCGTGGATTGGGGATAATTTAGGAAATGTAGAGAAATCTCCTCGAGGTACTAATTTCTTGTACAAATAACACGACGGTGATTTAATCATTTCTCGCTTTTCGCTGTTTGATATAAGACAAGCGTTGGTCTGGTGTTGAAGCTCGATAGTCATAGAGAGATCCTCTTATTTAATAAGTCCTGCCATCGCCGGTGAACGCGTGTGCGTGGCAGTCCAACAATGGCTACATCTAAAGCTACGGTTTGTTAGAACTGTAGGCGACGCAAAGCAGACAATCAGTTGTGCGACTCGGACTTACGTTGAAATCTAAAAGATAAGAAGACGCGTAGTTGGTTTGTTAGAACCTGCTCAGGTAGACTCACGGTAGACAGAAAATTATGTGCGTCACGTTTTCGGTCGGAATCAAACTCGATTTGATTTCAACGCAGTCTTTCAGCTGAGCTCACAGTGACAGAGTGGAGTATAGTTAGTTTTTAACGAATTTTAAAATGGCAAGCAAGTTTTCAGCAGAAGAAGACGAGAAATTAATTGATCTTGTACGAGAACATCCTCCACTATGCACCGTTAAAAGCAAAAGCTGCAAAGATCATACTATAAAAAATAACATATGGCAAAAAATTGGAGGAAAACTTCAGTTTTATTTTGGCGACGACAAATTAAACTCAAAAGAAGATCTTCTTCATGTTCTTCTTGCTCAATAAGTATTGCCAGAAACAAATGTTCAGCCATTGTTACGATGTAGAATTTTCTCACAATAATAATAAATATTTTTGACTGCACCTATCAGCATACAAACACGCACTGTTTTAACAAAACACCCTTTCTTCAAAACCGAATTAGTTGAACGCTACAGATTCTGCTAACCACGTATGTTGTCTGCGGCGCACAGTTCTAACAAACCGTAGCTTAAACTAAACTGTCTGCTCATTTTATAACGCCCTCTCAGCGCTTTTGTAGCAATTGGGTTATAAGGCATTCTTTGTTTCCAAAATTTGGAAATATTTTTGTGTGCTCGGATCGAATTCAAATGCTGGGAACGTTGTGGCTCGAGACTTTTGGTACTTTCGATATTCAACGTACAAGGTGCCAAAAACCAATGAAGTTGTTGTCATACTTTCGAATGAACTTCATCTAGATCGTGTAAACGACCTTAAATGTTTCGTATTTAAGGCAGATAACGCGAGGCAAAAGAATTTTATTAAGTAAAAAAGTATAATTTTTTTAATGAAATGCACGTACATGAATATTATTGATAAACGATTCCAGTAAGGTATTAAGCCCAAAATTACGTACAAGATGCTTTACAGCTTTAGTTTCATGTTCAGTCGTAATCCAATTCTTTCGCACTAAAAATCAGATCCATTTTGTGTGGAGTTTATAAGCTGCTTAACTTAGCTATTCATTTACGAAAACATGGATGTTTCCTGGTGCTACAAAGGCTTCATTCGTGATTAAAAAAAGTAACGGTCCGTAAAGCAGAAGAAGTGTCAGGCGCATTTTTGTTCGTTACGAATTACTTGCTGATTTCCTTTAACGTCCGTTCTTTGGTTCCATGGAACGACTTTATGGCAACGGCTGTTAATAGAGGATGGATTGTCTGCCAAAATATACTGTTGTAGAAACTTTCGTCAATTTAGAGCTTTATATCACCAGCACATTCTGCACGGTGCGGCGTTGCTCTTTTCGCCTGAACTTTACTTTAGCTGGTATAACCGATTTGGACAGTTTATACCTATATCGACTGGAAATCATCTCCTGAGCACGAAAAAATAGGTCATTTTAAAAGGCAACGTAGGTTAGGTTAGGTTAGTGGTAGAGGTAGCACCTAGACTCGGAAAATGAAATTGAAATTTTCCCATAGAAAAAGCGTAACTTAACAACTCCATAACTTTTGAACGGAATGTCGCCTTTCAAAATGACTTATTTTTTCGTACTCAGGGAACGATTTCCAGTCGATATAGGTATGAACTGTCCAAATCGGTCATACCAGCTAAAGTAAAGTCCTACCAAAAGAGGGTTGATTGGATGTCCTTTTGCAATTAGTGGAACTTCATGTATAAATCTCTTAGTTTAGGTGAACCTAAAAATGTGAAATGAAATTGTTAAGGCGCCTCTATACATAGGGTAGGCAACACACCATGCAATTGGAAAAAGTGCAATCTTTTGACCAGGATTACAGCTCTAAAATTGAACTTGAAAAAATTTTAAGGTCGGGAATATATTCCTTACTATAATGAAATTTTGCCTTAGAATTTTGTTTGAAAAAAAACAAATATTTGAGGTAACAAAAAATTATTTTATCTTTCATCTATTTTAAGAGATATTTTCCAAACGACAGTCAATATCCGAAAATGAAATTCTACGGACAAATTCTACAGTGCTTAAGAACCATATTTCGTTTAACAATCGTTTCCAACGGTTAAGTTATAACTGTAATCCTGGTCAAAAGTTTTTTTTAATATAAATTTTATGTACAAAAATTTTACCAACGAAAATTTCGTAAATGCCCCAGGCCACAGAGGTCAGGTAGTGGAATTATACTTCTAAGGAGATTATACAGACAAAAGAAAAGTACCTGTTTATTGACTCTGTTACAAAGATGCAAATTGACAAATAAATATTGCGTAACCAGGGTTATTTCCGACGTAAATTTAAAAAACGCTATAGACAAATTGTAAAAAGGCATTATTTTTTTTATTAAATTTTATTTTAATTAATATAAACAGCACAAATTTTGAGTTGATGTCTTAAATTTTTTTGAAAAAAGGGCGTGGTTGTCAGTTTTATAAATTTAACGTACCTTTTTTTGGTAGTAGTAATTCCAGGGGGGTCAACTGCCCTAACCTGACCCTCCTAAATGACGCCCCTGATGTATTCCACCTTTAGTGTAGACTACAAAGTAGCATATATTTCTTTTGGTTATGTGCAATAGACCCTGTACTTAGTAAAAATAATTGTCATTGACCTTATTATTATTACTACATTCACAGTATTCTAATTTACCCTTCAAACATGCTTCAATAGGATGCTAATTGCCGCTTTTCTCGGAACATTTAATTTCAACAATGGCAGTTTTTCCTACTGATCCGCCTGGAGAACAAGCAAGAAATGGTAATTCTTTATCAACTATAGGCCCTATTTTTTAACAACTACTGAGCATTGGGATTAAAATTAACTGAATTGCTGTAACTTCAGTTGCAAACCAAGTAGAACTATTTATTTTAAACGTATGTACTACATACATAATAGTGCCGCAACGGTTTTTGCCGTAGGTGTTGTGTTTCTTAATTTACAAAGTTTTCCAAAATTGGAAGCATCTATATCTATACTGTCTCAATTTTTCAAGAATTTTTGCATCATTTTTTCATAAAGCTCCACATTCATGTTTGATATAGCTTACATTTCACAGTCAAAATAATATTTTTTACCACAATGAAACGTAACTTACTATGATTAGTGAACCTCTTATATAAAATATATATTATGTAGGTATATATATCTACCATTAATGGGATTTTTTTGTTAATTATATCTAATACGAATTAAATTTTAATGGGATTTTAGCACATTTTAAAGTAAAATACTTTAGAATCAATTAAATTAATAGGTAGGTTTGTTTGTCCAAGTACAGAAATAATAAAAATTATATCAGTACATTTATTTTTTATTCAGAATGTGTGGTTAATTATTGTTATAATTATTCTTAAACATTGTCAAAGTTTATTTTGCTTTGTATTTTATTAATTATTCCATACTAAATCAAATTGTTTATAGTGTTTTCCGAATTTTCAAATAATTATTCTTTTGTGATTCTTGGACGCACATAATATGTACTATAATATTTTAATTTTAGTAGTCCAACATAGTAAAATAAATTAAAAGGTAGTCTTACAATCTGCGGGAATTCCAAGAAAATATAAAAGTTATAGGTATAACTAAACAATGAAACTTTCAAGTACATTTAGGTAAATTACGCATAATCCGTTTAGCCCTCACGGAGTATTTAGATATGTATGTTGCCTAATTTAAAATCAGTAAGGAGTAGGTCCGAAATTTTTGCAGCTGTATAGAGGCGCCTTAACTGTTTACACTAACTAGATAAGATAACTATTATTAACAATGCTCTAACAGGTGGCATATTATCTTTTAGTGTCAGTTTTATTCACATCAAATGTGCTTCCACTTTGACAGAAATTGAAAATAAGGCCTTGAGCTTAACAGTACATAAATCGTAATGGTGTTTAATACCGAACAGGTTAATTTGTACGTAATGGAAAGAACCTTCTCTGCACAAGAGACTTTTTTCATAATTACTGTGCTTTAAAGAAACAATTGGTAGGTAGAACCATAATCGTTTTTAGTTGGTTTTTTTCAGGTTTTCTGGTACGCTGATAGTTTCAAACTCTCTTTCATTCAGTACATCTGACATATATTCTTCTAACATTTCTTTAAATGGCGCTCCTTATTGTTTAGATCGTAGTATTAATGAGAATGGACGATGAAACCAATTATCAATATGGCAGGAAACGTATATTATCTACTATTTAAAGAGAACTTGGAATCTTCTGGTGTATTGCGATCATGATACAATGTATCATGTATTGCGATAATGTGTTGTCCTTGTCATATTCACCGATTATTCTGGGATTCTTCAACTTTGTCTTTCTTTAGTTAAAATTTATATGTGCGAAGTTTGATATTCAGGAACTCTATCATCTTTGTGCGATACCCAGTAATAAGGTACTAAAACTTTTATGATCTATAGGTAGCGGATGGGGAAATCTGTCAATATCATTTAAAAAATCGATTTTGAAGTTTTTGAATTTTTCACAAAAATTTATAACAAAATGATTAATTTTATGAGTAGCTTTCTCAACCAACGGCTTTATCAACACTCTACAATATTACGTACCTATGCTTAATGTAGAATTTTTTCTATGATTTCACACTTTTGTATAATTTTTTAATTTGAGTTTTGTATTTTCTGAAAGGTTTTATAAAGTCATAATCCATTTCTAAATTCACATATTTTTCTATAGAACTAACCGTGTAAATTTTAAACATTCTTCTAGTGAAAAGTTCCATTACTTTCATATCATGAGAATTTTATAAGTTATTATTAGAAGGCATGCACGCCCTTGGACTGTGACCTCAACTTTCATTTGTTAATGAGAGTTAAGCTAAAGTAATTAGCGAGAATACTCGTTAAGACATCGCAGTTTACCGATAAGGGCATATAAAGAATAGGTACTATTATTTGTACCACAACAAAACAACAATTAAGAACCTTTGAGTAAATGTTACATAAAGCTTTGTTTTTATGGACATATTGCGTGCGATGCATACTTCAAGTAGGTACTAATTATATAATTATCAATAAACGTGAAAAGATGCATTTCCTTAGCATCTCATCTATCTCACATAAATAACCATTTTCCTGTGTCTTCAAATTTAAGGTAATTACAACTACAAACGTCTACTATGCTTATTTACCTGTCTAAATCTGTCTAAATGCAAAGCACATTGTACACGTACGAAGTATTTTTGATAGGAAATTAGTATCTATAATGAATGATTTTAA
This sequence comes from Pyrocoelia pectoralis, assembly GCA_036250285.1. Classification (NCBI taxonomy): domain Eukaryota; kingdom Metazoa; phylum Arthropoda; class Insecta; order Coleoptera; family Lampyridae; genus Pyrocoelia; species Pyrocoelia pectoralis. The sequence goes on from CM070078.1 coordinate 26,868,962, forward strand.
AATAAATGAAGATGTTTGAGCACTTGACGAAGCAACATTAACATTCAGAAATGAATATCATTACAAATATAGATATCTCCAAAATATTTAATTTGCATGGAATTTGTGCTATTTTAATAAGCATAAAATATAGATTGGAATTTATATCCAGTTAAGAAATTCTTAAATACCGACGAAGTCGTTCAGAAGACCGACATATTTTTATTTATTTTCAACTTGTTATCAAACTCAAATATACAACTATATTATATTATTATACTTACAGGAAGGAATTCTTAAAATTTATTAACTGTTAACTGTAACTTCATTTTAATATTCATCAACAAAAGCGTTAGTGTAGCAATTAATACGAAGTACCTGACCTTTTTCTGGATGGCCATTTCTTTGACGGTTCAGTAAGTGACAAGAAACTTCTTCGCATTCGTCGATGAGTTGACAAGTTGACTGAACTTGGTTGTTCATAGTGCCCACTGTGTCCACAACAGCCACCTTGTTCATAACAACCACTTCTGTTCCACGTTCATAATGCTCTCGTGATCATTTAACCACTTTGTTCACAACGTCCACTCTACTGAAAAATGGTTAAAATTTAGTTCTGGTTACAATAGGCAGTTCATTCGCAATGTCCACTTTATGTTTGATTATTACCTAGTGAGCTACAGATTCAAGATTAGTACACTGCTGAATGTTTAGTATAGGATGCTCGATTGTTATGTTTATATGCTGGCACTGCGTGGGCATGGTATGCTTCATCAGAGACCCTATATATGTACATTGGGCTTTAGAGTATCCCAATGATATCATCGTATTAAACCGGGCAGAATGAGTTAATTTAGCGATTTTTACAATGACTGATTTTGTTGAGCAAAGAAGTTGCATTAAATTTTGTGTTTTGCAAGTGGTACAAACAATTCAAAGAAGGCAAAAATCGCCCTGGACGACCATCAACGTCAACCGATGAACAACACATCAAGAAAATCAAAGATTTGGTGCTCAAGAATCGTCGATTGACAATTAGAGACCTCGCTGATACTGTTGGATCAGTCCAGACCGTTTTCAAAGATGTTTTGTGGCTGAGAAAAGTGAAATCTCGTTTGGTGCCAAAATAATTAAAGATTATTATTCAGATGTTTAATTTGCTCCCCAACTTTATAAAATTTGATTTGCAATTTTGTATGTCGGTTGTTTGTAGGTGTCGACTCGCGATTGTTAAGTATTTATATTAATTAAAGATTGTCATTTGTTATATCAGAATAATAGCAATTTGCGTATTTTTATTGAATCAAAGGAATAATAATTAATACTAATAAGAAAATATAACATGAATATTGATAAATGTACTGTACAATAATATATGGAGGAAGTTGGCCATATTACTCTTTAAATTTACAGTTCCTTTATTTGCAACTTGCAACCATTGGTTGATCAGTTGTTCGTATACATTTTCATTAAAAAATTAACAATATGTAATGTTCGTTAATTAAATTTGTTTTTCCTTAGGTTAAGAAGTTCTGCTGTTCCCCAGAGTTTTCTACCATTGTAAATAGATCTGCTTAAGGGTCTATCACCAGTTGGAATTGACACTGATTGAATGGGTTTTTATGTATACCTACATAAAATTGAAATAATACATTGTTGTATAACCACAACAACTTGTAGGGCCCTTCTGATAGGGATTTTTTAATTTTTTACAAAGTTTATCAACGCACTATGCAAATTTTAGCGCTTGCATGGGTTTAGAAATATACATAAAATTTGGATAATAAATAGTTTTATCGAAATACAAAATATGTCATTGCAAAGAGGAAAGGTTCTTGTAGGGCTCTCGTGTATTAGAATTTTCCATTTTTGTTCGTATTTCTTGTAAAATATTCGTGAAATTGAATAAATATTAAGCAGCTTCAAACAAATTTTACAAAAACCTTCGTGAAAAATTTAAAAATTCCTATCAGGAGAGCCCTACAATAAACCTTCCTCTATCCAATGACACCTTTTTTGTGTTTATACAACAATGTTTTATTTAAATTTTATGTATACAGCGACACCCATGAAATCAGTTTCAAATCCAACTGGTGATGGACTCTTAATTTTCAAACGATCGCCTGGCTATTTTATATTCTGCTGTGCTTTTCATGATCGTACTGTAAGAAAAAGTGTTCAGAAATCAGAACTTGATGCAAATCTATTGATCAAGTCTTAACGCTATCTATAAAGATTTTGATTAATTTTATTTGATGTACGATCTCATAAAAGAATCAACAAATGCTTCTGTTAAATAATGACCGTTCCAATCATCTTGCCGTTTCTGATTGCGGTAATTTATTAAATTATCGTAATTACAAAGAACAAAGAGTTATGCTTAAATGACGTATGGATTGTAGTTAATATTTAATTCATAAAATTACGTTGACTTAATCACATACCATCAACGTAGGAATTGTTAATAAAAATCATTTGTACCCTTTTTTGCGTGTCTCAAGTCAATTAACCGAAACTCGATTTCATTGTTGACCGGGAAGAACAACTGTTATAATCTTTTAACTAGAATACCAATGTAGAATACGCAACTACATTTATGGCAAACACGTAGGTCGTAATAACGTGAATATTTGAGCTTTTTTTTATGAACAGAAGTATCTAAATTGTACTATAAAATGTACACTCCTGCAAGTTACTGCGGCGCCTTCACTGACGATGACTGTATTCTGCATTCTTTAAAGCCGGTACCTTAGGATAGTTGTTACTATAAACTATAAGTAACTGCCCTGCCCGCTATCGTGATCAGTGGCGCCGGAGGAATTCTCACTTTTATACGAAGCTCATGGATTAAGGAAGGGATAATGCAGATCTCGCGAGATATGTAAAATAAGCACTACTGAAACTGAAGAAATATTACGTTTTTTTCTTCTTCTACTTAAAATAAAAATCACGAGTGGAAACGATTTGATTTATTACTCGTGCTGTGCTTGTTATTTTATTTTAAAAAATATATCTCGTGAGAATTACTTTTAATCCTTCGCGCTTAAACCCTGCTATACATTAATCTGACTTGAAAACTTACTTTTATCTGATTGAATAAGATTTAGGAAACGTCGCTATATTTTAAAACAGGCGTAAATCTGGAATTAAGCAAATTGAAAAAAAATGTATTCGAAACATTTTCACGTGATATTTTTAACTTACAGATGTGATACCAAGATATTGAAAACATCATTTGAAACTGGCGGAAGGTTCCACGCCAAATTCAATTGTTTACTTATTTGGTCACATGAAGATTGCTTGTTTTGAAAGAAAACATTGCGATGAGAACCATTTATCAAATATCGTCACAATAATTTATATTTCAAAATAATGCACACATTATCTGCAATTACTGTCATTATCCCCTAATAAGTACCCAACCAATGTATCTTGATATATCACATCCATATACAAAAGCCGTACGTGTCTAAATTGATGCCACAACTAATTTGCATCAAGAAGAACCACTTGCACCGGTTTGCATGATTACGTGTAGGTACCTACACATAAAGGTAGATGATGTTTACTTTTGCTCATAGATTTCCGCGAGTTTTGTATATGGAATCTTGTTCCTTCAAGTTCTTCTGTTATAAACTTCCCCATGCAATAGTTCTCGAAGACGGGTCAAATTGATATTCATATTATTTACTTTTTTCTGAATTCCTACTAATCAATCTGTAATCAGTAATACAATTTCACTTGGCAGGTAAATAAAACAGATATGGACATGAAACCTGGGTTTATTTTCAATAAATACTGACCGTGAAAGTGTAAAAAATTATTACGACCCATTTCCGGGTTTGTACAGGTCATGTTTGAGGAATTCCCACTTCAATTGTGTCAACAATTATTGGCTGCATACTACATTGGCCTTGTCACTGTCACTATGCAGGGACACGCATTTTGTTAGAAGTCATGTGAGTTAGCAGACCTTTTGTGAGGATAAGTCCTGGGGTTTACCTTAGTCGGAAGCGCGGAGTTGTTTCAAGATATTTCAATGTAGGCTTACTGTTCGTCTATAAGCAAGGAGTAAATCGCGACAGTTCCAAAACACTGTACCCAATGACTTCTCAACTAGTAGCTTAAATTAGATTTTTCTCCGATTAGGGATACTTTCACTCTACACTTGCTTTCATACTCATCATGATAAGCTCATGACCCATCTCAGTGATTGACAGGATCAGAATCAATATGTTTCACGTTCTGGTTTCAACCGGTCGAGCAGCATATCCTACAAAACTCAAATTTGTCATTTGTCATATCTCGGGAGAATTACTTTTAATCCTTCACGCTTAATCTTACTGAAAACGTATTTCTATCTGATTGAAAAATATTTACGAAACGTCCCTATTTTAAAACAGGCGTAAATCTGGAATTTTTTCAAACACGCTTCATCTTCAGAGATCGCTCTCTTCTTGAACCGAGTAACCATCTTGTTACTACTACAAAACTTTGTGAGTGTGTTGTTTACCAACAAAAAATCCAACGAGGCTTCGTCCATATTTTGATCTAATTAACAGGATAAAATAATAAAACAATTATCGTTTTATTTAAGAAGGTTGCGTCATAACTCATAAGAGTCATAAGCAACAGTCGTTTTAAAGGAAGCATACCATGAAGATTCAAATTGGGTAACAACCATACTCCTGCCATTCTATATTTGATTTTCGTGCGCTACTGACCATGACCAAAAATTAGAATTTTGGCTCCGATTCTCTAATCCTGACTCTTGCACTATTAAATTGGTTTTTTGGTGGTTGAGAAATGAAAGGAGGGAGTTGGATCGATCATAACCTTTTATGAATGTTTTATAATATTCACATTATATTTTTCGCCACTTTTGTTCCGTTCTATGGGTTAATGATGCTGTTATTTGCAGCGTATCTAACACCTTGACAACGGAGTTATTTCTTTTTCAACGGAACCGATTCGATAATTGTCATCAATGAATCCCTCAAACATTGTTCATTAATGTCACTATCGAAGAATTTTTTGATGATAACTTGTTCCGTATCTGTCAGGTATATTCACGAAGAAAAGTTCGGCTTCGAGCAAAGTTCCTGGCGGTGTACGACCATATTCATAAAATCAGATCCAATGGTACAAGGGTATCTATTCTAAAACGTCTTGAGTTCTGTAGCTATTGATACGCCCCTTTGGTTATTGGTCTGTGGATACGCCTATTGTTTATTTGACATTTTAAGATAACAGTTTCCAATTTTGAGAGATGTGACTGCGGTAATAGGAAAGTTATTATTAATCGTTCGATTGCGAAAATATGGCAAAAGAGTCCAGTGATGAAATATCTTCATAAGAACGGTTTTTTATCTAAATTCTAAAGACATCCGTGTGAATATAAAAATGTGTTAGGAGAGATGGCATCGTAGGTTTCGCTGTGGAAGGCCAGAGGCAAGAAAATATCGACCGTGTTAACAATTTGGTTCATGAAATATCGTCGACTGACCACAACCGCCCAGCCAGAGGTAACAGGCACTTCTTGTTGTACCATTGGAACCATTTTAAACGATTATTTTGACCTCCAGTGTCTACGAATTTGTTCTGAGGCCAATGTAGAGTTGTTTAGGTGAAACTCAAGTATTTTGTTCGATGGGTTCTGAATGTTGATGAAACCTGGATTCATCATTTCAACCCAAAATGGAGTGGCGACATCGAGAATCTCCTCTTCAAAGATTTCGTGTGCAGTCTTCATTTTGGAATGCTTGAGGGAATTTTGTTCCTACACTAAGTACTTTATAAATTTGAAGATGCTGTTGTGGAAACCGTCACGAATTTCTTTGGAAACCAGGGTACCAAATTTTTTAAAAGAGGTATTCTAAGCTTGAAGAACATAATGTTGTATTATATGTTAATCTTCTTAATCTATGTGCTACTCACAAAATTTGGTTAATTTTCAGCAACATCCAGATGCATTATAAATTGTGTATCACCTTACCAATCAAATATATTTTTTAGTGTCAAATTATTGATTAGGTACATTGTCATTAATATTTCAGTATGCAGATGTTAAATGACAAAGCGTCATAATTTTGCATTGATTAATTACCGAAAAGTTAGTGAGATAAATTTAACACACCTAAAAAATGGTGGTAGATTTCAAACGTTGTAAAAAATATCATGTTGCTTGCTTAATTAGTCCTCATCCTCGTCTTCTAAGAATTATGAATAGGTGCGGTTGGTTGTACGCAACAAAGCGGAAATGACTTAATGGCTTTCTTCCATAAAATTCTCATATGTAAATTTCACTTTCAATTGATGAATAGAATTTTTATTATCGTTAAAAGTTGTCGATCACTAGTTATAATGATTAGTTGAAGTAAATTTTATAATGATGGGTACTAAAAAAATTGTGTATCTACTGTGTTTGCAGCACCTGGCGGAGATGATAAAGGGAAGTCGTAAATATTTCTGAAATGAGGATTCGCTTCCTGTAGAAATATTTGCAATTGTCGGTATCTATTTCGTAATAATTTCGATCATTCGTCATTCCGCGAAAGGGTTTGTTTAAGAATTTGTTTCTCTAATTGATAATGAGAAACCACAAAAATGTTTGATGCATGAATGTTTGATAGCAGCAATACTGCTTTAGCATTTAGCAATAAAAGGAAATAAGATGTAAATGTAATGTAGATGTACAAGTGAATATAGGCGTGGTATTGGTACATTAAAGCTAGTCGCGCACCAGGAACAATATTACTAAATGCAGTATGTGTAGCTTAAGATTCTGGATGCATCGTTCCGTAGCTCCCTCATTATTTCACATTTGAATGCATAAGTTTACATTTGTAGTTAGTTTGTTAGTTATACGCGGTTCAACATGGTGAACAATGTTTGTTTTGGTTCGTCTCGTACTGTATTATTACAATTTTGGTTGTCATTTTATATTGATACTATCATACTAATCCATACTTAAGAGATGCATGTAGAATTTTGTCAAGAAGTACACAAGGTACACTTCTTGACAAAATTCTAGTTTACTACCTACATTGTAAATTGTTGTATTTTTCACTCTTATTATGTAAAAAAGGAAACAAGTACAAATTGTGCACATGGGATGTACAAATTAAGCGTCTTTTTTCGAAACATACATAGGTAACCCATTTATTCCCATTTGCGAAACTTGATGAAGAAGGAGTAAAGCCCTTGATACACTGTATAATATCAGCTTATTCTGGAACAATTTGTGTGCATTCATTCACCAAGTTCTAAGGCCTTATACGTATATTTCAGCATCCTGTGTTTTGTTCCTTGATATTGTTCTATTCAAATTACGATAACCGTTACAACGTAATCTGCAGTATACTACGCCCATTTACATTTTGTAATCGTAATGTATCGATTTTGTCTTTATAATTGCTTGATTCATGGATTCATCTACACTGTGTGCTTCTCAAAGAGGAACATAAGATTGAAAGTATTGCAAGTATTGACAAAGCAATGAAGGCCCTCTGCTGAATTCCCTTGAAATGTTTTAAATTATTCGTCAGTGTTGTTGAATGAAATAGTTGACTTCCAGAACCCTCTGATTTCTTCCCTCTGTATATACTTAATTTGGTGTTTATAGTTTGATCCGGGTTCGCTTTGGTAGGTTGAATTCCTTCATAATTTATCTCATTCCATTTCATTCATCATGGCTCTTTAAGCTCAACCGGGGTTTTTCGCTTTGAGAACCTTTTAATTTTATGAACCATTTTTTGCGATTTAACCTTTTCTTGACAAATTTGTTTGCAACAATATCTGTAATTTCCCTTTAATTAACTTTAACTAAGGTAAGCCATAATTATAACTATAATATATTTTAGTGTGGTCTAATTTTACTTATTTTTAGCTTCAATTTGTAACTTAATTTATGTCATTGGCTCGAAAATGAGATCGGATGATCTTGAACATGTCGCCATTTTAATATTCATGCCGTCTCTATACGGTGATTAAAACATTTATTGAAAGGGGAAGGTTGTGTGTACTTTTACTCATTTTGACAAAGCAACTCGCGGTCTGGTTAGTACTTGAATGGGTGACCCGTTCATTCGGTGGCTCGGTGTGTTCTGCAGGAGACAGTACAAAGGGCGCGAATGAGGCCAATTTTTCCCATTTAGTTATCTTTAGAGTAGCGAATGGAAGGTCATCGATCTCCACATTCCAGTCCACATCAGAATCATGTTCACTAATTTCTTCTTTAGCTAATGGAAACTCGGCAAATTGTCTAGTAAATAGTCCAGTTTTAGAAATAGGAGCCTTTGTTCAATTGACTATAAAATACTTTTTCTTAGCTCGAGGTTGCATAATCTCTATCTACATAAGACACATACAAGTATTATACATATAACTTTTTATAATACGTCAAATTTAAGATTTAAAGAACACTCTTGGGAAAGGGGTATATATTTATAATTTGATAACGCGTCCTAATAAGTACCACAAATGGAATTCAGTTATCTATAAATCATGTTAGGAGGGCAAAAGGGCGAACAAGGGTTTTCTAACACACAAAGCATTAGATTGTTTTCCCTTACAAATTGGTATACATATACAGAAAGGTTTTAGACATCACGGTCGCTAAAATTTTAAACATCCTTGAGGAAAAATCATAAATCATAACTAACCTAGCAATACCTTAAAAGGTCTTTTTTTTCCACCAAGCAAATCCGTTGCGCATTTTTAGTAGACCTATAAATCCATTTTAAATATCGCGGATAACGTCTGAAGCCAAAATATGATAGGAGTTTTGGGAATACCAATAATTGAATTTTACAAAGAGGTCAAAGGTTGGCTTAATATCCTTTTAGCAAAGGTTTTTATGTGTTACGGAAAGAATTTCATAGAATGAATAATTTGTTGTGCCCCTTTAGTTGGGAAATGCTTAATTAAAGACGCCCAATGAATGAAATGAAATGAATTATGATAAAATAACCTAGAATTACCTTTCGTATCTTTCGAAATTAATAGCAATTGCACGAAATGAGTAATTACGGTGTACACCAACTAGCAAACAGGTTTTCGGGATATATATTATGGTACGGATCTAGAGGAACTCTGGATACCCTTTGGTAGTTGGATATCGAACGTAAAATCCCTGCTTTGTTCCCCGGTTTCCTTTACATGGTTTGCGTTTTGTCTGGATCCACTTTTGCGGCTGTCAACTACTTTGCAGGATATTGTCCTAGAGAGCTGAAATTGTTTGCAATAGACAGATAGCGTGCGTTTGACTTCAGGGGAAATAGGAAAGTGGCAATCACTTTAGGTACGAAATATGTGTGTGAAATAGGCAACTTATTATACACATTGTGGCGTAGTAAAAGTGGTTGACGTTGTTTATGACTTTTCTTTAGTGGCTCGTGATTATCTGTGCATTTCAAAAGTTCTAAAACCCAATAATTCATTCAAAAAAAGTATTTATACATAGAGCGTGTCACAGCTCCATATATGTTGCCAGTTTTTAAGCCAATTCAATTCAATGCCTGTAGCCAATGTGTGCGATCAACTCCTCTCCCAACAATATTAACCGATTGAAGCCAAACTTCTTATTTATTTCTAAATAAATTTCTATGGAGGCCAGAACGAGCATTTATGGTTTTCCTACACTGGTCATTGTTTGTAATTAGGTACTCGTTAGGGATGTCGAAAATTTGGATCCATTGATGTAAATTTGATGGTTTTCTGTCGTTGAGAGTCCTCTTGATAAATGCTTCATCCCTTTATATTAAAATTGCAATTTTTCTTTCCAAAATTTCCTTGTTATTTTAAAAATTGAGTACTCTTAGCGAAACAAGAATTGAAATGGATCGCGTCATTGCTTACGTAGCCGTACGTCTGGTTCATTTTTGTAGCTTCAAACTAATCTCAGAAAATTTTTCTACGGGTATGGTTTCTTCTCTGCCATATTAGGAAAAAATGCGTTTAGTCTGTGTATACACTTGTTTTTCTTGGTATTTTTTAAAATTAATAGTGGTGTTTTATACGTTCATGCGAAAACATAATTTTATTCTTCAGCTTTATAGAAATTTCATATCTTAATTTACATCTTCATAAAATACATTTACTTGAACGGTACCTGCCGATAATCTACTTTATTTAAACAGGTTTTATTCGAATGAAAGACTTTTGTAAACATTAAAGTTTTCGGTCATCGCAAGTTTAACATTGACTGAAAGTACGAAACGCTGAATCAATTTGTTTAAAAATGTTTTCGATCACAGTCCACCCTTCTTGTCGTTACCAAAGTCTGCCCATTCAAAGCCTTCTAAAATGACCGTTTCAATGTTCAAGATTCCAAAACACGTTCAATCTGTATATTATGTTGAACATTTGACAATTACCTATGTGTAGTATTGTAAATGCGAAAGGTGACTGTGTTGTAATACAAAAAACTTAAACTGTAACTGCTTAAATTGATAGCTGCCGATGTTTTAGTAGAAACTGGCAATTTTTTGAATGGAAGAAAATAAAATATGGGTACACTGCTCTATATCTGTCAAATCAAAATGTTTAAATCGCCTCATTCTGTAATTTAAACTTGTTCATTGTTGCCAAATTCTTATGACACAAATTTTATCGTGACTTTATTAGACACTCTATTTTTGGAAAACTAAATAACAAAACATTACATTCAACTTTATTTTTGTTTTCGAAAGGATTTATTGTTCGACATTTGCAACATTACCTAATCGTTTCGCATTTATAACTATACTTTGGTTGTAGATATAAGTGTACTTAAACCGAAATAATCCCAAAGAAGTGATCACTTTTTAAAGCCTATTTTGTAATATACTTGCGGTGGCGTTTATTGTTAGAAAAAGGGACAATATTGAAACCAAGTGTAATGTACCTGATTGTACTTTTGTTAATTCCAGGTACTTTTAGCGACAAGACTAATTGGAAAATTAATATTGGAGTTGAAGTGATTGATTTTTTACCAACAATATCTAAAACCTTAATAACGCTCTTTATTGGGAAAGAAACAAGTACCAGATAAGTAGAAGGCCATCGGGGAGGTATGTACGACGGATATGCAAAAAAACAGAAGAGATGTTCTACCAAGCAAGGGAGAAAATGAACTAAAAAATGGATATGCTATGCCGTGAGGTTAGAATGGTTAGAAAATATTAAGAAGACAAAATATAAGGTAATAACACTTTATACTTTTCACTCAACGCTTGGACATAATGACCAGAAGACGTTAAAACTACGGATTCGTGAGATAAATGAGTTCACGTATATGGCAGTTTTACTAGAGGAGAATGAGATACAAGAGAACGGAGATCTGAAAACCGTAATGGAATCAAAATACCTATCCAGAAGAAGAAAAGTAAGAATATATCGATAAGACCAATAGCCACATACCTACACATGTAAAACCTGGGTACATACTTAATTAAATGCAAGAGGACTACTATGGAGTACCTAGGATTACTCATACAACTTTTGTCGATGGGCGGAAACAAAGGACTAGGACACGCAGAGCGAATTCCAAGTGAAAAGATGGTTAAGTAGGTTTTACGTAGAAGGCGAAGAGGAGAATCCAAAACGAGATGAATGTAAAGGGTAGAGAACGATCTGAAGCAAGTGAATGTTGCTGACTTTATGAGAGAAACAATGTATAAATAGGCAATGAAAAAATATTATAAACATTTTAAAATCAAATGAATTACATATGTAGGTATCTTTAACTCAACTTCATCAAAAATCCGTTTTCACAATAATTTATTGGCCCGCTTTATGGCTTTTAATGCAAACGGCAGCAGCAACTCATGACCCCACCCTTATGATCTCTGTAGGTCTGTCCGGTGTGACGCTATCAAGGATTTTAGTAGATGGTGCACAGCACAATCCCAAAAATTATAAAAATTTTGGTACCCGTTTGAAGGAAATTGGTTCATTAATGAATGAGGAACTTATAGTATAGGACAATTGTCGCCTAAATTTGAAAGTCATTGCATATTTTGGGTTTCATTCTGGTTCAATACGAATTTCGTAGGAAATGTGTATAAATGTGTGTAATGGACTCTGAATTTAACAGAAATGGAATCTGCCGCCAATCTCCTCTCTCTTGATGTGTTTCAAAGGAACTTCACCCTATGATACTTACCATCTGTATCAAACTACAAGATCTACCAGCTTCCATTTTGTTAACACAAAAGGTCACAGAAAAGCGAAAGAACTTTATTTTTAATGACATTGAAATCTGCGTTATTACTGTCCACAGAAAACGAAATAAAGTAACAAAATACAGCGTTTATCTTATATTGTAAATTACTCTCTAGCATCATCCTTACTAACCGCAAAAGGTTCACTTAATTTTTCTGCCTTACAATTAACAATGACAACGTCTTCTTGTGGACGATCATTATTGCCAGTTTTGGTTGCTTCAATTTTTCGAACTACCGACATTCCTCCAATAACCTTACCAAACACCACATGTTTTCCATTTAAAAAAGAAGTTTTAACCGTGGTGATAAAGAACTGTGATCCATTTGTGTCTTTACCGGCATTGGCCATTGATATCCATCCTGCTCCATAATGGTTTATCTTAAAATTTTCATCGGCAAACCTTACTCCATAAATGCTTCTCCCTTAACAGTGTGTAACTTAATTTAAGAGAAAAATTACTTGAAAAAGGAATAATTACCTCCAGTTCCATCACCTTCGGTGAAATCTCCTCCCTGGATCATAAAGTTTTTAATTACGCGATGGAACTTGCTTCCTATATAACCTTCCCCTTTTGGTCTTTCACATAATTGGAAAAAATTGTTCGATGTTAGTGGAACTATTTCGCCAAATAGCCCAATATCAATTGTGCCCGCGTTTACGCCCCCGATTTCAATATCAAACGAAACCTGTAGTATAGAAATGTGGATATAGTTATAGTGTACGGTTTGATTTATGCTCACCTTAGATGTCACTTTTAGATCACCGCTTGCTGAAGATGGGGACAAATAACACAATGCAATTAATAAACATATGGTGCATCTTTTAACATACATGTTGTCTTCGAGAGATTTGGAAAGTGACTGAATCCTACACTAATATCTTACCACTACTAAAATTGGCCTACTTATTAAATTACAAAGGAGGAGAGATCATCATCTATTGTATTGTTCAGTATAAAAAACAGTTATACAATTTATGATGTGTGTTATAACTATAAGGCATTATAAATTATGCAAGTTATTGTGGGCAAAAATATATTCGTTTTTATATGGGAGTGAAATTTGCGAAAAAACGCGTGAAAATGTTATAAACATGCAAATTTGTAGCAAAAGTGGTTTTATTATTATAGTACAATCAGAAATTTTATTTATCACATTGCATATCGTGTGGGATACCAGGAAAATGTTTTGCAAATAATCATTAGAAGAAATTGATTAGTCGTTAGTAGAAGCACAGAGAATCCTTTCTTCACATTTTTCATTTTTATGTTTTATCACGTGGCTTAACTGAAATGAAATGGTGAGATTGGAACAAACGCGGCATCCAAAGTCGATTGAAGCAAATGGTTCATTGATTTTATTTTTACTTCCCTTGGCCAGGAATCTTGAGCCTAAATATTTGAAATTTTTTACTTGCTCTATTTTTTGTACTTTCATGCAGATGATGTTCTTGGTCTTATGTCTTTCTACAAACAGTACTTCTGTTTTGTGGTAGTTAATAACGTTTTTGCTCTTCTGCATCTTTCACTGCTTCGTCTATCACTACATTAAATCAGATAGAGATAGATGCATCCTTGTTTCAGACCATTCGTGTTGCTGAAAGTCTCTGATTTCATATTCCTTGTCCTTGTAGTTGTCAGTGTCCTATGTATTCTATTAGCTCTTTGCCAACCCTTCATTTTCTTGTTATTTTGTTTTCTTGTTATTGTTCTGTTATCCTAACCTATATTTCACACTCAAAGAAATTGAGAACTTCGTGTGATGGTCAGAAATTGAAGTTAGGCAAAAGGCAACAGCAAGAAGAAATTGACAAAATGAACGATAGCAATATAACAGTAATGGGAAGAATTTTACATCTTAGCATGATAAATAACCCGATAGTGACAAACACAAAATTTGAACACAAAGATATACACAAATTGAAATGAGAAAATGATGTCTAGAAAAGAACAGTATTTTCTATTTAATAAAGAAATGTGGTCGATAATTAAAAACGTAACAATGGTACGGAGCGCAGAAATTGGGAGCGATCATTACTTATTACGAATGGGCGTTTCTAAAAAAAATGGGAAAGAAATGAGTAAAAATAATTACCTATAGGAAATGGAAAGATAAAGGTTTACAAATTAAAGGATCCAGAATATCATAAGAAACTTGAAAACATGGAAGTAAAAGAGAAACATGATCTGGACATGGAAGGAAAATGTAAAAACGCCCAAATAGAAACATGTTGAAAGATATGAAAGATCGCTATACCTATAATAAATGGTTGGGAATAAAACTACTGTAAGAGGAGGGGCCTGAATGAAGTTTGTAACTAAAATAATAACCTCAATCCGCTAATTTGTATTGCCCTTCATAACCATTTTAGCAAAATTTATCAAAATAACATTACTGGTGATTAGATAGAAAGTCCATGTAATGATACTTACATTAATTAATAGTAGGTAATGAATGATGACAATTTCTGCTGACACACTGTTTTGTAGATGGTTTTCATTCGCTTTGTACTAATTTTATCGGTTACATAGTAACGGCATATTGTGACGTTGTAGGATCTTATCATGAGCAATTAAACCACAGATAAAATTGTCGAAGCCGGTTATTAGGCATTAAATTTGAATTCTTGATGCTCTCTAAACTAAATTGTAATCAAATACATACAAAAACGCAAGTGCAAATTCTCCACGCTGTACGTGCAGATTAAACGCGTTATTTTGGGAACACTTCACTTAATGTGACAATGCAATTATTCCAGCACCTGTATTTAGGTTCCTGTGAGAAAATTCGAGTATGGAGAATTTTTCTACAGGAATGCTTAGTAGGTGTCCAAGTGTTTTGGACTTGGGTGGACATCCGCCACTTTGCACATTTTCGAGCTATTACGTCATTAAAGATGACGGCCGTCACTGTTAATCCAACAAGCACATCGTCAATACAATGTCGCTGAAGGTATGTGTAGAAATATCTCAACACATGGCCCTTCCTGCTTGTAGACGGCAAATCTTCAATGTCCATATTTTTGGCATGATCATACAGCCATAATCTGAGTTCGTCCAAGGACTCACAACCCTTTTCATAATAACAGTACTACAGTATTCTTTTGCAGATTTGAGGTTTTGTTTTATGCCATCCCAATCAGATAATACGCCAAAGTGGTCCAAGTATGGCAAAGATATGCAGTATTAATAGCTGCTTTTCTGGTGCCAAACTTACTCGCACACTTTAATCCAGATAGTGCGTGGATGACTGGAAGTAAAGAGTATACGTTTTGGTGAATATCATGAACGAGCAAAAGTCGCGTGGAATCACCAACCCCAGTGCGCACCCAAAGTTGCTGAACACCAAGTTCATGAAGAGTAGCCCAGTGAAACAAAGCTAACACCATTATGTCCACTGAAATATAAGCAACCTGGAACGCTTACGCTTAACTTACAGAAAGGGAATTATTGTAGGGACATTCGGTCTGTGTCTTACTCATTTTTTTTTATTGTATCGTATATGTAATAAAAAACTAGTTTGATTAATCGTAAAACAATGAAAATGCTTCAACAGCTTAACTGTGAATGAGTACAACAAGGACACAATGTCCCTTCGTTTTGCTATCGCACGCTCGGTTTATTTCCTACAGGTTAAATGCACCGTGCGCGTTCCAGGTTGCTTATATTTCAGTGATTATGTCAGAGCATTGATTATATACTTCGTGTAAGATAGGCAACATAACATAAAAAGCGCGTTATAACTTTACAAGTTCTCATCGTCACAGAGGCATCACCCTTCTAGAACATTAACTAAAATTGTACCTTTTTTGTTATTAGTAATGGTATAGAGTTCTGTAATTATTATATTTCTGCAAATTTCATAAAAGAAAATAGTTTTGATGTTAATGAAGTTGAAAATCTTAAGAATTTTAAAACTGTCAATTAAGCATAACAATACAGGGTAATGACTTAATGAGTATCTACAATTCTACATATCACCATTGAATAAATAAGATATTCAATGATATCACTGAACTTTAAAAAGGTAATAAAATATATTGTCAATGGCACAAAATGGTTTGAGAATTTAGTTCCTTCATTTATTATTACAATACATTTCCTTCAACTCGATAGGATAATTATTTTTTCCCGCTGCCGGTAAATGTAAAATTCATACACGCTTTTGATACAAAACTTATAAACATGAAAATATCAAATATTCGTGTATTATTTTTCCTCATTGAACTGTACAGTTCAATGTTTTTCCTTGACGACGGAATGTAAATATTGTGATTTACATTCCTAGAAAAATTAACCCGGCGTTACATATGTGAAAAAATGATTAATGAATACATATGTGGGGTGTGACAAACCCCAGCAGTAAAAAGGCGGTAAATATTTTTTCCCGCAATTGTGTGATATTTTATAATTTGAGGTTTTTGGAAGATCATATTTTGATTACATAAATATATAAAAATCAGTGTAGAACTGCTTTATTTTGTAAAAAACGATAAAAACAAAAAATCTGATTTTCTGCGAAGTCAAAAATTAGAAAAGTTCCAAAATTTGTATTAAAAGAATTTAGAAAAATATAATCAGAAAACATATGGTAATGGTCAATAGACCTAAGAAAAAAAAACTGCGTTTTGTAAACCAAACAGGGCAAAACTAATCACTATCTGAATCGAGCTCATACGTGGTGTTTAGTGCACCCCAGAGCAATTAAACACCTGTAACTTTATCCGATGTCGCACTAGTACTGAAGTAAAGGCTAAAGGCTGTATACGGTGGTAGGGACATATTTAGGAAGGTACTGAAATGCACATGGGTGCAAGATTACAGTTGATGTGTTTTTATGTTCATTTAAAAACGCTGGGGTTTGTCACACCCCACATCGGTAACGCCGGGTTAAAGAGGAAAGTAAATGAAGTTGATTTATTATCAGAGATTGAACAAAACAGGTTAACAATTATGAGTTATTTGTTAAAATTGAATACAAAAGAACAATTTGAAAAAAATGAATTTTTCATAACACCTTCATGTTCTAATAATTCTTTTGATTTCTTCTCAAATGGGGCTGTGATGGTTTCTATTGTTTCCGAAGGCCTTTGAGCAAATCCTATTTGAAATGAAGTAGACATTTCCACTGTAGTGAAGGGCCGGCTTCAATTTGAGAAGTTGTCTCAAGTTGACGACGTTGAAGATACACAACTTTTCTTATACAATATTTAATCAGCAACATCTACCTTATTCTGCGAGATAGTTTTCAGCCACTGTGGAGGATTTCCATCCACCGTGTCTCTTCAGGCTTAAAATGTCTGCCCCGGAGCCCACTAGCAAGGTAACGGAGGAACGGAGTGTCCCGTGAATAAATTGGCGTCTGGTAAATTTAGAAATCCTGCAATAATTGACGGCATTTCAGAAAACGTATGCTTTATTCTAATAGGTTGGTTGAAGCATTTTCCACTTTGACAACGCAAGAGAAAGCGCGAACTGTTAGCTACCTTCTTTCGAATTTCGTAATATTTTTTGAAAATTCTTACATAGTCTATCTTGCTTTCTGGATTTTCTACAATTGTGAAATTTCGTACGACGTCATTCTTAGACTACGGAATTGTGAAGATCACGTACTTTCCATGATCAACATCATCAGCCATTTCTTTTCTGCAGAACTCGTCGATTCTGCACGCTCCTGCGATCCTTACTATTGTAACAGAAACAGACTAGAACAAATTGGGATATAAATTTTATGTCATTAAAAGAAAGAAACAAATGCATTACCTTGATTAAAACATAATTTTCATCTGCAGCCTCGTCTATGAATATCGTAATTTGCTCTCGCGTTAACACTTGCGACTTTTTGGGTTGAAAACCTTGATGTTTCCGCTTCAAAAAACCCAGTATTTTAAAAACTTGGAAATGTCGAATTTGTCGCGTCAGGTAACCATAGTTACGCCTGTATTGCAACTTAGATGAGAGTGACGACCGTCCAAAGCCAAACTAAGCCGAACTAAGGCAAACATTTCATGCAAATTTGAGGAAATTTTCAACGACAGCCGGAAAAATGTAATAAGTAACACGGAATGTATCGACTGTTAACATTATCGGCTTCGGCCTCGGCTCCTACTCACTCGCCCTGAATGTTTTATCATGTCTTTACATTCCTTGTTTAAATTACCTAAATTGCATTTGTACAGTGGAAAATGCATTTTCAGGAGGCACATATTCATAACTTGGTCATAAACTTCTAGAACCAACTCAATTCGGGTTCACGGAGGTTTTCGTGGTCGCTGATCCCGTATATGAACTCCAAATTCGCCCACCGCCCACCTGGAGCTCAGGATGGCTGAGCAACGTCATCTCTGAGGCTTTTCCTCAAATTCGCTCTCAAATGATTCGAAACTTCTCATCCTGGGATTTTTGGGCTGCTGATTCCAAATTTGGCATCGGCAACCGTCCCTCGGGTATGTTTTGTTTTCACAGCTATGTCCCAATAGTGCCCAATGATCCCCCGCATATGGTACGAAAACAACTATACAAACTATTTTATAAGAGCTATGTACTCTTCGAGAGACAAAATTACTAAAGAAGATAAGTAGGTATGTATCTGATAAAAACTCGTTACTTGTTAAAGAGAGGATGAAAGTTATTAGGCTAAAACGCAAGTTAATGTTCACGTCTGAGAAATAAATGTAATAAACAATTTTTTAAAAACCAAATCTCAAGATGCGTGTCCATTGATCGATATGACTTTATTTCATAGGAAGAGGACAAGGTACGTGGACCCCACAAGAAACGACTCTAGAGAGGTTCCCTACAAATCTCCATCACTGTAGTGAGTCTAAGATAACTCTTCCATCAACTCGTACAATTAGGTGATGGTTGAAAGTTTTTCATTTAACTACCGGTGTAGCTTTATCTTTGGTTAAAAAAATTGACGTTTGATGAGAAGGATAAATTTTGTGTCCTTTTTGATGAAATGGCGTTGAAGAGGTATTTAGAATACATAAAACATTAGACCTAATGGGGGATTTCAAAAGCTTGGACATGTGGGACGTTCTCCGAAGATAGGTAGCTAATCAAGGCTTGGTTTTCTTGGTGCGCGGTTTGTTCTCAACATGGAAGTAGCCAATCTTATTATTTATCTGAAGGAGGAGTTCAAGGAAGTTTGCTAATTTATCGGTACACCAAAATTTGATATGGCGTCTAGCCGGAATTTTGGATTTTGCGTTTATCATGTTGCAGGCGTATTTGCATTTCTCGCTGAAAATGGTATCTAGTAACCAAATTTGTAGAGAATTAAATTCTCTATCTTTTTTGTCTTAACAATTTTGTTGTAAAATGATTATTTATTGCTAATAATGAGCAAAAGTGTGAAAAATTAGGACATTGACTCAGTTTTTTTCAATTTTTGGACCATTTTTATTAAAAATAAGTGACACATTCAAATAACAAAGTTGTAGAGGACTAAATTCCCTACATCCTTCGTAGCAACAAGTTTTTCGTACGACGCCGACGCATGGATCACGCCCGGGAACATGTTGAACACAGAGGGATGGCGGAAAAGCGACTCAACTCATTTCCGCACCGTAGCGGTAGTTTTCGGCGCGTTTTTTATGTGGTTTGCCCAGTACGCCTAATCCACAGTCAATTATTTTTATTAAAATAATAGGTGTTTTCTATTTGGACCGCCACAGGGTTAGGCAAAGTCATAATTATCACGTGATTGAAGTGCCTTCCGTCATAAGACATTTCTGCCCCAGGTTAATATAAAACTTAATAAGCTTTTAAAACGAATAGGGTCGTCGATTTCGCTGGTCGGGGCATTTGCGTTACAAAATTCATAAATTAGCGTACATTTTAATCCAGCTTTTCTACAGCCGCAAGCTATTCCACAGCCCGTTTTACATTTGCACGCACGAGATTGTTTGTAATAAAGACGCTGGTGCAGGTGATGCGTCATTTTCTATTAGTAGAAGGCACCGTAGGGTTTTTTTCCACCCCCATTCCGTTGGTTCCAGGTATACTCATTTCATAAAATACCCTTAGTGAATGCTGATGTGCCGATGATTCCGACGGTGGTAATTTGGACATATTGTTTTTGTTTTTAGCGGTAGATTTCAGGAAACATTCGTATCTTAGGTGATTGAGAGAAGTTTGGGTTCTTTTTCCACCGTAAAGGGCTATAAAAATTTGTTTCCCGGAGTTCTGAATTGTCTCTTGATTCGACCTTTTATCCTTGAAAGTATTCGCGCATGCCTGTAAATTTCAGTTGAATACAACTCTTCTTTGGTTTTCCATTTTGCTGGTTTTTGTAGAAAAACGTTGTGCGTTCTTCCCAATTCTATTAACAAAACCAGGAAATCGATGTCCTCTCCAACATTGAAAACAGTTCGATATTTTAGAGAATTTTCAATGGCCGTTTCAACAATGATGTTATCAGCGTCTTCAAATGTTTGTTCTGCTGTTATGTTGTTTCGCCTGAGGAAATATGGTCTAAAAGTTCAATAAAACGAGTCTTGTTTTTGTCGTTTGATCGAAACTTTTCCTGTGCCAGTGACAGAGAAGTGTTCTCGTCAAATTCTACTGTCGGTGCAAGATGCTTTGTGGATCGTCCGTCGTAACCGTTCTACAGATTTAGTTACGGCGAAATCGGCGTCAGGATAACCATCGAAGACAATATGAACCCTACTTTTGAAGTGATTTCTTATATGTATATTTTTGAATCTACTCAAAAATTTCATTAACAAGATCACTATTGGGGAAACCACATAAAATAACGCGCCGAAAACTCTACCTCTACTTCCGCCATGCGACCATGCGTCGGCGTCGTACGAAAAACTTGTTGCTACGAAAGTTGTAGGGAATTTCGTCCTCTGCAACTTTGTTATTTGAATGTGTCACTTATTTTTAATAAAAATGGTCCAAAAATTGAAAAAAGTGGGTCAATGTCCTAATTTTTCACACTTTGCTCATTATTAGCAATAGCAATAAATAATCATTTTATAACAAAATTGTTAAGACAAAAAAGATACAGAATTTAATTCTCTTCAAATTTGGTTACTAGATACCATTTTCAGCGAGAAATGCAAATAGCAATACGCCTGCAAAATGGATAAACACAAAATCAAAAATTCCGGCTAGGCGCCATATCAAATTTTGCTGTAAAACAGTGGTTTAAAATATTCTGTTCCATTTTTGGAACCTAACTGCGTCAAAAAATTCTGTAGGTACTTAAATTAACTTTGTTAAAATTCCTACATTGATCCGGCTAAAATGTGAAAATTAAAAGCAATTCAGCAATGTAGATATTACATTTCAAGTTTGAGTCAACCTTCCTTTTAAAGATGATTATGATTATGATTACTATAGCATTATTTTAATAATATGGGCGCTTGTAAATAACATCAAAACTAATTTCTATAGTTAAGATACAAACGTTTTGTTATAATTCAGAATGTAATCTGTCTGCTTTTTCCTTGTATCTATAGGGGCAGCACTGCATAAGTAAAATAATTCTAGTTTTACTTATAACATTTTTTCCTATACCGTTGCCATTCTTCCACGAAGTATATAATCAATGATTGCTGTTTATTGTGGAGTTGATAAACCGCCACTGGATAAATATTTAACTAAATTTGTCGACGAATTGCATTCTCTACAACTAAATGGTTTGATAGTTATCGATAGAAAAATTCCTATTAATGTTAGATCTTTCTGTGTTGACACTCCAGCTAGAGCATTTATAAAGAACATAAAGGCGCATAATGGGTTTTACGGATGTGATAAATGTTGTTGTGTTGGTGAATATCGAGATCGGAGAATGCAATACATTGATTTAAAAGCACCATTGCGTACCAATACTGGATTTCGATCAAAAATTAATGAAGCTCACCACAAGGGAGATACACCTTTGCTACAGTTAAAAGTAGACTTAGTTGACCAATTCCCAATAGACTATATGCATTGTGTATGCCTGGGAGTCATGAGAAAATTGTTATTTCAATGGAGGGACAATGCTCGCCAATTCCGTATTTCGAAAGAGAATATATCCACATTGAATACAGCTTTGTATGGGATTAAATTGTATTGGCCTTCAGAATTTAATAGAAAGCCAAGATCTTTAGTTGAACTTGAACGGTGGAAGGCTACTGAATTCCAACAGTTTTTACTATATGTAGGTCCTGCAGTACTCATGAAATTTTTACCTATGAAGATGTATAACAACTTCATGCTGTTAAAGTTTGGAATCACAATTTTGTTAGTTCCACATTTAAACAAGAATCACAACAACTTAGCAAATGAACTTCTGCATGCTTTTGTGGCACTTGCCAACAGAATATATGGGAATAGTTTTTGTACTTATAACACACATGGTCTTATTCATTTAGCAAAAGATGCAGAAAATTTTGGATCCTTGAATGCCATAACTTGTTTTCCATTTGAAAATTATCTTCAATCTCTGAAAAATTCTTTAAGAAAGTCAAATAAACCATTGCAACAAATAATCAGAAGACTGGAAGAACAAAAGCTTGCAGATTATGACTGTGGCATGAACAAAAAACCTATAAAAACTGAACTGCTTGGTCCTCTGTGCCAACAAGAATCTCTGGACTTTAATTTAGGCATGTGCAATTATTTTAAGAAATTGATTTATAAGGATTTAATCTTTTTAAATAAAATAGGGGACAATTGCATACAGTTTGATACAGGTGAAATTGGCTTAATATTATATTTTGCTGAAGTCATTGAATCCAAAAAAATATTCATAGTCTGCAAAGAACTAACAATGATTAAACCATTTGTAAAATATCCTCTTGATTCCAAAATTATTTCAATGTACACTATAAACTGCTCCGAAGATAAAAATAAAAGTAATATAATTTGTCGAAGTATTGACCAAATTGCTTGTAAAGGAATTTTACTTCCATTAGATAAAAATGACTGCGAAAATTTTTTCTACACTCCACTTGTACATACACTAAGTTGATGTCTAAATTTTATGTTTACTTCGTTTATTTAACTTTTGGTAACTTGTAAGTACTTACTTACTCAGACTTTTATGTACTAATTTCGTATTGCTATTTTTAGTTATTTGTATCATGTTGTGGAATTTCCTGATGAAGCAGTGGATGGCAATATTCCTATGAGTGTTATCTCTCATTCCTGGCTAAGTAAAAATGAAAAAGGAGATTTTACTTGTTTATGGCCCAAAAGAGCTACTGACTCTCAGAGAACCCAGTTGATTCGAAATCATGAATGTCCTTCATCTTTTACAACTGGAAACCGTGTAAACATTAAGTATAAGTCATGTATGTGGCAATTTGATTTTGCACATATTTGTTAACTTTTCCTGTTGTAGTTACTTATGAGAAAGCACTCTCCAAAATGAATGCCTTAGAAAATATGCAAAGTGTAGATCAAAGTGAAGTATCAGAAATAGAAACAAGAAGAAGGGGTACACACAAACCAAAACATTTTGAAGATTTCGTTTCGTCCTCTGGATCTGAGGAAGATCTACCTCGTGTGAATTTGAAAACAAAACGTATGAAAAGAGTGACAACTGATCTGGACGTATATGGTAATAACAGCAACTCTAAACCAACTTACCAAACAGAACAGCAAGATGTGCTTGAGCAGCCTACTACAAGCCACCAACATTCACAGGACAATAATGATGTAGAACGAATATCACATCAATATAACAATAATGATTATCTGCACTCTACACCTTCGTCTACACCAATTTCGTGGCGATCTTCTCATAATTCATGTGGCTGCAAAAATAATGAGGGTAAGTCAATAATTTTTAATGTGAAATAATTTTAATGACGCTTATTTACAGTTTTATTAAAGAATTTATTAACAACTATGAAATCTATGTGTTCAGAAATTAAAATCATAAAGCAATGTCTAAGCATTAATGAAGACGGTCCAGAGGAGAGTGAACTGACAAAATTATTTCCATTTACAACTCAAGAACAGTTAGAACATTTTAATGCAACAGTGACTGAAAAAACTCCCGAGCTGGTAGTTAATAAATAATGTAAAACAATTAATATTGTCTATACATTTTCAGGTGTCTTTCTTTCAACCCATTGGAGGGAAAGATGTGCTTGATACGACAAGGCGAATTTTAAGTAAAATTGTTGGGCAGAATTTGAGCGAATCTTATAACTGGTGTGGCAAAAATAACAAACCTGCCTTTAATAATTTAAAGAATATTATTAGCTTTATTGTTGGTATGTACATATTTTTGCAGATTTATAAGTATTTATTATTATCGTTTGTAGGCGTAGTAAGAAAAAACAAGTTCAGTAAGGATGCGACCCAACAAGAAGTCGAAACGATAATTAAGAGTTGGCTAAGAACTGCAACAGACAGGAATGGTGGAAGAAATAAGAGACGGAAAGCGTCGAAGTAAATTTATTCTAGTACTATTTTTTATTGGATTGAGAATATGTATTTTTATTGGATTGAGAATATGTAGATTATATAATGCTTTGTAATTTTTTATTAAAATACATTTTTAATATTTTGGTTTCTTTTTGTTAACGGCAATCAATCGATAACGGTGATGAGCCACAGTCGTTACAATGACGGGCCAATGGTGTAAAACCGCCAATATCCTATAGTGGGCCGACTAGCGGCCGCAGTCTCCTATTGATGTCGGGCCAATTCTGAATTCATCAATCGTGCCATCGTCGACGTTAACGGCAAGCAGACATTCAGCCGCTGATGGCCCACAATCAAAATGTTTGCTGGGGTAGTAGTGGAAAAGGTATTATGAGACCAGGATTCAAACAAGCAACAATTACATCTGCTTTTAAAACTATTCCATCTTTTTAAGGTACCCTTAGTGTTTGTATATATGTACTAATTAATTCATTCGTGTAATTTTAGATGGAGGCTCCAAAAATGTGAAACTAACTGATGCACTATTGAAATTTATCGTGCAAAATAATTTGCCACTTAATATTGTTGAGGGGACAGGTTTTCTAGAGAGAAATATGCAAACTTCTGCAGCCGTTGGAGAGAATGACAGTCGAGACAAGTGGAGAAAATTATCCAACAATTGGCAAAATAATACCCATGATTGGTTGGCACAATATTGGATCCTCGATTCAAACAAATCAATTACAGGGATCCTCAGGCGTTAGGAATTATTCTTAGGCATATCAGAACAGAAATAGCGAGTTTTGAATATACTACTTCTTCTCCATAATCTTCAGAGTTGTCTGATGAAGACAATTTGATATACCTATGGGCACATAATAAAAAATTGGCTCACACCAAAAAAAGTGGACAAACAAAATCAACTAAAGAGAATGAACTTAACCAATATTTAGGTTGACCAGTTAGACACTTAAAAGATAATCCTTTAGATACTTTGGATGAAATGAAATCTGTATTACTGTAACTTATTTAAATTGGCCTTCAAATATTTGCATTTAAATCTATAATATCTTTAATGCATGTAGTTCCAGCATTAGTAGGATACAAAAATATGTAACACTTCATTTCCAAGTTGCAACCCCTTAGCAGGAAATCCACCGCTTGTGCCAAACACACAAGAGGGAACTGTGTTAAATAATCGAGAAACGGTATGACGGTATATTATCCTCCGATTTAGCAGCTTTCGAAATATGTATAAAGTGACTTTCGAGTTGCAATTCCTTAGCAATAAAACCACCCCTTGTGCCAAACACGCAAGGGAGAACTATGTTAAACAATCGAGAAACGAATCATTTTATGACGGTGTATTATCTTCCGATTTAGGAGCTTTCGAAATATGTAACACTTCATTTCCACATTGCCACTCCTTAGCAGGAAAACGCCCCCTTGAGCCAAACACGCAAGAGGTAACTATGTTAAAGAATCGAGGGGGTCACTAGTTATGCCTAAAGTATTACAGTCATTTATGGCATCCTCTAAAGCTTGCGTGCCTATATCTTTTATTTGTTAGTCGCTTGCATAACTGTCATCTACTTAGTATAATATCTTTGTTTGTACCTAGTCCTGAACTTCTCTCACCATGGAATGTAAATTTCTTTCCAAGATCATTGCTTATTTTTACCACAGTTTCTATTTTATTTAATCGGTTTTAATATGTCACGAATACTAACATTCACAACTGTTGAGGTTAAGGAGCGCGTAGCCCTAAAAATGTATTAACATGGTTGTGAACTAAATAACCAAGGTGTGAATTGTGTTTTAAGCTAATCTGTTTATTATTTCTGAATTTCAGCAATATTTTAATTAATGCATGAGCATTCAACTCTATGCATAGATACCTATGCGTTTAACGCGATTAAATTTTTAGTTGTCGAAAAGCCGTCTGATTTTCTTAGCCAATTTCTCTATATTCTCAAAAATAAATACAGCATACCACATCAAACGTAAGCGTTGGGATATTTCTATTTCTTTATCTAAGGGTGCCAGTTCGATATGCGGTCTACCACGTATAATACGGTCTACCATAGGGTAGCTGGTTCAATATGCGGTCTACATAATGTGGAGACCAAATTAGGTGAAGTATTGCGGTTCAATAAGCGATCTACCGTCAAAAAATTTATTTCAAGATTTTCACTTTGGCTTCTAACCAGGACCTTTCAATTCTTTGAGTATGTGTCCCTGTTTGTGGGTCGACGTAATTTTGCTGAAGGTTAACTGTTGAATGCGCGTAACCTAATTGTACCAAATTGGCATACGATGCCCATTCATCAGAATGAATCGAAGAACCAACTTCAACTTCCCTTTATATGATAGGAAGTAAAGTAGCCCTATCTCTTCTTTCGACATAAAAATATCGAACCTCATCTCTTAGCCTTAACCCAAAGACCCACAGACCATCAATTCTCCGACCATGGTTTCGATTATTCTCGATTTCAGCATCACTTTCATTTGACTCTGCTGGATGATCTCCATTTAACATTCTGCCTCACCGAATAGTGAAAAGTAAACATAGATACTAATTACCCGAGTGGGAATTAAATACTTTTTTGTTTCCCTTAGCGATGGGGTTATAGGAAAAGTATGGATAATAGTTAACTACAATTAATAAACAATTTAAGGTTTACATCGCTTATTGAATCACATACTTTACCTATATGTGGGCCTGTATATCATAGTAAACCCATTCATACATAGTAGACCGCATATTGGAATTGGACCATCTACTCTAGTAGACCGGATTATACATGGTAGACCGCATATCGAACCAGATACTCTGTGGTAGACCGCATATCGAACTGGCACCTATCTAAGTAGGTATCCTCTGAGAACAGATCTCATCACTTTTAAATACCTAAATAACATGGTACATGCTCATCTAGCAGGTTTTGTAAATTGGTTTTTTTTTAGACGGCTTTGAAATTCATTTTATTGTGCAATTAAATATCTCCGAGTGAAAGCAGATGTTGGTCTTTTCTGGTATATCTGCTATTAACATTTTCAGGTGATCAGAAGTGGCTGTATAATTTCCCATACGAAGTGTAATTTTTTGGATTTGTTAAGCGCGTCTTTAGCTTTGTACCAACGCGCACGCTATCCTGGGGACAAATTGTCACCTTTTTGTAAAGGAAGATGAAATCACGGCAACCGATTCGTAGTAGATCTGTTCAAAAATTTTGTACGAATCCGCATCACCAGTATTTTGATACCAAATTTTTGTGTTTCATTTTTTATCCTGTTCCATCTAACAATGACATCTTCATTGGTAAAGCAATTATCTGCCCCGAATACATTTAAACAAAAATTTCTTCTAGATCATTCCCACTCATATTTGAAAATGCTAATCTGTTATCAAAACCACATACTTATTTTCATTAAGTTTTTAATAACTGAAGGTATTCTTATTTTTTGATTCAATAATTTCACAAAAATCTTTGCTATTCTCTTGGGAATGTTTGCATATAAAAATATTGTTAATATTAATTCGGCTGCTGGCCAGCCACGCTTAGCTCGTTTACAAGGTATTTAGAAAAATGCATAATCAGTCAACACAATTCACAAGTGATCTCACAAGCCATAGATCACCGATGTCTTTCACTGCATTTACAAAACGTTTGGGACGTTTACTACATTTCCAATAGGTAGGTACATTTACAGAACATTTATTTCATCCACAGAACATTTCCTATGTTATACACTACATTTATCAAGTGGTCAACCTTTCGATTGCCACCCTCGCTAAATTTGCACAAAAGCCATTCTACATTAAA
Source organism: Pyrocoelia pectoralis (assembly GCA_036250285.1). Classification (NCBI taxonomy): domain Eukaryota; kingdom Metazoa; phylum Arthropoda; class Insecta; order Coleoptera; family Lampyridae; genus Pyrocoelia; species Pyrocoelia pectoralis. The sequence goes on from CM070078.1 coordinate 26,897,351, forward strand.
GGGTGCTTGTCGTAACGTTCAAAATATTAAAACTATAAAACACTACAAACATTTCCTCCACACTTGCTACCGCTTTTGAGAAAAAGAAATGTTTGTGATGAAATATAGTAAAAATTAAAGGAAAATCAGTAAGTTGTAAACGATAAAAATCCGTGGGGTTAGTTAAACTAAAAATAAGATTTCCTCCTAAAGAATGTATCGTGTTTCATCTTCCTTTTGTTTGAAAACGAAACGCTGTAATTATGCCATTACTTGTTAAAACACGAAATTGTTTAGAAAATAAATATTTAGTTTTTTTCGAGAAAAGCTAGCGACCGAGTGTTGTCAAAAAACAGGTGATTGTTACTAGATATACCGGCAACAAATTATCCTCCTCAATCGGTTGTATTTTACTTTTACCTTTTTCAAAAACACGAACTTACTTGATACTACAAATCCCTTAGGTACAAAAACAAGATTTAATAGTGTTCAATGGGTGAAATTCTTAATGCAATAAATAAATTCATCCCAAGGGCAAATGTAAACATAAAACTTACCGACAAATCAATCCTTTCTGCTATTTGTGTAACTGGAACTCTCCCATAATGCAACTATTTTTCGCCTGGTCTCCAAAGTGGAATCAATTTTGCCCGGACGTTTTGGTATTACATACAATATATAAATGACACAAATTTTCTAATGCAAAGACACTCACTAGTGAAGATAAACGAAACGCACTGCACAATGAATAATTCACTGTTATAGTCTGTATGAATTTATAGCGTTCATTCAAATGCTCATAATTATGCTACACAATAGAAAATAACCAGCGAAATTCTACCTGAGGTCCTTCCATATTTAAAGATAGATAGACTGGGTTATATTGTATGTATAGTCTTAATACATATAATATAACCCAGTCTATCTATCTTTAAATTTGGAAGGACCTCAGGTAGAATTTCGTTGGTTATTTTCTATTGTGTAGCATAATAATGAGCATTTGAATGAATGCTATAAATTGGTACAGACTATAATATAAAAGAAAAAACCTAATTAATACATCATTTTCAGGTACTTAATGGTAATTCCATTTCATGTATGGAATGTTCACAAAAATCAAATCTGGTTTTAATGTCTTCTTTTGTAATTAAAAAAAATGAGAAAATACCTTTAGAAGATTACCTTCTGCAATGGTGTTAGCTATGGCTGTTGATAACAATGTATTATTGTTGGTTCTGCTCACCTAATCTTTCATTATATGTAGTAAGATAGGAACAACTAACACTTGAAAAATAATTAACTAATTACAATTATGGCTAACGCCATTGCTTAGCAACTCATCTCCTTCAATTGGTGTTTTTGTCACTTATAATAAATTGCACAAGAGGTTTGTATTTTACCGAGTAAATTTGGGTTGTTTAATAAGAATCTGTTGCCTAGCAATTGGGTTAATTCACATAATTTTTTTATACACTTAATAAATGCAAAGATGTCAGATGTCTTCGATATTGCAGAAATAAGGTGCGTTAGATTAATTTAAACAGCTTTTTTTTTAATTTTAAATCGCGAAACGTCGAAACTACACGACAACTCAGCGACAGGTGCCGACTACGGCATGACGTCATATACTGGCGTTTCAGCTAAACTGGTATTTACGAATGATGGTTTCGCGATCATGGAGCCGTCGAAAAGGTGTTACAAGTGGTGTTTTGTGCCTAAGTGCACTAGTACGACTTTTATAACACCTGAAAAGACATTTGTGACGATGCCTCGAGACGTAAAAATTCGAAAAATGTGGTTCAAAGCAGCTAGAAGAGATTATTCTAAAATAACTTCTTCGGATTTCTACTGCTGCGAGGATCACTTTGATGTAAGATGTAGTTACCATTGAATAATATTCAATGGTAGTTACTTACTAAGCAAACCTAAATGTTTAAGTAATAATTGACAAAAATAAATATACATGAGACGTGGTAAACGAGTAAAGTAATGCAAACAGCGCCGCCGGAAGGGTAAGGCAACTAAGGCAAGGAACTTAGGCCTCGCGCTTGTATAGGCCCCGCGCAGTGGCGTAGCAAGAGCCCTCCGGGCCCGTGCGCAAAATGCATATTAAGGCCCCCCTCGACGCTTCACAAAAATGGAAACGAGTAGGTCATTTAAATAACATGTTCAAAAAACAAACATACATTTGTAAAACATTAAAAACATTTAACACAAAGTAAAATAAAAAAATATTCAAGGAATAAATAATGTAAAAATTAAATGTTAAAAGAAGTAATTACACAAGTAATGAAAAACATTAATAATACTAATAAATAATAATATAAATAAACCTTATAAGGTGATAAGGTTAGTTGTCATTTGCGACAGACTAATGACAGAATTGTCAATGTCATATGTTTTTAATCATAATTCAACATGATACATATAGAAAATTTACACCGCGACCGGGATTCGAAGTGCCTCCAATACAACGTACAACACACTACACTAGCGTCACTAACGCTAAACGCAAACGCAATGACCAGTTGAATTGTTGAATGCCAATTTCTTTCACACCAGAGAAAGAGGGATAAGATGCACGAATAAAATGCGTAGTAAGACTCGTAATTAATCGTCCGCTATTGAGGATTGAGCTATAATACGCGCGAAAGGCCGGAAGAGGTGACGACTGCAGGACTGCTGGTGCCATGATATTGTACTACAAGTATACTATACTTCTTGGTAGACGTCTTACGTCTCTACGATTGAAACAACGTGATACTTGGCGCGTTGGGGGGTTGGGCCCCTTGGGACCTTGGGCCCGTTCGCGTTGCACACCATTGCGCACCGGTAGCTACGCCACTGGCCCCGCGCTTGTGTCCAAAATACTATTGTGTAGGTGTAATAACACCCATAAATTACAAATTCTGGAAAAAAATGTAAATTTAGGAACTAGGTATTTGAAATTTACCTTTACGTTATCAAATCTGTACAAAGATTCTACTTCTGCAACACTTTTTCCCGAGAACCACAATTGAACTATATTTTAGAGGACCAACTATACCCTACCTAACTTACTATTATAGGTCTCCTCGACGCATTATGCCTTCGGCCTCCTAAAGTCTAGCGACGGCGCTGAATGGAAATTTACTAGGTATAAATACAAATCTCGAGTGTAATTCGGCAGGACAATTTAACGAACAAGAAATTTAGAAATCCGTTCGTAACTTTACCAAATGGATTCATTCTTAAAATAACACAAACATCATGCAATAAATTATTCGCAAATGTCAAACTATGTATTTATACGGCGGGCACGGATACTGCGATAGTTGATTAGAATTTGAAAGTGACAATTTAACTCATGTATAAAAAAAAAACCACTAGTGCATTTGTCGCTGTAAAAGTGACAATTGCACTGCGACTAATGGGATTTTTTGTACATGAGTTAAATTGTCACTTATAATCAGGGCATCTAACCAGAACGAAAATTTAAAATACGATCACTTGAACTTTTGAAGCAAAATTTCAGCTAAATAAATAAAACCATAAATATATATCTGAAGCAGTTGTTATAGTTTGCAAACTTCATTGTTCTGGTTTTCTTAACCGGTTTACAACAGGTTTCTAAATGGTTTTCCTAACCGAAAAAAGAACGGGTTAGTAGTTTTCAAGAACGGAAACCGTCACCAATAAAAATGTAAAGAACGAAACCGAAATGAAAACCGAAACCGTTATTTTCAGCTAACCGAAAACCGTAACCGAACCGTTATTTTTTTCGGTTAGATGGCCTGCTTATAATTGCACAAGAGGTTTGCATTTTACCGAGTTTTGGCTTGTTTAATAATAATCTGTTGCTTAGCAATTAGACGAAAAAAACTGGCAACTACAGTTTTTCGAGTCAAATTGCTGAAGGAAACAGGTTAGAATTTAAACAGCACAAATTTACCCGGTGTACATACAAACCTCGAGTGCAATACAGCAGGACAATTTAACGAACAAGAAATTTAGAAATCCGTTCGTAACGTTACCAAATCGACCCATTCTTAAAATAACACAATCATCATTCATTATACAATCAATTATTGACAAATGTCAAAGTACGTATACGGCCACGGATACTGCGATAATATTGATTAGAAAATGAAAGTGAAAAAACCACTACCCAGGCAGAACACTGACGTCGTTACGACGTTGATTATAACGTTATAAGTCATTGATGGACCATGACGTCGACTCACCTAAAAACGATGTCGCTTAGACGTATATATATTTACGTCATACAAAGAACGTTGTTTGGACGTCTATTGTGGGTCATATAAGTACCTATTAGTATATATCTGTACAAGTCATGTCACATGAATTATATTATATTTAGAGTGTATCAAATGTTAGATACGACACAGAATGTATTTCGTCAGTGACATACCTATACAAAATTTTCCTATGACCAATGGGAGAATTTTAGAACAATAATATTCTTTGTCTATAATAATTTGCTTTTGTCATGAACAAACCGATCGTAATCATTGAAAAATTATTAGTTACATTGATTTGATTGATTGTTTTTATTAATTTAATTATTATTTCATTATATTACTCAATGTTATTATACATAATAACGTTATTTGGCGCTTCTATTGGCTGCACTGCTAACGACGTAGGGATATAACTAGGACTAAACGCCTTGCTGTTGGTAACCCCGGTGAACGTCACTGCGCACGTTTCGCGCGTTATTTGTGTTGTTGTTCTTGCTTCTTGCATATGGCGCGGCCACGTTATCAATATTATACATTGTAGTTTTTCTTTTTACGTTTTGCTTGTTTTTTTTTTTTAATATATATATATTATTTGCCAGATCAACATACGTAAATGTTATACATAGCATTTGTAATGTAGTTAACAAAATAACGATTGACAAGATGACATCTCGTCCTAATAGTATTATCACTTTGTTGATGTGTTTGTTAGCTAGTCACTATCACCTTCAGACACTATGAGGTCCTGTGGCATTTTCCTTTTTAGTCTAGTATGTATGTTTTTAATGCAAAGATTAAAATGCACTGCGCCACCGCACTCACTAGCGTTTGTAAAGAATTTTTTAGCACTTTGATGCACAAATTCATAAATTGTTGACACTCCTAGCTCGAAGTGGAGTTGATCATTACGGATGTACCATGGAGCATTGACAGCAATTCGTAGGATCTTGTTTTGAAAGCGCTGTATTTTCAGCAGATTTGTTTTGGATGTGTTAAACCAAACTGGGCTAGCATAGAGTATTAGGGGTCGTAATAGAGCCTTATATAACAGCAGAGCACATTCGGATTTGAGTGTTGATCTTCTATTTAGTATGGGGTAGAGTTGCCTTAACCTGTTGTAGCCTTGCGTGAGTTTTTGATTTATGTGGTAGGTCCAACTCAACCGAGTATCAAGATGAAGACCAAGATATTTGATTGCACTGTCTTTGGGGTTCCAAGGTATTATAACGCCACTTATTTCGATGTTTGGTGGGTTCGTAATACGCTTCAGTGCAAATATCTTCGCTTGGCACTTTGCGGGGTTGATTAGCATGTTCCAGTCGTTGTACCATTTGATGATTTGGTTGACAGCATGTTGTAGTTGATGGATTCCTTCGGTTAGGTTAGTACTTTGTGTTACGATAGCTGTGTCATCTGCGAATATGGCTAGTGATGCCGATACTGGCGGTATGTCTGCAGTGAAGATGTTGAAGAGAAGTGGTCCCAGTATGCTTCCTTGGGGAACGCCTGCATGAATTGTCTTAGTTTGGGATATGTGGGAGTTTACTTTGACTGCAAACTGCCTGTGGTCTAGAAAGGAGTATATGATTGCCTGCAAGTAGCTAGGTATGTTCAGGTCCAGTATTTTTTTCTTCAGGCCTTCTGTCCAGACCTTGTCAAAGGCTTGCGCGATGTCTAGCAGGATCATAACGGTGTATTTTTTATGTTCGAAACCGGTTGAAATGATTTCACTGACCCTTTGAAGTTGGTAGCCTGTAGAATGCCCTCTTCTAAATCCAAATTGCGACGGTGGCAGAGTGTGTTGAGCTTCGATTTCTTTATGTAGTCGGGTGTAGATGATTCGTTCGAGGACCTTAGACAAGGTAGTTAATAGACTTATTGGTCTATAGTTGTTGATTTCTTTCTTGTTTTTACCCGGCTTGCTGAACATGAGTATGTGTGCTAATTTCCATTTTATGGGAAAGTGACCTTTTTGGAGACATGCGTTGTATAATATTGTTAGGTGTGCTAAACATTTCGTGGTTAATTTCTGGAGTACCACATTGGGTATAAGATCACATCCAGGTGCTTTCCGTTTCTGTAGGGTTGTTATAATTTGACTTATCTCTCTAGGAGATGTTGGTTCGATGTTTTCAGGAATGGGAAGTTGTCTTTCAATATGGTTAATCACATTAAGTGATTGTGCTGGACTGCAGAGATGTGATGATGAGAAAACCTTTTCAAGATTATCGGCAAATGCTTCAGATTTTTCGGCATCTGTTGTAAGTGTGTCACTTCCTGAGGTAAGGGTAGGAAGTTCTTCATGCTGTTTTAATATTCGTTTTGTGGTTTTCCACATCCCTGGATCGCCTGGTCCTATGTCGGATATGAATTTTTTGTATGATTCTATTTTGTATTCGTCAAGCTGTTTTTTAATTCTGTACGTAAGGTTATTTAACAGTTGTTTGAGTTCCGGGATTCGTGTTCTTTGCCATTGTCTTCGTACTTGGCTCTTCCTTTTAATTAGGTTAATTATGTCGTTTGGGGGATAATTGTAGTCGTTACCTGGACGCCTCTTTGTGATTGACGTTGAAGAGGTTATTGCTTTTGTGATTGTATGTGTAATGTCTGCCGTTGCAGTTTCGATGCCTTCAACGGTGTTTAAATTGGTTGGTTTTTTAAGACTAGCATCTAACAGCATTTGGAAGGTGTCCCAGTTTACTGGGCCATTTATTAGTCTTAGAGGTGGTTGCCTAATTTTAGGTGTAGTTAAGAAGGATACTAATACAGGTAAGTGGTCGGAGTTTAGTTCGGGTATTACCCTTTGATTTATTTGTTTAGAGAAATTTTTTTGTAACACAATGTCTAGGATATCAGGTTGATGGTCGTCGCGATATGGATAATATGTGTGCTCATCGGGAGTCATGATTTGGAAGGTGTATTTGGTAGAATGCTGCTCGAGTTTAATACCTTCAGGGTTTTGCTTGTGTTTTTAAATATATTGCATATCTGCATTTTATTTACAAGAAAATACATTGCCAAATTTTCAGGTATGTATTAAAGATTATTATCAGATTATTGCTTAAAGGTAATGTGTGTAGTATGTTTACAGTAATAGAATTTCACAAAGATGATGGGGGTGGTTTGGCATTGTGAATAGTAAATGGCTGACGCCGAGAAAGAAGGAAGTCTTTTGGCCCCCGATTACTAATAAAATAATACTAAATTTAATAAGTGCCTTATTCAAACCGAATTCTCACACACTACAATCGATACAGAAACGTGGAAGTTATATTCTGTGCATAAAATCTATTGTGAATGTGGTAAGTACCTACCTAACTAAAATAATGTTGAATAGTACATAGGTATTTCTGCTCACCTGTTTGTACAATCCCTTCTAGATAACTTGGAGACAGCTAACCATAAATTAAAAAGGGCCCAAGATGATTCTGATGCGAACTCAACAGCTGAAGCACGTAAACGGAAAAAAAGATTACCTGTAAGATTATTGGACTCATCCGAGAGTGATGATAGCAATGTTTACTGTCAAATCAAAATATACAAGACCATCTCCCATAAAAAGACGTTCTATAATTTCCACACCAACCACTTCAGAAAGGGTTAATTTAAAATCATGTAGTAGGTATTCAGTAATGTATTATTAACCGGTTTATTCATTATAATTTTTTAGTTGTGCCTAGTACACCTTCAGAAACACGTTACAGGATATAACAACATGTAGGTATATAGTAAGTTTTTGGTCTATTTATTTACAATATATATTTTTTAGCAACACCCAATGCTTCATCCTCGTGGACTAACAACAATTCACACGGTAATGCCCAAATTATTCTTACAGAGTTTAAAAATCAATTCCTGGATTTTTATTATTACAGAATATCAGCTACTTTTAAAAGAAATTGTAAAAATTATTAGGGGAAATTAAAAGGTTAATCAGATCACCTAACAAACCTTTAGAACAATTATGTCGGCGTCTTAAAGAGGCTAACGATGAGTTTATAAATGCCAAAGACCTCACTTTATTGTATTCAATTCAACATTTTGATGGCCCACTAATAGAAAATTATTTTAATTGCAAACAATATAAAAAATTATTTAGCAATAACTTATTATATATTATAAAATCATTTTCTAATAAAAACTCATATGGTCTCACTAAAAATTACAAAGTGATGCAAATCAGCAATATTGTTGTGGATAACAATAACAATATTTTTTTTATTGGAAACAAATTTCTTTCCTATCAACCTCTTTTTGATTACCCATGTAACTCTCAAGATTTAAATATTTATTGAATATCTAGTTTGTCATCAGATCTTGAAGGTATTGCTTTTAATAATATTGTAACAAAATGTATGTTATTTGTTGATGCTAACGAAACATGGGCCTGTTTCCCACTGCTTCATTAAAATCAGTTTTTTTAGTATAGCTGTATACCTGTAAAATATTAATAAATATTTCTTTATTACATTAGTTTTTTATTTAATTAATCTGAAAAAAAAAATGCGAGGGGGGTGAGAGGGGTGGGCTATATTTCCATTAGTGTGTCTAAAAATCTACGTCATTTCTAAGTCGATCAGGAGACTATTTACGTCGTAATGACGTCCAAGTAACGTCATCACCGACGTTTATTTGACGTCGAAACGACACTGACATTTTCGACGTTAAATCGGCGTCGTTTAGGACGTCAAATCGACGTATCGGCGTGACGTTGATTAGACGTTATAACGACGTCAGTGTTCCGCCTGGGTATTGTGCATTTCTGACTGTAAAAGTGACAATTGCACTGCGGCTAATGCGATTTTTTATACATGAGTTAAATTGTCAGTTTTATACCACAAACGCTTGCGTTATAGCAATTTTAATACTGAAACATGCAATAAATACAGCATTTGATAAAATGAATTAAGGGAGCAAATATTTTTTAATATGTAGTTTTGACTGGAAAACTGTCGCAAATATAAACCAATAATGCATCATATGTTACCTGCAGGGTTGGGCAGTATTTGAAATACAATTGTATTTCAAGCTCAAGGCCGAAATGTATCTTGTAGTTTGTATTTCAAATACCGTCTGAGCAGTAGTTGGTATTTCAAATACAATCCCACAAACATATGAAATACATTTTTCGTTTTAAAACAGTTTACAGAAAATGTACATCAAACCACCTGTTGGTTAAAAAAGTTTGGGTCTTATTTTATATATGCAGCAATGCTAAGTGCCCGGAAATGGCTATAATAGCCACTACCTGTTGCACAAGATGCAGCTTGGATCTTATGATCGGAGAGATGCACCAATCACAATCGATCTTAAAACCGCCAAATAGTAAATAGTCTTATAAATTCATAACCTGAAATTTTTTGTTGAAACGAAACCACGAAACCACCACAAACCAATTACATTTTGTGGAAACCACAAAACTTGAAACTCAAAAAGCGTGCGTTGCATTAGAAAAATTGAGGTGTTGTCGAAGTTAAAATGGAAAATCAAAATGCAGAAATCGACGTGCTGTCTGTTTCATCACTATCAGTACCTGCAATACTCGATGGGAAAAAGTATTTTAAAATAATTCATAGGGAAAAGAACAATCCTGACAAAGTAAAAGCCAGTTGTTTAATGTGTAGTTGCGAAAACAGAAATACCATCATTAGTGGATCGTTGAAGGCTACAACAAATTTTAAAACCCACATGAAGGTAGATTTTTTATCATTTGTTTTTGTGTCGTTCCGAATTATTACAAACTGGAATAATACCTATATGTTATTTTAGCGGCTGCACAGTAAGATTGTAGATGAGTTTGAAAAATACAAAGAAGAGAATAAAGTAAGCGGAGCAAGGCGAAAGAGATGTAGTGATGCGAACATTGCCAATTTACAAAATTTACCCGCATCTTCTGTGGTAAAACAATTAAAATTAGTTGATATGAACATAAATAGCCAAAAATTGTCAAGACAGCAAAAATTTAATCAAAATATTACAAACTATGTAGTTCAGAGTATGAAGCCTCTTTCAACAGTTGATAATGAAAGTTTTACAAAAATATTCCAAGGTAGAATTTTCTATTCGCAATAAACAAACATTATTTAATACTGTTTTTAGATCTTGATCCTACATTACAAATTATGTCTCGATGAACCTTGGGGAGAAGAATTGATGATGTTTATGATTTTATCACACAAAAATTGAAAGAAATATTCCAAACCAAAAATTACATTTCAACAACAGCAGATATATGGTCTACAAAACATAGAAGCTTTATGGGAGTTACAGCGCATTGGGTAAGAGATAATAAAGTTGATGTGGGTAGTTGTTAAATTATTACGTATACTTATTTTAGATTGACCAAGACAAATTGGAACGTCAAAGTGGAGTTTTAGCATGCAGAAGGTTTAAAGGAACCCATTCATATGAACGAGTTGCTGAACTCTTGTGCGACATTCATTCAGCATATGGACTTAGCCATGATAAATTAGTTTCAACAATTACAGATAATGGCAGTAATTTTGATAAAGCCTTCAAAGAATTTGGTTTGGAATCAACAAAAAGTTTTGATGGTAGATATTTATTCTTTCTTTTAAATTTCGTATGTATTATATACTACAACATTATGTTCCGCTATGTTATATATTTGCTTGTACTGTACATTTTGTTATATACATTATTGTTGTTGTCCTGTAAGTGGACTTGTGTCTGTTGGGCAATAAAATTATTATTATTATTGTAGCTGAAGGAGATTGTATTGGTGATGAAAATGATGCTGGTGATGAAGAAGAGGATGGAACAATACAATTTCAAGATGTTTTTGCCAATCACTCTCCATGTATGGATTCATTTGAATCATCGGTAATAATAGAAACCTCAATTGTGTTGCCAAATCATTTAGAATGTGCAAGTCATACTTTGAGCTTAATAGCTACAACAGATTTTAATAATGTGATAAAAACATCACCTATGTCCCGATTACACCACCCTGCTTTTGCTAAATGTAGTGCTTTGTGGAATATGTCACATCGGCCTAAAATGGCAGAAATAATTTTTAATATGTTAGGTTACAGTCTAAATTATCCTTGTCCCACTAGGTGGAATTCACTATATGACTCGGTATCTCAGTTAATGAAATTTAAGGAGAAATTAAATGAATTGCATAAAGAGCTGAATTTACGTGTTTTTAAACAAATGGAAATAGAGTATTTGGAAGAATTTTGCATTGTTATGAAGCCTATTGCAACTGTATTGGACTGTTTACAAGCAGAAACTATGTGCTTTTATGGTCAATTATTGCCAACATTGTTTTCTTTAACACATTCACGACCACCGTCACATATATGTGACAGAGAGTTTTTTAGTATACACTGGCGTCACATATATGTGACATTAGTATCGTATCAAATCATTGTCGGAATTTCACTAGTGGTTTGTGATAGGGAACTGAATTTTTGTGTCGGTGTAGGGTAACATGCGTCACACCCATGTGCCACGTGGGTTTAGGCTAGCTAATCGAATTGTATACTTAACCTCCAATTCTTTATGACGAGCCATTTACCATATTCACGTAGTGTGTATGTTTGTGTTTCATTTATCTTAGTGTTATTATGTTATATTATATTACCTACTTATTACATACAGGGTTTTTCAACGAAAAGGAGCCACCCTTTATAACTTCTAACAGAATCAAAATTTGAAAAATCGGCGATACCCGTCTATAATAATATCGAGGGGGACACTTTTTGACATAAGTTTGAGATTTCATACCTTAACCCCCTGGGTCCCACAAACATACCCTTAATTTTTTTAAATGGCAACATGGGTCATGTGATACGTCATTTGAAAGGTCTTTTGATATCTTGCATTACTGCGTTTAAAATTTTAAAATCGTTCAATTCGTTTGTGAGATATTTTAATTTAAAGTTTTAGAGAACTGATATAATTTGTCGTTATAATAATGCAATATAAAAGTATTACTGACTTTTTAATTTATTTTAAGTTTTATTTCCATGTAAATAAAAAAAAGTTTAATACAATGAATTTCGTATCAATTTATCTTGACTATAAAAGCAAAAAAATAAATAAAAAACAACCATTTTGAAGAAAATTATATCAGTTCAGCCAATAGAACAAGGAAGTTTTTACAGTTATTTGTACGCTTAATGTATCATGAAAATTTTGAAATAACTACGTGTGAATGTTCAAATTGTTCGAAGTTTTCTTTTACAAGTGGAGGTTTTAGGTTTCGTATTTTTATTAGATCGGAGTATTTAACATAATTTTTGATAGAGAATGTCTGCCAATGTGTAATCTAATGAGGGAAACTGAAATATTGCAGAAAAAAAGGTTGTATTTGCTTTAATTTTTAAATTAGTACGACTATATGGCGGATTTCTAAGAAAACACAAAAATTAGAATATCTCAACAACTATTCACATTCGTATAAGGCATGTTTGGCTAAAACAACTGCAAATGACCTCTATTAACATGTCCTCCAATATATACGTTTATGAACCAGTCACCCTGTATAAATATATAAATTTTGAACAATTATTCGCACAAATGATGCCACATTTACGATGTTCTATTTTCTTCCCAATTATTATTTTGAATTTATTTGAGAACGTACGTCTAATAGTTTACTTGACCAACCCCCTACATTTTATCAGAATATTTAGAAAATAAAAATATGTGTAGGTACTAAAATAGGACGTATGTAACTACTGTAATGGTACATCTGGCCAAACAACGATTACATAATAAACATAAAATTGTTTATTTTTATTTACTCTCATTGCAGTTTTACCACATTTACGTAGTTCCATTTCTACCTAACATATATAAAATGGATTTAAGAAGGAAATTGACGGAAAAAGAATTGCAGGATGAAGTAGAATCGATTATGCAATTCGAAGAATACAGTGATGAATCAAACGACAATCTGTTTGGGTCTGAAAGCGAGAGCGAATATGATCCTGTTGAAAATTCAACTGATAGCGAAGAGGAAGGTCCGTCAGACGATAACGTGCATGATACAGTTGAAGACGATTTAGAGGTGAATGATGAGGATGTAACTACTGACAGTTGGACAGATACTGAAGAAGACATACATATACACGATTTTATAGGACAAGAAGGAGTTAAAGTAAATTTAGACACAACAACTACTCCTATTCAAACCTTTTCATTATTTTTCGATGACGATCTTATTCAAAAAATCGTTAATTGGACAAATACTAGAGCTAATGCTCGAAAAACAAATACCGCATTGAAAAAAAAATCTATGATGCACAGCTGGAAAGACATAGATGCATCAGAACTAAAACAAGTCGTAGGTCTTTGTCTTTTAATGGGAAACATCAAAATGCCTTACCTTCGATGTTATTGAAGTAAATCTTTTTTATACAATCATCCTGTATTTGGCCAAACTATCTCGAGAAATAAATTTGAACGGATATTGCAAAATATCTGTTTTTACCTCCCTACCGAGGATACATCGGTGCGTTTACACAAGGTAAACAATCTAACATCGCATGTCATAAATAATATTCAAAAAGTATATTATCCTTCGGAGAATTTATCCCTGGACGAGTCCTTATTGCTATGGCGTGTTCTTCCCTTTCAAGAAGTACTTATTAGAGCCACTGATAGTGTGCCTAGAAGAGCTCGACAGTGCTTAGCAGTAAATGGAAGATATTTTGAACACATGTAACATTGGTAACTAGATTTTAAAAGTCGACTTTTCAATGTTTCTTGTTAACAATGAATTTCAAATTTAACAACTTTAGTCGAATATAACTTAAAAGGGGTGGCAGTAATAAAATAATTTTTCCAATAAAACTTTCTTCTTTTTTAATAATCTTTCAAAAAATACCTTTTTCGCCTTATGGTGCCATTTAAAATTTTGGTGTTGGAGGCCTTCTGGAGGAATGCTGACTTTTCCGAGAAATAATGATATCACCATTCGATTCTTTATTATGGCTTTTATAATCACTTTTTTTACCCCACCTCTCTACGACTCACCGTTCTTTAAATAAAAGACTGATACGGGTGGTCTCATTCACCCTGTCTAACGGAGGGTTTAGGGGGGTTTCAACCCTGCTCGAAATAAGTTTACATTCTGCACTAAATCGTAAATCATATGGTCAGCCGTACATTTTTTCATTACTGAATTGGGAATAGTTGACTCGACCTGACGAACTCTCATGCTGAACACCCTCCGAAAATTATCTATAGTTTTACAAGTTGTATTCCTTTTTTAATTCCTCTGTATCCACCATATTGGAACGTATAACAGCGCTTCCACATTAAACTATTGACATTAGTAATTATAAAATGAAATGGACCAGTAAACTGGCACACAACTTTCCCGTGTTTACTACAATGACGCATTAAATAAAATAGTTTCTTTGCATAAGAACTCAAAATAAAATAGTTTTTGCGTAATAACTCAAAAAATAAAAATAAAGTGTGTGTAGTATTATAGTTGTAATTAGAAAACGATTTCTAATTTTATCCTGAAATAATATACATGGTATAAAAGTTCTGGCCATCTTTTGGCTATAATTTCCAATTCTCAAATTTTATTGAAGTCAAACGGTTCTTGAGCTACACCCTAAAAAGTAAAAACTTGAAGAATTGCTGTATTGGCGGCCATTTCGAATTCAGAAACAAACAAAAAACGGCGTTTTACTTGTAATCATGTCTACTAACTTTTCACCAAGGGAAATTAGTTTGGATTAAAATTTAAATGTTTGCTCCCAAAATAACGCCCCTAGTTTGGGCGTCTTTGCACCGATTTTGATGAGAAACTTGTTTTACCGATGAAGTTTTTTTATAGGCCTTAGTTTTAAATTTCATCAAAATCGGTGTAGTCGTTTCGGCTCAACAGCCATAACGTACGTGAAGGAGGGGATTTCGGCCTGATCACGCCCGAAATGCAAACAAGATTTTGGTCAAATCGTTTAAATCCGCCTTAAAGCTTTGAAAAAATAAATGGCGCGATTTTTTAACGAAAATCACGTTGTTGGTTGCTAATGTGAAGCAAACAAACAAAAAAAAAACATTGAACAAATTATTGACATGTTTCACTAATAGAAGTTAAATTTGTGATAAAAATATGTCCGAAAACGGAAAACAAGAAGAAATAGGTACAGCACGCGACGTGTAAAAAGACGAGCCCGCCCATGCGCAAACCACGAGTTTTCAAATTCACGCGTTCGTTTACTTCAGTAGCGTCGCATCGTGTGAATTACCTATTAGACAAATGGGAGAGATGTCTATAAGTACATACTTTCAGGCGTATTATACAAACGTGAAAAACTAAATGTTAAAAAAACGCGTCACCAATGGAAGTATTGGAATTATTCATCTTAATACGCATTCTTCCAGTATAAATAAAATTAAACATACAAATGTGATACGCCACTGCTTCATATTTTTATTATAATCGGTACCTGCCCTAGTTCTTTGCGATGCGCCGGCTCCTCGTCTTCTTACGCACCGTGTGCTGTATTTTAGCCGAAGAACCGAAAGCTGTAACGCTTGAGTTATTGTAAGTAAGTATGTATATAAGTATGTCACGAAAATCATTGGTTTGACTGCCGCACAACGCAAACCGCAAAACGCTGTAATGGAAATCTACCTTTAGACGAGAAAAACGGTCAACTAATAAAAATGCAAAGTGACCGTCCTCCTTATTTATAAATTTTCGTGTACGGTCGTGATAGACCGGTTGCCTATGTGCCCGAACGACATTACTTTTGTCAAAGACTGTACCTTTGGCACTTATAAAAAAGGAAGACAATTAAATTTTAAGTATGACTCCAAATACCACCCTACAAATAAATGACTGACACGATCTGATATCAACAACAATAAGGAGACTTAGCCAAAAATATTACTGACTCAAGGGTTAGGTAACTAGTCGAAACGTTTCTCTTAGCTCTACCCAATGTAATGCTATACAATGTAGTACAGTTTGAAATAAATATTAATTTAGAGTAGGTTCTTGTTTTCACCTTACAGACTAGTAGAGTATTGTCTCTGCCAGTAGTTAATATTTCCTACCGTAGTTGAAATGAACTATGTGGCGTAACCTGACTTTACGACTAAATTTACATGTGCTGTGCTTAAGAACAGTTAACGTAACATGTGGGATTATTTTAAAGTAAGTGTATATAATTAAATATTAACGATTGTCTGTTAACCCTGAACAATGCAACCCAAGTTAAACCTGAAGGGTAAACACCTAAATTCCGGGAAAACAAAGGTAAATCTTTCTTCTTCTTCTTCTAAACCCTCGAACTCCCTGAGATAACATTATTTTTTTTATATGTTGATGGACCAATTGATACTCAGATAAATAAAACACTGAACGTCACAACAATGACCTCTGACCTGCTGTAGATAGATACCTCCCGGATGACAGATGTCTATGCACGGAAGCTAACGTAGGGTTCGGTGGAGGTAGGTATTTAATGAAGCGGAGATGAACTCGATCGTTGACGTAGATATTGGGTACAGGACATCACACTTCACAGACCATGTACAGCCGAATTCACTCGTATTGACAACGATAACTTCTCAGATGGAGGAATAACCATACGTATTAATAATATGAATAATAGCTGAAATAATATCAAATCTTAGGGACCTATATAAATGAAACAAAGTTACAAAATATCATTCCCGAGTACTTTGAAATATCGAGTTTTTAAGAAATTAACTCTAATAAACTAGCAAGTAAACAAATTTTCACTGTTCTAGATTTTAAGGGCGGGTATTATCAGATAAAATAAAATTAGATGATAAGTCGAGTGAGTACCTACTGTACTTTTGCGACACCATTTGGGTATTATAAATTTTTACAGCTGCCTTTTGGCATAAGCATGGCACCTGTCTAACTTTGGAGACATACCAAATGTTGTTATATATTTTGATGATCTTTCAATTTGTGCTAACACAGAAAAAGAACATGCCGCAACCAGTCTTGACGCATATTACAAAGTACTTTTTTGTTTTTAATCAAGTCTGAGTTAGTAGATGTCACCGTACACCGTAACTGTATCATTATTTGAAAAAATACTGTATGGGTTAACAAATGTTGTCTTATTAATAGATCAACATGGAAAAGTTTTTAATAAATAAGAAAAAAGAAAACCATCCCAGTACCAGAACAATCTAATGAGTGCATCACATTCCAAAGTCGATATTCTTCACCATGATGTAACCCAGGCCCAGGAACAATAGAAAGGGATTGCATTTCTCCAGAAGAGGATATGGATATTCCCATGGAACAAAAAAAAATTGGAAAAAGGAAGAAATCATATGCACATAAATACAGATCTGAATGGAAGCACTGTGAAGAATTTAAAAGTTGGTTGGAAGTAAGTCGCTGCAGTAAGAATTACTTTAGGTGTAGCATTTGTAATAAAGACTATATTGGTGGTTTATCTGCTCTGGAAAATAACATAATATGTCAAAAAAAACATATTGCTAAAATAAATTCAATAAGTGGCACAAAGAATGTGTATAAAACATTTAAAACTGTAAAAACCAACATTGTAAAACAAAATGAAATCAAAATTGTGGCATTTATTGCAGAGCACAATATTTCCATTAATTCTGTAAACCATGTTATGCAACTCATAAAATCTATCTGTGAATCTGGAATGGAACGTTCACAAATAGATGAAATGTCTTGTGGCAGGACAAAATGCACAGCTATTATTAACATTTTAGGTCAGACAAGTTTAAACGAAAATGATATATCTACCTCATAGAATAAATTTTGTTGGCCTTGCAGCAGATGGTGCTAACACGATGATGGGGGTTAACTCCTTAAAAACGCATCTTTTAAAAGATGTTCCCAATTTATTTGTTATAAAATGCTTATGTCATTCCTTGGCATTATGCGCTTCATACGCGTGTGAGAGAATTCCAGATTCTGCTGAAAAAATGATTATAAGTAGGTTAAAAAAAAAACGGAGGTCAAAATACAAAGAATTTCAAGTTTTTTAAATATAAAACCTCATAAAATGTTACGTACATCCCAAACAAGATGGCTCTCATTGAATTCTCTAGTAGGTAGAGTTTTAGAACAATTTGAAGCTCTTAAACAATATTTTAGAGTTGAATCATTTCATCAAGTGTCAGGAGCTTGAGATATCAATGATATGCTAAACAGCTAAACAATCCTATAAATAAACTTTACCTTGAGTTTCTTGAGTATGTACTTCCAATTTTTGTGAATATGAATTTAAAATTCAATCTGAAACGCCTACAATCCATTTTATTTATCCACGAATGGCTGATGCGTATTGCGTAATCCTGAAAATTATTTCCCATTAGATCAAATATATTTAGGCCCAAAAGTTACAACTGCATTAAATGCAAATACTTTACTTTAATTAAGGTTTAGGTACTGGATGGGTGATGATTATGTGTTGTAGAACAAAAATTTTCCAGTTGTTTTTGTTCTTAAGATGACATTAATTGTCAAATATACATGCTACGTTTCGCTGTAGGATGGACAGCTTCTTCGGACGTGTTTTTTTTTATTTAAAATTTTTGTGATTGTGTAAAATTTAAATATGACAATTTAACTCATGTGCTCATGTATAAAAAATCGCATTAGCCGCAGTGCAATTGTCACTTTTACAGCGATAAATAAATAAAATAATAATAATAAAAAATAAGTGGTTTTTTCACTTTCATTTTCTAATCAACTATCGCAGTATCTGTGCACGCCGTATAAATACATAGTTTGACATTTGCCAATAATTGATTATATGATTATTGTGTTATTTTAAGAATGAGTTGATTTGGTAAAGTTACGAACGGATTTCTAAATTTCTTGTTCGTTAAATTGTCCTGCAGAATTACACTCGAGGTTTGTATTTATACCGAGTAAATTTGTGTTGTTTAAATTCTAATCTGTTTCCTTTAGCAATTTGACTCGAAAAACTGTCAACCTAAAAATGCTCCCCCTTCGGTGTCGCATTTTATTGATTGACAGTTTTTCTCGTCTAATTGCTAGGCAACAAATTCTTATTAAGCACCCCAAATTTACTCGGTAAAATACAAACCTCTTGGTTGGGTAACTGCAATGCAAAGCTTATTTTTGGCGCCAAGTGCAACACGCAAAACCAGTTTCCATTGTCTTGTTTGTTCATAACGTGTTTTGTTATTTATCATAATATCATTATTCTTAATTTAATTGTTTAAACAAAAAAACGGAAATATATAAATAAACAGAAGGTTTTTCAGAATAAGCAGGATTAGCAGCTTTCTTTGCTTAACATAATATAGCCTTTGCGTTTGCAACTGCCGATTATTTCATTCCACTTCTGAAAAAGATTGCGCCAGATTCTAATATTCTAAATGGGGTACAAATGGGAAGAACTAAGTGTACGGAGGTTGTAAAATCTGTGCTGGCAAAAAAAGAAACTGATGATTTAATTATCATTTTAAGAAACAATTTTTTTAGTCTACTTTTGGATGAAAGCACACTGCACAGATGTATCTGACAAAAAATGTTTGTGTTTTGGTATATACCTATTTATTTTTTCAGTTTCACTTAAATATAATTTCATTGTTTTTTTTTTGTAGGGCCGATATATTCGTAATGAAAAAGTGACAACATCATTATTAGAACTAATAGAATTAGATGCAAAGGATTGTAGCGCAGACAAACTTTTTAGTGTTGTTCAAAATTTCTATTCAAAATATAGTGGGTGTAGCTTCAGATGGGGCTGCCGTAATGGAAGAAATAACTCCTTTTCATCCGATCACCCGAAGACCTCATTCGCAGTATTGGCACATACGTTTCTGGGAGTTCAAAACGGTCCGCAATTTTATTAGAATTCCAGGAGTACTTTAATAGTGAAAGAAAAGGATTTTAAAGTTATCATCTACAAGGTGGTTCAGTATGTATAATTGTGTTAAGCGTATTTTAGAAAATTGGGATGTACTCCTGCGCTT
Organism: Pyrocoelia pectoralis; assembly: GCA_036250285.1. NCBI lineage: Eukaryota > Metazoa > Arthropoda > Insecta > Coleoptera > Lampyridae > Pyrocoelia > Pyrocoelia pectoralis. Next base: position 26,917,540 of record CM070078.1, read on the forward strand.
TTTTTCTTTGGCTGTAGCTGAAGATCATTTAAAAAAATGGCTTCTATAATTTGGGAAGCTATGAATAATCTTTTATACAAAGGGTATTTATTATTCTTACTTTATTCATTAAATGATTTTAATTCTTTTAACGCTCTATTTCAGAGCAGAACTGTGTTAATTAATGAATGCATAGTAAATCTTGAACCATTTTTTGGCAATTGACTCAGAATTTTGTAAAACCTGAATTAGTTCATAAATGTTATAGAACTGACATTAGACAACCTCAGGATTATGTAGAGTTGGAAAAAATTGGACTAGGTTTTAAATGTAATGAATTTATTAAAAAATTCCCAGCAGATTTACAAAAAGAATAAAATTTAAGCTTAAATGTTTAAATTTTTATATTACTACTGGGAAAGGAATTCAGAAAGCTTTTAAACAATGAAATATATTAACGCCAACAGTTGCATTGGATCTTGCAAATAGAGGTCTTCATACAAATTTTTGTGATGGTATTATATTAAACAGTACAAAAATTGAATAGATATTGAAAAGTTAGAATATCAGTGGCGACTTTTGCCTTTTTCTTTTACAGAAACTAAATTAACTGAATTAAAGTTATTAGATTTAGATAATATCTGGTTAGAAATAGAAGATGGTCTTGATAAAACAATTCATCAAAATGTCTTGACATTATAAAATTAATAAATAAGGGAACCTTAGACCAAAAACTGTCGAAATTTAATTCAGCTGCTGCCGATATTATTCGTTGCCAATTTAGAGAAATTGGTAAAACAACATCGATTTAAATTACCTGAAAAAGTAATTTCTTTACTTTACAAGCAAATCAACATTGGATAGGCTAATTCCCAATGTTGTATGTGAACCAGGTCTAACAGAACATATTTTTGAAACCATTTTTAATTTAACAAAGGAATTGTCATCTGAAGAAAAATATGTGTATGTTATCTTCGATGAAATGGCGCAATAATGCCATCATGGCATTATAATGAGAGGAAGGGGTATATAGAAGGGTTTGAAGGTGTCAATAACAAACGTGTACCAGAATTTGTTGACCATGCTTTAGTCTTTATGGTCCGTGGGGTAAAGAAGAAATTTAAACAGCCAGTATGCTATGCATTTTGTAGTAATGGTGGTGCACACGTAACTCAAATTAAAAGTTTGTTATTAAAAATACTAGAAGCCTTAATTAAAATAGGTGTAAAACCTATAGCCACAATTTGTGACCAGTCAGCAGTAAATTGTAGAGTAATAAAATCTTTAATTGATGATACAAAAGCAAAGTATTTACCAAAACAACCATGGGGCAATTATTTTGAGGTAAATGGTATCAAAATATTTACCCTTTACGATCCACCCCATCTACTAAAGGGAATTAGGAATAATTTTATTTGAAACTCTTTAAAATACATCCAATCTGGCAATATAAAGATTGCTAAATGGGAGCATATAATTACACTATATGAGTGTGACAATGCTCCAAATACATTGGAAGGCTTACGGGCTTTGCCACGTACCTCTGATGAGCATGTCACAAAATTAAAAAAATGAAGGTAAAATTGGCAACTCAAATATTTAATTAGAGAGTGGTATCTGTTTTAAGATTAGTGAGTTCACTTGGTTAGTATGTTGTATATTCATGTACATAAATTAATCGATTTTTACAGATACTGGGAACACATTGGGCGGTGTGTCATCAGAAGACACAGCACAACTTTTACATTTCTTTGACCAATTGTTCGACTTAGTAAATGGTACTGTAGCGACGTCAATTTAGTATAGTATAGGCATTGAACTCTATACTAACTGGAAAGGACGCAACGTTAAAACAGGTGAGGCATTTTTGTAGGTATGCAACCCGCAACGTGTTAGTATCACCGTCTTTGTTTGGCATACATAAAACCCATTAAAGAATGTTTAAAAAGTAACGATAGTTATTGTTATTAATAGAAAAATGGGACAATTTGGAAGTGATGTATTTTTTCTATTAGATAATATCACGGAGTAAATGTAAGGTATTTTATTTTTGTATTTGTTATAAAATTAGTAGAATTACTTCATATTATTGTAATAAAACTACCCCTGGAGTTCATAGTGCTAAAGTTAATAATAAGTATTGCTTATTTTAAATTGACATAGTGTAAGCAGTAAATATTGACAATGACGATCCATGAATTTCTTCTGAAGCACTCTTACTACAATTTCCTTGATTAATTGCACTTTTGGACTTCATGCAAGTCTTCACTTGGGTACTTATTGTACAGGTGGATGCGTGGCTAAAAGTAATCGCAGATTACTCTCACACTCACGAAGTCCTGCATTTTTAAGAGGTATCTACCGATTTGAGGTTTGCAATTTTTAGAATTTTTGGGTCTTCGGTTTCATTTTAAACACAATTTCACAGCATCTGATGCCTGTACCAAACCACTTTTGCTTGTAACTGTAACTTTTACGTAAGTAGGGGAGATGTGTCTGAGACGGCATTTTTTTCTAAACAAGTTTACTCTAAAACTAATAGGAATAGAAGATCAGTTTTACGAAAAATAAAACAAGACGTGCTATGGAACGAAATAAACAATTTCTTTATAAACTTAAAACATATTCATATCAATTCATTTTCCGAACTTTCATCAAGTACGGTTAGACGTCTTTTAACTACTCGGGCGGATTTTCTAAGAGCTTTGACTTCTTCTCATCAGCTTTCTGTTTAGCTAAGCATATTTCTGGTGTAGTATTAATTACTCCATATTTCCTTTCTGTCTATTGTTTCTTTTTCTCCAAAAGAAGTAGGAAGTGGAGATATCTCAGCAACTGAAATACTGACCGCACTATTAGGTTCATTTGTCATGAGACGGTCGATAGAAGGTCTAGGTCGAGGTTCTTCTATTTCATTTAAGGGATATTCGTCAAGAGTAAACATCCAATCTGGAAAAATGTCTGCATTAAACAGACAAATGCCTGTAGAAGCGAAACCACTCGTAGCATTTTTAACAGTAGCTGCCTTCATATATGCTGCATTGAAAATTTCAGAGACTTGAAAATGCGTAACCGTTCTTCCTGGATGGTTTTTTAACCAATTAGTTATCTCTTGATTACAATATGTACGAAGAGGTGAATAAAACGACACATAAAGAGGCTGCACTCTGTGGGTACAGTGTGGAGGAAAACAAAACAGCATAATTCCATTTTCTTTGGCAGAGGTTATTACCTCCAAAGTTTTATGACTGGAATGTCCGTCTGCCATTAATAAAACCTTTTTCTCTAATGTTGGTTTAACATACTTAACAAAATGTCTAAGCCACTTTAAAAACACTTCGCCGTTCATCCATCCCTTCTCTTGAGTTAAGCCGATTGATCCAGGTGGTGCACGATCCATTAGTTCATTTTCCATATTTTTCCGTGGAAAAATTAATCCCGGAGGTAGAAACAAGCCAACAGCATTCATACAACAAACCATGGTTAAGTGCTGACCTCTTTCACCACTCATTAGCACACCAACTTGTTTACGTCCCTTGGTGGCAAGTATCTTTACAGTTCTGGATTGCACTGTTGACAACCCTGATTCATCAACATTCCAAATATCAGAAGGTTAAAATGAATTTTCATTTAGGACTTGCCATAGAAGGTCAAAATACTTTTTAATTTGTGGTTTGTTAAAAGATCGGGCTCTAGCAGCCGAAGTAGATTCTGGAGTCCGTAGTGAAATTGATGGATTACGTTGAAGAAATCCTTTCAGCCAATCCCATCCAGCAAGATCTTTCTCTTTTGAAAATCTGTGCGGTATCTTTTTAGTTTCTGCAACCTGGAATGCTAGCTTACGAACATCTGTTGTACTCAGTCCAAAAAATCTTAATTCCAAAGCCTTAATATGTTCTGCCATTTCATCCTCTAAATCTTTCGAGAAAGTGACTGTGTGGCCAGTGGCCACCTAAATATCCTTTTGTATAGCCCTGCGAGTTTCTAGCGCGACGTTGCAGAGTAGTAAAAGGTACATTGAAAGTTTTCGAAGCTAGTAACCAGTAACCACCCCATTTTCTTCTGTTTTACGGCGTTAATAGCTTCACGCATATTGTCTTCAGACCAGCTTTGCCTCATTGACGTTCTTTTATAACGACCCATTACTGTAAAAAAATCTAATTACCTATAACAACTCCTCCTAAAACTTATATGGGTGAGACGGCATAGTATGCCATCTTAGCCTTTAATCTACTATGCCATCTCAACCAATTAACAAACTAAAATATTCGATGACCTCACTTTCTATCTGAAGTTTGTTGTAAGCAAAGAGTATACACTGTGTCCAAGATAAGGAGGGCCACTATGGGGATTTCGGAAACGGTAAGAGATAGAGTTTCGGTTAAATGGGAGAAAAGTTGGGCAATTTTGAGTTTAGTACAATGAAATTTTTAAACTGACGAAATTCCGAACGTTTCGAAGTTATGCGACAAAAAGCGAATTTTCAGGTTTTCGTTTTTGACAAATTGTTACTTTGTCGTTGATGTTAACTAAAAAGTAAAAGAACTTTCTACAGGTACTTTTTAACGTTCTTTAACATGGCATACAGCAAATTGGAATCCGACGTTTCGTTTTCGAGCAACCATCATCAACTTTGTTTTTTTAAATACGGTCCTGATTTTTTTATGCATAATATTAGAAGAGCTTTTTATTCTGCATTCAAGCATGTATCACACTTTATGGTTTAATTGCGATTTTATACTTACTTTACGATTAGCGGAAAAAATCCTAAGTACGAACCTGTATCCCCCCTCAATAACATCCAAACTGAATTTTATTTATAAATGAACTTTTGCTAACTGTGCTTTCCTCATCAAATTAATGAAATGACACAGAGTTTTCAATTTTGAACACAAATTTTATAACCAAGTATGTACATAATTACAAACAATCAACAACACGTCATAAATGAACAGAAAACATTTGATGAAACAAAAATTGAAACATGACATACCAATATTTAAAAAAAAATTATAAAATAAATGCTCGAAAAGCCCTCCTTCGTTCTCCAATCGTAAATAGCATCTTCTAACTGTAGAATCTAAAGCATTCTTTAACAATGCAGGTGTTACAGTTTGGAATGCGTTAAGTACAAACCTTCGGAGTTCTTCTTCTATTCCAAAGATATCTTTGTAAACATAATTTCTTATGTACCCCCAAAGAAAAAAATCCAGCGGGGTTCTATCGGAAGAACGGCTGGCCAGGCTGTTTCAGAATTGGTGCTTAAAACTCTTTCGGAAAACCTATTTGAAAGGTAATCCTTAACCACCCGTGAATTGTGCGCAAGTGCACCATCCTGCTGAAACCAACAATTGCGTACTACGGCTTAGGGTAAAATATCAAGAGCATCTTTCAAAGTAGAATCTAGTAAATTTAAGTACAATAGTAAAATAAGCATAAAATAGCAATTAAACCATAAAGTGTGATACATGCTTGAATGCAGAATAAAAAGCTCTTCTAATATTATGCATAAAAAAATCAGGACCGTATTTAAAAAAACAAAGTTGATGATGGTTGCTCGAAAACGAAACGTCGGATTCCAATTTGCTGTATGCCATGTTAAAGAACGTTAAAAAGTACCTGTAGAAGGTTCTTTTACTTTTTAGTTAACATCAACGACAAAGTAACAATTTGTCAAAAACGAAAACCTGAAAATTCGCTTTTTGTCGCATAACTTCGGAACGGTTTGGAATTTCGTCAGTTTAAAAATTTCATTTTACTAAACTCAAAATTGCTCAACTTTTCTCCTATTTAACCGAAATCCCCATAGTGGCCCTCCTTATCTTGGACACTGTATAATAGTTATAGCCAGAAAACAGACAAACTGCCGATCTAATTAAAATGTACCTTAAGTCTTTAAAATTTTAAGTTAGACGGTATTTAAATTTTAACGTTTCCCAATACCGTCCAGGGCTGTAATCGCGATATTATGAAAATAGTAAATCCTATGCCGTCTCAGACATATCTCCCCTATTAGTTTGTACAATATTTCCTAGGCCAGGCAAATTTTACATGTATTGAAGGTTATAATTTTATACCTAGATATGTATATTACATTTATGAATGAAATTACAATAGTTGAGTATGAATCCTTTGAGAAAGATGAATTTTTAATCCCGTAGATTTAGAGTTCTAACCTAAGAAAGTGAACATCATTTCTTTTATCAATTACATTTTTACACCCAAATGCAGAACAACAAATTACCATTATGATTTATATAATTTGAACACTTCACAATGTAAAATTATGAACTTGAACTGCTTAAAATCAAGATTTAAATGATTTAAATCGATTAATTCAATACGATTAAAAATAACCACATTTAACAACATGGGAAAGACAAGGTTAGAGATACTACCACCACACTCAGTCCTTTTCTCTTGTCCCTGCCTCAACCGTGTCTATACGTTTGCAAATTGCACTGCACGCCTTATGTCCGTTCCAGTTAGTATAGAGTTCAATGAGTATGGGTACAGGTATGGTAACCACCACTTCGGTAACCTCACTTATATACTTATCATAATAAATAACATGTGATGAGTTTAGTTTTCAATTATATGTTAATTCCTCAAGGTTTATTAATTGAATAGGTTACCTCAATGAACAAATTTACTTGGATTGGTTGAGTAAGTCTACGTCATCACCAGTCCTTTCAGATACGCCCACCACTAAATTTGAATGAGTATATTCACATTTTAATATAGTTTATAAGTGTATGAATTAAGTTCTTTGATATTATGTATGTACTTTTTTTGGAGTAACTAATTGTTCGTATCATATTTCTATAAAAAAAAAATGCAAAAGTGTTATCTACTTATTACAATCGATTATACACGTTGATCTTTTTGAATTTTAAGGTAATATGAATTCCATTGTAAAGTGATGTTGACGGTATAATTATAACCAAAGCAAGTTATTACGTGAACTATTCTATTTATTCTCTGTTGAACTCGTTTTCCTCTATTTGTTAGTACAGTTTCGGTCGGTATTGCAATATTAACTGCATAACAGGTATTTAGAAAAAGGGACGGCACAGCTGTAATAAATATTAATTATTATTTTTGTGGGATCAAATTATAAGTAGCAAAAAAAATTTCTTTTCCTAGATATTTGTAGCAGTTGTTTTTATTTTAAATATTTTATTCGTATGTAATAGAAAGAAGTAGGTATAAAAGTTTATGTAGTTTTTGTTAAGAAGCACAAGAATATCACACTACAAGTTGCAACAGACTGAGAGCACGCTGTAACGTGAAATGTGGCGGGACTGAGAGTGACGTTGCACCCTCCCTGCACGCTGCGCGCAATCGCATACAAGCTATGCGATTGAGGCAACCTATTCACTTAATAAACCTTGTTAATTCCTAATTTATCATTATGGAAAAGACAAAAGGTACCTTAGTTAATCCAGTACAAGGCAAACTATTACGTTGTGCGGTATCTACTAACAGCGAACTTTTAAACTTTTGGTTGGAAGTAGCTCTACCAATGTTGAAATCAATAGAATATGGCACACTAAATCCACAACAGAAGAAAATTCCACCAAGTTTAAAAAATTGGATTTTCACCATTAAGAATATTATTGATATTTAGTCATTTCTAAAGCAAAAAGGCAGACATCTAAACCAGGACCCTATTGAAAATTTCTTTGGGCAAGTTAGAAGTTATGTAATACGGTGGTAATTGGCTAAGACGCCTGTGTTATCCCACATTACAATTTATTGAGGCATTTAGTAATATCTGATTGCAACAAATGCACGAACATAGACATTTAATAGACATTATTAACAGTTGTATCACCAGCAATGTTGTTGACTTTACATTCATAAATTGTGAATTTCACAAACAGGTAATCATACCAAAAATTATTATGTTAACCATACATTACATGCACGGTGGAAAGATAGTAATCGTAAATTAAGTAGAAAAGACATCAGAAATTATATTGATAATCATCTGATTAAAAAAAAGGAGAAATAATTAAAGCCAGTAAAAAATAATAAATTTAGTTTGTATTACCACAGGTTTTATGGAACAACTTGTATTCATATCTATTTGATGTTTTTAATTTTTAGATACGTTGATTTATCAAAGAATATGAATTCATCCTTTCTTCTAATAATTTAAACACTTTAATTATATGAAGTATTTAAATATGTTGAATGTAACATCAAAAACATTCAAGTCTAAATATATTTTAATTTAAAATATTAGTAATGAGATAGTAACTTTGTTAAATCAACTTGTTTTATATTGTAAAAATATATTGTTTTTATAGATATTTTGTTTAATTTTTTTACATCAATATAAAATCATCAATAAAGGGTATCACCATAAATTAAATTTTCCCGGTCGTCCATTATTTTTTCTTACGGTACAAAGATGGTGCCGTAGTTTTAATTGCCATCTAATTTAGGTATAATAAGGTATGTGTAACGTTTAAACCATTTTTAATTTGGGCAGTTGCAGTGTTTTAAATTCAGGGGAGTATAATACATATATATCAATTAGAATGTGCTTAAGCTAAAATTTTTTATTAAACATTTTCTTTCAGCGATCGATTTCGGTCATCAAAGACCGTCATAATAATTCACTTCACTAATAGAATTTTTTAGATAAGGCCGATGATGGTCTTTGATGACCGAAATCGATCGCTGAAAGAAAATGTTTAATAAAAATTTTTAGCTTACATTCGTATATTAATTCTAATAATTTAACACGCTAAACAATGGAGCAATTTATTCAAACTATAATATATCAAGTTAATTCAAAAATGTACTCACCTTTGTACATTTCATTGTTCATTCGTGGCTTCAGTTACAATTGTTGCTCCCATATCGGAATGATAGAAAAAGCGATAGGATGTTTTATTAGACGTGGTTGATTTGATATTTTCATTATGACTAAAAATAAAATAATTTAGTTAATAACATAGTCAAAAAATTCTTACCAAAAAATGTTAAAAGTACACCCGTAGTTACCTACGAAGGCAAGCAACCCGATTCATGATTCCGAAATCCAAGTACTGTAAAAATACAAGTCAGTTGCGTATCATATCTTCATTTACTTATTGTTATTCTGCATAATAAATGCATTCCCACAAATGCATTTTTTCAAAATAACCTGAATTCGAATTTGATTATATTTATATCACTAAAATTCATATTTTTAGTGATGAATAAACATCTACAAAAACAACATGAAACGACACTGACTTATAGATACACGCCAATTTTACAAGCAGCGTAAATTCGTCGTTTGCGCATTGCTGCGCTCGCCTTCTTAGGCGACTACGACTGTATGTAAAACCATTGCCAGTTGTGCATGAACATAACCAAACTTATAAATATTATAAGAAGGTTTGCCTCGTTTCATTTTTATTCACATATGAAAAATTGAAACTTTTAACTTCATTTTGCAATCATTCTTTTTAAAACGCAAAGTACCTATGTAGGTATTTCTATTACTACAAGAACAGAAACTAACACGGTATGGTTATTATATTTTATTGCACGTTATTGCAGAACTCAGTAAAATTGGCTTTAGCACTAACTTACATACTGTGTGACAAGTTTCAAAGCGGGACATAGCCGAATAGCATGGGAAATCACATATTTGCAGTTTGTTGCTCACCAGTTTCATCTGCAAGAACGGTAATGATGTCTATCGAAAGAGCATTATTTTCTGAGCCTTTTTACACCAAATTGTTTGGTATACTTCCTAATTCACTGCTTTTTTAATTAAAAAATAATTTTCAAAAGTTAAAAAGTATGAGCAGCCATGACATGTCAAATTCAAATAATAATGTTTAATATTAATTTTTAGACCTGTTGCCTATTTAAACAGTCGTTCCTTGTTATAATAACTATTATTATCTATCATTATTCATGGTTAAATTTTTCAGGAAAATGCCATATTACATAATTGAAAATGTTTGAAATGATAATATTCAAAATTATTCGAATTGAATTGGACATGTCATGGCTACTCATATTTTTAACTTTTGAAAATTATATTTTCCTAATTAAAAAGCAGTGAATTAGTAAATAGGTAAAATATTTGGTATAAACAGGCTCAGAAAATAATGCTCTTTCGATAGACATCATTACCATTCTTGTAGATATAATTGGTGAGCAGCAAACTGCAAATATGTGATTTCCCATGCTATTCGGCTAAGTCCCGCTTTGAAACTTGTCACACGGTATAGGAACACAAACGACTAACTAACAAATGTGGCGCGCATCGTATTTTACCGTCATTGAAGTGAACTGTACGCTATAAGCAACTGGAATGGAAACGGGCTATTTCAATGCATTGTAGGCGTTGAAGGCTGACAAAGGCAGATGCGGAATAGGTACTTCTGTCGCCTTCTAGCTGCTTGCGGTAGTAGAGCAGAGAGAGAGAACTGCTGCAACATATTTTTTTTATCTGTCACCTGCATTTTATGCTCCGTGTCATCGTTTGTATGACGTTGCGTGTAAAAGAAAAAGATAGAGATACCCATTCGTTTGGTTTCAGTGTTACTTATGCACGTTTCCTTTCCAGTTGCATATAGCGTATAGTTCAATGTTTACCGTTAACTACTAGCAGTCATTTCCTGTGATAGAACTGGTGGGTTTTGTGTAGCGGGAATTTCAAATTCTGACTACTACTTACTTACCGCTACACCTATAAGGGAAATTTGTATTACCTTTACCTACGATAAAATAAGTAATAAATAAATGCAAATGGCGGCGAATGAGTACAACAGACTCAGATGACAACGTTCTAGGTACAAATCTACACTGACACCACTTTAACAACGAAATCAATACAAATTCTACCAAATTACGATGAAACCTCGTCTCGACATTTTCTTATTATCGCAAATTCCAAATTCACTCAAAATATTTCCTATTACATACTACATACTAACAAGTTAATTTGGCATTCTTACAAGCTAGGTGAGTACATGGTTACAAAAATCGTTTTGGAAATTTAATGGTCCTTCCTGAACGTGATTTTTGGTTGGTTGTTGGTTTTTCTATTATGATGTCTATCTTGCTACTTTCACTTTCTTTTTGTGATGAACTACTTCCATCTGATAACATGTAAGCTGGTTTGAGCCTGTCAATTGAGATAGTAGTTTCTTTTTCTTTTATTTCTATTGCAAAATATTTTTCTGTTTTGTTTGTAACTTTGTACGGTTCATGATAAGCGGGTTCTAACCCTTTCTTTATTCTATCAATTCGTACAAATGCGTGAGAACATGATTCTAAATCTTTATGTACAAATATTTTCCTCCTTGCCTCTTTTGTTGGTACCGGTCTAAGTTCTTCCATATGTTTCTGGAGGTTCGTAACAAACGTTTCAGTTTCGAATTGCGTTTTAGGTTCGTTGAAAAATTCTCCTGGAAGTTTAATGGTTTTTCCATTATACCATTTGGGCAATAGAGAAATTGGAATCTTCTCTCAACATAGCTCGTAAGCCTAATAATACGGTTGGCAGTACTGTAGACCACTTACAATTATTATGGGCTTTGATCGCAGTTTTTAGGGTTCGATGGAGTCACTCAATCTTACCATTTGATTGCGGGTGATAAGCTGTTGTATGCTGTATTTTTGCTCCACATATGGTAGCTAAGTTTCTAAATAATTGTGATTTGAACTGACTGCCTTGGTCTGTAATGATGCAAGCAGGTGTTCCGAACCTGACAATCCAGCCCTCATACAATGCTCGTGCAACTATCTCAGCTGTAATCTCCTGGATCGGCATCACTTCCATCCAACCTGTAAAACGGTCAATTGCTGTTAAGCAGTAGATGTTTCCATTGGAAGGTGGTAATAGTCCCGACATGTCGATGTGGATCATGCTAAATATTTCATCTGGGTCTGTAAATCTTCCAACTTCAGATTTTGTATGTTTAGTGACTTGATTTTTCTGGCAGTCTATACATGCTTGCGCCCATTTTTTTGAATCTTGTTTTATATTAGGCCATACATATCGTGCAGTCATTTGCTTCACGGTGGCTTTCACCCCTGGGTGAGCCATTTTATGCACATGTTCGAAAATTTGTTTTCTAAATGCGATTGTTATATATGGTCTAATATTATTGGTAGATATGACACACCACAATTTATTTTCTGTCGATAGTTGGTATTGCTTGAAATTTAAAGATTTGTTATTGACTATTAAGTTTTGTAATTCTTTATCATTAGCTTGATCCTTTGCTATTTGATTGTAATTTACAACTGACACTTCGTCGACTCTCAATAAACAATCAGCGACAACATTATCTTTTCCACTTACGTGTTCCAAATCAGTTGTATACTCTGAAATATATTGTAAGTGCCTCAATTGTCGAGGAGAAGCTTTCTCTTTTTTTGTTTAAATGCGTACAATAGTGGTTTATGATCTGTAAATATCGTAAATGGCCTTGCTTCCAAGTAATATTTAAAATATTTTATATGAGGACAAATAAATTGCAAGCAACTCTCTATCATATGTAGAGTATGATTTTTGTGCTTCGTTTAATTTTTTTGAAAAGAACTAAATGGGTTTCCAACCGTTTGTTTCTTTTTGTTGGAGGACTGCCCCTACTGATACATCTGAAGCATCTGTAAATAATGCCAATGGGAATTGTGAATTTGGGAATGTAAGTAGGGCAGCATTTGCTAACTCTTGTTTACATCTTTCAAACTGAATTTTACCATTTTCGCACCATGGAACTTTCCTTTTGTCTTTCTTTTTGGCACCTTTAAGATAGTCATGCAATAGAGCTTGTGTTTCTGCAGCATTTATTAAAAATGGTCGAGAGAAGTTTAACATGCCTAAGAATGTACGTAGGTCATGCGACGTTTCTGTTAATTTTATACATAGAATTGCTTCGACCTTATGTGGCAGAGGCTTACAACCACCTGACGTTATTAAATATCCTACAAACTCTAAGGTTTCTAATCCAATTATAGATGTTGAAATATTAATTCGAAGACCATAATTGTTAAACCTTTCAAATAATAGTTTTAAATGGTTCTCATGTTCAACTATCGTTGTTGACGCAACTAGAATATCGTCTAAATACGAGAATACAAAATCTAAACCATATAATACTTCATTAATGAATCGTTGAAATGTTGCAGGTGCGTTTCGCAACCCAAAACTCATTACATTAAATTCAAACAACCCAAATGGCGTAACTATCGCTGTTTTTGGTTTGTCCTCTTCGGCAACAGGTATTTGATAATATGCCTTAAACAAATCGATTTTTGTAAAAATCTTCTTACCATTTAAAATGTGTTGAAAATCTGCTATTCTTGGAATCGGATATCGGTCCGGAATGGTTTTGTCGTTGAGTCGTTGATAATCTCCACAGGGCCTGATTGTTCCATCTTTCTTCACTACCATGTGAAGCGGGCTTGACCATTGACTTTGATGGGCGAATTATTCCATGGTGTAATAGGAAATTGAACTCTTCTTTGGCCATTTTTAATTTTCTCTCATCGAGTTGTCGAACTTTCGAGTAGACTGGTGGTCCTTCTGTCGAGATTGTATACTCAACTGGATGTTTAACTGTAATTGGAAATGTGTTAGGCTTTGTTATTTCAGGGTATAACATAAAAATTTCTGAAAATTTTGAATTTTTATACAAGGTACTAACTAAATTACTGTCTTCAATAGCAAGAACTTCACTTACTACCCTTAGTGATACCATCTATTAACTGTTTTTTTCCTTATATCTACTACTAAATTAAATTGGTTCAAGAACTGCACCTATTATCGCTTTCGACACTTTTGCAACTATAAAAGGCCACTGAAATTGTCTGCAAAGACCTAAATTAATATTTAGCAATTTTCTTCCACCGGTTGGAATTTCGCTTCCATTTGCTGCGTATAATTTGAAAGCTGCATCAAGGTTTGCTTCTTCGGTGTCGACTAGAAAACGAATACCTGTTGTTTTGTCCAGCACGAAAAGTCTATTATTACGGCATTGATGTTCCTTTTCTACAACCGATACTGCCGTAGGATCTGTTGCTAATATGTATTAGTTTTCCGACTTAACCTTGAAAGCACAGGGTTGTTTACATTTTTCAGGTAAACATTTTTTTCCAAATTTGTAGTGAAAATAACAGAATTTTCCTTCTTGATACCTCAACTCCCGCGAGCACTTTCATTTTACGCAGCAGTTGGCTAGGTTTATAATCCCCTAAATTAATTCCGATCATTAGTTTTTTAATTCGCGATTCTTCAGTTTCGTTAAATATTGTTAATAAACGTTGTTTCGCGGCACTATATTTGTCCACAGTGTTATCGCGAATAATGTCGCATAAGTTTTCCTTTTCAACGTATTTCCATGATGTAAGAATACAAGGTGGACTATTACGCATAATGGCCGGGGCCGCCGCTTGGTGGAATAGCCAATCAAACACTAGGTGTTTTCTTTTTGCATCGCCACAGGGTTGGGAACATGCACAATTATCACGTGATTAAAGTGCCTTGCGTCATAAGACATTTCTGCCTCAGGTTAATATAAAACTTAAAAGAAAGGTTTTAAAACGAATAGGGTTATTGAGAACTGAGTCAAATTATTTTTATAAAACGAATGGTGTGTATTGACAGAGCTGACTTAAAGCTACCACAAAATGCAAAAAGAAAACACCTAAATTGGGTCCAAATGCACCCGCGAAATACAAATACAAAATTAGTTAGATGTAGTAACAATGTAAATATAAGATTATAGCACAGAGTCCAGTCATTTTAGATATTCTCAAAAAAATGTGTCATACAAGCAAGGGAATCGGTACATATATTCATTGTTGCCTTCTCATTGAAATTTTATAGTCCCAAAAAAAAAAAATTTGTGCTGAAGCCGCCATCGTGGAAAATGGCGGCCAAAATACGGTTTTTGGATTTTATTACTTAACCGCTAAGTTTAGAAAAAAAATGTTCAAACAAAAGTTGTTTGTCATGGAATTATCAACATATTTTGTTATTACCATTTTTTTGTGTAACCAACTATAATCGCATAAAATGCCTTGTTCTTTTCATTCATGGTAATAATAACAATTTGTTCGATATCACTTTGATAACCTATTTCAAGAGCAAATAATTATTTGAGAGAAACTTCTGGTTTTAGAAAATATATATACAGTATACCAAGCGTTATAAGCAAATGTTTAATATACTTATTACAAAGATAAATAAAAATTCATGTAAAACAAAATTGAAATGAAATACACGGAAAGGAAATTAGTGATGGTTCTTGACATCCATAAAATGTTCTCAAATAACAAACATAAGGAATATAAAAGTTATTATTTAAACAATGTCATCATCATTTTCCTCAATATCAATGTTAACATCTGCACATGTCTAGAATTACCACGTAGCGCACATTGGTGAACATCGCAGCCCCGATTTTACACACTCACAGTGCTTGGTAGAGCATGATCTTTTACAATTTCAGGATACTAGTTTTACTAATTTAGGTGGTACTGGTTGGTTGGAAGAAGTCACGGGAACTAACATATTAGTTTTTGTCAACCCCCATAACGTTGGTTCCAACATATTGCCATTCCTGCTGCATAGGTTGGAGGAAGTGATGCCAAGACAAATGCCTTATTCACTTGCTGTTTCGATATAATATTATTGTATCTGAAGTACCTCACTTCATGTTCATTGAGACAAGTACTTTTCGTATAACCGTGCATTAAAAATTTCTCTCCTGCAGCATCAACGTCTTCTCGTGACGCCAGGGGCTGGTTGAAAACTTTTGCACTTGACCTCAGGTCTGGATTTTTCTGTAGGATTGTAATAGCACAACTGTGCTAATAGCTTTCATTTTACCTTGATTGTACACACCTGGTGTGGTGTCACATCCAGGCACTGCATGTGCAAAAAGAACATCACAGATTTCACTCAGAACATTTTTTTGTCGAGGAATGTTAAACAATGTTGGTTTGCTTTGTTATTTATTTGTATACATATTTGCAGATGTTCTTTTGGCAGCCCTTCTTCTTTGTTCACAACTGTCAATAGTGGGCTGGTTTGGATATCCATCAAATACAATGTTACATTGGTCTCCATCATGTGATTTCACATAAGATAGATAGCTGTTAAGTACATCCTCATAAGTTGCAGGTCGTGCCCATATAACACTGTGCCGTAACCCACTACCCAGTCAACACAAATATAACTGATACATATCTCCAAGAGCTCTAGGAAATTACTTAGTTACATATCATTGGTACGTATCGAATATATAAATGTTATGTTTATTAATGCATTACAGATATATAACCGGTGTGACTCTTGTGTTACATTGATATTACAATGTTACGTATCAGATATACAGGTATGGAAAAATATTTTCGGTGGATTGATTTATAATAAGTAAAACAAAGACAGTGCAATGAATTCACTACTGCTAAGTGAGATAGAATGCACAACAAACTAAAAGCGCTGATGCCATACATGCGTCTGTTGTAATTGCTACTGTCAAATGGCAACATCGGTAACGTTATGTCTCTCTCACATTCATATAATGCTTATTGGGTCCCTTTCTAGCTCATTATAAGTCAATCCACCGATAATATTTTTCCATACCTGTATACGTAATACCGCCATCTGTTTCGTTTGTCCGGTACTTTGCTGTCGATTGCGCCAAATATCGTATTACGGTCAGTGTTGTTCCAGCTAGCACAATAGTGCAAGATTTAACACTATTAGTTAACAACTAGCACTCTAGCACCACAATCAGAATTTTAGCACAATTTTCCCAATTCCCAATAAGAAAATTAAGATCCGATGAACGTATAGTCTCATTTCGAATCTGACTCAGGTGGTCGTGTTGGCAGTTGGCCTCGCAGTTGGCTAGACTGATGCAATTTCACAAACAAAACGGCACTGACCTGTATCTTAAAGGACTGAGCATTCTAATGATCCCCTCCACTATTTTTGAAGCAAATTGAAAACCGGTATTTTAAGGTGCCAATTAGTAATTTAGGTTTGTTGTGTTGGTGATTATTGGTAACACTGTAACTAATATTTTTATTTACATAAACATAACCTTGTTTCATACGTAGTATAAACTACGTTTATGCATTGCAATAAAATACAATTTTTAATAATTTACGTTTTTAAATAATTATGAGCCTGTAATTATACTACTTTTCACCAAATATTAAGCATATAGATTAGAACAAGCTAAACTGTAACAGCTGATACCAGTACTACCAACACATTATAAACACCGAGCTACCATCATTATATAACTAACGCACTAGTTGGCACCTGAAGTAACTAATATTTAGGTGGGGCTTGTTTGCTTCAATGTTGTATTGAAGAATGCTCAGTCCTTTATGATACAGGTCAGTGCAAAACGGCCGTTGCTATTGCCACGCTCGATGATGTCATAATCGTACGAATGTTGACGTCATCAATCATATGTTTCTTATTTTCGTTGCTGTCGTCCACTTTCGTCTGTCAACTGTACTTGTGTTTACGGTCATTATTTTTAAATATGAATTTA